>JAHRHZ010000069.1:20026901-20256817 GCA_024137785.1 Ginglymostoma cirratum | reverse complement strand
TCCTGCTCCTATGATGCTGCTTGGCCTGTTGTGTTCATCCAGCCCCACACCTTGTTATCTCAGATTCTCCAGTATCTGCAGTACCTTTTATCTCTCATCTATGATTTCAGAATGTTTATTAATATTCCATTGATCAATACTCTGCCCCACTGTTAAAGTCCACAAAAATCAAGCACCAAACAATTTTAACAGACAGCCTGCTGAAAGATTAGTGGCTCAATTCTAGAAACATGATTTTAAAGAGATAGGCATATGCTACTGTGCTTCTTCAATATTCTGATTGGTATGTATCAACAGGTAAGTGGAAAAATGAAAATACATTCTACCCAAGACACTTGAAATTACTCTCCACCAATATTAGCATATGCATAACACAGCTGTATATTGCTCCTCCGATGCATTTTTAAATGGAAACATCAATCTTTCATTTCAAACCTGCAAATGGAACTTGTGATGACATTTGCACCCAATTCCAACTAAACCTGCTTAGTATTTTGCCCGTAGCAAATACCTGTTGACCTTTAAACAGCTGGTACGGCCCATATTTGGCACCTATTTCACAGTTTGCCTTGTTCAATCAATGGTGACTTACCATTCATTGATACAGGCATTATTCACACCATAGCTATTTGGCAAACTTTCAGCTCTTAAATACTATTTAAGTGTCTGATACTGCTTCAGCGGCTATTTAGGGATGACTCCTTGCACACAGAAAAATTGGCTTTAGATTACACTGGAAACTGCATGCAAAATAACTGAATAAAAGGTCTGGGCTGTAGTAGCAGCAAATTCTATTGGCATTCAGGTCAGCAAAGTTTATGAAGCCAAGAGGGATTTATAGGGCATGGAGCAAACAATACAGACATAAGAACAATAAGAGAACAAGGATTGAGATAATCATCTTCACAGACATAGAATTCTAATGCAACTACAACTGAAAAATAATACTAGAACACAGTATTAGAGAGGGAAGATAAATTATTGCTCATTCTAGCTTTGCAGATTTGTAAGATTTGGACTAATTCCCTTGTTAGTCATTCAGAATTTTGAAATTAATATTAGAAACTATTAAGATCAATACTAAATAAATGGAAAATCAAATAGGATTAATTCTCTACTGATTAATTATTACAGCAAAACTCACCAAACACCTTCCAGGTGAGGGGATTTGGTAGTTACTGAAGAGAAGCTAGTCGTGCAAAGTAAATGACAGTGTAATGTGCCAAGCAGAGATGGGATACAGGCATCAGGTGGGTGGGTAGGGTAGCAGGTTAATGAGTCGGTATGGTGGGAGGGAATGGTTGTCCCTGGAGTTCACAGTGAGTCCATTGTCATGTCCCTGTGGGACTCTAGGGTTGAGTTTGCTGATGTACTTCAATTAGGTAAAGGGGAGAATCAGACTTTGGGGGAGGGGGGTGTTTGGAGGGATGCGCATTTCAATAGTTAGTTGGGTGAGACAGTTTCATAGTACACCAGGAAATGTTGGCTCCTCTGACATAATTCATTTGTGGCATATGGGCATTGCTGGTGAGACCAGGATTTATCACCTATCCCAAACTGCCCATACAGCAGTTCAGAGTCAACCTCATTGCTGATGGGCCTGGAGTCACGTGCAGGCCAAACTGATTAAGGCCAGCAGATTTCCTTTCCTAAAAGCCATCTGGTTCACCAATGTCATTCTCCAATAACTGACAATCATTCACAGATCATCATTAGAGTCTTAATTCCACATCTTTATTGAATGCAAATTTCACCATTTGCCACACTAGGTATTCAGATAAGAAGAAGAACATAAGAACCAGGAGCAGGAGTAGACCATCTGGCCCTTCAAGCCTACTCTGCCAGTCAATAAGATCATGGCTGATCTTTTCATGGCGTCAGCGCCACTGACCCACCCTCTCACCATAACCCTTAATTCCTTTACTATTCAGAAAATTATCTATCTTAGCTTTAAAAACATTCAATAAGAAAGCCTCTACCACTTCGCTGGGCAGGAATTCCACAGATTCACAATCCTTTGGCTGAAGAAGTTCCTCCTCAATTCAGTTCTAAACCTGCTCCCCCTAATTTTGAGGCTATGTCCTCTTGTTCTAGTTTCACCCGCCAGTGGGAACAACCTCCCTGCTTCTATCTTATCTATTCCCTTCATAGTTTTATATGTCTCAAGAAGAACACCCCTCATTCTTCAAAATTCCAATGACTATAATCCCAATCTATTCAGCCTCTCCTCATAAACCAACCCTCTCAACTCTGAAATCAACCTACTGAATCTCCTCTGCACCGCTTCCAGCACCAGTACATCCTTTCTCAAGTAAGGAGACCAAAACTGCATGCAGTACTCCAGGTGTGGCCTCACCAGCACCCTGTACAGCTGCAACATAACCTCCCCGCTTTTAAACTCATTCCCTCTAAGTGCTGAAGGACAGAATTCAATTTGCCTTAATTACCTATTGTACCTGCAAACCAACCTTCTGCGATTTCACAAGGGCACTCGGGTCCCTCTGCACAGCAGCATGCTGCAATCTTTTACCGTTCAAGTAATAGTCGTTTTTACTCTTATTGCTACCAAAATGGATGACTTCACACTTATCAACATTGAATTCCATCTGCCAGACCTTCGCCCACTCACCTAATCTATCTATACCCCTCTGCAAACTTTCAGAGTCATCTGCAGACTCTGCTCTACCACTCATCCTGGTGTCATCTGCAAACTTTGACACACTACACATGGTCCCCAATCCCAAATCATGTGTGTAAATTGTAAACAACTGCGGTTCCAACACCGATCCCTGAGACACACTACTAGCAACTGATCACCAACCAGAAAAACACTCATTTATCCCCACCCTTTGCTTCTTGTTAGTTAACCAATTCTCGATTGCTAATACACTGCAACGCCGTGCACCTTTATCTTATGCAGCAGCCTTTTATATGGCACCTTGTCAAATGTCTTTTGGAAATCCAGATATACTACATCTACTGGGTACCCACTGTCCACCACGCTTGTAAGGTCTTCACAGAATTCCAGCAAATTAGTCAAGCATGACCTGCCTTTCATGAACCCATGCTGCGTCTGCTCAATGCGGCAACTTCTATCCAGATGTCTTGCTACCTCTGCCTTGATGATAGATTCAAGCATTTTCCCCACTACAGAAGTTAAGTTAACCTGCCTATAATTCCCTGTCTTTTGTCTACCTGCTTATTTGAACAGTGGCGTCACATTGGCTATTTTCCAATCTGCTTGAACTGCCAGAATTCAGCAAATTTTGGAAAATTACCACAAGTGTATTTGCTATTACTCCCACCACCTCTTTTAGTACCCTAGGATGCATTTGATCAAGGCCTGGAGACTTGTCTACCTTTAGCTCCAAAAGCCCAACAATACCACTTTCATGATTATGATCGTGTTTAGGTCTTCACCTACCTCAGTCTCTTTGTTATCAATTACTGGCAAGTTATTCGCATCCTCCACCGGAAGACCAACACAAAATATCTGTTCAATGCCTCAGCTATTTCCTCATTTCCTGTTATTAAATCCCCCTTCTCATCTCCTAAAGGACCAATGTTAACCACAGCCACTCTTTTTCATTTTATATACTTATGGAAACTTTTGCCTTCTATCTTTATATTCTGAGCTAGTTTAGTCTCATAATCGATCTTACTTTTCTTTGTAACCTTTTCTTGTGGCTTTCTGTTAACCTTTAAAGTTTTCCCAATCCTATAGCTTCTCACTGGTCTTTGCCACTTTGTATGCCTTATCTTTCAATTTGATGGCCTCTTATTTCCTTAGACATCCATGGTTGATTACCCTTTTTCCTACAGTCCTTCTTTTTCACTGATATATACTTTTGCTGAGCACTTTGAAAAATTGCTTTGAAAGTCCTCCACTTTTCCTCAACTGTCCCACCATAAATTCTTTGCTTCCAGTCTATTTTAGCCAGCTCCTCCTCCATCCTATTGTAGTCTCCTTGGTTTAAGCACAGGACCCTGGTATTGGATTTTATCTTCTCACTTTTCACCTATATTCTAAATTCAACCATACTGTGATCGCTCCTTTCAAGAGGATCCCTATCTATGAGATCATTAATTATACCTGTCTCATTACACAGGACCAGATGAACAAATGAACAAGTACAGCACACGAACAGGCCCTTTGGTCCTCCAAGCCTGTGCCAGCCATTTTTTGATCCATATCCCTCTATTTCCTCCCTATTCATACAGTCATCTAGGAGCCTCTCAAACGTCTTCAACGTGCCCGCATCCACCACCCCTTCTGTTAGTGCATTCCTGGCTACTGCCACTCTCTGCATGAAGAACATCCCCGCACATCTTCCTTAACCTTTCCCCCTCTGACCTTGAACCTGTGCCACCTTGTAATTGAAACTTCAACCCTGGGAAAAAGCCTCTGACTATCCACCCTATCTGTGTCTCACAATTTTGTAGACCTTTATCAGGTCTCCTCTCAGCTGCCATCCTTCCAGTGAAAACAATCCTAGACTTTTTAACCTTTCCTCATAGTCAATGCCCTGGAGACCAGGCAACATCCTGGTGAACCTTCTCTGTACTCTCTCCAAAGCTTCCACATCCTTCTGGTAGCGTGGTGACCAAAACTGCACACAGTATTCTAAATGTGGCCGAACAAGGGTTTTATATAACTGCAACATATATTGCCAACTCTTGTACTCCATGCCCCAGGCGATGAAGGCAAGCATGCCATATGCCTTCTTAACAGGGGTGGCGATGGCAGAGTGGTATTATCGCTGGACTGTTAATCCAGAGACCCAGATAATGCTCTGGGGACTTCGATTCGAATCCTGCCATGGCAGATGGTGGAATTTGAATTCAATAAATATCTGGAATTAAGAATCTAACAATGAGCATGAATCCATCGATTGTTCGAAAAACCCATCTCGTTCGCTAATGTCCTCTAGGGAAGGAAACTGCCATCCTTACCTGGTCTGGCCTACATGTGACTCCGGACCCACAGCAATGTGGTTGACTCTTAACTGCCCTCTGGGCAATAGACGTTGGCCTAGCCAGCAATGCCCCTCATTCCGTGAATGAATAAAACAAATCACCTTGGCGGTGTTGCCACTTTCAGGTAACTGGAATTGCACGCCCAGATCCATTTCAATGTTAGTGTTCCTAAGGGTTCTGCCATTTACAATATAACTCATTCCTAAACTTGATCCTGCAAAATACATCACCTCGCATTTGTCTGGATAAACTCCATTTGCCATTTCTGTGCCCAAGTCGCCTATCTTTGACCTGCTGTATACTTTCACAATCGTTGGCACTATCAGCAACTCCACCAATCTTTGTGTCACCAGCAAACTTGCTTATCAGACCACCCACATTTTCCTCCAGATCATATATAATATATCTTACTACAAACAACAACAGGGCCTAAGACTGTCCCCTGTGGAACACCACTAGTTACCGGTCTCCATTCTGAAAAACACCCTTCCACCACTACCCTCTGTCTTCTATAACCAAGCCGGTTTTCTACCCATCTAGCCAGGCCACCCCAAATCCCTTGTGATTTTAGTTTTTGCACCAACCTGCCATGTGTATCAAATGCCTTACTAATGTCCATACAAACTACGTTCACAGCCCTTCCCTCATCAATTATCCTTGTTAACGCTTCAAAAAAAAAAAAAAAAAAACAATCAAGTTAGTGAGACGTGACCTTCCCCAGACAAAACCACACTGCCTGTCACTAACTGGTCCATTTTCCTCAAATGCTCATATATCTTGACCCTCAGTATCTTCTCCAAGAGTTTCCCCACCACAGACATCAGGCTCACCAGCCCATGATTTCCTGGATTATCCCTGCATCCCTTCTTAAACAAGAGAACAACATTTGCTAATCTCCAGTCCTCTGGAACTTCCCCTGTGGTCAAAAAGGGTGTGAAGATCTCTGCCAATGCTCCAGCTATCTCCTCCCTTGCCTTTGAGAAACCAGGAGTAGATTCCATCTGGTCCTGGGGACTTGTTTATCTTAATGCAATTTACCATTCCCAAAACTTCCTCTTTCAACATGTTGACATTCTCTAAAGTAAAGACATTCTCACTCATTCCTGACCTTAACATTAGTCATATCCTTCTCCTTGGTGACAACCGATACAAAGTACTCAATCAGGATCTCCCCCACTTCCTGTGGCTCCACGTACAACTTCCCTCCTTCGTCCTTCAGTGACCTTACTTTTCCCTTGTTACCCTCTTTCTTCTAACATCTGCATAAAAAGCCTTGGGATTTTCCTTGGCCCTGTTTGCTAAAGATATTTCATGGCCCCTTTTGGCCTTCCTAATTGCGCATTTCAGCTCCTTCCTAATTTCTCTGTACTCCTCCAGGGCTTCTTCAGTTTGTAGCTGCCTAGACTTATTGTATGCTTCCCTTTTTCTTTTGGTTAACCCTACAATTTTCCTTGTCATCCATGGTTCCTGAATCCTGCCAGTCCTGTCCTTTAGTTTTGGAGGTACATGCATGTTCTGCACTTTAGTCAATTGGCCTTTAAAAGCCTCCCACATGCCAGAGGTAGGTTTGCCCTCAAATAACTGCTTCCATCCACCTTCTTCAGTTCCTGTCTAATTTGGGTGTAATTGGCTCTTGCCCAATTAATCACCCTCACGCGAGAGCCCTTGTGTCCTTTTCCATGACAACGCAAAATCTTAGACAGTTATGGTCACTAAGTCCGAAATGCTCTCCTACTTAAACATCAATCACCAATACTGGCTCATTACTTAGGACCGAGTCTAATATGGCCTCCTCTCTGGTTGGATTGTCAACATACTGCCTCAAAAAGCCCTCCTGGGCACAACTAACAAATTGCTCTCCATCCGAGCCCCTGGCTCTAAGGGATTCCCAGTCAATAAGAGGAAAGTTGAGGTCACCCACCACAACTACCCTGCTCTTTTCACACTTTTCCTAGGATCTAATATAGATCTAGGGTAGCGTTCTCCTTGTCAGTTCCATTACATACTGCTCAGGAAAACTATTGTGGACACATTCAATGAACTCCTCCTCAAGGCTGCCTTGACTGACATGGTTTGACCAATCGACATGTAGATTAAAATACCCCACGACAACTGCCGTACCATTTTTATGGGCATTAGTTAATTCTTTGTTTATTATTTGTCCCAATGTGATGTTATTATTTGGTGGCCAGTAGACTATGCCTTTCAGTGACATTTTCTTCTTAAACTTTCTAACTTCCACCCAAATTGATTCAAACCTATTCTCCACAGAACCTACATCATCTCTCACTACCACCCTGGTGTTGTCCTTACATGTCAAAGCAATATCACCACCCTTATCCTTCATGAATAGGATGATACCCCTGGATATTTAATTCTCAGTTGTGACTATCCAGCAACTATGTCTCCATAATGGCTACTAAATCATACTCATTTGCAATTAACTCATAATGCCGTTAACTCATCTACCTTGTTTTGAATGCTACGAGCATTTAGGTAAAATGCCTTCATGCTAATTTTTAACGCTAGTTTTTCAGAACCTCCAAGGTTCCAAGTTCCAACCTTTGCATAGTTCCAGGTTGCTGCAATGTGTTGCGGGTCATTTAAATAGTGTCCGGATGCAGCTCCATTTGAGAGCGTTGGGGTGGGTGCTAGTGTAATTGAGTATCTGGCCCATATGTGCGGTCTTTCTATATACACTAGTCTGGAGTTCCCTGTTGTTTTTGCATTCTACTATTATGCCCAGGAAGGGTAGTCAATTGTTGCCCTCTTCTTCGTTCATGAACTTTATCCTGGTAAGGATATTGTTTATGTGTGGGTGGGTTTCTTCTAGTTTTGTGTGTTTAATAATCATGAAGGTGTCATCTACATATCGGACCCAAAGTTTAGATGGCATAGTAGGGAGCACTGTCCATTCTAAGCTTTGCATTACTGCTTCTGTAATCAGTCCTGATATTGGGGATCCTATTCTGTTGATTTGTTTGTACATGTTGTTGTTGAAGGTGAAGTGAGTTGCGAGGCACAGATCTAGTAGTTTCATGGTGGTGTCCTAATTGATGTTGGTGTTGTGGACTACCAGCCCTACTTGATTCGTTCAGTAGCGTGGCAATTGTCTCTTTGGCTAGGTCGACGTTTATGGATGTAAATAGTGCTGTCACGTCGAAGGATATCATCATCTCGTCCTCTTCTATCCTGGTGCCCTTGATGATGTTGAGGAATTCTTGGGATGAGTAGATGGAGTGGGTAGTGTTGTCCACTGAATATTTCTATTTCTGTTGTAGTTCTTTGGCAAGTCTATATGTTGGTGTGCCTGGTAGTGAGACAATGGGTCTTCAGGGCACCTCCTGTTTGTGTACCTTAGGGACTCCGTAGAATCGGGGGGTGTTGGATCCCTCTGGCTTCAGTTTTCGGCAGTCTGCCTTGCTAATGTCTCCCGAGTTTTGTAATTTCTTCAGGGTTGTTGTAATCAGGTTCCCTCGCTCTGGTGTTGGGTCTATCACCATCTGTTGGCAGGTGTCAGCATCTGTTAGTAGTGCGTTAGCCTTCTCGATATATTGGGTTCTATCGAGGATTACTGTCATGCGCCCTTCGTCTGCAAGTAAGATTACAATGCTTCTATCTTTCTTGAGTCTTTCCAGGGCTTCCTCTGTTCTGTACCGAATGTGTTCCACTCTCCTATTTTGCTCAGTGTTGGGACTATCGTCTGTCTGATGATCTGTTGCACTTCTTCCGTGAGTCCGTTGTTCTTTAGTGTCGAATCCAGCGCAGCCCAGAAGTCAGTATTTTTTTGGCATCTCTGTAGTTATAATTCAGTCCACATACTAGGATGGTCTTCTCAGTGTCTGTAAGTGGTCGGTCCGAGATGTTTTTAATCCATTAATCTGTGTTGTCCGTGTCATTGATATGGATGATTTTGGACAGTTTTTCTGGAGGGGCTATTCTTTTCTCTGTTCTGGTCTTTTATTGTTATATGCTGATGGCAAAACCGGTGTAATATACAAAATACAATGCAAGGACTGTGAGAAACATTACATAAGCCAAACCGGAAGAAAACTGACAATACAGATACACGAGCACCAATTAGCCACCAAGTATCACGACCAATTCTCACTTGTCTCCCTACACACGGGCAACGAGGGACACAAATTTGACTGGGATAACACATCCATAATCGCACAAGCTAAACAGAGACACACCAGGGAATTCCTGGAGGCCTGGTATTCTAACCAGAAGTCCATCAACAAACACAGCGAATTACAGAACCAGCAGTAATACCAACTCAGTGAGAAACAGAATCGGAAATAATACCAACCACCCCAGCTAACCATGGCATATAAATAAGAAGTGGGACAGAACACCAACACTTCACCGGAGGCGCACTGACGATGTTACCCAGCAGGGTGACAGAGCGTTTGCAAACAGGAAACGAGGATGTCTACGATCTCATCCACAACCCGAGCTACAAATCCTCGAAAACTTTAAACTAGCAAATATATGGAATTACTACATGGATGATCTGATACATATATGTAGAATAAATTCAGAAATAAAAACAGAAAACACGGTTCAATTGCATTGAAATAGACTTTCCGTTCTACATCCAACTAAAGCAGGACACATTCCTTTATTTTCTGATATCTACTCCTTTATTAGTACAAGCTGATGCAACTGTTTTTCAGGATATTTAAACAAATTGGTTTAGATAACTGGCACAGAAATGTTGCAGTTAACCCTTCAACTTATTCCAAAGGTCTAATTATGCAAGTCATACGCATTCTCAATTGTTTCATTGGTTTATAAACCAAACTGGAGCAAAGTCTCAAATCCACTTATATAGTTATTATACTGTAGGTAGTACATAGTGTGCTGTACTTTGGGGATAACAACCAGCTTGTACAGACCCAACTACCTAAATCCCAATTTTCCAACATGTAGACATTAAAGTAAAAGATTAATAGAAGTGTGAAGGAACAACGAAAAACTGGCTCCTGCACAACTTTTTAAAGTAAAATAAGCAAAAATGTCCACTGCTTCATAAGTTTCATTGCCTGCGCATTTAATGAGTCATAAACATTATATAAATAACAATTGCTGACCTAAATTAAAGGAAAATTCTGCAACATTTAACTGTGTGCTCCAAGAACAATGAAAAGAAAACAATATGTTCCACTGACCATTCACAGCATGCTGCATGTCAATTGTGATCAATCAGCTCATTCTTTTAGGCTTGAATGCCCACATAAGATGTGATTCGGTTACTGGAAATCATTAATTAAATAACCCAGATTGTACTATGAATTACTCTGGAAACCAATTTAAGATCATCAGTCAGATTCACAGTATGATCCACTTGCATGTGGTAAAAGCTACATACGTTAATATGTTTAGTGTAAGCAAAAGGAATTTGGACATACATTGCACTTACTCATTACAAAGGGGTCATGGAGACTGCCAATCTCTCACATGACAATACCATGACTAAAGTCTACTTGTCTGATCTCAGAAATAAGATTGACAGTTGACTCAAAAACGGAAATTGCTGGAGAAATTTAGCAAGTCTGGTAGATTCTTGATGAGCAATTGGAAAATTAAAAACTCTCCGGTGCGCAACAGTGGTCATCCAGAGCAGACAGGCAATGGAACAACCAAATGACTTATACTCAATTCACAAACACAAGGGAGGTATCACAGTGATACAGTCTGCTACTCCTAATGCAATTGTCTGGCTTAACCACCTGAATGTGGAATTATAGTTTTGTTCTACTTCTGCAACAACCATAGAAAAGAGAGAGAGAGATTGCACTACAGATAGACTGACATGCCAGTTTGAACTTTCTGTGGAGAGAAAGCAGAGTTTACATTTCAAGTCCAGTAACCCGTCTGCAGAACAGACTTCTCTCAAGACTCTGTAGAAGGGTCCCTGAACCTGAAACATTAATTCTGCTTTCTTTCCACAGATGCTACTAGACTTGCTGAGTTACTCCAGCATTTTCTGCATTTGTTTCAGATTTCTAGCATCCACAGTTCCTTGGCTATACTGACAGTTAATTGTTCATCTCCATGCCAAAAACAGCTCAAATAGTAAGTACTCTCTTCACATTCTGTACAAATTGGTGGTTTTTTTTTAAGAAAGGTTTGTCTCTTGCAACCTCATCCTGATGAGTGCAAGACTTGCTGTCTCCTTTGAGCAATATGAAAGCAAACTTTTGCCTGAAAGCTCTATCAAGCCAAACAACAGAAAAATGCAACCATAATGCAGCCATGATCTTACTAACCTGATGTTATTCTCATTGTTGTCATGTGTAAGACTGAAGGTTGCCAAGTATCCAATTCACCTTTGCATCATTTCATCAAATTACTTTGAATGAGTCAGTACACTGTTGAAGCTATAATGGACACAATTCAGCTCTCAAAGAGGAATTATCGTTTGAGTATTTCTACCATTATTCTGTAAAGTGGAAAGATGTTCAACATATTTAATTAGGGTATGGAAAATAGCTTACACTCCTGTTAAAATGCTATTTTGGTGTTCTCATCACCTATACGAAAACAATAAACAAACAAGTTAGATTTGTTTAATATGGTTAATGTGGTGAAGTCTCTCAAGATTCCAAGTAGGGGTTGTCACCTTTAAACCAGGGAAACTTGAACACAAGGGCACAACTGCGGGATAAGGTTCAGGTCATCTAAGGTCAAGAAGTGGAGAAATTTCTTCACTCAAATATTGTGAACTTTTTGAATTTTCTACCACAAGATTGTTGACAGATTCTGAGGCCATCAAGTGATACAGGAAAGGCAAATGATTGACAATCATCATTTTCAACAGTGGAAGAAGCTCAAGAGGCCACAAGTTCACTCTTACTTCTGTTTCTTACGTCTCAACAACGAAGAAGCGAATGAGAACCAAGCAGAAGTTAACAGAGAAGTAATGGAAGGTATGAGGCAAAGAGATATGATTTGACAGAACTACAGAAACTAAGAGATGTAAGAAGAACTTGATACTTGGGAAGAAACTATCAAGCTGGGTTATGATGGCTAATTGCTCTGTCCAGAAAAGTACCTAACTTCCAATCCTAGTGTTTTACTCTGATATTACAGCTTGTTTTTTTTTTAAATCTTGAAATTGTTTAATATAAGTATTAATATAAAAATCAAATTTTAAAAACTCAGAAGAACTGAACCTGGGAGAGCTGTGTGAAATAAAGCCTTCGATTCCTGAATTACAAACCTAAGAAACCATCATCTCATATGAGCCCTTGCAAAGGCTGGAAAGTCGTTTGCGAGAGAAAATAAAAAAAACGTCAGAGGTACATGCACTTCTCATAGCAGAGATTTTGGAGGTCTCAGCCTTCCTGTTTTATTCTGCTGCAACATTACCTTCCTGCACTGTGAATTAAATGTTGAATATTATCAAGCAAATTACATTTCTGCAACCTCTACATCTTATTATACCAGCATTAATGTTAATAAAACATGAAGTAGATGAACTTACTGCTGTTCACAAAGGTCATTTTATTCCCCTAGAGATGCCCTATACGTCTGCAAGTATTGCAATTGCCATTAATATATACTGCAGCTCATGTTGGAGCTTGTGTTGCTTATTGCAGTATTGTTGAAAAATTAAATTCTGTATGAAATAACTGAATTCTCCATTTTCATGCAGCAAGATAACGACTTTAGGCATCAACACAGTTAGAATTTAGAAGTTCTGTGCAATTGTAATCCAATTTTTTACTGCTACTTTGGAATGAAACACTAACAGTAATTATTTTAAAAATGGATCAGCTGCTACCACTCACTGCTTAGTTATGGAATCAGCGTTTTCCATGATGGTGACAAAGACTGTTAGCTCACTTTGCACAGCTTCACTTTAAGAATGCATCAGTAAAAGTGCATGCTAATTTTGCAGTTCATTAACTGAATACAGCTTATCCAGCTGCAGTCAATTTAAAAAAAACAATTCAATGCAACAAAATCCAGAGCTGAAGAGTTAATGAGGTAGAGTACTTGACGGTATCCCATCGTCTCTTAATCATGAGGCCAAAGTTAGGTGAAATTGGTCAAAGGCCTTAGGATCATTAAGGGCACTGTCAGCACTACAGGCACTATTGATTTTGCAACTCAGCTAATGGAGAGGAGGGGGAGACTAACAGGCACTCCGATGCTACTTAAAAGCAGATGGCACCTTCAAATGGGAAAATGCAGTTTGCCTGCAGGCAACCATAAGGCAGCATCTTTTATTATTTATTTATTAACTCATGGGATGTGGGCTCCACTGTGAAAGCAGAATTTATTGTCCATTCCTAATTGCATTGTGCAGATGATGATGTGTTACTGCCTTAAACCGTGCAATTCAATATGGCATCGGCACATCCCGTGTTGCTAGATCGGGAGCTCCAGGATTTTAACTCAGCAACAGTAAAAGAACAACAATTTATTCCCAGGTTTGACTTAGAGGAAGCAGGCTTTCCAAACACCTGCTGTTATCTGTGCCTCAGTGTGGCAGAGATTGTAAGTTTGGAAATTACTGAAGAACCTGGCACTATTGACACAGCAGGCCAAGGAGAAGCTTCATGAGACCACCCGATTCATGAATTCAACACTGGGGATCTTGATGGAATTGGAGTAGAGAATGTGGGCATTCTCTTCCTAATAGATGCTGTTGGCAGAGAAGGTCAGCCCCATGAGAATCCACAACGCAGTGAAAAGTTTCATGATCTGATCAAGGTTGTTTAGCTACCACCATCCTATTCCTTATCCAAACTTTTTCTTAAATAACAGTGATTTCTTTAATTTATACAATGACTTTACCAGAGTAAAATATCTCAAGGTGCTCTGTAGAGGTATTTTTCAAACTTGATGTCAAGCCACATAAGGATATATTAGGGTACAGCATGGTAAGTTTTAAGTAGTATCTTAAAGGAGGGAAGACAAGTAGAGAGGGAGAGACATTTAAGAAATAATACCAGAGCATAGCACCCAGGCAGCTAAAAGCACTGGTGCCAATGGCGGAAGAATTAAAGTTGGAGTTCTGCAAGAGGCCAGGATTAACAGTGCAAAGATAATGGTATGAGGGGTTAAAGGAGGATACAGAGGTAAAAATTCATAAGGCACGGAGGAATTTAACACAATAATGAGAATTTTCAAATTGAAGTGTTGTCAGACAGGATGTCATGGTAGGTTACAGAGTACAAGACTGATGAGCAAATAGCCTTAGTGACAGTTAGAATACAAGCAGCAGAGCTTATGAAAGGTAGAACATGAGTGACTAATCAGAAGAACAGAGTCATATGTGTACAGTCAATGAGGGTGTAGTTATTTTTAAAACAACCTGTTCAGGCACGTTACAACATGTACGGAACTGACAGGATTTGAAGTTGGGCCTTCCAGTCTAGAGATATGTACACTACCACTGTATCACAAAACCTTCAATGATGGCCTATACTTGGGGCAATGTAGCAGGAAAATCAAGTAATCAAGGTCAATCTGATAGCTTTCCCCTCCCAACCTGCAGCCTCTTGAGGGAAAACTATGCATTTCCACATCTTTGCAAACAGCAAATCAGCTACTCAATGACTGCACAGATAGAAAACTAATGGTTATTTATATCGCTTATTGTAGCCTGAAATAAACCTGATGAACAGAAGGTGAGGGTTCTAGTAATCTTTACAGTCACTGCACAGCCCTGTGCACATGGAAACCTGCTCCATTGCCTCATGCAAAAGGGACAGGCAGCCTCGTCATGCACTGCTCTTCTGTCCTTTTGAGGCAAGGAATGCTGTTACAAAACACTGCAGGCTAAGAGACTTTCTTTCCTTGCTTCTTTCACAATTTCTTTGAGCTTTATTAATTTAGTCAAAGAGTTCTGATACAAATTCATGACTACTATATTTAATGTACAAATTTGGTGCTGAGCGTCCCATGAGGAAGCTGGTAAGTTAAACACCAATTTTTTACTCAAAAACTGAGTAAACAAAACTGAATTTCCACTCAGTTTCACAAATAATGAGGAGGCATGGTTCATTGCTATTGAAAATGATCATGTGGTGCCTGCTCTTCAGTACTCAATATTCAGAAAGGGTAAGTAAAAGTGTACTCTGTTGCCATGGTGTTAAAAAAGTGAGGCTTTAAACAATATATTACATTGATCAGGTACAAGTATAAATTTCAAGACACAAAGTACAAATGCCCCAATAATGTGTAAATAATACGAACCACAATTACAAAAGACAACTTAGAAGATAACTAGCAAATTTCAATGGCTCTAAACACTTGACCTTGCTAACCCACAGGACCTTGTATCAATTGTGCAATACAATGATCATGTTTACTCAAGCTGAGTATTCTAATGGCTTCTATAGGTTATAATCTTTCATGCTTTTTGAACACAAATCCAATTTTATGGTAAGTAAGCAACATTTAATAATTGGAAATCTCAAAGCATGAAGGACTTCAAGCCTTAATTTACTGATAAATAATGGACACTGGGCCAATGTCAATCAAAAGGATTAGCAAATTCGTTACTTAGTAATAGCAGCATAATTCTTTCTGCAATTAATTTTTTTTAAATCAGAAGGTGAAGTTTTTGTTCTTCGTTATATCACTTCCTACATCTCTTATTATGTACCTCAACTGCAGTCCTGGGAACACTAATTATCTCTTGCTAAATGACTTGTACCTGTTGAAAAATATTGTACTAGCTTCCTTGTATTTCTTCAAATGTGGTCAAACATATGTCGGAGAAGGAAACAGTGTCAAATTAAATACCAAATTCTTAACTTAGCAATAAAATAAAGAACTGTGTATGCTGGAATCTGAAACAAAAACAGAAATTGCTTGACAAACTCAGCAGGTCTGGCAGCAACTGCAGAGAGACAGCAAAGTTAACACTGAGTTCAGTCCTGCTTGAAATGAAAACTTTTCTTTCTCTTAATTTTATATGTGGGGTGAACAAATTTGTTTGTTTATCATTCAGCTCTAATCCATAATCAGGAAATATAGCTTTAACTCCAGACGATTCATCTCCTTGACCAGATAGACTGAAAGGCAGGCCAGATTTCCAGAGGCAAAGTAAACAATATGGCTAATACATGGCTGACATTTTTAAAATAATACACATAGTATGCCAAAACTGTAATTATTACAGCACAATCCAATAAAGCACATCACAGCATCATTGGAAATATTGGAGCAACTTCTGCGTCACTATTTAAAAAAAACCAAAAACCACATGTTAAGAAGTGGTTGCACAGAGTAGGCAAGATGTGTGCAACACATTCCCTAAATTTAACCAGAAACATGCCCACTACTATCTGGTAGACCATTCAAGATGTTCTTCACTCTTAATGCCAAGAACGACTTCCTGTTAGTGTTAAATTTATCCCTTACTAGTTTAAAACTGTGACTCTGTGGCCTACTCTCCTCAATTTTCTTCGGTTTCATTTTAGATATTACATATCACTAATAAGTATTTTGACATACAACAGCAAAGCAAGTGGTTCTGAAAACCTGAGTTAGAGCAAAACATACTGGAAATACTCACCAGGTCAGATGACCAGGCACTTGGTTATATGAGTAAGTGCGGAGCACCCTTAAAGAAGAAAGGAGAGTCAAAGAGATATTCTATACACACCTGACAGCTGACAGCAGAGCTCACACACCGTTGTAGGCTGGATAAGGATTGGGAACCAAGGAAGACAAGCACAAGTCATGTGCATGTGAATTTCATTGTAAGTAAGGATACAGGCAGCAGAGTTAGGATTGAGTTTCTGATGGAGGGGTCAAAGGAGGAAGCAGTCGGCACAACTGATCATATTCAAGAGGGATAAAGCAGGGGGAGGGCAGGTTGTTGAGCTGAAGGAGATGGAAGGGGGAATATAGTGACATCAGGAAGGCATTTAAGCACAAGAATTTTGAGTTTAATTTTCCTTTTCGGTCTCCAATTCTGATGAAGAATATAACCTAAAACATTAAATTGCAGTTTTCATTTATAGAAGGCCAAAGAGCAATGTATTTTCAGCAGTATTTTTGCTTTAATTCTGGATTTCCAGGTTTTTTTTATTTCTGTGCATCTTTGCTTTCTGATTGATGCTTGCAATTGGAACAAACAAGTTTCTGCACCAAACAATCATTTATAAAAAAGCTAATATTTCTAGCTAATTCCAGTTTCTTATTACAATGTATGTTCCAAACATGTGCTGTTATTACATCTCCTTAGGTGTGACAGAGGGGTAAATTGCAGTATTACATCTACCATGAAGAAACTATCACCCAGAGCCATTTCTATTAGCTCAGTATTAGTCTTATAATTAAACATTAATAACCACAAAAGCGTATTTACTGCACACAGAAATACACCACCACAGCCTTCACCAAACACCGTCACCTCTGCAGCAAGCATAATATTACAACTTCTGCTTTTAACTATTTGCAATATATAAGGTTAGTATTTGATACTCCTGAAGCTTTTATGTCCTTTATTGTCAGCAAACTAACAAAAAGATCCTTAACCTAATTTTTTTTTGTACAAGAAGAAACTGGGTAATGCCTTTCTGAATTTATTAAACTCATTGCTGAGAGCCTTCATTTTGAATGTTTTTATTTAAGAAAGTACACGACTTCATCAAATCACCAAAATGAAACTTCTCCCCTATAAATTAAAAATGTGCCTTTCAGGGAAAACACTCAATCCATTATTGTAGAAGTCCAAGCCCACTATGCTTGGCAGTTTTATTAATAAATAGCACTTCCTCATGTTTCCAAATGCAAAGTTTTTTTAATGAAATTACACACATTTCGTTGCAGTGCCAATAATGAGCTTACATATTTTCTTTTTCCAATTCGTTGAACTCCATAACATATCCATGCACTTTATTCTGTGGGTTCAAGCTCTGCCCATGGAAAAACATTATCAGCTGCTATTCCAATTAAACATTAACCCAACTGTATACTGAACTATGAAGTTTGTCATTAAAACTAAATGGAAACAGTGGCACAAAAAACTCTTGCAGATTTATGCAAAAAGGGAGCTAATGTCCAATCACATCCTCTATTTAGCTCCAACCCAAACTCTTACAAATAAACCTCTTACACCACTTTTTCGAAGATCCAACCCAATGATTACAGCACTAACTCACAAACTGTTTTACATGTTATTTTTGCAAGAGTTATGAACCTTTAAATTAACTTCAAGCTGCCAGACGTAACAATGCAATAAGGAAAGATTGGTTTAACCTGTTCTTTTCTAAAGTTCGTAAAAACAAATACATCCAAAAATGTTGGTTTTGTAGTCACATGACCAACCCTGAACTGAACCACACTGCATATTCAGCAAAGAGACAGTGCTTGTCAGTGACTTCAAAAAAGCTGGACACAAGTAAATGAAAGTAGCAATTAAAATATCTTTATGCACGTGAGATGCATTGTACACTTCACCTGTTCTACAAAAATATGTACCTTGCAAGGTAATACACGTGACCTCCTATTCACATACTGTGTGAAAATAAGAGAACCTGTATACGCATTCTATTTTTTACCTGAAAAAAGGATTTAGTAATTTCTCCAGAAAATTTTAAATCAAAGCTACTTGGATATAGCAAGTTATTAATATTGTTTGGAGAACAGAGTAGAGAAAAATCAGGCGAAATGACCAATCCTGATCTTTTGAAGAATAATAAAGGTGCGTAATCAATCATTCTTTTTTGTTCTCATTTTCTTCACGCACCATAAGAGTCAAACTGAAAAGGGCAGTTGTGATAGAATGCAATTCCTATTATCAGAAAGGAAGATGCAGCTAATTTGGGGTGGGTAACAGTTAGCTAAACTGCCAAGAGAAAATATACTCGAATATTCATTAATATATTAGATAGCAAAACAAAGAATATGTGTAATATTTCTAAAAGGTTGTGTTTAAACTAGCTCATTTAATTATTTGAAGAAATATCACAGCAGATAGGAATAATATATTAGCGTTTACTAATATTCTGCGTTCCTTTCTCTATTTTGCCTTTTCTTCCTTTCCTGAAGGCAGTAACCCCAGGTTTATGGAGTCCCTAGGTATCTTGTGCAGTCCCTCAGGAATGAGGATGACTTGCTTCCACTCAGGTTTTTCTGGTGGCTGAATAGTCCAATTCTGGAGCTACAGGGCGGACAAGTAGCATTTGATGAGGTGGGTGGGATGGTCTGGATTCAGTGTGCTCTTTCCCTAGGTATCAATTGCCCTCCAATGCCTTATCCAAGTCAACATTATTTACATTGTATCTTAACAGTAAACAATCTGTTGCCCATACACATATCCTTCGATAAAAGTCTACACCGTCTAACAGTGGTCACAGGTAAAAACAGGATCAAGGCTTGTTGCAGTATATAATTAAGTTGTTCACTAATTTACAACAGGATTTACATGTGAACTTTACCAGAGTTACTGAACTGGTGCAATTTAACAGAGAAAGGTCATGTTCAAATATAAATAGATAAGCTTTCTGAAATAAAGTTTAGAAATCAATTTGAGTTAATTAGCAAATCATCTATCAATGGAAAGTTCTGCTCTGCATGTGCCACAGATACTGGATTTCTCATGTCACAAAATGGACCAAGATGGATACAGTGATTAGAACGAGGTCAGCCAGGTGAATGTTATAGAATACGAGCTCCCTGATTGTGGCTACTATTCTGGTCCAGATATAAACAAGAGTGTCAGGAGTTCTGTTCAATCTAGGAGCCAGCTCTGAGCTAGCTATACTATGTACTTTGTAAATGTAAATAAAGGGTGACTTGGTGATGGGATACTGGCCTCAGAGTTATTTCAGTGATCAAATGTTATAAGAACAATTTTGGATAAATAACTTCAAGCTTACTGCAAAGATGTTTACATTATAAGCACAGGAAATCAGTGTTAACGAACCCTTTAAAATATACTTATATTGTACACTGGAATACTCAGCAATCAATATACAACAAATAAATACTACTTCTTGAATTTGAAGTCATTCAAGGAGTGAAATGCATGAACAAAATCATGTTTTTTTTCCCTCTACTTTTGTTCAGCAATTAAAACTGTCTGACCAGATACTCCAATTGCCAGCACTATGGGGACTTTTCACAGTACGGTATTTCCGGTTTGTTTTCAAAATCTTTATTTTTCTTTCTCTTACACCAATGCTGTTTCTTCAAAAATCTCATTGTCTTCACCATACTTATTTCAAACAGGCACTTCTGCCCCAGTACAACAAAAGTTTCAAATATTCAGAACGCAAAAGCAACCGCATCATTTCTGGCCCAGTTAATTTATCGCTGCCCAGAATGAAGTACTGAAATAGAATCTATCAAAACAATAATTAACTCAATCATATAATTTCATCATCTTGAATCATCCACATGTTCAACTTAAAAAGGGTTGTGCTTTCCTTTCAGAAATTAGAAAATTGTGTTATTTATGTGCAGAGTAACTCAAAAATAGGTTTTAGCAATTAACCTTTAAAATTTACTACAAACTCAAATAGTCTCATACAAAAACGTGAAAATAATTATTCTGCAGTCCCAAAAATGTCATATAATTCCTTCAAAAGGTACATAATACGTACCCATAAAATATAAGCCCACACCAAGTTGTACTTACATTCCTTAAAATTGTAATTCAAAATGAGAAGTCTAAGCGAATCATTGGATCCCCATGAAATCAACGTTAAAACCTGAGCCAAGTTCCTTCAGCTGTTTCTTGATCAAAGAGACCAAGTTGCACACTGAAATACTTCAATGTCCATGTAAAGCACCATGCATTCCCACTTGGAAAAAACAATAACATAAATCACAAAGTATATAATAAATACAGTGTACATTTAAATTAACTAACATTCAGAGTCGCTGTCTTCTTAGGTAGCCCATTGAAATTGAGGACAATTCGTTTTCAGTACAGTTTGATGGACTCTGAGACAGATGAGAAGTGCAATGCATGATCTGCAGAGATATTTTCTAATCAGCCTGTTCAGAGATGGAATTACACACCCCTAGAGTAGAGTGGACTCAAACCTAGGCCTCTGGCTCAGTGGTAGGGCCATTATTCCTCAAGAGATTTTGCAAGACCTGCAGATGGTCTTATTCTAGTTACTTTAACAAACCTGCTCAGACTTATTAGAGCACACTTCTGGAGTCCTTAGGACCTGAACCTGGGTCTACTGGTCCAGAAGTAGGGATGCTATCACTGCACCATAAGAGCCCTTGCATGATTTACAGACTTCACTCATCTGCATGTGGTCAGGTGTTGCTTACAGGGTCAATTACATGTTTGGATAATTTTACACTTTGTCTCCACTTTGCCTTCACCCGTGTATGTTTCCCCAGTGTCTATTTTTGATGCTTTCCTGGATGAAACATCTCCCATTTCAGTCAGTCACCAGGAGCAGTAGAGATACTTGACGGCTTAAGGGTTGCTTTCAGGATGTCCTGAACGTGTATCAGTGAAAGTGGGCTTGCCTGTTTGTTTCAATATATGGCTTCGGAGAAGGTCTTGCTCTTGCACCACCTTTCCTACCATTAGATTTGGATGACCCTTTGTAGATACAGCAAGTGATACATGCCTGCAGCAAGTTGTCCAAATTTCAGAAACAAATGGTAGGAGTGCAGAAATCACTGTTGTCCAGTGAATTTCAGTGACTTCAATCTTGCTTTTAAATCCTGGTTCTGAATCATATGATGGTCAGCCAAAGACAGAGTTGGTGCAACGATAGAGATGCCGAATTAAGATGTCAATGTCTGTTTCTATCAATAAGGGGTTCAAAATGTACAGAGAATTTTCCACATTGATTTGATTTGATTTAATTTAATTTGATTTGATTTACTGTTGTCACATGTACCTAACTACAGTGAAAAGTTTTGTTTTGCATGCAGTACAGGCAGATCATACCGCACAAAGATCATAGGGTGATAGAATACAGCAAGGAATACAAAGTTACAGATGCAAAGAAGGTGCACAAAAAGCAAGTTCAACGTTAGATTTGAAATTTGAGAGGTCCATTCAGAAGTCTATTAACAGTGGGGAAGAAGCTGTTCTTGAACTTGGTGGTATGTGTGTTTAAACTTTTGTATCTTCTACCTGACAGAAGAGATTGTAACCAGGATGGGAGGGGTCTTTGATGATGTTGGCTGCCTTTCCAAGGCATTGAGAAGTGGAGAGGGAGTCAATGGATGGAAGGTTGGCTTGTGTGATGGACTGGGCAGTGTTCACAACTTTCTGTAGTTTCTTACACAGTCCTGGTCTGAGCAGTTGCTGTACCAACCTGTGATGCACCCAGGTAGAATGCCTTCTGTATTGCACCTACAAAAGTTGGTGAGTGTCTTTACGGACATGCTAAATTTCCTCAGCCTCCTGAGGAAGAAGAGGTGTTGTTGTGCTTTCTTGACTGTTACATCAATGTGGATAGACCAGGACAGATTGTTGGTGATCTTCACTCCCAGGAACTTCACACTCTCGACCATCTCCACCTCAGCTTCATTGATGTTGATAGGGGCATGTCCTCCATCTTGCTTTCTGAAGTTGATGAGCTCATTAGTTTTGTTGACATTGAGGGAGAGATTGTTACCTTTACACTATGTCATCAAGCACTCAGTCCCTTACCTGTATTCTGTCTGGTCATTGTTTGATAGCCGACCGACAACGGTGGTGTCGTCAGAAATGTGCAGATGGAGCTCAGATGAAATTTGGCCACATAGTCATGAGTGTACAGGGAGTGCAGTGGACTGAGTATGCAGTCATGCATTGAGGACTGTCGTAGAGGAGGTGCTGCTGCTTACCTTCACTGATAGCCAGTGCATTGTCCTTAATCAATGGGAGGTGGTGTTGTGCAATAGGAGCTGCTTACAGGAGGACCTTTGTTGAATTGGTGCTGGTAGTGAAAGGTCCATTTTCTCACTCACTGAACAAGCAAATACACATGTGTCTTTCACATGCTCAAGGACTGAATTTGGAATAATTTGGATTTTGAATTGAAGATCGCATACATTATTTCTTGGACCTGGCGGAATTAAGAGGATGAAGGGACAGATTCATCTATGACCTGGAAGAATGTAAACAAGGACCGTCTAATGGCTTCTTCCATTCTTCTTCTGATATATGTCCACACAGCAGTTAAGTTATCATTGATCACCCATTCACTTCAGCACTGCACTCTGCATTTGGGTCAGGTACACGAACAAGCTGTTCAGATGCAGTCTTACTCTTCAGTTCAATGACTTTCTAGTTTCACTAAATCTACATTCCTTTCTGTGGAGTGAAAGCATTTCACCACATCAGCTTCATACACTTCATCAAAGGTAACTTTCCACACTAAAATCATGATTTAAGTTGCCGATGTCTGCTTTCATCAATAGGGGGGTGAAAATCAAAGTCATCATTTAGGATTCTCTGTGACTGCAGACTGACATAAGCCAGAATTTCCACATATCATTCAGATAAAAAAGGCATGACTTCACCCAATGAATCAGCAACACGGTCAATGCTTTTGTAGACACACCAAATTCCAGACCAATGGCAGATTCTGACCATCTGTTGTGCTGGAAGACAATATGACATATAAAAGAATGCCCATCATCTGGGTATTCTTATTTGAACCCAAAACGTTCCTGGAATAATCCTCCAAAGCCCGTGTCTTCTTGGATTGGTATACCACTCAGGGCTTAACATTGAAATATACAGCAACGCTCCCAATCAAAACAGTCAAGTGATTTACAGGTTTGTATCTTGGTGTGAAATGAAAATGTACATCCTTTGTGGCATACATTTATAATAAATTCCCATCTCATCAGCATTAAAGACTAGTTTACTGAATAGCCACATTCCTGAATGATTCTGAACTCTAGAAAATCTCTGCAGGAGTTCTTTAAGGTAGCGTCCTAGACCCAACCATCTTCAGCTGCTTCATCAATGACTTTCCCTCCATTACAAGGTTAGAGGTGAGGATGTTCACCAATGATTGCAAAATGTTCAGGACCATTCATGACTCTAAGATAATGAAGCAGTCCATGTCCAAATATAGCAAGAGCTGGACAATATCCAGACTTGGGCTAATGAGTGGCAAGTGATTCTTGCCACATAATGCCAGCCAATGGCCATCTCCAAAAAATACTTAGCCCTCACCCTTCGATATATAATGGCATTTTCATCATTGAATCCCTACTAACAACGTTCTGAGTGTTACTATTGACAAGAATTTAAACAGAACCAGCCAGGTTGATAATTTGTCAGGTCAGAGCAGGGAATTCTGTAACGATTAACCTCCTGGCATCCCAATGCCTATGTACCATGTACAAGGCATAAGTCGGGAGTGTGATGGAATAGTCTCATCCTGCCTGCATGGGCACCATCTAGGATAAAACAACCCAATTGACTGTCAGCTCAACCACAGTATTCAACATTCCCTCCCTTCACCACTAATACACAGTGTGTACTGTCTACAAGATGCACGGCAGTAACTCACCAAGGTTCCTTCAACACTACCTTCCAAACCCATAACCTCTACCACCTATAAAAGAGGAAGACAGTAGATGCAGAGGAATACCATCATCTGCAAGTTCCCCTCCAAGACATCCTGCTTTGGAACTGTATCAGTATTTTTTACCGTAACTGAGTCAAAATCCTAGAATTCCTTCCCTCACAGTACTGTGAGTTTACATGAAGAACTGCAATCGTTAAGAACACAAATCACCACCATCTTCTCCAAGGCATCTAGGTATGGACAACAAATGATGCCCTAGCCAGTCACGCACAAATCCCATGAATGAATGAAAAATATTCTCTTCAAATAAGCAGAGAATTCATCAGTTGTTTCTGGAGGGGTACTGGCTGCTGCGCCAGTTACAAGCAATACAGATAGAAATGCTCTTTGCAACGTTCAAACCATTCATGACTAGCAGTGAAACGCTTCAACCAAGAACTCTCCCGTGACTCATTCAGTATGTAATCATACTGACCACAAATGACCGTCTAATGGAAAAATTACCTGGTGTGCACTGCAGTGTTCAATCCAGGCTGTCAGCTTTTCCATATTCTCCATGATGCTGCCTCTTATCAGAGTCACCCTGTCTGCTGCGCTGCTTTCTTCATATTAAAATATAATCATCAGAAATGCTGGCATAGGAATCAGGATAGGATTATGCACTTTTTTAGTTTATATGACAACGCACTTTTTTTATTTATATGATAGAATAGAATAATGGACCACAGAAGAAACTCATACAGGCTATCTTCCTGTATCAACTCTTTGAAGAAGCTATCCAATCATTCCTACACCCCTGTTCTTTCCCCATAACTCCATAAATGTTTCAAATATACATAATACCTTTTAAAAATTACTGTCTGCTCACACCATGCATTCCAGATCAAAACATGAATTGAGTAATATTTCTTTTCATTGGAGTGAGCCTAACGTCCATTTTGGGGAAAATTCTCAAATCCATTGTCAAGGATTTCATAGCAGAGCATTCAGAAAGCAGTGTCAAGATCAGACAGTCAGCATGGACTTGTGAAGGGGAAATCATACTTGACAAATCTGTTGGAATTCTCTGAAGATGAAACCAGTGGAGTTGACAAGGGGGATCCAGTCGATGTAGCATATTTGAACTTCCAGAAAGCGTTTGACAAGTCCCACATAAGAGATTAATGTACATGGATAGAAGATGGATAGAAAACAGGTTGGCAAAGAGGAAATAAAGAGTAGGAATTAATGGGTCCTTTTCAAATTGGCAGGCAGTAAATAGTAGGGTACCACAAGGATCGGTGCTGGGACCCCAACTATTGATAATATATATTAATGATTTGGATGAGGGAACAAAATGTTACATTTCCAAGTTTGCAGATGATACCAAGTTGAGTGGGAGGGCGAGCTGTGACGATGATGCAGAGATCCTTCAGCATGATCTCAATAGGTTGGGTGAGTGGGTAAATCAATGGCAAATACAGTATAATTTGGATAAATGCGAAGTTATCTGCTTTGGAAGCAAAAACAAGGCGGCAGATTACTACCTGAATGGCTGTAAATTGGGAGAAGGAAGTGTGCAGCAGGACCTGGGTGTCCTTGTACACCAGTCGCTGAAGGTAAGCATGCAGGTGCGGTAAGCAGTAAGGAAAGCAAATGGTATGTTGGCCTTCATTGCGAGGGGTTTTGAGTACAGAAACAAGGATGTGTTGTCGCAGTTACAGTGGTGAGGCCACACCTAGAATATTGTGTGCAGTTTTGGTCTTCTTTTCTGAGGAAGGACATTCTTGCTCGAGGGAGTACAACAAAGGTTTACTAGGCTGATTCCGGGAATGGCAGGTCTGGCGTACAAGGACAGATTGACTAGGTTGGGATTGTTTTCGCAAGAGTTCAAACGAATGAGAGGGGATCTCATAGACACTTATAAAATTCTAAGACGACTGGACAGGGTAGACATTGGGAGGATTTTCCGATGGTGGGTGTGTCCAGAACCAGGGGTCACAGTATGAGAATTTGGGGTAGACCATTTAATACGGAGATGGGGAGAAATTTCTTCACCCAAAGAGTGGGGAGCCTGTGGAAATCATTACCACAGGAACTAGCTGATGCCAAAACACTGAATGTCTTCAAGAGGCAACTACATATAGCACTTGGGGCGAATGGGATCAAAGTTTATGGGGAGAAAGCAGGATTAGACTACGGAGTTGGACGATCAGTCACGATCGTGAAGAATGGCAGAGTAAGACTGAAGGGCTCAATGGCCTCCTTCTGCTCCTATTTTCTACATTTCTATGTTTCTTTCGACAAACAATTAAAAAGATTATTTAAAACCAATATTAAATCAAGCAGCCAATTATCTTCCTATTGTACAACTTTATATCTTCTACAGACCATTTTTCAAGATCTACAGCTAAGTAGTCAAGCCATCTCAGTTGGTAACTGTCTCACTCAGTAATGGGGACAATGGACAGAAATAGCCAGGACTGCCTACCACGTTTTATTGAAAGAATCGTGTCATGCAAAGCGAAATCCTTTCAGTTACCAGTTTTCACACCACTGGTTTGCATAGTGAAGAATAATTGTCGCTCATTATGCTGAACAAAACCCCGCCCAACACGATTACCCATCACGTTACTCAATGAATATAAATACTCCGCATATCTATCTATACTTTACCATGCAGAATGTTAAATTTAACATACTGCGTAAGCAAACAGCATAACTTCCACTGTTCTAAAATATTCAGAGCAGATTTCTATTCCAGCTGCGTATATTGAAACCAGGCTATCAAACACAAATCATAAAGCGGCAAGGTGTAATGAACAAGTTAAACTTCTACTCACAATATTCACATGGTCAGCCATAAAAAAATTGCAGAATACAGACTTTACTGACACAGCAATTAAAGGGAAGTCCAGTATTTGTTTTCAACCAAATCAAACAGAATGCTAAACAATTTCAAACCAAAGTAAAAAAATGTTCATCCCTCAACATAAGAAGAAAACAGCAGCTCTGTACACAAACAAATAAGCAATTTCATAAGACTTATGGCTTACCATCTAAACTAGTTTAAACTTGACTTGTCGTTATTCAGCGATATTTCAAATCAGTTAAAAAATAAAAATAATAATAAGATCTGTATTTCTAAACCAAGGCCATGATGCGCAGTATTCCAGTTTAAGTAGATTAAAGCTTAGCACCATCCAAACAATAAGTGTACTGGTCACTTCACTTAGCAACATGATAAAATCAGAATTTATTATAAGAGTGCCAGAGGGCAAATCATTTCTGCTGCTACACCACTGTGATCTAGTAACAATTTTATTTGTCACAGAGCCACTGTATTCTAAACAACACCCAAAACACATATTAAATTTAAAAGTGAAAAAAGTGCGCAAAGTTATATTCATTTTTTGTTATCTAATAAGCTGTTCCTGACCTTTTCATTAATTGATTGTCAACTGAAATGTATTGAGCCATTAATTTTTTTCAGATTAACCACTCTATTGTACCGTATATGGCTTTAGCCTTCAATAAGAAGTTCCTACATAACCATCAATTCACTCATTTGAATCAACAAAGAATATGCTTTATTGATTTGCTGTAAAAGATTAAGTTTCAAGTTAGATATGCAAATCAATTCAAAAATTTCACTCGAAACAAAACACAGAACTAATCCTACAAATCTCCAATTAAAATCTTATTTGCATTTGCACACAAGGTCCCAGAAATCTTCTAGAAAACGATGATGTGCACCACATCAGATAACTGCTCTCCTGTTCATTAAGATTATTCTAACACCGAAATAGAGTTGCAAGCATCTTCTGCCTCGACTAGTTACAGGTCAAATGTCTGAAGCATTGAAAATAGTTCAATGAGGTTCTCAGACATTGCAAACAATGAACAAAAGTCACAGGCTAGCTAACTTTGAATTAATAGATTGGATCAACATTTTTATAAACCAAGGTATTTGCACTGTAAGATAAAAGAGTGAAAAAGGTGAAATCTCATAACCAAGATCTAAGGGTTGGTGCCCAACATTTCAAACTGAGAAAGTAAGTCAGGATGACAGTCACCTCAGGGTAGTGTAACATGCCTTCTTGCAGCCAGTTTTAAAATAACATTGGCAAGATCCTGGCAGCAACAAACATGCCATGTTTCACTGTGATGTAGGTGGAAATTTAGGTGAAAAATGAAACCCGTGCAGCTTTTCAGCACATAATTTTACTTACATACTATTTAACATTGTAAATAAATGGCTCAGCAACATTTGAAAAGGCAACTAAAAGTAGAAGAATTTCATATCATCTTGTTCATCTGGTTCTTGTTGATTGTTTTTCACACCATGAACAGGCAAACAATATATAAACATTCTACATTAAGACCATAATATTCAGAAACAGAATTAGGCCTATTGAGCCTGCTCCACCATTTGGTCATGGCTGATGCATTTCTCAATCCCACTCTTCTTGACTTGACCCTTTACTATTCAGGAACCTATCTACCTCTGTCTTAAATGACTTGGCCTCCACAACCTTCTATGGGAACGAGTTCCACAGATTTACCACCCTCTGGCTGAAGAAATTTCTCACCTCAATTCTTAAAACGAGTTAAGGTGGTACACATAGAGGTTTTCGCTTCATTTGAATTTTTAAAATTTCTGTAACACACTTCCAAGACAAAAATATTCCTATGTCAATCACCATTTGCAATCATACGGCATGTTTAGCATCGTAAAGCATCAAAAGGTACTTTACAGATGGTTCATAGAATCATAGAATCCCATAGAAAGCCATATGGCCCATCGAATCCATACCAACACTCCAAACAGCTTTCCACAAGACCCAACTCCTGACCCTATCACTGTAACATGCACTTCCCATGGATAATCCACCCAGCCTCCACAGCCCTGAATACTACAAGCAATTTAGCATGGCCAATCCACCTAACCAGCATATCTTTGGACTGTGGGAGGAAACCAGAGCACCCGAAGGAAACTCACGCGGACAAAGGGAGAACGTGCAAACACCTGAAGGTGGGGTCGAACCTGGGTCCCTGGCGCTATGAGGCAGCAGTGCTAACCACTGAGCCATCATGGGGTGAGCTTTAAAAGGAGGAAAATTATGTGGAGCAATAAAGCAGTTTATGAATGATTCCTGAGTATGCTGCCCAAACATGAAAGGCACAGCCTTCAATTGGTGTGAAATGAATGGGGAATACACAAAGACTAAAATAATCAGCATTCTGGTGAGGTTTGAAAGCTGGTGGTGGTTATGGAGGAGAGGAGACGGTCAACGCAATAAATGAATTTAAACACAAAGATATTCATGGTTGAGGCATTAAATCTCGCATAATTTATAAAGGACAGCATTGGTACATAAGCAGGATGTTATACATGATGTAACTGGAAGCTAACTTCTGGAGAAGCTGAAACTTATGGACCATTCAGATGGGAAATTAACCAAGGAAGTGTTGAAATAGTCAAGTGTGGTGAGAATAAGAACATGCTTGAAAGTTTTCTAAGCACTGTGGGTGCACCCACATTAAATGGACTGTATTGATTCAAGAAGGTGGCTCATCAACACTTGCTCAAGAGCACATAGGGATGTGCAAACTTGTCGTTGACTCTCACATCCCATGCAACGTTTGAAAAACTATCCTGCTGCTGTTAAATTCAATTCGTCTAGAAGTAAACAGCAATTGTTTGTCTGCATTCTTAATGGCCATTTTTTCAGCAATTTCTGCATCAGTATTCCCAAATCTCACTGATCCTTTACCCTACATTCCTGTCTTCCAAAAAAAAGTAGTGTCTTTATTCCTCCTACTCTTAAATGAAGCATTTCATAATTCATTATATTGACTTCTGTTTACCATTTATCCACCCACACTGCAAGCTTCTTTATATCCTCCCATATTTAAGCACAGTCCTCCACATTATTAGTAAAACTTCCAATTTGGCATTACCCGCAAATTCTAACACATATTTAATTTCTGAGTCCAAGTCATTTAATTATAGGATAAACAGTAATTACGCTCTCAGCAAAGACAACTTCCACTTATTGCAAATCTCTTAATGGCTATCTTTTTCTGTTTTATAGCTAGCTTACAATGCATCTTACATAGTCTCAACCTTTATTAGAAATCTCATATTACACTATATCAAAGCCTTCTGAAAGTCCACGTAAATTACATCTGTGAAGTTTTCTCTCTGCAGATGTGCAAGGTCAGCTGAGTATTTCCAGCTATTTCAGATTTCCCATATTTGCAGTATTCTGCTTTTCCTGTACACTATCCTTTTCTATTATGTCTTCAAAAGAGTTCAGTAAATTTGGTTAAACATGAAAGCCATCTTTTTGGAAGCTGTAATGATTTTATTTCATTTTCTCCCTCTTGATTTTTTTTATTTCTTTTTTTTATACAAGATTTCAATATCTTCTCTACTACTGGAGTTAAATTGAATTAGTTCCCTGCTTTGTGAAAAAAGTGAATACATTTGCTATTGACCATTCCTAATGGCTCAGTTCAATCCAGATCCTTTCCATTCCCCCTCTCAGCACCATAAGACATAGGAGCAGAGGGGCATTCAGCTCACTGAATCTATTCTACTTTTCAACAAGATCATGCATAAGCTGATAATCCTCACCTCCACTTTCCTTCCTTATCGCTGTAACCATTGATTCCCTTACAGATTAAACATAGGCCTGTCTAAGCCTTAGGATCACAGGAAAAGGAGTAGGCCATGAAGCCTGTCAAGTCTGTCCCACCATTCAATACTATTATGGCTGACAAAACACTTCAATGCCTTGTAACTCACCCCACTGTATCCCCCGACCCTGTATGCCACTGGTAATCAGAAACTGATCAAACACAACCTCAAACAGATTCAAAGACTGTGCTTCCATAGCTTTCCGTGGTAGCGAATTATGAAGGTTCACAACCCTCTGAAAAAAAATCTCTTCTCATCTCAAAACTACGCGACATTTTTAAATTGTGGCACAGATCTGTACTCCTCACCAAGGAGAAACATCTTGCCTGCATCTACCGGTCTGTCCCTTTAAGTAATTTGTAAATTTCAATGAGGCCACCTTACTTTCTTCAAAACTCTCGAGAAAACAGGTCCAGTTTGCCCAATCTCTCCTCATTGGGTAGTCCTGAGAACAAGTCTGTTCTCAGTTTGTTCCACTCACTCTACGGTAATAGTATCTTTCCTGAAGCATGTAAGGTGGGGTAAAAATCTCCATCAGCTTATTGATATACCCTGAACTAAAACCCTCTAAAGATGTAAGTATGTGGAAATTCTATTGGACTAAAATTCACTGAACTTTTGGAATCAGGAAACCATGGGCCTCAACCAAACCAGGAAAAGACTGGTTGGGACAGACTGGATAATATGTAAACCCAGGGTCAAATGTCTTGAACAGCGGTTAGCCTGCGAAACTAAAGGAAGATCCCCACTCATGGCCCAAATTAAAACATGGAAACAAACAACTTCAGACCTTCTGAAGCTAACAGAGGTACAAAGCCATTCAATTTCCAACCAGTGCTCAGGCACAGAAACACCGAACATTCCACACCATTGTGCTACATGTAAACCTGTTTCTCCTTTGGATATAAGGATATTCGCACTACTATTCAAAACTTAATGAATACCCATCCAAGAGGAATACTGGACATTCCAAACGATCAAAACCAATCACCTTAATCGAAAAGCCATTCACAGTGATCCTCCAGTAATCCGGAAGCTCATTCAGCCCCGAGAGGAAGAACAGCTCAGCAGCCGTTTGGTAGGAGATAAGGGGGACTGCAGCTGGGCAATAACTGAGGGCCCCAATCCCAGTAGCATTGCACTGTGATACCAGCGAAGCTTTCTGATTCCAACTAGGTGTGTGCTCTGCGGTGGGCTGGCGCTATGTGCGCGCCTGGTGGGAGCAGTTCACGAGAGGAGTTTGACAGCCGGAACAAGAAGCAGGCCCCGCACACGAGGAAGTCCTTGAGCCAAAGCCAGGAGGCAGGGAAAGGAGATCGGTCAGGCTTACCGACCCACAGAAAAGTTCCCGCAGACGCTTCTGAGTCAAAGAGTCCGCAAACCCTCCACACCGAGAGCAACCCTCATAACCACTGAACACCATCAACCAATCACGAACCTCCACTCTCTGTCTGGCGGCCAGTGAAAGCATGCAGAGCCGTAAGACACCGATCAGAGCAACATCCACCGCTATCCAAGACAACAACTCACTCGCAAGGACCACCAAGAAAAGAAAGAAACTCAATGTACTCACCCGTCAGGTCCAACACACCTAACTGCATCAGCAGACAGCACCACACTGACGATTATCAGCACTTGGCGGCCCTCCGCGGAGAACCAGCTACAAAGAGAGACCTCGGACGAGAGCAAGTCGAAAGCACATTCCACTCCAGAGGCGAGCCTGTGGTCATCGAGATCCTCTAACCCAGCTTGGCTAGCCTAAAATAGGGGAAGGTGGGGTTTGGGGGCAAACGGTGTAGGGCATCCCTAAGGAAGGGAAGCAGGGTATAACTTAGGGTTAGTAAATAATCTCTCTCTCTTCAGCTATTAGGTAACAACCACTCACTGTAACTATTAAATCCACTGTATCAAGTCTTGGCTACAAAGCTTAACTGGAGGTCAAGTTAAGTGAGACAGGTCTGTCAGTAATAGTCAGGTTTGATATTAATTTTCCAGTTTTCCTGTGAATATATTCAATTTGCTTGTTTTTCAATATCACCAAGGACATCTAGGTCCCTTTGACACCAACACTTCCAAACATTTTACCATTTAAGAAATACTCTATGTATCTGTTTCTCCTACCAAAGTGGATACCCTCACATAAGATTCTGACTGCTGCGTTCTAACCCATTCATTAAAACTGTCCAAAATACGCCTGAAGACACTTCACATCTACCTCAAAACAAACATTCGCATGTGGCTTTGTATGATCTGAAAATTTTGAAATATTACATTTGGTCCCCCAACTCGAAGTCATTGATATACATTTGAACAGCTGGGTCCCTAGTATGGATCCTTGTGGTACACAACTAAGCCTGTATCCTCTGGAGTTTAGAAGTGTTAGGGATGACTTAATTGAAACGTACAAGTTCCTGAGGTGCGTTCACCAGATTGATGTCGAAAGAATGTTTCCTTTTGAGGGAGAATCTAGGAATGGGGTCAGTGTTTAAAAATAAAGGATCACCCATTTAAGACAGAGATCAGGAAACATTTCTTCTTTCAGAGGGTTGAGTTTCTTTGGAATTCTATTCCTCAAAAAGGCAGTAGACAGAATTTTTCCATATTTTTTAAGGTAGATTTAGATTGATTTTTGATAATATTTCATCCCTTTCATAATCAAGAATGTGTAGGAACGCAAAGTTAAGGTTAAAATCAGATCAGTAACAATCTTATTGAATGGCAGAGGAGGCTCAAAGGACTAAGTGGCCTACTCTAGTTCCTTGCTCGTAAATTTGTGCCTCCTCTCATTTTTTCTCGACTCCAATGAGTACAATGCCAATTTACTCAGCCTCTCCTCATAAGAAAATCCTTTAGTACATAGAAATAACCTGGTGAACTTTTCGAGACTGCCTTCAATGCCATTATATCTATAGATTGAATCGCAGAATCCCTACTATGTGGAAGCAGGCTATTTGGCCCATCAAGTCCACACTGGCCCATCAAGTCCACACTGACCCACCACCCCTACCCTATCCCTGCAGCCCTGCATTTCCCATGGCTAATCCAACTAGCCTGTACATCCCTGGACACTATGGGCAATTTAACATGGCCAATCTACCCGACCTGAACATCTCTGAACTGAGAGGGGAAACTGGAGCACCTGGAGGAAACCATGCACGCAAAGGTGGAATGTGCAATCTCCACAAAGACAGTCACCAGAGTGTGGAATTAAACCCAGATCCTGGCGCTGTGAGGCAGCAGTGCTAACCACTGAGGCACAATGCTGACCCGTAGAACCAAAAACTGTTCTGACTCATGTTTGTATAGATTTAGCAAGAATTCCCTATTTTCATACTCCATTCCTTTTGATGTAAAGGCCAACAGCCCATGTGCCTTCCCTATTACCACTGAACCTGGATGCTAGCTTTTTGTGATTTATGCACCAGGACACTCAAGTTCCTCTATAGCTGCACCCAAGCTATTCTGACCCACAGTCTCCCTCTCCTAACCCTTCCTTCAGTGCTTTTAAGTCTGGGCTCAAGCCCAGACCAAGATACCCTCTGTCTCAAACCTGAATTAGTCAACACCACGTAATCTTGGTCTTTACAATGGTAAATGACAGCAAAAGACTGTCCAATGTTGGCCCAAATTTCACTAACTCTAAAATAAGTTGCCGGAGTAAATATCAAGCCAACAGGATGATTACTACAGCACAATTGTAGGTACTCAAATGGCAACAGAGAACTCTAACTATTTAAAACTTTCAATTCTGACAGAGAGATCTGAAATAAATAATCGAAATTTAATCTGCCATATTTATTCCAAAACAAACATAATATTTTGAGATTACCCAATCCAAATTATGTTCAGCAATATTTGTCCAAAAGCGAAGTAACAAAACAACAAGGCAATGTATTGTTTAACGTAAGTCTATTCTGGTAAGCTTCTCAATATGTTTTGAAGATTAACAGAGTTACAAACAAAAGAATGAGTATGTCTACCTTGGTGTGATGAATCCTTCTTTCCGTAAACATTTTATGAGTTCAGAAATCAGCAGAGTTGCAAGGTGGCCACATTCAATTCTACTCAGTAATAATGGCAGTGTTCATTGCTCATTGAAAAAAATCCACGGACAAAACTGGCTTGGAGAAGCTATCTGAGATAGTAGGAACTGCTGGAGAATCTGAGATAACAAGGTGTAGAACTGGATGAACACAGCAGGCCAAACAGCATCAGAGGAGCAGGAAGGCTGACGTTTCAGGTCTAGACCCTTCTTCAGAAATGGGGGAGGGGTAGGGGATTCTGAAATAAATACGGAGAGAGGGGTAGGCAGATAGAAAATGGATAGAGGAGAAGATAGGTGGAGAGGAGACAGGCAGGTCAAAGAGGCAGGGATGAAGCCAGTAAAGGTGAGTGTAGGTGGGGAGTTAGGGAGGAGATAGGTCAGTCCAGGGAGGACGGACAGGTCAAGGGGGTGGGATGAGGTCAGTAGGTGGGAGATGGGGGTGGGGCTTGAGGTGGGAAGTGGGGATAGGTGGGAGGAAGGACAGGTTAGGGAGGCGGAGACAAGCTGGGCTGGTTTTAGGAATGCGGTAGGGGGAGGGGAGATTTTGAAGCTTGTGAAGTCCACATCGATACCATTGGGCTGCAGGGTTCCCAAGCAGAATGAGGTGCTGTTCCTGCAACCTTCAGGTAGCATCGTTGTGGCACTGCAGGAGGCCCAGGATGGACATGTCGTCTGAGGAATGGGAGGGGGAGTTGAAATGGTTTGCGACTGGGAGGTGCAGTTGTTTAGTGCGAACCGAGCGTAGGTGTTCTGCAAAGCAGTCCCCAAGCCTCCACTTGGTTTCCCCGATGTAGAGGAGGCCACAACGGGAACAGCGGATACAGTATACCACATTAGCAGATGTGCAGGTGAACATCTGCGTGATGTGGAATGTCAGTGGAGGGGGACTGGTCAGACCTGAGGGACAAGAAGCAGCGGAGGGCCTTTAGGCCATCTGCATGCCGAATGCAACAGCCTCCAACCTCATCATTCCCCAACCCCAGACCGCCCGCTTCTGTCTCCTTCCCAAAATCGACAAACCTGACTGCCCTGGTTGACCCATTGTCTCCGCCTGCTCCTGCCCCACCAAACCTATCTCCACCTATCTCGACTCCATTTTCTCCCCCTTGGTCCAGGAACTCCCTACCTACGTCCGTGACACCACCCACGCCCTCCACCTCCTCCAAAACTTCCAATTAGCCGATCCCCAACACCTCATCTTTACCATGAACGTCCAGTCCCTATACACCTGTGTTCCCCATACAGTTGGCCTAAAGGCCCTCTGCTTCTTCCTGTCCTACAGGCCCGACCAGTCCCCCTCCACTGACACACTCATCCGCTTAGCCAAACTCGTCCTCACGCTCAACAATTTCTCTTTCAATTCCTCCCACTTCCGACAGACAAAGGGGGTGGCCACGGGTACCCTCATGGGCCTAAGCTACGCCTGCTTCTTTGTAGGTTACGTGGAACAATCCCTCTTCCGTAGCTACACTGGCCCTAAACCCCACCTCTTCCTCCGTTACATCGATGACTGTATCGGCGCTGCCTCGTGCTACACCTGCCCCTACACCTCATCCCCATCCCAGGCCCCAAGAAGACTTTCCACTTCAAGCAGATGTTCACCTGCACATCTGCTAATGTGGTATACTGTATCCGTTGTACCCATTGTGGCCTCCTGTACATCGGGGAAACCAAGCTTGGGGACTGCTTTGCAGAACACCTACACTCGGTTCGCACTAAACAACTGCACCTCCCAGTCGCGAACCATTTCAACTCCCCCTCCCATTCCACAGACGACATGTCCATCCTGGGCCTCCTGCAGTGCCACAACGATGCTACCTGAAGGTTGCAGGAACAGCACCTCATATTCTGCTTGGGAACCCTGCAGCCAAATGGTATCGATGTGGACTTCACAAGCTTCAAAATCTCCCCTCCCTCTACCACATCCTAAAACCAGCCCAGCTTGTCCCCGCCTCCCTAACCTGTCCTTCCTCCCACCTATCCCCTCTTCCCACCTCAAGCCCCACCCCCATCTCCCACCTACTGACCTCATCCCACCCCCTTGACCTGTCCGTCCTCCCTGGACTAACCTATCTCCTCCCTAAGTCCCCACCTACACTCACCTTTACTGGCTCCATCCCCGCATCTTTGACCCGTCTGTCTCCTCTCCACCTATCCTCTCCTCTATCCACCTCCCCCTCTCTCCCTATTTATTTCAGAATCCCCTTCCCCTCCCCCATTTCTGAAGAAGGGTCTAGGCCCGAAACGTCAGCTTTCCTGCTCCTCTGATGCTGCGTGGCCTGCTGTGTTCATCCAGCTCTACACCTTGGTATCTTTGGAGAAGCTGTCTGTCAGTTTATCCTGTTACGGAGCACTGGAGTGGTTGTGGAGCTCAGACATGGGAAAGGAGGATGGGTGACCAGAACAAGAGTGGTAGTTGATGCAATTACTCCAAAGGCTGCAACATAAAATAAAAATACATTTTATAGTCGCCATGTTTCTTAACAAACAGTTATGGGTTCATCAGCACCATTTTTTCCAATAAAGATGCAGCAATTAATTAACACCACAAATCAGTAGTATGAAAGCCTAAATGCTTATTCTTCTTTGAAAACATGTACACACACTTCAGGAAAAAAGATAAAAAAGATTTCTCTGACGGGATTGGTTTTTTGAAGGGAAAAAAAGTTTTAAATAATAGGTTATTCTTGAAGCAAAGGGATAAAGCATTGGATTTTCTGGTGTCTGTTGCCCTGATGTTCTGGCACGTGATCAAGTCACTAAGCATGTATGGTTATTTCTGAAGTTTTGCAGGTACAGTTTGCTCAGGAAACACAACATTGTGATATTCCATCAATTACTCTTTGAAAAATACAAAAAGGCTTCATCCTGAACTGAAATAGAGGGTTTTCTATTCCAAGAGATCAGCTGAGCAGTTTGTTCTTAGCAAGCTTTCCTCCAATGCAGCTTGTTCTTCGCAGGCTCCCATTCATCTAAACTACGTAAGAGAAGAACATCCTCCAAAACAGCCCCATGAGGGTCTTAATCAAACAAAAAAATAGTTACCCTCAATCATGCAGTTTACAAGATTTGTTTCTTTAAAAAACTTCAATGTCCATAGTGAACTTTCAGCGGCTTCTTTTAAAGATACCACTCCAGTCACAACCACAAAACAAACTAAGCTCCCTTTTCCACAATCCTTCAAATTTTAAGCTGTTCATGTGATATTAAACAGAAAGCATCTCCGTACTAATATGAACCACATTTTCATTTAGGATGTTAACTCCAGTTCTAACATTGTATAGAAATGCTTACTGCTGTTTGTTCTAAATGGTGAAACACAGTGATTTTATTTCGTTGGTAAGTCTTCTGGATCGCATACTTTGTACAGATTTGTTTTAGAAAAAAATGTTACTTGTCACTAACCAGACTGTGGCATAAATTTGACGGTCGAGTTCAGGATCCTAATGCTTAGTCTTCAATGTAACAACATAACATGCTAGAAGACATGTGAGGTGAGGGTGAAGTATAAATAGTGGACATAAAACACAAGAGAGAAAAGAAGACAGATGTAGACTCAGGTCAGGATCAGTCAAACAGACATCTGAAAGTCCAGAGATGGGTGACAAAACAAATGTGTGAAGGGACAAAGTAAAACAAAGAATGAAGTCCAGCTGGAATCAAAAGTGTCATAGTTAGATACATGATGTGCAGCTGGAGTAAATGACAAGCCAGGGTGGGGCACATTTCGTGAATAGATTTAAGGCAAGAAATGAAAATAATACATTATCTTACAAGGGCCTATGAAAATTAATGAGGTCAGAAATGATAGAGGTGTAGATTTCTTGTTTTGCAAGAGAGTGGGTCTGTGAAGCCAAAGTGTTAAAGAAGTTTAACACTAATATTGAAAACACGAACTAATTTCCCATAAAGCTATCTATATCTTAAGATCAGAGATGGGCAATATCTTATAAATAATTGACAGCAATTTTAGTAATGGACAGGAATCAGTCTTAGTAGAATAAACAGGGATCATGGTCCAGCCTAATGGTGAAACTGAGCAATGTGGTTTTAGATGTTGCGTTTCCCTAGATTAACACAGAGAGGGACACGTGCATTTGTGGGAGCTGAGGACAGTAGTTTGATTTTGCCAAGCTGGAGATACTTGAAATAAATGAGTTATGTCAGAATGACAATAATCTGTTTTGATGGGAGAAGACACGGAGGTAACATTAAGTGTCATTAGAACATAATTATAAATAATTACATGCCTTTGCACAACACCACCAAATAGAATGCAGAGGCCTAAGGTTCACTAGATGCAAAAGTGCAGTCAGTAGTGATACTACTTATTGGGCATTAAGCCCTTTCGTTAACAAAATTCAAGCTTAAAAAGCTTTATTTCCAATGGCAAAATGAATTGCACATTTCTTAGTCACATTCAAGAATAAATAACTGATTTATTGTTTTTTATTCCATTATTTGCAAAGCTTGTATTCTTGTCGCACTCAGTACACCTTCCAAATGGTGACCAAAAGGGTGGGTACAAATTCACCAACCAAGCGCAGATGCTAAGTGGTAATCAGCAGATTTTTTTTAACCTGTTTGGTCTGATGCCATCAGATGCTTGAGGTCCTAAGTCAAATTGAGGACTTCTGATTCACTCATTGTTAACCATGACAGTACCAGGCCAGTGGGTAGGATATATTCAGATGATAATTGAAAAGTCTAGGATGTTGGCTCAAAGTTACCATCTTGTGAAAGTGACAGTGTCAAATTGAACCTTGACCATTCTGCTAGACAATTCTGCAAAATTCAGGATAATTCCTAACATTACGTTTGAGATATTTGTAAGGTTGACTGGTTTTGTTATGCCTTTATCAAGCCCAAATCCAGTGCCTTGGATGATCTCATGTGATCCATCCAACGTTATTCTCAGTACAATTTCTCATAGCTGTTTGGTACAACTGATTTCCACATCTACATTCTTCACAATAAGTATTCTCAGAATTTTCACATTCTACTTTCTTGTCACCAAATACTCATCTTAACTGAAATATGCAAACCTGCTGATTATTAATATTTTAGATGAAATTACAGGAAAACTATTTGCCATTATCAGCACAAAATACCATTACAGAAAGCCATAATATTCGCAATTGAACAATTAATTCACAAGAATTGCTAACGCACAGTGATACCATAAAAAAGTCCAGACTGAGAAACAGTGGTAACTGACACAATAGTTTCATAATATAAAAACTAGGTTTTGTATGTTATCAAAGTAAATTCTTAAATTTGGTAAGAAAAAATACATTTTAAAATTCCAGTTGTAACCGCATTTACTTTTAAAAGATGTGTCAGCATCTTTACACGTGGCGATTCAATTGTTTTGGGCCAAGGCAATGCTACATTTTGCAGCCCTCAGATTTCGCTTTTAACTGAAGTACAATATAATCCTATATCCAATCACTCCTTCATTTACAGGATTCAGAGGTATGCAGGGCAGTGAAAAAGATTGAACAGCCTTTAGAGCTTTAATTAAGCATCATTTCTGAAGCAATGAATATTAAAGGCTGTCAAGAAAATGTAAAAGTATAATCAGCATCGAAAGGCTGTAATTTTTAAATACTTTTCCACTAACTCTTTCATTTGCTAACAGTTTCCAGCTATACCTCGTGAATTTAATGAAATGTTTCATTCCAAACTTTATAAAACATGTAAACTAAACTTGAAAAGGTGGCTGCAGTAATTGTATCAATTAAATGTCATTAAAATCATGATTAACAAATTACAAATCTTAAAACAGGAGATTAATTCTGATTATATTTTTAATCGCTTCTCTAACTGAATATTCAAGACATCAGAAATGACATATGTCAACATCCATGTGACATACAAGTTTTTTTTTATGTACTGATGTCTCCAAAGCCTACTCTCCCTTTTCTACTAGGCTCTGTATCATTGTTTCCTAATGTCTAAAGGTCTAACACCCATAACTCCAAAAAGTGGCCACGGGATTGACCAGATCCCGGCCACAGTCAGAGACACAGAGTTTACTCACTTACATCACAATGTGGCACGCACGTCAATAGTACATTATGTACACAAGTAAAATGATGAGTGGTCTGTCTGCTTAACACAAGCAATAATGACCAAACTTCTACACCAAGTTTATTTTTATAAATGTTATACTGCTATAATGTGGCGTTCCTGTTTCTTATTGATAACTAATATCAATGTAACAGTTTCCAATAAGATATCATTACCTGTTGAGGAACGTCATTAAGAAGCACAGCAGTTCAATTTTACATTGCAAATTTTAATTTCCAAAATTGAAGTTTGTCAAACATTTAACCAATACAGTATATGCCTTCCTATCCTGAAAGCGCTTGGGCAAGGTTACACAGTGAGTAAAAGCCCTACAGTGCTTGCTCCACAACAATATTCTTCATGTGTTACTTTGAAGAGGGTCAATAGATCAGTGAACCATGAAGCACAGCACGAACAAGTACAACTTCCTTCTTACTTGATGTCCTCACATGTGTGAATTACTAGAGTGGTCATTGCATAGCAGGGAGAGTGTAGTTTTTTCTGGCGGGAAGCCTGGCTTTTTTTTTAATTCTTCCATGTAGGAGTACAAATCTTTATCACAGTCCAATTGAGACTGGTTAACTCAGCACACGAACGGAATTAGGCTGAATTTCTAAACTGTGTTAAGACTATACATTGCAAAAAGAGGCCATTCATGCAACTCCTACTGGTCTGTGCCAGTGTTTATGTCTACCCGGGGTCTCCCACACTACTTCATGTTACCCAATCAGCATACAGTTCTATTCCTTTCTCCCTCTAGCTTGACCTTACATGGTGCCATGCTCTTCAGCTGAATTAATTCTTGTGTTGGCAGAGCACTGGGCCTGGAATTGTCACGTGAACTGACAATTGAATGAGGACATAGGAATTGGAGTGGGCCATTAATTGAGCCTCCATGTCAGTCAATGTTTTACAGCTGATCATCTCATCTCCTTATCACTTAATGTCATTAGTCTACAAAATTCTGTCAGTTTCAGACCTAAACATGCCCAATAATTGAACTTTCACAGCTCTCAGCGGCAGAGAATTAAAAAGATTCACCAGGCCCTTGCACTGTTTCCTTTACTCAGAATTAAGACCCTAGTTTTTGAATGACTATATTGCATTGAAACTTCATTATAAAATTTTGTTATATTATGGTCAGTATTTTAGTGCCTGCCCCCTCACCTTGGGTTGAAACACCACTGATTGTCTCTCTAAGCCCCTTCCTGATTTCCCTGCTTCACCTTCACTTTTTGATGCTTTGCATATAAATATTCAGTTGGCCACATGGGTGATTGATGATGATTATAATTAAAAAAACTTCAGTGATTTGTGGTGGAAAAACCATTCAGTTGTGTGAGATAGCATTTCTGGATATAAAGAGAAAAGCATTATATATCACCTTCAAATCTGATGATTTTACACTGCTTCTCAGGTGCAAAACACACACCTAAGTATCCAAAATGACAGGCAGGACACGTGCACATATGACCAGAACTGTCCTGCCTTCCATACTGATACAGGTAAAAAATAAAGGCCTTAGGACTGCTATTATCGAGGTTGAAGGGGTACACGTTTTCCTTCTCTAATCCCACTCCTCTACTTGTAACAATTGATTTTAAATTTATGGTGGTATGGCCAATTATAAGAGTCTCGGACTGTGACAGGATCAGTATGAAGAACAAGTCATCAATGACAAATAACTGATTTAACACCAAAAAATATGTTACACAAGAAAATTTGTAAATATTATTGACAATGTTATGGTAATTTTCATATATAACACAGACATAAATCTGAAGAGAAACAAAATAAAATACATTATTTGTACAAAAGGACACAAAAAGGTCCAGATGGACAATTTTTTTCCACACAGAGGGTGGTGAGCGTTTGGGACAGCTAAGCAAAGATACTGATGGAAGCGAGTACAATTTTGTATTTAAGAAACATCTGGGCAGATACATGGATGGGATAGATATAGAGGGATATGGACCAAATGCAGGCAAATGGGTCTTGATTAATTGTGAAAACTGGGCAGCAAGGAAAAGTTGGGCCAAACAGCCTGTTTCCATGCTGTAAACCTCTATGACGATGACGATGATAGCTTCATAGTCTGACAACGCTAACCTGGGCAATAACTTACCTACAGAGCTTCCAAGAACATTTGAAAGGATTTTCAACGTGCATTTGCGTTATTTTGCAATCTTTAAGACACATCTTAAAAATATTAAGTTTGATAAATAGTGTGCTGTTTAGGTTTAATAGACTATTTTGTCATTTTTCATAAAACTGAATGTTGAAGAGTGACCTGGAATAATGTGATACAAAGTAAACTTTGTAACTATCACAAATCGTCCTACAGAGTGCTACACACTGCAGTCACACTAATTGCACAAAATGCAATCCTGTTTGCACCAACTAAAAACAAGCAACAGAAATGATATTCAACATGCAGTCATATATATCCTTACACGGTTTCACATTCATTTGTAAATTCACAAAAAAACTTGCAATCAAAACTCCTCTATCACAGGAAAACATCTCAAGGTGCTTCAGAGAAGCAAAATCAGATTAAGACACCAAAGCAAACAATAGATGATTAAAACTGTTCGTCAAAGTAAGCGTACAATAAGGAGAGAAGGACAGGGATTTAGTAAAGGAAATCTGGATTTGCAACAGCTAAAAGCACAAATACCATTGTGGTGCAAAGGGAGTGAGGATGTGTTGGAAATTAGCACAAGAGGAATGCAGAGATCCTCAAAGATTATCGTGTTGAAGATGGGGGCAATCGCTTTCATTGTATAAATTCTAATGTTATAATATATGAATATGTTTAGCTAAATAATGAAATCTAAAAACCTAAAAGCCATCTTTTAGTGACTGTCACCATTTCCACAGTGCACCCTACTATTCCAGCTCAATAGAGTCTAAGGACAACCAAGGATGGAGAATCATGGATAGGGTGAAATAATAAAGGTCTTTTCCCCAGGGTAGGGGAGACCAAAGCTAGAGGGCATAGGTTTAAGGTGAGAGTGGAAAGATTTAAAAAGGATCTGAAAAATAAATTTTTCATGCACAGGTTGGTGCGTGTACGGAACAAGCTGCTAGAGGAAGTGGTGGAGGCTAGTACACTTACAACATTTAAAAGGCACCTGCCTGGGTAGACGAGTAGGAAGTGTTGAGGGAAATGGGCCAAATGCTGGCAAATGGGACTAGGTCAGATTGGGATGTCTGATCAGCACGGGCGAGTCGGACCGAAGGGTCTGTTTCCGTGCTGTATGACTCTATAACTTTACAGTATCACTTTTGCAGCAGTAATCATTTACAATAATTTACAGTTTACAGTTATGAATACTAAACAGTCCATTAAAATTGAATTCAGTTTTAATCTGTGTTCTTCAACTGTCCTAAAACTAAGTACATCCAAAAGACGCAAGTTGGCAATCCACTATTTTGCCCATTAATCCAGCCACCAGTTGCTCAAGGTTACACAAGGATAATGCACCTTGTTAGAGCAGATAATAGGAGTTCTACTGCTATAACATGAAACTGATGGAGGTTATACTTCCTGCTTGCTATTGTAAACAATGGAAATTTAAAACAATCAAGATTCCCAAAATACATTTTTCTGGTGAATTATTAACAGCAGAATCATCAAAAAGGAGGGCTTCTTGTCTGTATGATGCTGGTGGTTCCACAAGCAAATCTGCAACACACCAATTAAAAGAAAAAGGTAAAGGCACATAGCAATATATTTTCTAGTATACACACACACACAGGTTTTGGGTTCCCTTATAAAACTGAACAGAGTATAGGGTCGGCCAAGGTTTAGAATCAGAAGTCACATGACACTAGGTTATAGTCCACAGGTTTATTTAAAATCACAAGCTTTCGAAGCGCTGCTCCGTAGTCAGGTGAACGAAGAAGCAGTGCTCCGAAAGCTTGTGATTTTAAATAAACCTGTTGGACTATAACCTGGTGACATGTGACCTCCAACTTTGTGTCTCCCAGTCTCCACACCGGGTTTAGAATAAAAGCAATGGTGTATTTTCTTTTGCACTGACACTGGTTACACTCCGTCAGTGTAAGTGGGGTAATGTGGCCATAGCAAAAGATCTCACACTTGTGAAAAATGACCTAAGTCCTGGCTGTTTAGCTAACGCCTTGTCCCTTTAGCAGTGGTGAGTTTGCAGAAACCCTCCAGTTCTCAGTGAATAATTGGTGCTCCAAGTTACTTTTTCACCGGATACAGGCTTTTGTGGTTGATGACAGGCTGACAATGACAGAGTGCTACAATTCTTTGCAAATCTGTTTTCCCCCCACCTGTTAAACTCTAGTACTCTAACGCAGCTATTTAAATATAGTCCCATTGTGTATTCCAGATCTAGTTCCATTGTCTTTTCAAATTGGATAACTGGCAGACAAGCTTTCCATTTCCCACTGTGTGAAATATGCATGAATTAAACAGGACATGAATTTCTTACCATTGATTTAGATGTCAACTATTACAGATTCTGGATTAAATGGTAATTTCAGTGCAAACCGCTTATCTTTATGTTATACTGGTTTCATAAATCTTGCTTCAATCTATGGTCGTGTAATCGTTTTGGATAGTACTTAATCTTTTTAGAAGTGATTTCAGTTCAGGAGGTTTCAGGTATCAAAACCAGATGATGGAAGTTGAATATCAAAAATCCACATTTGCTATTATCATAACATAAGCAGCACAACTCATCATAAGAGTTGTGGTGCACGGCCACTATCCCTTTGGCCACAAAGGGATGGCCCAGTGGTATTATCGCTGGACTGTTAATCCAGAGACCCAGGTAATGTTCTGGGCATCCGCATTCAAATCCTGCCACAGCAGATGGTGGAATTTGAATTCATTAGTAAAATCTGGAATTAAGAGTCTAATGATGACCATGAATACATTGTCACTTGTTGGAAAAACCCATCTGGTTCACCATGTCCTTTAGGGAAAGAAACCACCATCCTTACCTGGTCTGGCCTACATGTGATTCCTGAACCACAGCAATATGGTTGACTCTTAATTTTCCTCTGGGTAATTAGAGATGGGCAATAAATGCTGGCCTAGCTGGCAATGCCCTCATCCCATGAATGAATAAAAAAAAAGGGACACTCAATGCCCAATCAAATCCTGGTCCACCAGCTAGAAACACAGAGGTTTGGCAGCTACTCACAGAATCCAATCAGTGCGTGTGTATATGAAGCACTCAGGATAATGATTTTGAACTTTCTCCATCAGCCATACATGGTAAAAGGATAACACAAAGCAACTTGTGATATAGCAGCCATCACAAGTTCAATTACACATGCAACTGCTAATTTCAGATTCATGAAAAGTAATATTAGCAAAGAGATATTCCTATTGTCATACTGGTTTCACTTCCAGAGCCCACCCTTTTCCCATTTGAAAGCTCCCCCTTTCTGGGGCAAATTCATCTTTGAAACTGGCCCAATATTTCCCTCTCAAATGACAGAGGACGTTAATGCATTCCTAAAAACTAAATCATGATGGAAAATCTTTGAACATTCCTCTAATTCCTTAATTATGCAGAAGCATAATTCTACACTCAGGGCAACCTTCTGTCATATTCCACTATTTAAAATTGTAAATAAACCCCAAATATACCAAAATAAACAGGAAGCACTGAAATTCTCACAGACAATCCTCTAACAGCCATTTTGCGGCATTCATCACTGACGAAAGCTTCAAATCTGAGGAATAATGGACAGATGAAACTCAATCATTTTTCCAAAGAGAGTATCATCCACTGATCTTGGATTACACGTGAAGAAAATCCAGCCTCAGTCATACTCCTGTAGCTGTCATCACATTAGAAATACTAAAACTATGAAGACGTTATTAAAATTGATTAGTGGTATGTTATTGGGATTCCCATGAACTATACCAATCATACACATTTTACTCATATAAAAATAATTACACTTCAAATCACTATACCACCCAAGTACACACCATACTACTGTGCAACTCACTTGCTAAGCTTAATTAATATCAACAGGGTTCCTTTGTCAGATTTTATTCTCACTAAGATCCACACCTTAAACTCATCATGGAATAGCAACAGCTCCTATTTCGCCAGGCACAAGTCACCTTCAAAGTAGGTCAAATATTTTCAGCTTTGAAATCAGCATAGATTCCTCACCCCCATTTGCAACTTTTAATAGTCCCAAGATTTGTGGATGAGAAACAAAAGGACCGCGCTGCCGAGGCATTCCACGTAAGAACGCTGAGAATAATTCCACAATGATACAAGATCATTTCATTTCAGTACATAAATCCCAATCTCAGCACCTACAGAATGAGTTAGTTTGCATTTATACCGTTCCTTATTGCAGCAGGAAATACCAAAATGTTTTTCCACTAATGCATTCCTTTTGAATATTGAACTCTTGTTCTTGAAACATCAAACAAAGGATAACTTGCACAGCTGGTTAGCACTGTCATTGAGCAAAGGGACCTGTGAGTGCAGGTGCACAGTTCCTTGAAAGTGGAATCGCAGGTCGACAGGGTGGCGAAGAAGGCATTTGGCGCACTTGCCTTCACTGGTCAGTACACTGAGTGTAGGAGATGGGGTGTTATGTTGCGACTGTACCAGACATTGGCTAGGCAACTTTTAGAATACTGCATTCGATTCTGGCGTCCCTGCTGTAGGAAAGATGTTAAATGTGTTCAGGAAAGATTTACAAGAGTGTTGCCAGGTTTGAGCTATCGGGAGATGCTGAATAGGCTGAGGCTTTCTTCCCTGGAGCTTTGGAGACTTAGGGGTTACCTTTCAGAAGTTTATAAAATCATAAGGAGCATGGATGGGGTGAATACCCAAGGTCTTTTTCCCAGGGTAGAGGAATCCAAAACTAGATGGCATAGATTTAAGGTAAAAGGGGAAAGATTTAAAAGGGACCAGAGGGGCAACTTTTTCATGCAGAGGGTGTCATGTGCATGGAACGAGCTGCCAGGAAGTGATAGAGGCGGGTACAATTACAAGGTTTAAAAGGCATCTGGATGGTTATATGAATAGGAAGGACTCAGAGTGATGTGAGCCAAATGCTAACAAATCACTCTGAGGAAGGGTCACTGGACCCGATACATTAATTCTGATTTCACTCCACAAATGCTACTAGACCTGATGAGCTTTTCTAGCAATTTCTATTTGTGTTGCTAGCAACTGGGACTAGATTAGTTTAGGATACTCAGTCAACACAGATGAGTTGGACCGAAGCGTCTGTTTCTGTGCTGTATAATTCTATGACCCTTGCCTCTGAACCACAGGGTCCTGGGTTCAAGTCCCCTTTCAGCCTGAGTTCATAAAAACCAAGGTTGACGGGCAGCAGTGTAGTGAAGGAGCTCCGTAGTTGGAAGAGCAATTTTTTGAATGAAATAGAAAATCAAGATCCCATGGATGTGTGATGATGTTATTTCAAAGAACAGCCAGTGTTCTGGCTAATATCTGTCTCTCAAATCAAAATGCTAAAAAAAACAGACAGATTATTTAGTCGTTTTCACATTGTTAACATCATTCACAATAAGAAAATATGTTGGCAAAATACAGATGTCAGTTTGTAATGCTGATGCAAAATAAGCAGTAGCACCACTGGTACACAATCCCAGTTCCCCATCCTTCTGAAACATGTAAATTTCAAACTAGTCAAACATTTCATATTAGTTTGATCTCTAACAAATGTTTTAATGGAGATACCTCAATTCTAGCTAGTGGTCACAAACTCCAACCCTGCAATCATCAGAGTCTCATGAAGATCCAAAGACTGCCCCAGTTAAACACCAAGGCCCCAAGTTACTGTCAGCCACCCTACTATCTGTACTGGGCAAGGCAGAAGATTACAAAGGTCAATCCAAGGTTTTATCGACTGTGCTGAAAAAGAAAGACGACTCTGCTGACACGAAGAAAATTCCAATAGTCCGAAAACACAAACAAAAGCTTGTGAAATGTATTGCAAAATAAAACCCCAATGTTCTTACAGTATTCAATACATGTTACAAACAACCTAAACTTTCCTCGAAAGGCCTATCTTACAAAGTATTTAACAACTTCGGAGAAAGTGCGACACTTGAACATGTGTTGATAGATTTGTTTTAAACAAATATCAGCGATTACGGGAAGTGATGATCTGAGCAGTTTGCAGGCTGTAGCTGACAGCAAGTCATGGGCTGTAAAACCCAGCATATTGTTGGAGGAACCAGGACAGAGTCAGAGTCAGAGACAGAGACACACAGTCCACTCCAGCCCGGGACAGGGACACAGCGGGAGCCGAGGAGACCCCCGCCCCACAGGCCGGAGCCCGGACAGCGGAAGCAGGGCCTGGAGAGCCCCAGGCCGGCTCCATCCGGATACAGAGCATCGCCCTCCCCCTGAGCCGAGTCCCCATCCCCTGCACCCACCTGGCGGGGGGAGGCAGCCGGCCGGCCGGTCCCTATCCACAGAGCTCTCACCGCCTGCAGCGACATGGAGGCCGCCATGTTACCATCAGGGAGGAAGGGGCAGAGGGAGGGGCAAGGGGAGGGGCTGGGGGAGAGGGAGGGGCAGAGGGAGGGGGCCGTGTAACCATCAGAGAGGGAGAGAAGGAGGAGCAGCGTGCGGGGGCCGTGTAACCATCAGAGAGGGAGCGGAAGGGGGCCACGTGACCATCAGGGAAGCGGGGCAGTGGGAGAGGGCTCATGGGGGTGGGCAGGGTGAGAGGGCCAGTAACCATCAGAGAGGGATGTACAGAGAGTGTGCGGGAGGAAGAGTGGGAGGGGAGGGGTCCATGTTAACATATTAACATCGGAGAGGGTGGGGCAGAGGGGGTGGAGACAGCAATGAGGGGAGGGGGCACACAGAGAGAGGGTTAAGTGAGGGAGGAGGGAGGGATGGATGCAAGGGAGGGGGTGTGGAAGGTAGGGGAGAGGGTGACGGGGATGATGGTGTGGATGAGGTATGGTGGTGAATGTAGTCAGGCATTTAGTGGAAGGCTGGGAGGGAGTGGGTGGAAGGGGGAGTTGCTATTTTCTCACCTCCAGAGTGAAACCACCAGTTGTAGACACTTTCCCTCCCCCTCCCCCTCCCCCTCCCCCTCCCCCTCCCTTGTCCTTTCCCTCTCCCTCCTTTCTCCTTTCCCTCCCTCTCCCTACCTTTCCCTTCTCCTTACCCTCCCTTGTCAGTATTTTGCAGGGACCATTCCCTCCAGGACACACTGGTCCACTTCTCCTCCACTCCATCAACTCCCCACAACCCCAGCACCTTCCTATGCAATGCTCCAGACAGCTTTCAGGTGAGGCAGCAGTTTACCTCAAATTACTGTACTGTATTCGCTGCCCACAGTGTGGTCTCCTGTACATTGGGGAGACAAAATTGGGCGACTGCTTTGCAGAACACCGATGTTCTGTCTAAAAAAATGACCCCAAGCTTCTGGTTGCTTGCTACTTCAACACCACCATACTGTCTCAGGCTTGCTGCAGTGCTCCAGCTAAACTCAGCACAATCTGGAAGAACAACCTGTTTGGGGACCCTGCAGCCTTCAGAACTTAATATCAAGTTCAATAATTTTCAGGCCCAAACACCACTTTCCATGATGTTTACCCACCCCCATACCTTTGTCATTATGCAGGCTGCTTTCTTCACAACCAACACATTTTCACCCACTAAAAGTACTCCCCGACTCATTGTTATCCATCCTTTGCCCAACTGCTGTTCCCTTTCTCTGGGCTCCATCTCCACCAAGTGTTTACTTCTTTACCCCAGCCACTCACCTCCCCCCACACCCACCTCTCCCCAGCACCTTCAGCATATTTACCATCTTTTCCCGGCTACAATCAATTCTGAAGAAGGGTCACAGGTCTTGAAATGTTGACTGTGCTTTCTCTCCACAGATGATGCCAGACTTGCTGAGTTTCTTCAGCAATTTCTGTTTTTGTTTCAGATTCCAGCACAGTTCTTTGTTTATTCGTTTAAAGTTTTGTTGACAGAGGCTGACTGTGATTTTGCAGTAAACCTCTATGTCCCCAGGCAGTGAGAAACAGTTTACTTGCCTGGATGTGCTCTCCCAGTGCAGGCAGTGAGATCAGTGCTCTATGTATGCATAAGAGCTCCCTTCACCTGCCTATTTGCACCAGTAGCCACAGGTTGCTCTTAAGTGTTGTTCCCCACTACAGTGATAACCTGGTTGCAAAGGCCATGTCTTTTTATTTGTTGTCTTTTACTTTAGCGTAGACTCAGTGATGAAGTGAGTACTCTTGTTACTCCAATCCCTGTCCAAGCCATGTCCTTCCTCTCTGTGTTATCTGTCTCAAGTCATTTGCCTCCAATTCCTTTTGTCTTTCTCATCACTCCCACCCCACTCCTCCTTCCTATGCCATTCCCATTCTCCATTCCAAGTCTCCCATGTCATCCTTTCCCCCTCTCTTTCAAGCATTCTCTCTCCCTCTGAAGCCAATTACCCCTCCCATCCTCCCTGCCCAATGCTTTTCCGTCCTCCTATCTCATTGACCACTCCATTTGGCACGTTTCATGCTGCACACCCCCCACCCATCACATGCTGCCACAACACCCACCATTCCATCTCACTCACCCTTGTCAACCTTATATTTTTCTAATCCTCCCATGCTGTTCACCTGCACCATATAATTTCTCCATGCAAATGTGGTCTCACCTCTGTCCGTTGCTATCTTGCACTTTCATGCGATGATGTCCCTCCTATGCCATATTTTCCTTTCGTGGCATCTCCTCCTTTAACCTCCCCCACACCCCTTTGGCAGTTCTCCATCCACTCCAATGTTGACTTGTCCCTTCCCCTTTTCACTCTCCCCCACTTCCCAAGCTATCTCATCCACATGCCTTCTTCCTGTCTCCACTCCTACTGCATCCTAATACTACTCAAATTGGTGAAATTATTAGTGGACAGCACACTATAAATAATAATGTTCACACTTTGCAAAACACCCCAGAGTAGTTAAAGCACCAAAATACTGTTTAAGAAGATAAAATATTTGCTCAGTAGTTGATCACTCACTTCTTATGATAGTTGCTTAGAATGCCCTATTATCTGGTGTAGGTTGACAATACAGTCATTGGCCAAGGTTTCATTAAACACAAGCTTCAAACAAGCCAGCATAAGCAACTAGCTAAGAATTGACTAGTTTAATTCCAATGTAAAGCAGTGCGCGTACAGGGAATGTTGCACATCACCATCTGATTTGCAGCGAGTTGCTTTCATCCTTTGTAATTTGACACTCCCGAACCTCTTCAAAGAAGAAAATTAATTGATAAAGAGCTTCATGCTGTATGTCTCTACTAGACTAGTTATCAAGTATAATAACATCATAACAACACAGAAAGAAACTATTCAGTAAATTAAGTCCATGCAAGCTTTCTGTAGATAATCCAATCAGGTTCATGCTCAGTGGACTGAATAGTTTACTCCTGCTCTTACGTTTCTGTGTTTCCATTTCCCTGCCTTCTCCTTGTAAATTTATTTAACTCAAGTATCCATCTAATTTCCTTTCAAGCAAGAGGACCAATAGAAATTAAAAGCATACTGCAAGAACAGTATGCTATAGCTTCACAGAGCTGAATTCAATCATGGCCGACAAGGAATGATTTGCTCAGAAACAAAAACAGAAGTTGCTGGGAAAGTTCAGCAGATCTGGCAGCACCTGTGAAGCGAAATCAGAGTTAACGTTTTGGGTCCGGTGACCCTTCCTCAAAATTGGACCTTGCTCAAGTTGAAATCAGAATTGTAGGGAACAGACCAGTATGATGACTGGCACTCATGCAAGACTACAGTGATTACTGCAACAGGCATCAGATCAAAGATAATCTTTGCAGTCTTCTATGTGACGCAATCAATTTTAAATGCCAGGCTTTGAAAGCTTTCTACCTGCTTACAAATAAAGAGATGAGCCTAAAACAACTGCCATCCTATGAAGTGGCATCTTACTCTCTTTGCCCTGATAGTGCTGTTTTAGGAATTACTACCTGAGTGTATAAATTAGCATAATATCGGTGCATTCATTTCTATGTGACTATAATCATCATGAATAAGAGAGTACTGTGCCAATGAACTGTCTATTTTAAACAATGAGTGGAAACATTTTTAAAAATCCTCCCCTTGTCCAACACATCCCTTGTAAGTGCCTATCAAGTACCCGTTCTAATGTTTCTAAATGTGACCTGATGATCAGGATGGTGGAAAATGGTTAATTCACTATTCTATGCAGAAGGGTCAAGGAACTGAGGTACCAATTCCTTCATGCCAGCCTATCTCTAGGTAGTTGGTGTTACCATTAGCTTCCCCTGCCCCCAACCCCACCCCATCCCTCCATGTTCAACTGGCATAGTTCTGTGAGGGGGATGACTACAGGCCTGTCATATGCCACAGTCCTGAAAACTTAGCAGCATGTAATGCTGAACATTCTCTTTATCATTATTACCATTCTCTTGTTAAGATGGTTGAAAGAAGAAGGATAGAAGCTTATTGAGAGTTACAACACTTTGACAGCTGAGGCTACCAATGATGAAGTGATTAAAACCTGGAATGCTAAAGTGGCCAGAATTGGACGACTGTAAAAGTCTTCTTGAAAGAATGAGATATTTAAAGTTGATGAAACAATTCCCAATTCCTTGCCGATGGCAAGCTCTGTGCACCAATGGGAAAAAGTCAATAAGAACAAAACTAATGGCTCAGATGTGCCACTGCCCAGAGAGCCTTTTCTGCAGCGCAGATTGGAGTTGTGCATCAGGACCCTGCGAAATCCCAGACACAGCAGACTTTGTGAAAATTGCCCCGGAAATTGAAGATTGCAATGGGCAATTCTCCTGTGTCTGGAATGCACTGCAAAATCCTGCTAATGTAGGAGAAGTCAAAGGGTCAAACATGGGTTAAGTTAGTAATTGCCCAGGAAAAGTTAGATAATTGAAATTTTAGTCTAACTCCTGGAGAACTCCGAAGCTGACTCCCTCAAGTTGTACCTTGTAGATGGTGAACAGGAGGAGAGTTACTCTTTGCAGAATTCCTAACCCCTGACCTGCTGTTGTAGCCACAAACATATCCGCAAATTCATCTCCCATGGCCCTTTACACATACTACGACCCAACAATAATGCTTGCCAACCCCAACAACAACAACCTCTGCTGGCCTTGATATCTCCCCCACCTCTGCCAGCCCTGATATGCCAACACCCTCACACACTGGCATCAGCATCTCCACCCCTGACATTCACCTCCACCTCCCCACCATCTATCCTAAGAACTCCATCAATTACCTGACACCCTAACCAGCAGGCACCCTATCCATCTGCTCTTACTTATATGGCACCTTTCCAATTGCAAACCCATCCACCTGGTGCCCTAACCACTTAAAAAAGCTGCCACCCTATTCCCACTGTTACCTTATATAGTTACCTTTTCACAGCAGCTGTTAGGTTGTCAAGCTGTGTTGCTGGACATTTAAATCTCAGAACTATCCTGCACGATAGGGAATGTCATGTTAGGGGAGCGCTAAAGGAGCCAGCATTGGAATTCCTAGCTAGAATATGGAGCTCAGTGCTACCACCAAAAAATAACAGTGGAATGGCAATCTGGCTGAATGTTTGAATCAGAAGTTGGGGAACTGGTGCCAAGTCAGTTTTATTTTGTGAAGGGGCATGGCGATCGCTGGCAAAAGTTAACTTTTTAAAATGTAATAGCAAATATTATTACGACGCTGCAGCAAGGACACTGCGTGCTCAGGGATATTCACTGAGCCCATAGACTGTACCTGCCTGCATCTCCAGTCTCTTCACTTGCCGTCTTGGATGCTTGCACTATCTCTGCCTTGGACTGTCATGCAGTTGTGCGCTTTGTCCCCTCAGGCAAAATTACCAACCTCATAGTACGAAAATAAAACAAAGAACTGTGGATGCTGGAAATCTGAAATAGAAACAGATTGTTGGAGAACTCAGCAGGATAGGCTGAGACCATTTTTCACAGGAATGTAGAAGGTTGAGGGGTGACCTTACAGAGGTTTATGAAATCATGAGAAGCATAGATAAGGTGATATGAAATGTCTTCTCCCTAGGTTGGGGAACTCATTACTAGGGGACATATTTTTAAGGCGAGAGCAGAAAGATTTAAAAGGGACCTAAGGGGTAACTTTTTCAGACACAGGGTGGTTCATATGCAGAATGAACTAACAGAGGAAGTAGTAGATATAGGTACAGTTACATTTAAAAGGCATTTGGACAGATCCATGAATAGGAACAATTTAAAGGGATATGGGCCAAATATAGGCAAGTAGGACTAGTTTAGTTTTGGAAACTTGGTTGACATGGACAAATTGGACCGAAGAGTCTGTTTCCATGCTCAATGATTCTATGAGATCTGGCAGAATCTGTGGAGCGTAGGTAGAGTGAATGTTTTAAGTCCAGTGATCCTTCTTCCGAACTGATAATAGCTAGGAAGAGACTGAAGATGGGTTTGTAGGTGAAGAAAGAGTGAGTGGATAGGCGGGGATGGAACCCAGAGACAGAGAATGACAGTTAGGCAAGGAATGAATGATAGTAAGCCAGGGAGAAAGAAAATCTTAAAATGGGTTAGCTGTGTTGAAAGCAGCCCATATCATGACAGGGCGTGTGGTGTAGGGGTGGGTAAAGGACATGGAAGAAGATTCAAGTTCTAAAATAATTGAGCTCAGTATTAAGCCCCGAAGGATACAGGGTCCACAAATGGAAAATTAGATGCTGTTCTTCCAGTTTACACTCAGCCTCACTGGAACACTGTGGCAGGCCCGAAACAGAGATGTTGACCAGGGAACACAGGGGTGCATTGAAGTGGTAGGCAGCTAGAAGTTCTAGGTCCTTTTTGCAGACAGAATGTAAGTGTTCTGCAAAGCAGTCTCCAAGTCAGTGTTTTAACTCTGCAGTGTAGAAGAGTGAGTACAGTAGATAGATTGAGTGAAGTACAGGTAAATCACTGCTTCAACTGGAAATTGTGCCTGGAGCTTTGCATGGGAAGGTGCTGGGGTCATAGGGAGGTATTGGGTGTGGAGTAGGAGTGGACTCGGGTGCCCCTGAAAGAACAGTACCTACAAAATACCGACAAGGACGGTGAGGAAGATATGGTGGTGGCATTCTGCTGGAGGTGGCAGGATCTGCAAGTCCCTGCCCACAAAGTGGGCCAATAATTTCCCCCTGTTTGACATGTCCAGGGCAAATGCTACAGATTCTAAACAAATCTCTCTTATTGGAGGTGTTCATTGCCTGGCATCTGAGTAACATGAATGTTACTTTCAGCAGATAACCAATGAATGGTGAGTTGTTCTTGGAACAGCTCAGTAAGATCTGTATGGAATTGGACATGAGGAAAACCTGGGGGAGGACTCAATAGTTAACGAGTTGCATTTAGAAGATATGGCGAGAAACCTCATTGGGCATTAAGGCAAGAATTCCTGAAAAGAACTAAACACAACTTGCACCAAAAACAAAACTATGATTCAGCCCAATATCCCTCAAATCTAAGAGAGGGCTCAAGTATCAACACTCAGTGTGATGGTGTATTGATAGTTAAAAAGTTAAACTGAATTCTGACAGCTGTAGTGAATTACAGTCTTTTCAGCTGGTTGGTGGGCCAGCTGAATGCCTAGAAAATATGAGATGAAAAGTACATAAAGGGATTCTGCCTAGACAAGCAATTTGCTTGATAACAAGGCGTGGGGCTGGATGAACACAGCAGGTCAAGCAGCATCATAGGAGCAGGAAAACTTGACGTTTCGGGCCTAAACCCTTCATCAGAAATGGGGGAGGGGAAGAGGGTTCTGAAATAAATAGGGAGAGAGGGGGAGGTGGATAGAGGATGGATAGAGGAGAGGATAGGTGGATAGGTGGAGAGGAGGCAGACAAGTCGAAGAGGCGGGGATGAAGCCAGGAAAGGTGAGTGTATGTGGGGGGGTAGGGAGGAGATAGGTCAGTCCAGGGAGGACGGACAGGTCAAGGGGGCGGGATGATGTTAGTAGATAGGAGATGGGGGTGAGGCTTGAGGTGGGAGGAGGGGATAGGTGAGAGGAAGAACAGGTTAGGGAGGTGGAGATGAGCTGGGCTGGTTTTGGGATGTGGTTGGGGGAGGGGAGATTTTGAAGCTTGTGAAATCCACATCGATACCATTGGGCTGCAGGGTTCCCAAGCGGAATATGATTTGCTGTTCCTGCAGCCTTCGGGTGGCATCACTGTGGCATTGTAGGAGGCCCAGGATGGACATGTCATCTGAGGAGTGGGAGGGGGAGTTGAAATGGTTCGCGACTGGGAGGTGCAGTTGTTTGTTGCGAACTGAGCGCAGGTGTTCTGCAAAGCGGTCCCCAAACCTCCGCTTGGTTTCCCCGATGTAGAGGAAGCCACAACGGGTACAGCGGATGCAGTATACCACATTGGCAGATGTGCAGGTGAACATCTGCCTGATGTGGAAAGTCTTTTTGAGGCCTGGGATTGGGGTGAGGGAGGAGGTGTGGGGGCAGGTGTAGCGCTTCCTGCGGTTGCAGGGAAAAGTGCCGGGTGTGGTGGGGCTGGAGGGGAGTGTGGTGCGGACAAGGGAGTCGCAGAGGGAGTGGTCCCTCCAGAAGGCAGACAAGGGTGGGGAGGGAAAACTGTCTTTGGTGGTGGGGTCTGATTGCAGATGGTGGAAGTGTCGGAGGATGATGCGTTGGATCCGAAAGTTGGTGGGGTGGTACGTGAGGACGAGGGGGATTCTTTTTTGGTTATTATTGCGGGGACAGAGCGTGAGGGATGTGTTACGGGAAATGCGGGAGACACGGTCGAGGGCATTCTCGACCACTGTAGGGGGGAAGTTGCGGTCCTTGAAGAATGAGGACATCTGAGATGTACGGGAGTGGAATGTCTCATCCTGGGAGCAGATGCGGCGGAGGCGAAGGAATTGGGAATAGGGGATGGCATTTTTGCAGGAGGGTGGGTGGGAGGAGGTGTATTCCAGGTAGCTGTGGGAGTCAGTGGGCTTGAAATGGACATCTGTCTCTAGGTGGTTGCCCAAGATGGAGACAGAGAGGTTCAGGAAGGAGAGAGAAGTGTTGGAGATGGTCCAGGTGAACTTCAGGTTGGGGTGGAAGGTGTTGGTGAAGTGGATGAACTGTTCGAGCACCTCGTGGGAGCACGAGGTGGCGCCAATACAGTCATCAATGTAACGGAGGAAGAGGTGGGGTTTAGGGCCAGTGTAGGTACGGAAGAGGGATTGTTCCACGTAACCTACAAAGAGGCAGGCATAGCTTGGGCCCATGCGGGTACCCATGGCCACCCCCTTTGTCTGTAGGAAGTGGGAGGAATTGAAAGAGAAGTTGTTGAGGGTGAGGACGAGTTCGGCTAAGCGAATGAGGGTGTCGGTGGAGGGGGATTGGTCAGTTCTGCGGGACAGGAAGAAGTGGACGGCCTTTAGGCCATCTGCGTGGGGAATACAGGTGTATGGGGACTGGACGTCCATAGTAAAAATGAGGTGTTGGGGACCGGGGAATTGGAAGTTCTGGAGGAGTTGGAGGGCGTGGGTGGTGTCACGGATGTAGGTAGGGAGTTCCTGGACCAAGGGGGTGAAAATGGAGTCTAGGTAGTGGGGATGAGTTCGGTGGGGCAGGAGCAGGCGGAAACAATGGGTCGACCAGGGCATTCAGGTTTGTGGATTTTGGGAAGGCGATAGAAGCGGGCGGTGCGGGGTTGGGGAACGATGAGGTTGGAGGCGGTGGGTGGGAGGTCACCTGAGGTGATGAGGTTGTGGATGGTTTGGGAGATGATGGTTTGGTGCTCGGGGGTGGGGTCATGATCCAGGGGGCGATAGGAGGAGGTGTTAGAGAGTTGGCGCCTGGCCTCAGCAATGTAGAGGTCAGTGTGCCATACTACGACTGCCCCTCCCTTGTCCGCGGGTTTTATGGTGAAGTTGGGATTGGAGCGGAGGGCTGCACGTTCTGCGGTGGAGAGGTTGGAGAGGTTGAGAGGGGTCGAGAGGTTGAGGCGATTGATGTCCCGATGGCAGTTGGAGATGAAGAGGTCGAGGGAGGGTAGGAGGCCTTGGGGTGGTGTCCAGGAGGAGGGCTTGTGTTGGAGGCGGGAGAAGGGGTCAGTAGAGGGAGGGTTAGATTCGCGGTTGGAGAAGTAAGCGTGGAGGCAGAGGCGGCGGAAAAACTGCTCAATCTCCAAGCGTGAGCGGTATTCGTTGATATGTGGGTGGAGGGGGACAAAGGTGAACCCTTTACTGAGGACTGACCATTCGTCCTCAGTAAGGGGGAGGTCTGGGGGGATGGTGAAGACTCGGCAGGGCTCAGTGTCGCTGTCTCCTCTGGAGCTGCTGGCTGTGGAGGCAGTGGGCGGAGCGTTGTCGGCGTCGGCTGTGGGCGGAGTTGCGTCGGCAGTGGGCGGAGTTGCGTCGCGTTGGCGATGGGCGGAGGTACGTCGGCGGTGGGCGGAGCGGCGTCGGCGGTGGGCAGAGCGGCGTCAGCGGCGGTAGCAGCAATGAAGGTAGTGTCTGTGGTGTTGGTTTCGGAGATGGAGGCGGTGGTTTCAGCAGCGGCGGCGTTCGCTGTCCCGGAAGTGGGGTACCCGGCGGTGGTGGATGTGACGTCATCAGTGGGTTCTCCAACAGTGGCCTCGTGGCCAATGGCGGCGGGTACATTGTGGGGGAGGTCCTGGGTATGGCTGGGGATTTGGGGAGTGGGGGAAGCCCGTTTTGGGTGGTGGGCATCAGTAAGTTTACTGTACTTACGGTTTTTGGTGTCCAATAAAGCTGAGTAGAATTGTGAATTCAGGCTGTGGATCCTACGAAGAATAAAAAACAGGAGAGGTCCTTTGCAGGTCTGGGAAAGGGAGGCTGTGAGCTGGGGGAGTCTTGATTGTAGTGCCTGGAGATGTCTGCACATAGCTGCAAATGTGTGTTTCAGGAGTCGCAGGGAGAAGCGCTTCTGGAGGGTCTCAATGTTCTGAATGTAGATATTGTCACGGTTGGGGCCAAATTGTGAAGGCTTGAATGTGGATTGTAGTCCATTGGGGATGATCTGGTTCCATAGGCAGGTACTAAGAAAGGTGATGTGGCTGTAGTACCTGGTTTGCTATTTGCTTATCAGCTGGACTACTAAGGGAGGCTGACTAGAATAAAGATTTACCATGACTGTTTATGGCGTATAGTATTATATGACATAGATGCTTTGTAATAAAGAAATTCATTTATTTGATAAAAGAGTTTGAAGTTTGAACATTTACACATTAAACTTTTTTTAGTTTAGTCATGTGACGTGCATCATTGGCTGTGTCAGCATTTAGTGCCCATCCCTAGATGCCCTTGAGAAGCTGTGTTCTTGATCCACTGCAGTACGTGTGCTGCAGATAGACCCAGAATGTGTTAGGAAGAAAGTTCTAGGATTTTGATCCAGTTACATTGACGGAATGGAGATATTTTTCAAAGTCAGCATGGTTTGCAGTTGGAGGGGAACTTGCAGATAGTGGCATTCCCATATATCTGCTACCTTTGTCCTGCTAGATGGTAGTGATCGTGGGTTTGGAAGACGCTTTCGAAGGATACTTGGTGAATTCCCACATTTTGAGGATAAGTATACATTGCTGCTACTGAGCACGGGTGGTGCAGAGAGTGGATACTTGTGGATGTGGTGCCAATCAAGTTTGTTCTGGATGGTGTGAAGCTTCTTGAGTGTTGCTGGAACTGCATCCATCCAGGCAAATGGGAACCGTTCCATCGCAATCCTGACTTGTGCCCTATAGAGGACGGACAGGCTTTGGTGAGTTGGGAGATGAGTTACTCACCACAGTATTCCTCACCTCTGACCAGCTCTTGTAGCCACTGTATTAAATGACTAGTCCAGTTCTGTTTCTGGCCAATGGTAACTGTCACCTCACCTCTGGAATTCAGCTCATTTGTCCATGTTTGAACCAAAGCTGGACTGATGTCAGGAGCTGAGCGGCTCTGCTGGAACCTAAGCTGGGTTACACTGATCAAGTTATTGCTAAGCAATTGCTGCTTGAATGCCTTGTTGATGATACCTTCAATCACTTTACTGATATTGTGAGTAACAGAAAAATAATAATAATTGGCCGAGTTGGAATTGTCTTGCTTCTTGCATACAGGACATACCTAAGCAATTTTCCACATTGTCAGTGGATCCCAGTGTTATAGCTGTACTGGAAAAACTTGGCTAGTGGTGCAGCAAGTTCTGCGCTATTGCTAGAATATAGAACAGGCCCACTTTTTGATATTGCGTAGAATAAATTTAATCCACTACAACTGGCATCCGTCAAGACTGGCACCTTTGTGGTTCATAGCCCAACATAAAGAAGTAGGCTTGTGCAGTAGGTAAAACTCAGGGAGAGGTCAACCTGAATTTCTACTCTTTCTATTACATGCTACCTGTACTACATGAATAAAACCTATTTCATACACTTAACCATCTCATGTTTAGTTGAAATATGTTGCCAGAGCCACAGTTGGGAGGATTTGATAATTATAAAGCAACAATAACTTTGTAAGGAATCCCAAGCTTGAGGAAACCTTTTCTGGCCCTGTTATGTCAAGACAATTTTATGTAAAAATAATACTGAAATACCAAAGTTCAACTAAAAAGGTTAGACTGATAATATATTGCGAAAGATGTTCTGAAATAACGTGTCAGAAATTCTACACATTAATTCCAAATTTCCCTCTTCCACTCCCGCTAAACCATTTCCCAGTTGGGTTGCTTGACATAAATATTTTTAAAAACATGTTCTCATTATTTGGAGGCTATGTTTTTGCTTCATAATTGAAATATTTTATATATTGAATTAAAAAATTGAATCAATTTATGCAATAGTCTTTATTACATCATCATTAGTTTGAGCAAGAAAAGCAATAGGAAGAGAGATTGAACCCATTTCTGTAAAAGCATCTATGATGGAAGGGTTACCTTGTCCATTCTCGTATATCTGCTGTCAAATCTGCTGAGATTTTCAGACCTGTTGGCCTAGGTTTTGCGTTGGTAATGAGAGCAAAATGACCAGTTTGTCATCAATATTGACAACAACTTCTGGAGTCCTCAAATGCATTTCTCCAAAGGTTTGTTTTCAAGTCAACCTAGGCTGCAATTACTGGGAAATCTTTGGCTCGATGCGAACTTCCACTTTTACTCTATTAGTCTATAAATACACTTATAAATGCCTTATAAATGCCCTGGCACCAGAATTAAACTGTCATCAAGAAAGAGATAAAACATAACACAAGGGTTGCTAAAGATTGTGGGCAACTTTCTGTAAGGTAATGGTAAGCATCCTTGTTTTTTTGATGACTGCACAATCGTAAGTGGTTTCTTTTTCTGTTCCCCCTCATGAGTGGTGCTAGGACATCTGGACTTCATAGAGAAGAAAATTGCACAGTCACAGGGTTTGCTCCAACTTTTGTGTTTATTAATTAATACTCATGTCCGCGGGGTTTGAGTTTTCTTTCCCTATTAACATTTCATTAAGTCCATTTGGAATGGATTCCAACTCAATTGATATACCTTTTAAATTTCTAGGTTTATCTTGTCTGATACTCTTAAATGACTTTTTTAAAAATATTTTCTTTTCATACCTCTTTCTGATTTATCCTGCTATTACTTCTCTCAGTTTCGACTATGTTTTCACTTCCTGTATTGCATCATTCCAATACCACTCTCCAAGAGATGTAAATACACACCATTCTCTCCTTCAAACCTAGATAAAATATTGACACGAGACATTTTCAATGAGCGCCATAACCTCCACCACAAATGAATAAGGAGTCTAAAAAAGTCAAGAAGTTTGTTACCTTCTCAGGTTTAACCAGAACTGACACTTTTGCAGTTGAATTTCCAGTTGTTCCAGAAGAAAATTTTGCAGAGAAACAGCTGGTCATAGTGATATTTGTCTTAATTCCACGTCAGATATTGCAACCACATGCCTGAGAAACAAATCAAATTCCTCTAGATAAATAAGTCTTAGCACAAAACTGTGATTATGGTGCCAGCGTGCAGCTCAAACTCACAATATGCCGGCTGTGCACGCACTCACCCAGAGTTGTTAATTCCAGTTCCCTGAGCATAAGTGAAACTGAATTAGCAATACACAGCTTGATTGCGACTTTACTGAACTGTTGGCATATCGTTGACGTGCCATTAGGACATTGATGCCTGAGTTGGCCTGTTGATGAGCCCCACACCATGAGAAATAAAAGTACATTTACATGTACACTGGTGCATGAGACAGGGTAGGTATGACTATTATATCCAATGCATAATGTACAATAAAAATCTTACTTAGGTGTTGAATTTTACATCTAAAGGAAGGGTCATATTTTGTAAATGTGCAGGTATCATAATTCAATGTTTAAACATAATCAAGAAAAGGTTAATTAACTCATGGCTTTACAACTTGAAACAGCAAATTTTAAACGTGTTATCATCTCTTGTTAACTAAAAGGTTGAAGAAAGAATATAATTTGTGAAAGACCTTCGTGAAAGACAATGAAGTTAAAAAGAAATGGAGCCTATACTTTAACTGGCTTATGAATGAAGTTGACCCAAGAACAAAGATAGGAGGCATAAGTGGAAGGCTTTTTCTTACTCACTCAGGCGATATGTGTGTTGCTGGCTGGACCACCATCTTTCCCATTCCTAGTTGCCCTTGAGAAGGTGGCAGTGAGCTGCCTTCTTGAAACACTGCAATCCATTTGCTGTAGTTAGACCCACAATGCCATTACGGAGGACATTCCAAGATTTTGACCCTGCAATACAGAAGGAACAGTGATATACTTCCAAATCAGGATAATGAGTAGTTTGGAGGGGAACTCGAAGGCAGTGGTGTTCCATATGTATCCACTGCATTTCAGCAAGTCATCAATTCTTTCAATTTTAAAAGAACTCTGTAAAAGTTTATCACTAAAGAGATTTTTAATTTTTCTGACTTTATGAATATTATTTGATCCTAGTGTCAAATGACATTTATTTTGCCATCTCTTATCAGTTGGGTGTTTCTAGTTTTAAGGTTCCATATTTCTCCTGTACTGTATAGTTTGTTTACATGCCCAGATGTGGTGGTGCCATGTCTTTTTCCAAGCCCTCTTTCCAGTGTTTATACCTCTTTGTTGTCTGTGTTGTGTACTATCTATTAACTTCATTCATAGCATATGTGTGTTGTCTTCATGTCCCCTACTAAGTAAATCTTAACTTCAAAGTGAACCTTATTGCTAGTTGCGATGGAGTCCTTAAATTCCTTGTTCCACATGAATCTGTATCTTTAAATATTTTTGATACCTCCGGATGTCCTACCTAGTTAGTTATGATAATTTCTCAATCAAAGCAGATTTTGCTATAATATGGCCCGCTCAATATTTACAAGGGTTAACCTGAGGCAAGCGTTGTGTCTTTTCTCTGTATCCATCCTTTGGTTCCTCACAGGAATGAGGAGCCATCTCCTCATCGAACAGCCTTTATCAGCTAGATCATGCCCTGAAAGCATGCAAGGGTACTGAAAAGCCATGACAACAGGGATTGCCAATATATATAGGTGTTGTGGCTGCTTCTTGTAAAGCATGTAAAAACCTGAAGGATACTCTTCTAATGGCTGCGAGCCACTTGTGCACTGAGTGGGTGGAAGGCCTTCCTGCTGATGAAGGCCACTGCCTGGTGAGTGGGAGCTGTAATGTCAGATGCATGGATTCAAATGTGCCTTTCATCTGGGAAATCCAGCAATGGCCTCAGATCCAGCAGTCCTCTCATCTTGATTGTTTTGGGGTGGTATGGAAATGAACATAACTGTTAGTGCTCTTGAACAGGTCGTCACCCAGCACTGTGCTGCTTCGATGTGCTACAGGCAATATGATCCCACCCATATCTCCAAGGAATCCCGAGGATGATCCTGAGGTGCAGGAAGTTAGTGCCATGATGATATTGCCATTGGGTGGTCATCACCAAACATGAGGTTTTGCTTCTCTTCCAGCATAGCATACGGGTCATTGATGGCTCATCACCTGCAGGAAGAGAGATGGCACCCACGAGGAGTGCAAATGAGCCATTTAAGTGGTTAGATAATGGTGGTTCCTACCTCAGGAGGCATTTTGCCTGTATTGTCAGTCCAATATCATGCAGGGTGACTCTCAAGTGAAAACTGGGCCAATCCCAGTGGCTACTGAGGGTCATCTTTATTGAGTAAGCCATGACTAATAGAGGGCTCTCTTGCAGAAAGGTCACACCCTTGGCAATGGTACCAGCTCTGCTTCACAACGTGCGCCACAATCACAGGGTCTGCCTACCTAGCTCTGGCAACTCATAAGCCAAATTATCAGGTTTCTAAGGTAGCCAGCCATTCAGGAGCTTTCTCTTGCAGCAGCAGCCACAGCATTGATAAAGATGTGAATTTTCAGGCCTCTGATTTTGAGAGGACCTTTTCGGAATGAGAGCCATTCTTAATTAGTGAGTGGCCCAATTAGCCACTACTTAATTGGCCAAGGGAGGGAACCTCCCTAGTCTTGCCATTTGCTAAAGCTTTTGACTCCCTTAGCAAGGCTTCGGCTGGTAAAGGAAAATTCAACTTCTAATCTCAACAACTTTGTCGGAAATGTTACTGGCCCTTTGGAGATGGGAAGCTAGCTATATCTGCAGAACAGGCAGTTAACTTTAATTTGATTAATTGGTTCACTTTCTACAATGCACACAATGGTACTATGATGTACAATAGCTACAATGAGGTGGAAACTCAGCAGGATGTCAGTCATGGCTGCAGTCACAGTCATTGTAAGTTGTAGTATGTCTTGGTAATGATGGGCTGTACTAGGGGCAAAGTGACAGGAACAGTTTAGTGCCAGGTCATGCAACAGGCACACAGGTATTCTGCTTCAGCATCTTTGCTGATTTGGCACTCCATGTGTAGAGTATATGAGGGTAAGATCGTCCAACAAAATGAGTTTATTTACAAACTGTGGAACTCTTTCAATCAGACACAGAGGCCTCCAAAGAACAGGAGCATCAGAGATGGGAAAAACCTTCAATAACCAGAGGGCCACTGGGATCATGAGCATGAAAAGGTCGCAGATGGGGAATGCAAGGAGAGTATCCAGCTGCTTGTACACGACAGACACCACCCACCAGATAAGAACCTACCATCAGAGGCTTACCTTCCTGTTAATCTCAAAGCAGCAATGTCTCACCCTTAGTCAGATATAATGCTGTAGGCATGTGTTGCATTGATCTTGCCAGAGTGCGTCGTGCCATTGATACTTAGGTGACATTGTAGCCAAGTGTGAAAGGCAACTGATTGGACACTGACCTCATGCCAAATCTTCATCTAGGTTTGATTTGTCTGCCAATCTGTTCTCCTGCTCCTTTGTAAGAGGCACAGGATCCCCTCCTCACCGATCAGTCTGAACAAGCACATGCAGAGAGATGTCCATGAACTGTAGTTACACCCATCACCTCCCTACCTTCTGTCTTTGAGTTGTTTAGGATTCCTGAACTCTGTCCCTATTCTCTGCGGGCCTGCTGCCTTTTTCAACCTCTTTTGGCCACCAAGTCAGCATTGACTATGTCAGGCCTTATCCTTACCTCGCCAGACATTAATTGACTGATTCTGGTGAGAATTGGAATACAACTATGCCCTCAATGCATGTGGCAATGACACCCGCTTCTGGCCCTGATGTTGGAATGCTGCAGGTTCCGAGAAAATACCAGTATTCCAGTGGTTCAGTCTGTGAATTGTCTACTGGCACGTTCAGTGCAATGAATATCTAGCTCAATTTTTTTGCCAGTGATCACAATATCCAGCCATGAATATACATCAATATTAACAAAATATCACAATGTTATGAGGAAGGGTCACCGGACCTGAAACGTTAACTCTGTTTTCTCCTCCACAGATGCTGCCAGACCTGCTGAGCTTTTCCAGCAACTTTGTTTTTGTTCCTGATTTACAACATCCGCAGTTCTTTTGGTTTTTATCACAATGTTATGCCCGGTTTGCATATTCAACATATTTTAAAACATGGAGAAACACAGGCCAGGAATTCCCTTGAGGTTTTTCTTGTTCTGCCACAATAACTTCAGCAGATGTTTGAAGAAACCTAATTTACTTAAGTAAACCATTCAAGTTTGACTATGAGTACAAAGCTGAAAAACACAGTTTTCAAATTAGCAAGTTTCATGTAAAATTAGAAAAATACCTCTCCAACTGGAGAACATGTGGGAACAATCTCTGTGCAAAAATAGTTAGTCTAAGAGTAGCTCCTTCAAAAGAATACTTATTTGTGAATGGAATTGCAGGTTACAAGAAAGATAAAAGTTGAGATGATTAAATGTTCCATCAGGTAGAAAAATCGTTGAACTCTGTGCAGTATTTAATTACCTGGAGCTAAAAGTTGTGATGTTGTCTGAGATTAAATAGGCCATCTTGAATAGCGGAGAAGTGGCCTTCATTACTATTCTAGCATGTTTCTCAGACGCCTTTTGGTTTCAGGAGTACAAAGGCATTGCCCAAAATGCAATGAGTTGGGATAATGTGTTGGATTTACAATTTGTAGCTGAAGTCATCTTAATGGCCCTGTTTCATTCAACCTTTTACATTTTAAGTTTTTATTTTTGTTTTCAATCATAAGAAAATTAAAGGAAACCTTTTGCCGATTCTTAAGAAAATGTCATCATAAGAACACTTATGAAGATGCATTATCTAAAATGTTTATTTATAGCATCATTCATAGGGCATATATATAGTCTTTTTAGAAAGAGCGCTGTTCAAAACAAAGACATGAGCTACAGCAGCAGCAATGGGCTGAATGTTACAATATTATAGTCAAGTGTCAATTTTGTTGAGTTTCATGCAGAATTTCTTTCTGTGAGGCCGAGCAACATTTCTTACCATCTCGTCCCCAACCCATCACCTACCACATTCCCATAATCCCTGTTTCATCCAACACTGGCTTGATTTTATTGCTTTGCCATGGCTGGAAGAAATTGCCACTTGCTGCATATCTTGGAATTGATTGGCATCCATGTAGCCTGTGCCATCTTTAAAGTGCAGTTGCATACCCAGTCAAGAACTGAAAAACCAAAGCCACCATGCACATTTCCTGACATTTTCCTCACACATGACAAGTAAAGGAAAAGTGGCACTCAACTTTACAGGCAGGGATGATCTCATTGATGAGGTGGTGCAGAGGAAGGGAAACACTTCTTCCACTGGACACCCAGAGAAGTCCATGCCATCAGACCCTGCTAACCTTGTCTGCAGTTCTTACCCAGGTCAGTGCAGTCTCAGTTATATGGTGGAATGTCCAGAGGTGCAGTAGGAAGCTTAATACCCTTCACTTCTTTCCCAGGTAAGTGGCACCATCTTCCCTTTGTTACTTCCCCTCAACCCAAAGAAAGACTAATCCTCAACCGCTCTCACTGTTGCATGCAGCATATTCCTTCATCAGTCTCCACCCCCACCAAACATCTCACACTGTGAAACTTGCATACCCTCTGCCCAATTATTCACTCAAAACAGTTTACCACCTTTCCTCTACCTGCACCAGCATTAACAATCGCACCACGTACTTTCACCTCACTCATTCCATCCCTTTCTCTTATTTCAGGAAAATATAGCCCACAATAGGGCAGGAAGGACCCAAAGGGGTAGAATGAGGGGACAACCTCATCCTCCATGAGGTTATATCTGGCCCTCACTGGAGAAGATCGGGCCTGCTCCTCCAGGGATGCCAAAGTATTCTTGTCCCACCAAAAGAGTAAGTACTTTTCTTCATTCCACGCACACAGCCTAACCCTTCGCCACGACCCCTTTAGTCTTTTGTCACTTACAGCTTTCAGCAGGGCATTTACAGTCTTGGTGGTCATACGGGCCACCTCATACAAGGCCCTCCAGCACCTCTCAAGACTTCAGTAGCCTTAGGGGAAACACCACTAGTAAGGCTGTCTCTGATCTGACTGTCACCAGGTCAGATACTGACACCTCAGTGTGAACTTAACCTTGATTAGATTTGGGAGCATAAGTCGGACCATATTACTGTTGCATCTCAGCAATTGTTTACGATTGAAACACTCCTGTCCACTGACACTTGGAGGACTACCAGAGATCAAACAGCTGTTCTGCCACAGGCAGGAGAACACCCTGAGTGTGATCAGCAGACACAAGAGCAGTATACTGGAACATGGAGGCAATGGCCATAATAGCCTAGTTGCCGATCTGCCCTGCAGTAGATAAGCATCTGGGAAGCGGTTTGCAGACGGGCCACAAGAGTTCTGAGAGGTTGGCAGTTGTCAGATGCCAGCATCCGTGGATGAGCAGCGCAAGCAGCTGGTATCTGACATGTTGTTTCCCAGTGATCAGGATGGTAACCTGAGGGAAAAAGCAGTGGGCTGAAGTTACCAGGTACCCGCTCTGTCTTTATGATAGGAATTATTCATCATGTTGCATGGTTGTAAGGAAACTGCATATTAATGAGGCAAGATTTTTTTTTGAGGCTATTAATAAGTGATTATCTCCATCGATAGGACACTCACAGCTTCCCAGCAAGAATTTCATCTCGAAGCCTGTAACTCTGTTTGAAAAAGTAATGAATTGTTCCTCACCCAACCTCTAATGCTTCTTAGGAAGGGTCACCGGACCCAAAACGTTAAATTTGATTTTTCTTCACGGATGCTGCCAGACCTGCTGAGTTTTTCCAGCAACTTCTGTTTTTGATCCTGATTTATAGCATCTGCAGTTCTTTCGGATCTTGTGCTATTCTCCCATATTTCTGTTCATAGCCCACATTTTTCAGCCCTCAATAAGACTCCACCCAATCCTGAATTCAAAAAGAGTACACTGCTTGGACAGAGTTACCACGTTTGTTGAATTTCGAGTGAGAGGTTGTATAATTCATACTGTGAGTTTTAAATACTGACAGCCAGAAAGAACTTGCTACAGGGAAAAAGTCTTTGCCCTCTATTTTCTGAAACCACTGTCATCCAAATTTGTGAACAAAAAACTCACTGGTAGGCCTCATCATCACAAGGAAAGAATTCTTAAAGGATAAATCTAAAACTTCAGTATTGAAGAGAATTCAACCAACCATGCCTGATCGGTGAGAGAACCCCAGTGCCAATAGGTTGCATTAAAAAAAAGACTTCAGCAGCTGACCAGCATTTTGAATAATCTTTGAATATATCCCTTTTCCAAATTTAACAAATGCTTGGCTAAAGTTTTATTTTGAGATAATGCGCTACAGAATTTTTCCAAGCTTAGAGGTTGTGTATGTGTTCCTGTTTCAAGGAGGATAGTGAGATATAGACACTTTAAACCTGCTGTTGATAATTTTTATGTGTATACTTGAGTTAGTTATTTTTACAATAACCTAGTTCTTTATTTATTAACCAAATGAAGCTGGCTGGCTTGTTTCTGATACAGAGCTATATACTAGACTGAAATGCGTATAATTAGCAATGTTGTCTCCCTATAAAAATTTAAAGTTAGTTATGGTTAGTAGAGTGCTGGGACAAAGAAAGGAATCAGTCCACGTCTCCGATCTAGGATGTAACAAAACTAACACAAAATCAAATTTCTGCAGATGCTGGAAATTTACAGAAAACATTTCTGAACAGGTCTGTCAGCATCTGTGGAAAGAATAAAATAATTAATTCATCCAGCTGATCAACTTGTTACAATTGTGATAAAATATGGGTTTTTAATTATGAACTTCAATTATCTGATTTTAGTACCTCTGACTTTCGTGGGCTGAAATAGTTTCAAAAAGATTGACTTAGATATGGCCACAGCAATCACCTGATCACAAGTTGAGCTACATTTCATGAAACCATCAACAAACAAGAACCGGACTGGACAGAAATTTATATTTTTCTCAAAGAAGTTTGAAACCGATCAGACGTGAAGAAACCAGCTTCTCCTGTTTGGTTTACAATTGTATGAGAAGCTCATAAGTTAGAGGCACAAAAAAATTGCCTACTGTTATCCAGCTTGGTGATAATAAACCCAACATGGGGATGAATACACAATTGAGCTGTCTTTGCGTGACTGTTTTGGTCGAATTGGAGAGATGGATTCATGCTGGAACTGGAGAAGGCTCTGTCTCTCTCTTTTACTCTTGCATAGTCCTTGTTGTCCCAAGGAGAAGAAAGCCCTGTGACAAAGCAAGCTGGACAAGCATCCAAACACTGAGAACTCAAAGATGCATGCAATATTCATCCAGAACTTCCCTAATCAGTGACAATCTCAGGTTAAAACCTAACAGCGCAAAAACACTTCAAGAACCTAAACTTTATTGTCCTTTTTGTACTGGACATGATCACCTTTTAAAAAATTGTATCTGTGTTTGTGTGTGTGTTTGATGTCACATCTTTATTTTCTTTCTTGGGGTTAATAAGTAACAAAATTACTCTTCCATTCACTCAAGGAGACCTTGTAATGAGCTAATTATTATTTTCAGCATACTAGTTAACTGCCTTCATTTGGACTGTGGCATAGCTGTGTGCTGACAATAATGTAAAGCAATCTGTTGTGACTGACCAAGGAGGGTGAACAGAGGAGAGCCCATTCATCCCTCCTTAACAGATCATGATCACTTCAATATTTATAGTGGTCATCAACTTCATTTGAGTGAATAAGGTTGGAAGGTGTAAATAGGGAAAAAGTAAAGAGCAGACTTTAATTAATGAACCTTGTATTAGAATAACATTATGCATCCTTGAGGAAAGTGCCAACAAGAATATAAATAACAATTAGTGCTGTCAAAATATTCCAGACAGTTTTGGGGTGTGCTTTAGAGACAGGCAATTGACAGACGGTTATAACGAATGGGACAAAAGAATATCAGATTAAATGATTCTTGACTGGGTGAAGGAGAAGACACTAATAATATTAACCTATGACCTAGGATATACAGAGATAGTAAGAACTGCTGACGCTGGAGTCAGAGATAACACAGTGTGGAGCTAGAGGAGCACAACAGGCCAGGCCCTTGGGTCCCGACCGGAAACGTCAGCTTTCCTGCTTCTCTGATGCTGCCTGGCCTGTTGTGTTCCTCCAGCTCCACACTGTGTTATACCTAGGATATATATCTGTTTCCTATGTTTTAATGAATCAAGTTTAGAATTTGAACTATGAAACACCCATGCACCAAAAATTTGTAAGGAGCTGCTGCAGATCCCGGTATTTCCTGTAGTTGTCTGGATTAGCCCCTGAATACGTTCTCCCTACATATGCTTGAATTAAGAATCAAAAACCTGTACTCAAGACTTCCATGATAGCTTATTAGAAGTATCTACAATAACGTCAAGGTCATTGAACTGAAAGGTTGACTGAGTTTCAATGTCCACAGATAACTACCTGACCTGAATATCAACAGAAGTTTCTGTTTGTCACATAAGAGTATTGTACGGATATTTGAGGATACATTTAAAGCACTTAAAGCCTCAATGCAACTGAACATTACATTTAATAATATAAGATTTGGACAGAAGGCGCACTCCCAATTAAATGTAATTGCTGATGTTCTATGGGACTACATCAGCCACAAATAATAGCCATACACTCTTCTGCAGGAAGTGGTTGATGACCAGTTACTATGAATATAATTAATGCTACCTTTATTGGCCTAAATTTCATTTGTCCTAACCACTTCCTTTGTTGCTCACCACATCCCTTTTTATTGCAGAACATCAGTTGCCACATTGCTGTATATGATGCACCTCTTCTTTCATAAAGTCTGAGTAATGGTGTAGATTGTTTCCAAACACACAGGAATTACGTTATCTTAACTAGTGATGCCTTGGTTTATATAGATTTTTTTCCTAGAGTATGTGTGTATCCCATAAAAATCGCTCTAATTACTATCTATGCAGGGACCAAAAGCAAATACCAATGGCAATATTGTCTGAAGCTGCCATGTCTCCTGTTGTGAGCACATATGTATCCATATTCCAGTGCACACATTTTGTCAGACTTGTTGTCACCAATAGCAACAGCAGGGAGGGCTGGGTTTGTCAAAACTATCTCGTCAAGACCAAAACCTTAATTTCCATAATCATCCTCCCCCAACACCACACATGAAAAACATGGACAAGGAAGCAGGATTTTGACACAGTTAATTGAGAGACACAAACTTGGATGGGGTAATTTTGAAAGAATCTTGGCTTACATGGGAATTGTTTTGCTTTTGATGTAGTGTAGCTGCTTAGGGACAGCTGTACTGTGAGAAGCTATGGATAATATTTGCCTTCAAAATGTACTCAATAAGGTCATTGGAAGTCCTCCTTTGTTTCAGGTGAATCATTAAAAATCCTGCTAACTTAGCTGTAGTAACAAAAAGGGAGGAAGAGGCCTGACGCAAATTGCATGAGTGAAAGCTATAAACCATATGAAAGCAGTAAGGCCTCAAAGCAACTAAAGAACAAATTCAGATGTACCAGCAGTGGCAAGTTGAATTATTTAATTTTGTACGCATGCTTACTATTTAACTAAGGAAGATAAGGTGCCAATCTAAATATTGAGTTGCTGCACACTCAGGAGGTAGCATCCAAAGCCTGAAGTTAATCTTTTTCCCTTTCTCCACACTCTTATTGCACAATAGACGCAAGGTACAATTATGGCAGAGGATACAAACGTTTCGAATACAACAGCTTAAAGTTCAGCATAAAATGGGTATTGTCACCACAAGCATGCATATTACTTTGCAATGCTCTCGTAGGAACAGGGAGGTGGAGCGGTCAAAGATAATGCTTGAGTTACTTAAATAGTTTCTACGCACTTCATTAATGATATATGCTTCCAGGCAGTACACAGTCACAAGCCTTTTTGACCTGACCACCATTATCCTGAAACATTTCCTTAATTGGTCTTTTCTCTTTCCCCTTACCAACTATCACACCCTTAGTCTTTTACTTGGTAATTTATTAGAATAGCTACTATGGTTTCATGAAATGGGATCTTGTAGAGTTGGAAGCAATGAATAATAATGAGAGGAGAGCCATGTTTCTGAAATATTCCACCTTGCACTAATCAGGAAAAATGCAAGGATGCCAAACTTCAAACGATCGCAACAATTTATACAACAGGGGACTAGTTTGTTGGTTGTTTGACAAGTTGACTCTGATTAGCTGAACCTTTGCCATGGAGAAAATAATGGGGTCTATAGACTCCCTAAATTACCCGGGTAATTCAAATAAAGGAACAAGTCTTGATTAGATGCTTTCTTTTTGCAGAGGTCAGATCCCTGTAAATGATTGCATGTCACCTGTAGCAAGCATAAATGAGCCACATGCAGAACTTGATTATCCTAAAATGGTTGTTTGTGTTGTTCTCTAGCCCCTCCATAAACAAGTTAGACAACTCCAAATAGAATGTTACGAATGAATTTACCCAGACATACAACGATACCAAAACAGTCAAACCAATGTGAACGCAAGCCAGTACCAATGCAAATAGTCTCAAATTTATTAGGAAACAAGTTACAATAGCCTTTAATACCTAACAATAATATTCAGCCCCTTAAGTTTACAATACTTCTCGAGTGGAAGTTTACAATATTTCTTGCCTCTTGTAGTTGCTGTCAGTTGCTGTTTCTCTCTGTCCCTGTCTCTAAATGGACAGCTGGTCTCCACCTTTTACGATTGAGTGTCTGGTTTTTGGTTGCTGATATGCATCCCTTCTTTGTTTAGTTGATGAAATATTCTACCCAGGATGACTGTTGACAGGATGTGTCCTTTATATTATCCTCCTGTTTTAAATACCTGGTCGCTTTTCATGTCTGATTTCTAGGTTTTCTGACATCAGAGTCTTACTTGGCCAACATACCCAGCAAGGGTTTAGGCCCGAAACGTCAAGTTTTCCTACTCCTATGATGCTGCTTGACCTGCTGTGTTCATCCAGCCCCATGCTTGTTATCCCAGCATCCCTTGCTGTTTGGCCGAGTTAACAATCTATCTGTGTTTTAGCAATGTTGTGGAGACGTTGATATTGGACTGGGGTGGACAAAATTAGGAGTCACATGACACCAGGTTATAGTCCAATAGGTTTATTTAAAATCACAAGCTTTCGTAGCACTGCTCCTTTTGTCAGGTGAAGAATGTGCGTTAGCAGCCAGGAGGCTGCGACAGTTTGCCTAATAATGAATACAGCAAGAGCTGCCTAAACACAAAAGCACATCTGACAATAGATCTTTTATTTTAGGTTTTAAAAATGCAGGCTATTTGAGTATGATTTGTGCTCTGCCTATTAGAAACATTTGAAAGAACTTGCCATTTGATTTGATCTGCCAATCACTGAAATGTGTGGGCTATGTTTCTGGCATTGTATCAGTGCTGAAATTCATGCATGTTGCTCAGTTGTCTGGTAGGCAAAATGTATTTTTGCACTAATGTCGACATACTGCTTACAGAAATTACGTCTCATATAGCCACTGCATCGTCACAGTGTGAAATGGCTAATTAACTGATTGTTAACCTTAAAATGAGCTCACAATATGGCCAATTTATGTTTGCTAGAAATGATATATTCTCATTCACTAGGACTGGTTGTCTACAAACAAAAGCATTATATTCAACCTTGTGCAGTGTTTGAGAACTGGAGAACCTATAGGTCCCGTTGCTTTCTCCATGGCAATACCTCAGCCAGTTGGAGTTGACGCTGAGTGTCAGTGAGCATATTACTGTTGAGTAAGTGATGCTTGAAAGCACTGACAGTGGTTCCTTCCAATACTTTTCTGATGAAAGAGAATAGACTGAATTAATACACAATTAACATTGGCTGGCGTCAGGTGGCAAGCCAGATTGAATAAATTAGAAATGAATTAGTATTTAATTTCAGCAGCAACTTGGAAACCCATTTTTCAGTATGGTATCTGGAAATCTTCTGTCTCTTCTCCTCTTTCCATGGCCCAAGATAAATGTAGGGCTACTATGTCCATTAGTTCAGAATAATAGCATAATCAAAGCAATGACTTGAATTTACACCCTGATTTGCTTGCTTGTTCCTAAGAGCAGTCTCAAGTAACCTTGGCCTATTCCATTCTTGGGTTGGGAAGGCTCCTTCCTGGGCACTTTTAGGTGAAAATTGTTTATTAAATGCAAAAGCTAAGTAGAAATTCAAAATCAAGCCATGTCTATTTGCTTGGAAAATAAATTCTACATGGCCAGAGATACTTCATTAATAAGTTGATAACTGTTGTTTTATTACATAAGACAGGTAAAAGTTTTGGTTTTGATCAAGTACACTTGGAAAGAAATGGACTGACAATGAGAAATACTTAGATGACATGCACAATATTATTACTTAATTTAAACTTCAAATAAGGTAGGCTGAAAGCTTGTGGAATTAGTGAATGAGTTATGGTGCTAGTCTGGCACCTGGGAAAAGACTAATTCTTTTCTACCTGTAAGAGGGTTTTAAAAAATCTACTGAAATGTACACAGTAGTGCGATGTCTAATGCCTCAATGTCAGCCACCCTCACAAAAAGTGGAAGGGCATGGGAAGGAGCAATAAAATATGATTTAAAAGAAGTGACCATGACCTAACACATAGATATGACCATTGTTCTCCTTACAGCAGCAGATTTCAAGGTGTCTGAAAATCCCAGTGTGGTCAGACTCAGTATTTCATTAATGCAAATAAATTGACTTGCAATTTGAAACTCAATTGAAGTATTAAATTTGTTGCATTGTTTGTCCATGCAGCAGGGCTTAGAAAATTTAACAATGAAAGAGAGAAGATGCTGCTACTTCAACTGTGAATACCTTTTGCAGAACTCCTTGTGATCTCTGGTCATGACTCAGATGGTCGCAGTCTCACCTCTGAGTCAAAAGACAACAGATTTGTGATTTATTCCATGATTTGGGCACAAAAACCTAGTTTGAATTTTCAGCACAGAAGTGAAGGTATCACAGAGTTGATACCACATGGAAGGAACCATTAAACCTAGTTTGCCTGCATTAACACTCCAAAGGATCATCTCACTTAGAGCTATTCTTCTACCTTCACTCCTGCACGTTGTTTCCTTTCATAAAATACCTCCATTGAACCCATCACTTTCTCAAATCACTTCTGCACACAGGCAGGCCCCGATTTTTGAAAAGGTTCCATTCTTGAGTATGTTTGCAAGTCAAGTTGAACACAAGTTGGAACACAGTACAAGGCAATATAAAATAGATATGCATACATTTGAGGAAACATTCACTTGGGTGGCACAGTGGCTCAGTGGTCAGAACTGCTACCTCACAGTGCTGGAGACCTGGGTTCAATTCCATCCTCAGGCGACTGTATGGAGTTTGCACATTCTCTCTGTGTCTGCAGGGGTTTGTTCTGGTTTCCTCCCACAGTCTAAAGATGTGCAAGCTAGGTGGATTGGCCATGCTAATATTGCTTGGTGTTCAGTGATGCCTAGATTAGGGGGATGGGTCTGTGTGGACTTGTTAGGCCAAAAGGGCTTGTTTCTGCACTGTAGGGATTCTATGATTGTTGTTGGATCTTTAAATTGATATTAATACACCCTGTATGGGATTTCATTTGGAAGTACAACACATTTGTGAATAGGGAATTCAAGAGTCAGGGAGTGCCTGTAATTTTTGATTTCTTTAAAACTGCGCCCTCACGTTCTTCAGAGATAGTAGGAACTGCCGATGCTGGAGAATCTGAGGCAACAAGGTGTAGAGCTGGATGAACACAGCTGGCCAAGCAGCATCAGAGGAGCAGGAAAGCTGACGTTTCGGGTCTAGACCCTTCTTCAGAAAAACGAAGACGTATCTAGACCCGAAACATCAGCTTTCCTGCTCCTCTGATGCTGCTTGGCCTGCTGTGTTCATCCCTCTCGTTCTTCATCTTTTTAATTTTGCGAACCTTTTTTCTCCATCTATTCTGTCCAGATCTCTCATGACCTTGAACATTGTATTTCTATCAGATCTCATTGTTGCCATCTCTTCTCCAAGAGAAACAATCCCAATTTCTCCAACTTATCTTCATAAATGAAATTCCTCATCTCTAGAATCATTCTTGTAAACCACTTCTGCATTCTCTCCAATGCCTTCCCATCCTTCAGAAAGTACATTGTCCAGAATTGGATGTAGTACTCTAGCTGAGGCTGAACTAGGATCTCAAACAATTTCAATTTTATATCTCCTGGCTCTTATATCCGACGCATATCACAAAACGTGGGTTATTGTACACTTTACTGACTGATCTATCAACCTGTCCAGCTACTTTTAATAATTTGTTCCGCAATATTGGCACAACAAGATATTAAAAACAAAGCCCTGTGGACCCTCTCAAGTGAACATAAATGATGCCAGGGCCTTGGCTAATATCTTTTGCTCAATCAAATTCAGAAGTAAAACAGCTTATGTGGCCATGATATCCTTGCTGATGGTGGGAACTTGCTGTGTGTAAATAATTACAACAGTGATTGCACTTCAAAGGATTTCATTGGGGCATTGTGAAGTTGTGAAAACATTGTATCAATACTAGTCCTTCACGAAAATTCTCTGGCCTCCCACTCCCCACGGCCATGCCCAATCCCATTGCAATTCAAGTCCAGATAATGCATTTATTGTAATGTGTGATGAACCAGTAGGTCTTTTCTTACAAATAATTATTTGGACAGTCATAAATATGACAGCAGGAAATTTCCACATGACCTTTCCTATCTAAGAAGCTTTTAGTAATTTTCTATCTCCAAATTCTAACCTTTAAATGAGATATTGTTAAAGTATTATATAAAATATTAGCACAGTTTGCCTTCCCAGTGGGTAGGATTTTATTACACCAAAGCTGTGCAAAGGCTGCTTCTCTTACAAGTGTGGATTTGGGAATTGATAATGAAAAGAATCGACAGGAAGTACACTCAAGGATAAAGTTTACTTATATTGGAACAAGTCATTAGAAGATTAAGCACTTGTGCCAATCCCACTTTAGTGATAATGTGGTAACAGCACTCAAATATTCTGGTCATCTTATTAAACTATTAATCACAAGATTCAGGTTTAGATCGAATCTTCTGTGGGAGTGCGCTGGTGAGAATGGAAAATTGTATTTAAATATATGGGGAAAATTAAAGTGAAATGTCAAAGCTAGCGTGGAAATAAGAAGTGAGAAAAGAATATGAATAATGAAGGTTCACATACAAGGCTTGAGCCCATGACTGATTTATTCAGCCACTTTGCAGTCTGTGTTGCACCTTAGAAACAGGTAAACTTGACAGCTCTTCAACTGAATCGGTTATCCTATCCTCTACAAAGATGGCACTCATCTGTCAAATTCCCCTAAATATTTCTCATATTTCTTCAACACCTGCAATGTTGCCATATAATAACACGCAAAAAATTATTGTATATTTAAGTTGAGTACTTCAATGAAAATAAAGGAAGTTTATTTTCCCCTCCCATTTGTGATTTTGGCCTGTACGACTTCCGGAATTTCTGAATCATTGAAAATAATTTCATTCATCTGCAACCAACTTCGAGGACATACTGGCAATTTCTCTAACCTAATTTATTTCTGTCTTAATAGATTAATAATTCCCATTAAGCACTCAGTTATGGTCCCTCTGAACAATGAATGTTAAAAAGATAGGGGCTAATTTTGACTGTGTGGTAGGGGAAAATGTGCAACAGAGTAAAAGCAGTAATTTTGACACTATTGGACTTGCAATTAGGAAATCAATCCTTGAAGAGATGAAGCTATGGATAAGGATGCAAGCTATAGACGGGAGTGTAAATATGCATTTCTCCACAGGTAAGTACGTACTAATATACAGGTGAAAAGAAACGTTCTTTGCAGTTGGCCAGGTTTGATGATGGAAATCCAATTCATGATTAAACAGAATCCAATAGTTAAAATTGAGCAAGCAACTAGGAAGGTTTATTGATTCAATCGCAAAGGTATTGACATGAATTGAAGTGGGTGATTTTATTTCTTCAGGTATTAATTTGCAAGTAGTTTTGATAGACTCTAGACTTGATGTTAGACAGGCAGATAAACAACCTAGGAGTTTCGTTAGAGTAAAGACGCTTATGAGGTTGAAGAGTTTAGATAGCCAGAGGTGACCATTATCAGTTGATACATATGGAACTTAATCTAATATTTATACATAGTTCTACCAAGGGATAGTACATTGATGATCTATGGGAATGAGCAAAGAATGAAGACTGAAGACATCAGAGATGATCATTCGGGTGCCAGAAATCAAAGCATTTCAAGAATGTAATGTTTGTGTTGAGACAGACAGAGGAATAAAGCCACGAAAGAGAAGCACAATCATGATGAAAACCGAAAAAGCTTTGGATGCTGTAAATCAGGAACAAAAACAAAGTTGCTGGAGAAGCTCAGCAGATTTAGCAGCATCTGTGAAGGGAAAAACACAGTTAACATTTCGGATCCGGTGACCCTTCCTCAGAACAGTTCTGAGGAAGGGTCACCGGACCTGAAACATTAACTGTGTTTTTTCCTTCACAGATGCTGCCAGACCTGATGAGCTTTTCCTTACAATCATGATAACATTGGTGAAAAATGTAAAATATTAAAAACAGAAGTCAAGGATAAAGAGCGACTGTATCATGGAGTTTCTTTTACATAAAATATCTGTGACATTTTTGACAGAACCATTACCTTCTGTCTTTTGAAAACACATTCTTCAGAAAGTAAACAAATAACTTCCAGAATGTCAATCAAAGATACATAGTCCAGAAACAGCAGTTTAGGAGACTATGACAGTTGAAAGCTCATTCCCATTAATCATTTGGTTAATGATCCAAATACTTCAAAATTTCTCAACAGAAGCAGAAAAACTGTCACATGGCAGGTAATGGAATGATTTTATTCCAACAAATATGGACATTGTGCATTAAACTTTATTAAAAATATTTTGACAGGAGTCAAATGACTGTCTGTTCATTAAGAAATGAAGTGCTGTCTTGAAAACACACAGGTTTCTGGAAAGGGTCTTTTCATTTAAACCGATAATGTGATCTGGTGAAAACATTTAATGTAAGAGAATGTAAAACCAAGTAAGAAGTATTCAGAGATAGTAGGAACTGCAGATGCTGGAGAATCTGAGATAACAAGGTGTAGAGCTGGATGAACACAGCAGGCCAAGCAGCATCAGAGGAGCAGGAAGGCTGATGTTTTGGGCCTAGACCCTTCTTCAGAAAAGAAGTATTGTTCTTTTGTAATTGAATTGCAAAACTGTGTTAAGTACAAAACTAGAAGAATAGTTAATTGTTGGTGAAAGTACTTAAACATGTTTTTTAATCTGACAAAAACAATTAACAAATGATTGTGTAATTAACAAGTGAAACAAGAGCTGATAACCCATGACACTAAGAGATGGGGATAGGTATTAAAATGGTAAACTAAACAAAAAAATGAAAGCTCTTTCGATTTGTGTACATAAGCTGTATTGCTCTATTGTGATTGCAACAACAAACTATAATTGTGACACATCCAGATTATTTAATGAAATTCCATCAAAAAAAGATTGGTAAATAAATCTGGGACTTGGACTGGGACTGGCACAATATATTGTCCTACTCTTCATCTGAATATATAGAAGTTGGTATGTCATGTTGAGGCGGTAGAGAACATTGGTGAGGCCTCTTTTAGAGCACTGCATTCAATTCTGGTCTTTCTGCTTTAGGAAAGATTTTGCTAAACTTGAAAGGGTTCAGAAAAGATTTCCAAGGATGTTGCTGGGATTGGAAGGTTTGAGATATAAGGAAAGGCTGAATAGGCTTGGGCTGTTTTCTCCAGAGCTTCGGAGGCTAAGGTTAAATCTTCGAGGTTCATAAAATCATGAGGGGCATGGATAGGGTGGGATAGACAAGGTCTTTTTCCCAGGGTAGGTGAGTCCAAAACTAGAGGGCATAGGTTTAAGGTGAGAGGGGAAAGATTTAAAAGGGGCCTGATTGGCAACATTTTCATGCAGAGTGTGGTACATGTATGGAATGACCTGCCAGAGGAAGTGGTGGAGACTGGTGCAATTACAACATCTGAAAGGCATCTGGAAAGATACATGAATAGGAAGGTCTTAGAGGGATATGGACAAATGCTGGCAAATGGGACTAAATCAATTTAGGATATTTGGTTGGCGCTGATGAGTTGGACAAAGGAGTCTTTTTCAGTGCTGATTAAATTTGACTTTGTAACTTCTTTATTTCCCACTTCCCCAGTTTTCTTGAGCTACGTATTATAATATAACCAAGCAAGCAGATTTTGATTTGCCACTCTGTAATCATGTACTAGCTATGTGAACATGTAAATTATTTGCACAGATCTTCTGATCAAGATTGGAAACCCTGTGCTGGATCTTATACTGTTTTAGCTACGAGTTGAGTTGAGTTTTTCAGACAGACTTTCACTATATGGCTACGTGAGATTTCTTATTGTATCTTATCAAACTCAATTCTACCTATGCCACCCATGTGGCATCCTACTCATCTGAGTTGAGGCACATTTTGCCACATGCTATTATTGAAACAACTTGCCATTGCAGGGATATCCCAGGATTGTTGGAGCTATCTTTAAAAGACCTTTGTGCAGTCAGGTAAGCACTATTAATCTGCAGCTATCCTACAGTTCCTGACACTTGACCCGGACTTGACAGACAAAGGAAAATTGGCCAGCCTGCTTTGTGGGAAGGGAACCAGAGGTTCTACAGGAGGGTCTGTTGTACAGTCAGGACGTCTTCTTTCCCCATGGCCAACAGAGTAGGCCACAGCACCGAACCATACTACCCATGTTAGAACAATCTCAACAATCTGAAAGAACATCAAGTGCTGTAGAAAGAAAATCACTGTCTTTCTCCATTCTGCCAGAGTAGGTGCAATGGCAGATAAGTGTGTGAGTGCTTCAGGGTCTGTTGTGTGGGTTAGTGGTTGAGGATTGTTGGGGCAGGTCTGCTAAGAGTGGAATCTGGTCTGAGGTTTTGGAGATCGGAAGTTGGAGGTCAAGTGAATTGGGTCAAGTCAAGGGAGGTGTTGGGTGCATAGGGGTCAGCAGTTTTAGTCTGGGGTCAGGATTTGAGAGTCTACAGTTGGCCAAATGTGGGGACAGGGGTGAGTCAGTGAAGTCAGTTTAATAATTACCCAGGAGTTTGAGCAGATTTTAATTCATTAATGCACATGGGTAAGCTTAATTTAATGCATTAGGAACCATCCAATGTCTTTGATTTAGACTCAGTCTTCAGAACTTATTCAGAGCCTGTCAGATGCCAAGCAGTTGTCCATTGAAAGCTTCAACTTCTACGGCAATTCCCAGAGAGTCAGCTGTTTCAGGATGCTTGTATTTTCTCAATGCACGACTCCTGACCAAGCTGCAATGATTACTTTCCCATCAAGAGATCTGGTCCATTTCTTTTATATTCAGACTATGGCAGAGAGACTAGACTGAACCTTGTTCAAAAACAGTCTAGGTACAAAAATAAACTACAATATAAGAAGTAAAGAAATGAAAATACACAGCTTCTACTTATAATTTTGTCAATTAAACAGATAAAATCTATTAACCTCATATGGTTCAGAGTCAAATAGCTTCATTATCAATTGAGAGTGTCCAGTTTTGCTCTGAGAAACTACAAAAACACCTAAACTTTACATCTTCCTTAAAGACTGGTCTATCATAATTCTCTTTACCACTTGCCTCAGAATGTAATTTTATCTCATCTGAGATAATGTGCACAAACTATTCTGCTTCCAAGCCTCCCTAAAACCATCCCATGAAGCCTAAAATAATGAGAATGCATTTGTTACTTGGAATACTCTCAAGGACATGCTTGTGTAGATAAGTCACTTAATCAAACTATGAAGTTTATATAGAAAGTCTCTTTTTAATGTATACATTCATGGGAATGTGGGTATCATGGCTTAGATCAGTATTTAAGACTCATTCATATTGCTCTCTACAACAAAGTGGTAAGACACATTCTTGAAGTGTTGAAGTCCTTGACATGTAGGTATACCCACAATTCCGTTAGGGAGGAATTTCCAGGATTTTGACTAATTGGCTAAGAAAGAATGATGATATAGTTCTAAGTAAGGACGGAGAGTCTTGGAGAGAAATCTCCATGTGGCAGCATACCCTTGCAGCTTCTGTTCTTGTTCTTATTGGTGGTGGAAGATGGTAGAGATTGGATGGTGCTGTATAATGAGTGTTGGTATGTATGTCAGATGCTGCCACTTTGCATTGGCACTTCAATGAGTGAATCCTGAAGACATTGGCATGCCAATCAAGCGGGCTGCTTTTTCTTTGAAGGTGTTGAGCCATTTGAGTATATCTGATGCTGCATTCATTCGGGCAAGTGGAAAATATTCCATCACAGCCCTGATTTATGTCTGTAGATGGGCTGACTTTGAGAAGTTTAAGAAGTCAGGGCATAAGTTACTCAAGCACAGAATTCCTAGTCTCTGACTTGTTTTTCTAGCCATGGCATTTATATGGCTAGTCCAGTTCAATTTCTGATCAATGGTAAACCCCTAGGAAGTTGAAAGCTGGATTTTAATATCAATGGAGCTCGGGATTCTCTTTTAGAAAATGACAGGTTTATTCCAGAACAGAACAATGGCTGTTCTGAGATTTTTCTGAGGGCTGCATTTTAGTTTTGGGGGCTACCATTTGGTGTTCACAGGCTACTTTTACATTCTCACTCATTTGTTTATTAGGTGAGGCATACACATATAAATATATTGTGTTAACATGAGATATTTGAATGAAAATAGAGGCAAATTAGAATAATTAGTTTGTATCCTCCATAATGATTAGCTGCAGAAGAAAAAAACATTAATTTTCTTGACACTGCAGAATTTAAATTAGCATAAAGCCACAGGCATAAGTTAACAGCAGAAGTTATTTTTTCAGAATAGTTGTCACACATTTCTACACATTAAAAAAAAACTACCCTAAACTCACATTCTAAATTGTTGAAGTCATAACTAATGTGTTTTCACTGTATATGAACAAAACTGGAAGATTTTAACCAGGCATTTACTACCCGTTTTTTGCTACAACTTGTATCTCAATTTCTGATCTAAACTTAATAATTGACACAGTCTTATTTACAATAGCAGCTATTGTATTTTTCCCAAGTAGTAAAGCCTGCACATATGCAGCCTTAAATGAGAGATACCACATTAATTTGCAAACAATTCACTAACTCAGTGATTTTAAGTTATCCCGACCAACTTGATTGTTTGTTGTATGTTCCTTTATTGAGATTTAAAAGTATAATCTCTTTGTTCAGTCCTCCCAACAGTATTCTCCCTTTCCTCCCTTGTAGTCTCCTTTCCTCTTCCCTCTTTGTAGCTTCCTTCTCACTCCAACTCAAAAATTGCCAAAAGACCAGACATTGGAACTTTTGGTCTGCTCTTATCTGTAATGAGATGTTCAGAAGAAACTTAAAAAAAAAAGACACACCATATCATATACAATAACAAGAGGGCTCCGGTTGGTTTGACCATAACTGGCATGGAGATGCAACAAGAACAGTTAACCTTTGATCTTAACTCTCAGACCAAGCAGATAGATTCTGATTGGCGAAGGTGTTGCCTTAGGGATTTAGGAGAGTTCGGTTGTCTCCATAACTCCCCTTTTTTGAAAAAGGTGTAGTGTCTGTACAGATACATTTTGTCTACATGAAACAAAATGCTATGTATTTATGTATGTAGCTTCTAGCATGTGCAAATGCATCACATCGTGGGTGTGGTTGATGATCTTAAATTGGTTTCTAGTATAACTCTCATACAGTTTGGATTATTTAATAAATAACTTCCATGGGCAGAATCATGTCTAGTGGTAGATATACTTTTCTGAAGCTTGCAAGCATGGGCTGGCTGAGCACAGGTTGACTGTGTATAGTCAGTAGGTTCTGTTGTTTGATATGGGTTACCAGTTGTTAGGGCATAAGGCCTACGTTATATCAGCATTGGTTTCTCCAAACGCCTTGCAGCCTCCCTCTCTCTCTACCAACCCTTAATAGCCTACTTCTCTCTCCAACCGTATTGTAGCATCTCTCTTTCTTCCCCAACCCAAAACCTCTCAGTCTCCCCCTATCCTTGCAGCCTTCCTATTTTTAACAGCCTTGCAACTTCTCTACCTCTCTGTTTGTCCTACCATCTCCTTCCCCTGTCTCTTCTGTAACCCTCTTATTGCTCCACTGTCTCCTCCCATATCACCTGGCACCTTTCTTTGCACTCCTTCCTTGTCTTACAGCCTCCCCATCTCTCCCCACCATCCTTGCAGATTCTTATATTGTCCCAAACCCACTACAGCCTCCCTTTCTCCACCTTCTCCCGTCTATCCACCTTCATTCTCCCCAACACCCACCACCTACACCCCATCAAAACCTAGCAGACTGACATTTCAGCAAAAAGGGGATTCCCTTATGCAGCTCTGGCAAAAAGACAATGAGATTAGAATCCCTACAGTGTGGAAACTGGCCCTTCGGCCCAACAAGTCCACACCGAACCTCAGAGTATCCCACCCAGACATATCCCCTACAACCCACCTGAACACTATGGGCAATTTAGCATGACCAATCAACCTAGCCTGCACATCTTTGGACTGTGGGAGGAAACCCACACAGACACAGGGAGAATGTGCAAACTCCACACAGACAGTCACCCGTGGCTGGATTTGAACCTGGGTCTCTGGTGCTGTGAGGCAGCAGTGCTAACCACCGTGCCACCGTGCCACCCTCTCAGCCCTTGGCTACTATCTCCTGGCACTAATAGGCTTATGAGTGAACCTACCAGCACCAAGCATGGGAAGAAACAACAGGTAACTGGACAATCAACTCCTGATTCGTTTCTTCCTGTTTATTGATGGGAGCGGCTTTTCTCCAATTGATTATCCCTGTGCGTGAATCTTCCTGGGCTTCTTTGAGAACTTTGAGGCTGGATTTGTCCACCACACCCTGTATTTTGACACCTGAAATAGAAGCTGTTTTTAAGAGGCACCAACAAACATAGTCTGCTTACCGAAAATGATTCACTTTCTAGATTTCTGCCAAATACGTGGACAAATCTCTTATGATAAAATAACACTTCTTTGTAGTGGTTTGACATACAATGAGGACCCACCACTTGAGAATCAGGGGAGGGATTTTGTTATTCAACATTTTACATCGAAATGATACCTAACGTACACAAATAACATCTGAAACTCACTGGATTTGAATCTAGTTGCCTAATCAAATTGGCTATCTAAATTGCTATACATAAAGCACACAGATAATGGAAATTATTGCAAAGGTGATGATAATAAATTGTAATAATAAAGATAAATGGAGATCGTAAACCGAGGATTACCACAGGACTGAATTGAAATTTCCATCTCAGAAACTCATGTATCTAAAAAGTTTCTTGAAGGTATTGCAGAAATGCTGGAGAACAACATCAACTTTCGAGACATTTCACAGAAATTCTGTTATATGTTTTTAATGAGGAAATCTTTTCAAGTAGCAAGAATATCCACTACATGACTGGAATCTTTAACAACTGGAACCTTTATCCATCTTCAGAACAGAGTTCTTATTCTGCTTCAGTGTAAATAATAGACCCAATGACATTCAGCCCGGTTGCAATAGAAATTGTTAACTTTGAAAATAACTGAGAGAATAAGGGGAGAGAAGGAAATAAGCTAAACATTAAAGTGAAAAGGAAGAAAATCAATTGGGGTGTATAACAGGCAGATTATTTACTACTAGTCATTTCCGACTCCACCAGAACTGAAAAATACCCTCACTAAGATCAGAGGCTAAGAATTCTGCAGTGAATAACATATGCCCTGACGTTCGAAAACCTGACCACAATTTATAATACACAAGTCAGGATTGTGATGGAATGCTCCTCACTTTCTTGCATGGATGCAGCTCCAACAATGTTCACGAAGCATGACACCATCCTGGAAAAGGCAGCCTGTTTGATTGGCATCCTTTCCACTATATTAAATATTTACTGGCTACACCGCCTCAATTGTTTACAAGATGCATTGCAGCAATTCACTATGGACTTTTCATTGGCATAGCCAACCCACTAACACAAAAGCAAAATATTGCTAATGCTGTGAACCCAAATAAAATAGAAAATGCTTGAAATACTGAGCAGGGCAGGCAACATTTGTGGAGACAGGAACAGAGTTAATGTTTCAGATCTATGATTTTTCATCAGTAAAGAGTTCTGATGAAAGGTCAAAGACCTAAAATGTTAACTCTATGTTTCTTTCCATAGATACTACCTGACCTGCTGAGTAAATTTCAGCAGTTTTGTTTTTCAGTCCAAACCCATGTCCTAAAATGTTGCAAGATGGCAGCGGAGTAGGACGCTCCATCTGGTGATTGTCAGTTCTGCTAATTATTCTTCTGTTCTTTTTTTTCTTCTCTTTTTCTTCCTCCTAGTGCTTTTTCTTCTTCTCCTCCTCCTCCTTTCTTTTCTGTTGTTGATTGATTTTTTTGAAGAAGTAACAAAGAGGATTGATCAGGGCAGAGCAGTGGGCGTGATTTATATGGACTTCAGTAAGATGTTTGACGAGGTTCCTCATGGTAGACTGGTTAGCAAGGTTAGATCACACAAAATACAGGGAGAAAACTAACCATTTGGATACGGAACTGGCTTGAAGGTAGAAGGCAGAGGGTGGTGGGGGAGGGTTGCTTTTCAGACTGGAGGCCTTTGACTGGCGGTGTGCTACAAGGATCGGCCCTGGGTGCACTGCTTTTCATGATTTATATAAATGATTTGGATGTGAACTTAGCAGGTATGGTTAGTAAGTTTGCAGATGACACCAAAATTGGAGGTGTAGTGGACAGCGAAGAAGGTTACCTCAGAGTAAAACGGGATCTTGATCAGATGCGCCAAGGGGCCGAGGAGTGGCACGTGGAGTTTAATTTATATAAATGTGAGGTGCTGCGTTTTGGAAAGGCAAATCAGGGCAGGACTTATACACTTAATGGTAAGGTCCTGGGGACTGTTCCTGAACAAAGAGACTTTGGAGTGCAGGGTCATAGTTCCTTGAAAGTGGAGTCACAAATAGATAGGATAGTGAAGAAGGTATTTGGAATACTTGCCTTTATTGGTCAGTGCATTGTGTATAGGAGTTGGGAGGTCATATTGCAGCTGTACAGGACACTGGTTAGGCCACTATTGGAATGTTGTTTGCAATTCTGGTCTCCCCGCTATAGGAAGGATGTTGTGAAACTTGGAAGGGTTCAGAAAACATTTACAAGGACATTGCCAGGTTTGAAGGACTTGAGCTATAAGGGGAGGCTGAACAGGGTAGGTTTATTTTCCCTGGAGCATCAGAGGCTGTGGGGTGATCTTGTAGATGTTTATAAAATCATTAGGGGCATTGATAGAGTAAATAGACAAGATATTTTCCCTGGGGTGGGGGAGTCCAAAACTAGAAGGCATAGGTTTGAAGTGAGATGGGAAAGATTTAAAAGGGACCTTACAGGCAACTTTTTCATGCAGAGAGTGGTGTGTGTATGGAATGACCTGCCAGAAGGAATGGTGAAGGCTGGTACAATTACAACATTTAAAAGGCATCAGGATGGCATATGAATAGCAAGACTTGAGAGGCATATGGGCCAAATGCTGCCAAATGGGTCTAGATTTACTTAGGATATCTGGTCAGCATGGACGAGTTGGACCAAAGAGTCTGTTACCATGTTGTACATCTCTATGACTCTATGAGTCCCGGCCTCCAGCAACAATTCCCAGTCTCCACCATGCGACAATCCCTGGCCTCCAATGTGCGATGACTCCCAGCCTCCGGCAAGTGATGATTCCTGGCCTCCGGCAACAACTCCCAGCCTGGTGCAGCAGCGTCCTGTAGGGGCCTCCCGGCCTGATGCAGTGGCCTCCTGCCGTTGGCTTGGTGACCTCCTGGCGAGGTGTGGTGATCTCCTGACCTGGTGCAGCGGCCTTCTCCTGTAGGAGCCTCCCAGCGTAGCGTGGCAACCTTCTGGCTTCCTGCAGCAGCCTCCCATTGTGGCATGTCTCTAGAGCAGTGTGGAGCCAGAGCCTGACGCAGACTGAAAGCTAGGTACTAGCATGGTCTGAGATAACAAGGTGTAGAGCTGGATGAACACAGCAGGCCAAGCAGCATCAGAGGAGCAGGAAGGCTGACATTTCAGGCCTAGACCATGATCTGCTGCACTGAACTTTTATTTCTGTAATGCTGAATATTTTATTTCTGTATTGTCTGAGATCTTGTAATTAAAGAAGCTGCGCCTAGGTACTTTTGTACTTAAGTCAGCATTGTAATTAGTGGTGTATAAACTTTTCACAATGCTCTTTGAGTATCTGTGGCAATAAAGGTTATTCTATATTACCTGGAAGAATAAGTAAAGCAGGTGCATAAAGCAACTCTAGCTGCAAGTTCCCTTCCGTATCACATACTATCCCGTCTAGGAACTATCTTACCATTCCTTCACTGCCAATGGAACAGAAACCTGGATCTCCCCTCCAAACAGATCTTTAGGTTTACTTACATGACACAGCTTCCTGAGGTTCAAGAGGACATTTCACTCTGCCTTCTCAAGGGTAAATGGGGTTAGGCAACAAATTCTGGCCTTGCCGATGATGCCCACATCTCATGAATAAGTAACAAAATTGACTTGGATTGATCTCCAGTCACAGAGATGCATGCAAAAATGGGGTCACCTCCACTTATTTTCACTGTTTTATTCCTGCCAAACATTACTCTTGAGTTAAATTGGGCTTGTGATGTTCGAATCTGGAGCCTTTAGTTTGAGGTGAGGGGCTAATGTAACTGGGGCTGCCCATGTGGTGGCTGGTCAGGGTGATGGGTGGCACAGGGGAGGTTGGTGGGAGTGATTGGGCAATGTGGGAGTGACACACTGGCTGGGAGAGGGACTGAGGAGAACAGACTGGGTGGATGCAGCATTGGGAGAAAGAATACAAACAGGGTGGGTTGTTGGGGGGAGAAATGAGTAGAACTGACTGGGTCGGTGGAGAACCGACTGGGTGCGTGGAGAACCGACTGGGTGCGTGGGTGGAGTGAGTTTGGGGAGAATTGACTAGGTCAGGACGTGGAAGATCCTAGCTGGGTAGGTTAGGAAGGCACTCAACAGGGTAGAGATAGAGGAAGGGAACCAAATGGACAGCCTGGTGGATGGGTGGGGGAACCAACTGATAAAAGAAATCCATGGTTACTGCAGACATAATTTTCTACTTAGTTTCACTGTATTTCCGTAAGAATTTTCTACCATAATGACGGTTTATTTTAAAAAAAAAAATCACCCATTGGTTGTGGGGTTTGCTAGCTGGCCACCAATTATTGCCTATCCTTAATTGTCATTGTGAAAATGGTGCTGAGTTACTTTCTTGAATTGCTGCAGTCCATTTGGTGTAAGTACCTCAAGTTGCTGTCTGGGAGGTGGGATTCCAGGACTTTGATAGTGACAGTGAGGGAATGGAGTAAGGATGTGGTGTAGCTTGGAGGGCAATTTGCAGGTTGTGGTACTCCCATGCAGTTGCAGCCCTGCTAGGTAATAGAGGTTTTTGATTTGTTAGTGCTCTCTAAGAAGCAAACGCTGCTTGATAACATGGTCAATGGCTCTTTCTATCACTTTACTGACAATCAATTGTCGACTTACAGACAATAATTTGTTGTATCGCACTTGTCTTGCTTTTGTGTCAGGACATAACTGGGCAATTTTCCACATTGTTAGATAGATGCCAGTGTTATAGCTTTACTGGAACAGCTTGGCTAGGGGTGCAATAAGTTCTGGAGCACAAGCCCTTAATACTAGTGCTGGAATCACATCAGTGCTCATAGCTTTTTCAGTGTCTAGTGTCTTCAGTCATTTCCTGATATCCTGCGGTGTCCATCAATTTGTTGAAAGACTGGCAAATGTGATGCTGGGCACTTCTGAAGGAGGCTGTGATGGATCATCTAAATGACACTTTTGGCTGAAGGTTGTTGCAAATGTTTCAGCATTATCTTTAGCATTGATGTGCTGAGTTCCTTGATTATGGAAGATGGGGATATTTGTGTACCTTCTTCTCCAGTGAGTTGTTTGATTGTCCTTTGCCATGTATGACTAGTAGTGGCAGGACCACTAATCATAATAGTTTTTATCTTCTTTTCTCAAATGAACTTTTTTTTTCTGTACAGGTACTTCTCTACTTGTATAGCTGACCAAATAATTGATATTTTCACCAAGAATCTTTCTCAGTTTAGTTGGTTGCTTTATCTTTACCAATTCTTTTTTGTAAACTGCTTTATCTCTCCTAAATATATACACATTTAAATTAAGAAGATATTACCAAAAATAAAATTAGACAATGAGTTCAGTAAATGAATCCCTGCCTGCAGGAAATATTGCCTTTTCAGATCAGATCTTCCAGCAACCGTCCCAAGGTCTCACTAGCACCCACTCCCTCACTTATTGTCATTCAATAGAATCTCTGAATGGCTGATAGCTCTTGGTGGGCGGGACATTTGCACTCAGGATCTTTGAGCTCAGAGAAGAGTGGCCACTGTCCATTTAGGAACCTGAGTGATGTGGCACTCTCATCAACTCTCCAGCCAATGAGCTGGACACCAGTGGTTACCATTAAAACTACCCTATGACTCAAAATCGATAACGTGGTCTCAGAAGAAGAAAGCAAAATACTGCAGATGCAGGAAATTTGAAACAAAAACCAGAAAGTGCTGGTAAAACACTGCAGATCCTCAGCTTCTTTGGAGACAAAAGGAAAATTTACCTTCAAAGTTTGGACCTTCCTGCTAAACTAAAAAGAAAGAGTCAGACAGTTATATTAATTTTGTTGGTAAGAGACAATAACTGTTAAAATACTGACAAAAAAAGAAAGCATTTATTTTATGAATATGCGTCTTTATGAAGTGTTCTACTATTTGTCAGTTAATGAAAACTGAACAGAGACCCAAAGTCTGAATTTTTTTTATCTGTAATTGAATTTACTTAATGCCCTCAAAACATTGAGCATATTCTCAAAATTAGAAGTGTGAAAGTGTAAAGAATCTGTTGCACGATGTTAAGCTGATTGAGATAGCTATTCAAAATAACTTTCACAGAAGAATTTGGGCATGACAAAAAAGGCTACATCACTCTTAAAGACACATACCGTTAGATGATTGATAGCTGGAGCTTGAAACTTGGCAAAGAATTAAACATTGGTTGAGAGCAATTTTGTTTCCCCAAGTACAAACATGATATTCAGTGCTGCTGCTACTAGCTTAATTTTGTATGATGTAACTATTGATAATATTAAATTCAAATTTATTTGTCCAAAGTGGGCTTGATCTATGGTTACAATATGAAGGTTCCTTACATGAATCACACAATTATAACGTGAATCTAGTAAAGTAGCAAAGCATTTGAAAATGGCAGATAATGTGAAAATGTAGATCTTGAATGCTGCAAGTTCAAGAAGGTTTTGTGGATAAGCTAAAATACCTCAGAAGAGTTTTCCTTACTTAAATTATCTAAGTAAGCAGATTATTGCATATTATGCAACATGCATAATATGTCTTTCACTTTACATTACTCAAAATATCAGCAGAAAATAGTTCAGAATATATAATTTTGTCGATAACTGACTCTGACAGCTATATGTGTATTAATTGTATCCGCTCAATAGCAAAAATATGGATGAAAAATCTGTCTTGAAATTCAGATAGTAGAGCTGCTTTCTGAGCACGATATAATCACAAAATCCTCTTTAGATGAAAGAGTGTTCCAAAAGAATGGAAAATTTCAAAAGTTATAGCCTTGTTCCGAAAAAAGGGATGGAAGAATAAAATAGAATGGCAGTCAATTCTTCTGGGAAAGCAAATCAGTTTAATGTTAACGGTAGAAAAGCTTGAAGAAAGAAAGATTTAGGACAAATTAGCCAACGCTTGGAAAAGAGTGGACTTATTAAGAAAGGCAAACATGGATTCTTTTTTGATATCTGCAAGTGTGATCATAAGCAATAGAATGGCTTTCCCACCACCAAATCACCATGACCTTTTTTTTTACCATTAACCGCCGCCAGTAAATCTCCCATGTTGCCAATTAGAAATTTACATGCAAAACCCATTACTTACAATGCAAACCAAACACAGATTTATTAAATGAAAATCCTGTTTAACTGACATAAATATATTATTTAATGTTGTTGCAGAAATGGTGAATCAGGGTAATGCAGTTCATACGTGTGATAACTATGGGAATTCACGTAAGAATTAATCTCCCTGGGGAACTCGTTGATTATGTATTCTCCTAGTAACAGGCAATGGCCTGCCCCACTGGAACCCATCACCTGAGCCTGCCCTCTTGTGGTACAGTGGTTGTGTCCCTATTCCTGAACCAGGAGGCCTGAGTTCAAAACCCACCTGCTCCAGAGATGTGTAATGACATCTCTGAGCAGGTCAAGTTTTAAGAATAATGCAGACCCAGGGTAAGCTCTTGTGGTGCCCTGGTAGTGTCCCTATCTCCGAGCCAAGAGGGCAAGGCTTAAGTCCCACTGACTACAGGTATGTGCCATAACATTTCTGAACAGGTTGATTTGAAATATCTGACGTTATAGTGAAGCTTCCCTCACTGCTAGCAGACTGATGTACTGCCTCCTGCATGATTTAGTCAGCCTTCTTTTCCTACTGCAATAGGCTGGATTAAAGTCTAAGAATTGTGTCTAATTTCAAGCATCATACTTAAGAGAGAAAGAAAAGAGCAAAAGCAAAAAGAACAGACCCAGTACCAGGTAGGCCCTGGTTCAAGTCTCACCTGCTCCCAACATATCATAATGTGTCTGAACAGGTTGATTTGAAAATATCCAAACTTAACAATGTGCTTAACCAGACATTAATGGATTCCTCTCTTTGTTTAAATTAGCTTCATTAATAATAATCATTCCAAAGCTAATCAAGGGAACTTCTTTCTCTCCATGTTGCATATTGCGTTAAAAAAATTATAACACAAACAGCCATTAATGGATCTATATTCCCTATTCTTAAAAAAAACTCCACGTTTAGAAATAATTATAAAGTCATGAAAGAAAAAAGCTATCCATATTCTTATACCACAATTTTCTGTGCCGTTGCCTCAATATTCTATGCCCTCATCAGAATACAAGTTTGAGAAAATCTGATTTATTTTTGGGTAAGCTTTTCTCTTTGTAAAATTGGTGACTTGTGTCAACCCATTTAACTTGAGAAATCCCTTTCTTTCCAACATTTCCTATCATAAGCAAGGTCAGTTCTCAACCTTTCCTCTGTGACATGCTTTGTTGAGTGAAAATGTCCCAAAGAGAATTGTTATATACATACCCTTCTGTGGGCAACTTTTTTTTTCCTTGCCTTGCTCCTTGTATTAGATTTCTTTCAGAATATTAGAGAAGTAAATACATTGCTCCTACAATTGCCAATGTTTCAGCAGCTAAGTTTCTTTTATTTTCTTATTCTCCCACGACAATGAAGAACATTCACTATTCTTTTCCATTAAGAATATAATAAATCATTCTGTGCTAGAATATCCACTTGGAAGACTGGAATGTGAAACATCACTAAAAATGACTAACTTCATATTTTCTGGATCACTGATGGCTGAAAACTTGAATGCACATTCTTTGAATGTGATATCGTTAATGTTCTATTTTGTCCCTGAGCCTCCTTAATCTTAGCATGCTTTATCAGGTTGTTCACTTTCAATAGGTCATAACTGGCATCAGGTCTAGTCTAAGTGCACAACTAATTCAAGTGACAAATCAAATTTATGAGCTGATTTGCTTCTACAATGGATACAGGATCGTCTTTCTGTAAGGAACTGGCCCCATTTATTGGAATGCAATTTGTTGATCCAAGGTCACTGCTGATTTGTTCTATGTTGTATTTAATCATATATATTTCCAAGCTCTGAAGCTTGACCACCAATTTTCAACTGCTTTTTTCACTTTATCCATTACATATTGTTGAAATTCTACAGAGCCACCCATCAAAAAAAATCATTAACATATGTCATAAAGATGCCTACCAGTCTTCCTCTTTATAAGAATAATACATTGCTGGGTCTGCATTGTATACAATACACTTCCAACAGGATGGACCCAACTGAAAAATAATACACTTTTGATTCATCACTCAACTCATAAACACACTTGTTTAATTACTAAATTTCCCTTCTATATCACCAGTGTTTTTAGCTAACTTCATGAAGAAACCCCTTTGAAGTTTCTTCCCTTGCAAAAATGCAGTTTTTACACCTCAGTATATGCTGCTAAAAGAGCCAAATGTTTCCCTTTTCCTGCTATAAGAGCATTGACTCTAATAATTCAATCACCGAGTGTCTCTTTGAAACATTGGGACGTGAGCCTGGCTTTAGCGTTATATGACTATCACAAAGTACTTTTTCTGTGTTTATCAATTTGTATGACAAGGCTGGCTGTCCCCTATGTGGCTTCTCAGTGAATACACAAGTTCTTTACAGCTCTCTAACTCTTTTTATTTGGTAACCTTTATCAATTTATAAACTAATTTTGTTTGTACCCACAAAAACATCTTGATCACAATACCTTTAACTTCTCTTGATATTTCCAACATTTTGTGTAGTCCTTATTCTTGTTAATTATGATCTCTACTCTCTCCTGGCTTATTCTGGACTACTGCTACAAGATCTATTCCCTGAGATCAGAATTTCTTTGCCCAGTTTGTAATTGTTTCCAGGGACCATATTGACTTGCAAGTCTACTTTTGGAACTCAAGCTGCACTATCTGACCTTCCTTATCTTTACATCATTTTTCCAATCTACCTCTCTAACCCCGTGCACAAACATTAGCCAATGTTTGTATTTGTTGGTGGCTTTCCCTGCCCTCCCTATACTGTGTTGTAAATTGGGCTGCCTCAAAAACTTCATTTTTCTTGTATTTATGGTGTAGCATGAGATTTCGTTTAACAGCTGTTACAGCAGTAATTAGCTTCTCAAATTTCTAGCACGTGGAAACAAAAGTGAAGAATCATAAGAAGCACTGGAGTCATACTGCCCCATTGAACTAATATCAGCAATTTATCTGGTGCCTGATATACCTTATTATAAGTCTATTGTTTTGAAAATAAAAAGTATTTGTCGCCTGAAAGAATGGCAAACGCAAGCTCAGACAAAGGTAAGAAAGGAGACAAAGGTCATCTGATATCATGTGTAGTTATACCATCATCATTGGCTAAAATGATTCAGACCAGTAAATAATTCACACACAGCATCAATTACCGGTCCCTAGAAATAGAATACAACAACAAGTGCTCTGTTTGGGCAAGGGGAGTGGGGCATCTCATCATAATGCACTTGGAGGGAACAGTTCTCATCAGGTGGCTCTCATTGGGTGGTCCTCATCAGGTTATAGTCCAAAAGGTTTATTTGAAAACACCAGCTTTCTGAGCATTGCTCCCTCCTCAGGTCTGGTGAGAGAGGAGGTATCAAGACACCGAATTTATAAATAAAAGACCAAAGGATCATACAATTGATACGAATGTATTGAATACAAGGCTGACTCCTTCCTGTTAAATCTTTAATCAGTTGGAAAGGAGATGCAGGTTTTGATTGATTAAAATGCAAATCCAAGAATTTCTTTCAAGTCACTGCCCCAAGATAACTGAAGGTTTTGTCAATGTATACTAGAGTTGACATCTCAGGTCAGACAATGCATTTTAGGTGTGAGGCCTTGTTAAGAATCTGTTTGTGTTTTAACCTGGAGTCAGACTGGTTTCATTTTCAAAGCAGGAATTTATAAAATGCCCCATCGACCGACTGCGTCTATAAATTATGTGATTTTTCAAAAAAATAGAAAGTATCTGCAAATAAAAACCTGCAAATGCAAATTCACTGCATTGGTTTATATGTATGTATGTGGGATTTGCATTTTAATCAATTGAAACCTGTAACTTGTTTCTAACTGATTAAGATTTAACAGGAGGGAGTCACCCAGCAATGTTAGGTTTATTCAATACATTCACATCAGTTGTATGATCCTTTGATCTTTTACTTATAAATTCTGTGTCTTGATACCTCCTCTCTCACTACACCTGAGGAAGGAACAATGGTCTGAAAGCTGGTGTTTTCAAGTAAACCTGTTGGACTGTAACCTGGTGTTATGTGATTCTTGACCTTGTCCAACCCAGTCCAACACTGGCACCTCCAAGTCGTGGTCCTCATGAGCAGTCCTCAGAGAACTGACTTCTCCAGATGGATGATGGACCAAATGAAGAGGAGGAAGACTCAGGGAAGTGCTTTCTAATACCTCCATCTGAGAGTGGAATGCTGTCTTCACAACTTTAATGAAACCAACATATTCCGTGCCAACAGTCTGTTTGTCTTCTGGTACCAGCGAACCAACTGCAATTGTCATGGTTGTACACTTTCTTTATCTAAATAAGCAACCTATCATGTCTAGGCTGTGATAAACTCGTTAAACTATCAGAAAACTACATAAAAATTGCCCACTGCCTATACTAGGACATTGTGATCACAAATCCCCAAAACCAACAAATGGTGGAGTTCCTTCATTCACTGCGCCCTTCTGCTATATATGTTACTTTTCTGCCAACTTTTGTCTGTTGTCCCCCAGGGCAAATAGCCTTGTCTCCGTATCACTTCGACTTCATTCACTCAGTCCTTCATCTGATTCTCATAATTGCCCATCAAATATGTACTCAAGTGCATGGCATTTTATCACTTTCTATGACATGTTCAGATTCTCTAAATGTGTAATCAGAGCCAATTGACCTTGAGAAATGCACCTAAACAGTTATGTTGCCATGCTGCAAAATTACTGTTTTCCCATCATTACCTACAACTTAACAATGTGATTAACCACACATTAACAACTGAGACAAGGCTCTGCTGATGACACAAAAATTGAAAGTATTGTGAACTATGATGATGATAATGATAGACAAACTGATGGAATGGTCATACACCTGGCAATTGGAATTTAATGCAGAGAAGTGTGAAATGATACATTTTGGCAGGAAGAATGAACAAATGCAATATGAAAGAAAAGTAGAATTCAACAGGGCGTGCATGAGCAAAGGCACCTGCGGATATATATGCCCAAATAATTTAAAATGTTAAGGCAGTTTGAGAAGCAATTAATAAGGCAAACACCATCCTGAGCTCTATAATTGGATAATCACTGAATCACAGAATTCTTACGGTTCAATAGGAGGTCTTTTCACCCATCATTCCTATGCAGAACATATGACTGAGCAAATCATTTGGTGCCATTTGTCTGCCATCTCTCTGTAATCTTGCACCTTGTTTCTTGTTTAATAACAGTCTAATTCCTTTTTAGAATGCTTCGATTGAATGTTCCTTCACCACATTCTCATGCAGTGCATTCTAAACCTTGATCACGTGCTGCAGGAAAAAAATGTTTTCTGATCTTGCTGTTATTTTTTCTACCGATCATCTTAAAGCTGGGCCCTGCATTCTTGATCTTGTCATGGTCAGTAACAATTTCTTCTTTCCAACTCTGTGAAGACCCTTGTGACTTTGAGTATGTCTATCAAATCTCCTACAGGCATAGAGTTTAAAACCAAGGAAGTTATGATGAAGCTTTATAAAATATTGGCTTGACCACCCACCCTCCAATCTCGCCTCCCACCCCCACCAAGTGGAGTATTGAATTGAATTTTATACGGTCCATATTGATCATGTCCTTCCCCATTTGAGACATCATCGATATAAATTAGTGCTAACCTTAATGAGGTAAATTTGAGACTTCCATCTCCAGGGAAAGGAAATCCTCCGTTGTGAGATACTGGCCAATCTGATAGGCCTGCAACTGAGTAATCCCATCAATGCCAAAACTCATTAGAGGCCACTACTGGAACTACAAGGGAGAAGATCTAATGAGAAGCTCCATGGTGACTGGACTTAGAGCCAACTCTGAAGTTTTTGGTTTGAGGGGGATTGAGGACCAAAGGGAGGGAGTAGGCGATGAGTATGGGAATGAGTTTGCGTTTTGAAGGCCAGGAGATGCCACAATGTAGGGGATGTGTGATAACATTTCTCATTGGCACAGAGCACCCATCCCCTTTTTACTCAGCTTATCACCAGAACTGGCATCCCTCCTTCCACCTTCCCTGGTCACATGTAATATTGCCATTGATTGACCAGCTAAGGACCTCAGCAGATCTAGGGGTGGTTGGGTTCATTGATGCCTTACCCATCCTTTATATTAATGTGAACAGCTCAGGGGTTGTGGGGAAGGCAATGGGGTTGTCATCTCTTCCTATTGTATGTGCTGCCCCTGCCTTCAAATACCTAGCTGGAAGGCTATAAAATTCTCTTCATTTTATCAAATTCTGGTCACCACAATTTTAGAATACAGGAATAAATAAGTCATTCAGTCTGTTGAGTCAGTTCCACCATTCAGTATGATCATGGCTGATTGAACATTTCAACGCCTTTTACTCATGCCATCCCCATATCCCTGTGTAACACTCATAATGAGAAATCTATCACTCTCTCCTGTAACATACTCAAACAGTTAGCTTCCACAGCCTTCTGGATAGGGAGTTCCAGAGTTTCTCAACCCTCTACGTAAAAAAACAAAATTCCCCTTATCTTGGGCCCAATTGGTATCCCCACTATTTTTAAATTCTACCCTGGTTTTAGACTCCCCAACTAGAAAAATCTGTGTCCACCCTCTCCAACCCTTTATGTATTTTATAAGTTTTAATGAGGTCTATTTTCATTCTTTGAAACTCTAGAGAATCCAGGCGCAGTTTGCATAGTCGCTCTTCATAGGACAGTTCACCATCCTGAGAACAATTCTGGTGAACCCTGATTGCACTCCCCTATGCCAATCCTGAGATAATGAGCTGAAAAGCACGGACAGTACTCCAGATATGGTCTAACCAAACTCCTATACAACTGAAGTGAGGTTACACTACTCAGATTGATTCTTGCAATATAGGCTAACATTCCATGACCCTTCAAGTAGCTTACTGCATCTGCATGTTAAACTTCTACGACTCATCGATAAGGATACCTAGTTCCTTGTATACATCCACAACTTCCGACCTCCTACCTTTTAATAAATATACTGCACGTTTGTTTTTTCCTACCAAAGTAGATAACTGCCCATTTTTCTACATTATGTTTCAACTGCAATATTCTAGCCCATTCATTAAACCTACACAAACACTCCTGAATCTGCTTTGCTTCTTCTTCACAAGACACATTCCCACTTGGCTTTGGATCATCTGGAAATTTGAAATTTTCATTCGGTCCCAACTCCATATAATAGGGAACAGCTAGAACACAAATACTGATCCTTGTGATACTTCGCTTGTCACAGATTCTAACGTGAGAATGAACCATTTAATTGCACTCTCTTTTTTCTGTCTGTTAAGCAATCATGAATCCACCCCAGTACATTACCTCCTATTGCATATACTTTAATTTATGTAATCAATCTCCTGTAGGGGACCTTTTCAAAAGCCTTCCAAAAATCTAAGTACATTATGTTCATCAGCTCTCCTTTATTAATTTTTTTTAGCAACCCTTGAATAAGAATCTGAAGGCTTCAGAAAAGACACAGCAAACATTTACAAGAGTGGCTTCGGGTATGAGGGATTTCTGATATGTGGATAGATTGGAGAAGCAGTTTGTTTTTCATAAAATAAATAAGCTTGAAAGCAGATTTGAAAGAAATATGTCAAATCTTAAGAAGCTGAGATGATGTAATTGAGGGGGAATCTGTGCCTCTTGGTGAAATATTTGAGAACCAGAGAACAACAATATAATGTACTGTGGCAAAAGTATCAAGTGAAAAGAAGAAAAAGCTTTTTATGTAGCAAGTGATTAGAATTTGAAATGCATGGCCTGACAGGATGGTGAGGGCAGTTTCAGTAGTGGTAATTGGACAAGCAGCATGAGAGTATTTGGCATGGCTCTATAAAGAAAAGTACAGAGGAATAGGACTAGAGATAAAAGGTACTGCAGATGCTGGAGAATCCGAGATAACAAGCATGGGGCTGGATGAACACAGCAGGTCAAGCAGCATCATAGGAGCAGGAAAACTTGACGTTTCAGGCCTAAACACTTCATCAGAAATTCTGATGAAGATGAAGGGTTTAGGCCCGAAACGTCAAGTTTTCCTGCTCCTATGAGGAATAGGACTAACTGGGTTTCTCTTGCAGAGAGATGGCATGGATGCAAATGGCTGAAAGACTTCTTTCTGTGCTGCAACCAACCCTCCATTCTATGACTTAAAATCCAAGCACTGGCGGGTTGTTCAGTATAATCTCCACTTTTTAGACAGGAATTGGGTAATTAACTGTGCATTAACAGTTCCAGTGGGAAGCATTCGGGATGCCATAATGATGAAGCATCACTTTTGTACCTTTACGTAGCAGTAGTTACCAGTGATTTGAGACACGTTGCTGATGCATTCAGCCTGTAATCGGAGCTGACTACATAGAGCAATGATGTAAACCAGCAACCAACACAAATTTAAAATATTGCCTGAAACTCAGTGATTAGGCTACCCTGGCTTCACCACACACTGTCACTCTGAAGAACATTTTTGTGATTCATCTGATTCAATTCACGCTGTCATTGTTGACGTGAAAATGTGAACATAAGAGTTTCTTTTCCTGTTTGCCGTCAATTTGTACCTTACGTTTAATGTCTCAGATACTGCTGTCACTATCCAAGTGCATTTCCTGACCCAGCAGCAGGATAGGACCAGAAGAGGTGGGGGCACAGTGGTATACAGTCAGGAGGGAGTTCCCCTGGAAATCTTTAATCTTGAGTCTGGACCCTATGAATTCTCTTGGCATCTGGTTCAACACACATAAGGAAAACTTAAGCTGATTATCATGTACAGCCTACATCCCTTCCTGCCACCCTGCCATAGGTGATGAATCAGAACTCCTCCATGATGCACACCACTTGGAAGAAGCACTGAGGAAGGCAAAGTTGCAAAATGTACTCCAGGTTGAGGATTACAATGTCCATCACCAAAATGGCACTACTGCTAATTGAGCTAGTTGAGTCCTATGGGACATCATTGCCAGCCTGGGTCTATGACAGTGATGAAGGAAATAATGGTAGGAAAAAGCATTCTTGATCTCATTCTCCCAACAAGATCTAAAGCCACTACCATTTACATCTGCATAGCAGTGAATTGGTCACCACAAGGTGACCAAGAGCAGAATCAAGTTGCCTTTCTAATATGCTGTCAGGTCCTGCACTGCTTTCAGCCACTGTGGGTCTTCCTGAAGGAAAAGCCACCATACTGCATCTCTCAGAGGACTGTTTTAGCCATAGTAAGTAGGCAATTCCAGAGACTGTCTATGAAGCCATTCCCTGCTAAGGACAATGTATATTTGACAGGCCATTTGGATCACCTATATTAAGCCACCAGCTAGCCTAATTGTGTGTCAAATTCCTAATGACTCCTGGATCCACTGACAAATTTGATTTAAATGCTCCAAGCTTGGCTTGTAGCCTGCACTTTCATGGAATAATGCAATTTGATGTAACCAGTCTAGAATGTCAGATCAAGACGATTCTCTGTTGATGTTGTTGGGATTCTAACAGGAATCAGTTAGTTATAAGCACAAAATATTTCTAAAATACATTGCTTGCTGGAGATAGGAATTTGGAGCAACAACTTAGTTGAAACCAATAATTTTAACACTTGTAATAGGCATACATTTGGTTACTTCTCAACTAGGTGTGTAGCTTTGACAGAGAGGGTGTTTTTTTTTATTTTTACTGTGCACTAAAATAATTCCTAAATTTAAGGCCTAAAATTAAAAGATTAATGATAGACTTACTTCCTTTAATTTCTCTAACATTGTACATAAAAGCAAGTCGTCTATGTATGAATGTGTTCTGATGTTGATAACATATATCTGTTGCGAATTCTGGAAGTACCTACAGAGATATATTCACACAATTTCCAATTTGCACTAATACCTAGAATGAGAAATAGCAAACTAATCCGGGCTCACTGGTATTTAGGATTGGAGGCTATACTTTGAGAAGACTAAGTATGCAAATAAATTAAGATTGTGACTACGTTTTAAGCAAGAGCAAATAACTTGATCAAATTAGTTTCAATTATTCTTTTGTGTTGTGCAACATTTAAATAGATTTCTTGTAAAGAAGCAATTTAAGCTTTCTCTTACTTTGAGAGGCCAATGATTTTCTGTCCTTTAATTAGGTGGTTAGCACATTAACATTCCATGTAATGAATTGAAGAATTAGACTCGTTAACAAGTCTGAGTAATTTGTACAATAACAATTGGCAGTGTGCAGTATTCACTAATTGCAGGAACAGAAGATAAAACAAGAACCTTCACTACAGTGCAGAAGCAAGCATTAGCCTCATGAGATAGGTTGGTGTGTAGTCAAGGGAATTAAAAATCAAGACAAATCCAGAAGGTAAAGTATATGTGGTGGGAAGAGAAAGCCTCGAGAGATCCAATATAATGTTGGCTGCCATGATTTACAAATCTTTTTCAAAGCAACCAGGGCCATCTATAGACCAAGGTTAAAAGGTTAGAGACCCTCTTGTTCATCGGCTGGTGTTTATCTTCTTAAGGATGATGATCGTATTCATCAATGTTGGAAAGAATATTTTGAATAACTCCTCAATTGTGAATCCATATGGCAGCTGATTGTCTCCAGGAATTTCTCCATTAACCTGTGGCATAATCCATAATGAACTACAATTAATAGGGAAGTCACACTCATCATAGAGCCACAGAAAGTCAAAGAGAGTCATAAAGTCCTACAGCATGGAGACAGGCTCTTCAACACCCATGCCAACGAAAATGTCAATCCATGCTAACTCCATTTCCCTATATTTGGCCCATATCCTTCTAAACATTTCCTATCCATGTCTTTGTCCAAATGCCTTTCAAATACAGTTAATGTACCCACCTCAACCATTTCCATTGGCAGCTTATTCCATATGCGTACCACCCTCCGTGTAAAAAAAGTTGTCCCTCGGATATAAGAGGGGGGGAAAGAAAACCTTAAACTGATGCTCTCCAGTCCTTGATTCCCCAGACCTAGGAAAAAGACTGAGTGTATTCATCTTATCTATGCTTCTCATGATCTTTTACACTTTTTTAAGATCGCCCCTTCAGTCTCCTATGCTCCAAAGAAAAAAGTCCTAGCTTGTCCAACCTGTCTTATAATTCAGCCCCTTGAGTCCTGGCAACATCTTTGTAAAAGTGTTCTGTGCTCTTTCCAGTTTAATAACATCCTTCCTGTAGCAAGGTGACCAAAACAGAACAGAATACTCCAAGTGCAGCCTCACCAACATCCTGTACAACTGCCACATAACTTCCTAACTTCTGTACTCAAAGCCCTGACTGATGAAGGACAGTGTGCCAAAAGCCTTCTTCACTGCACTATCTACCTATCACTCCACTTTCGGAGACCCGTACACCTGCACTCCGAGGTCCTCTGTTCCACGACATTCCTTAAGGCCTGACCATTCACCATGAAACTCCTACCTTGATTTGACTTTCCAAAATGCAATGCCTCACACTTATCTATATTAAACTCCATTTGCTATTTCTTGGCCCACTTCCCCAGCTGGTAAATATCCTGCTGCACTTTCTGATAACCTTCCCCACTGTCCACAATATCACCTATTTTAGTGTCATCTGCAAACTTACTAATCATGCCTTGTACATTCTCATCCAAATCATTGATATCGATAACAAACAGCAAAGGACCCAGCACCGACCCCTGAAGCCTCCAGTCCAACAAGCATCGTTCCACTATTACTCTCTGCTTCCTACCATTAAGCCAATTGTGTATCCAATTTGGCAACTCTCCCTGCATTCCATGCAATCTAACCTTCCAGAGCAGCCTACCATGTGGAACCTTATCAAAGGCCTTACTGAAATCAATATAGACTACATCTACTGCCCTGCCCTCATCAACCTTCCCGTCACTTCATCAAAGAACTCTAACAAATTTAAGAAGCACCATCTCCCACACACAAAGCCGTGCGGACTACTCCTATTTAAACCCTGTCTTTCTAAATGCATGTATATCTTGTCCCTCTGAACCTTCTCAAGTAACTTACCTACCAGAGATGTAAGCTCACTGGTTTATAATTCCCAGGTTTTTCTTTGCAGCCCTTCTTGAATAAGGGCACAACATTCACTATCCTCCAGTCTTCCAGGACCTCACCTGTGGCTAAGGATGATGCAAATATATCAGCCAGGGCAACCGCAATTTCTTCCCTAGCCTTTTGCAGGGCTCTTGGATATATCTGATCAGGACCAGATTTATCCATCTTCATATATTCTAATACTTACAATGCTTCCTCTACTGTGATATGGACCCAATGGCCCCAATATTGCCACAGTTGAAGTCTTCAAAGCTGATTGGTTTTTGGTCACATTAAGAATCCATTTTCACATTTTGAGGATTGGGAGAGAAAAATAATTCCCCCTTCAACTTCAGGAATGAGACAACTGCAGCTATCATTAAGGAGATACATCTTGCTGTAAAACTATAAATGTCTTGTCCTTTTGTCCATATCAAAGAAAATCCTGACACACATTGGCTTGATTCATTTACTTTGTGTGGCTAAGAAAATCCTCGCAGAGACACAGTGTGGTTATTGGCCTTCCTTAGGAACCTCTGATATGGCCTTTTTTGCCAGACATGATCAAAACAAATGTCGAGTGCAATAGCAGAAACTCTTTATTACATTCATTGGCTTGGTCAATAAATGATAAGACTCTGTGGGTTGTGCTGTAAAGGTTTATATGTCCAAGAAACTTCATCACAATTGTGTAATTATTTTGAAATGATATGGCTATATGCGCCTTGTCTGAGAGCTCTGAAACAGGCATCTTCAATGTCTGTACAGGTGTCAAACAAGGCTGTGTCATAGTCACTGTATCATTTGCAATCTCATTGATAGTGCCTAGTCACACCATGAAGGATTAGCCACCCTCTCATGCCAGTATTAAATAGTATCTAGATGAAAAGCTCTTAAACTTCAGTCACCTCCATGTCCAAACCAAACTGACCACAATTAATAACAATATAGAAGATTATAACAACATCCAAGACTGACAAACCACTATCCAACTTTTCGACTCTGTGAACAAGAAATTTGCCCTGTTATAGAATGTTGCCAAAATAAACTCGTATAACAATTGTTATGATTCTTGTGAAACTGTCTAATTGATGTTGCAATCTTATTTGGAATGAATAAGCTTTTTGTTTGAAAGAACAAAATTGGAAATGCCAGGTACTTACTAGGGAATAAAATGACAAAAATCCATGGTGTTAAACAGGCTAAATAAATTTTACTATACTCAATTAGTAAAGTAAAACAAACATTAATACTTTGTACTCGTAACATTCTTAATTCACACGAGGTAAATATGAGTTAACAGATAAACTGTAGTCATATACTCCAGAGAGCAGATCAAATAAAAAATGTGGTCAAGGTGCATCCCACGGACTGGAGACAGCTAAAAATTGCACATCTAGACAGATAGTAAGAACTGCCGATGCTGGTATCAGAGATAACAGTGTGGAGCTGGAGGAGCACAGCAGGCCAGGCAGCATCAGAGGAGCAGGAAATCTGACTTTTTCGGTCGGCACCCTTCTTCAGAATTTCTGAAGAAGGGCCCTGACCTGAAACGTCAGCTTTCCTGCTCCTCTGATGCTGCCTGAATAATAACACATTTACGTGGGCAGCCTCTTCCCCTTGCCTCTAAACACCTGATTATGACTAGCAGCCCAAAGATAGCAATGTTCTGCTTCGATCAAAATTGGTGGTGTAGTGGACAGCCAAGAAAATTATCTCCGTTGGTCCAATGGGCTGAGGAGTGGCAGATGGAGTTTAATTTAGATAAATGTGAGGTGCTGCATTTTGGAAAGGCAAATTGGGGCAGGACGAATATACTTAATGGTAAGGTCCTAGGGACTGTTGCTGAACAAAGAAACTTTGGAGTGCAGGCTCATAGTTCCTTGAAAGTGGAGTCACAAGTACATAATGTTGTCGAACAAAGGGACCTTGGAGTGCAGGTTCATTGTTCCTTCGAGGTAGAGTTGCAGGTTGATAGGATAGTGAAGAAGGCATTTGGTACACTTGCCTTTATTGGTCAGTGCATTGAGTACAGGAGTTGGAAGGTCACATTGCAGCTGTACAGGACATTGGCTAGGCCACTTTTGGAATATTGCATTCAGTTCTGGTCTCCCAGCTATAAGAAATATGTTGTGAAACTTGAAAGAGTTCAGAAAAGATTTACAAAGATGTTGCCAGGGTTGTAGGGCTTGAGCTATGGGGAGGGGCTGAATAGGCTGGGGCTATTTTCCTGGAGCATCGGAGGCTGAGGAGTGGCCTTATAAAAGCTTAAAAAGTCATGAGGGGCATGGATAATGTGAACAGCTAACTTATTTTCTCCAGGATAGGGGAGTCCAAAACTTGATGGCATAGGTTTAAGGTGAGAGGGTAAAGATATAAAAGGGAACTGAAGGTGGTTCGTGGATGGAACAAGTTGCCTGAGGAAATGGTGGAGGCTGGTACAATTATAACATTTGAACAGGTATTTGGATGGGTACAGGAATAGGAAGGGTTTTGAGGGATATCAGCCAATTGCTGACTAATGAGACTATATTAATGTAGGATGTCTGGTTGGCGTGGATGAGTTGGGCCAAAGGGTCTGTTTCTATGCTGTATATCTCTATGACTCTACGACTGCCTCCGATCAGTTGACTGGTGACCTTGTCTTCTCTTTCATGCCCTACCCAGTTCCGTGGTTTCCTTTTTTCTCCATTAGTAGCGTAATTTTCATAATGTTTATTCTTTTCTCATTTTTGATTGGAAAAACTGTCTGTCAAACAAAACAAAAAAATTTAACAGAAATTGTCTGAAAAAGGAGAAGAACATGAACATTCAACCAGACACTCTAATCTCAAGCTGTGGTAAGCAATCCATGTATCTTTGACTTCTTTTGATAGGAAGATGAAAATGTGCCCACTGGAGCTTGATGACTGCCAACCAGTCTATACATTTAACTATGCTTGTTACAATGTGAACACAAGACATCTTGAATTTGTCAGATTAGACTGATTATGCGAATCATAAAAAGCCTCTAGCTGCTTTAGACCAAATATTCTGCTGAACATGGAACTGCAGCAGCTGGTGTGGATGACCTAAGCAGACTGATGCCCTGAAGCGCACGGAAAATTCAATGGACGGTACGGTCTTTTATGAGAGACTGCCAATTGTAAAGTGCACCCCAGGATGTTGTCACATGTGAAAGACTGCAATTTTGGAACTTTAGCATGCTACAAATTAAGGAATTACCTGTTCGATTTTTTTTGAATAATCCACCTTCTTTCAGAGATGTACCCACATGAAATGATCGCAAGTATCTACCGTATCTATCACCATACAGTTGGGATAGATAGCAACGTTTAATAAAGTAGCTCCATTGTACCATGTTGCTCCAAAACATCGTCTATTTTATCCTGGCATAATTTAAGGGTAGAATCTCTCCTTGACTAGGGAGAGACTATTATTTTTGTGGTAACCTTTAGGAACTGTATTAGAAGTTGTATGCTATCTTTTATAAAGAGCAAGACAGGGGCAATATGCAACAAAGCAACATTCTTTCTCCCATTGCTTTTGCTTCTCAAACTTTGAATAATCCTGTTTCAGTGCTTTGGGAACAAAGGAGTTCAGGAACACACAAAAATGTACCCTCCATAAAAGGAGATAGGCAGTGAATCACTATGGTCTCATGAAAGCTATTCCATATCTGTATTATGCATAGTGTTTAGTATCCCTCCAGTGATAAGAGAATATACTCACTATTGAATTTCAATCTTACTGATCATAGCTCTTTAATTAGACTGGTTCCATTGCAATTGCACACTATTTTCTGCTATTTATATAATTTAGTATCCAGTTAATCATTTTGATTCTGTTAGCTTTTACTTTAAACATAAATCTCCTAAAATAAACCTTATCAAATACTTTTTGAAAATCAACCACATTACTTATGATCATCCATTAAATTGATTACATTCTCAAAGAACTCTAATTAATTTTTTGTGTCTTTAATATTATGCCATGTGTATTCTGTGTCAAAACCCAGAAGTATATCTGAACAGGGAGGCCTCTACCCATTCAATATACAAATTGTGTGCCTGGTTTCCTGGAAACACTCACAGAATAGCAAATTTGATGTCAGATACACATCCACCCTCTTAAGTACATTCATTCATCCTGTTGTGTCAGAATTTACCAATGTAAATTGCCTTATTGTTTTCCATTTTATTTTGCTGCGTTAACAAACATGATGTGATTGCTGACATAGATTTCAGCCTCAACAACAGCAATAACTTTATATACACATATATTTTATATATTCTATTATATATTATAATCTATACATAAATAAAAAATTGCATTCCGGACATTATCATAAACAGTTGATTAGTGTACAAAATTTAAGAAATTCATTTTGGTTTTCATAGATTAATGGCCAGAGACATGCAACTCAAAATCAAGCACTTAAAAATGTGCTGACTCCTCATTAATAAATATAATATACAATTTATTCAGTCACTCTGTATTGATTACCTTGATGTTACACATGATTTGGCAAAAACAGATCAATTGCTATAACAAAATGTTTATTGGAATGGAATAACATGGTCTTTTCTTGGGGAAAGACAATCTTTAGATAACTGAGAATTTTTCCGATCTAAGGCCAACCTAATCACGGAATTACAGAATGTCACGGTGCAGAATGAAGCCATTTGGCCATCGTGCCTGTACAGATTCTTCAAACAAGTGTAATTACCTCCTGCCAATCTCCTGCCTATTCCCCATACTTTTACATACTATTTCTATCCAAATAATGCTAAGCCATCTTGAATTCCTTAATTGCACCTGCCTCAATCTCAATCTCAGGCAGTGCATTTCATACCCTAACTAGTCACTATGTGAAAAAACAAAAGTCTCAAATCACCGTTGCCTTTTTGCCCATCACTTTAAGTCTATCATTTTTGTTCCTTTTATGAGTGGGAACAGCTTCTCTCTATCTACTCTATCTAGCGTGCTCATAATTTTGTTAACTTCTGTCAAATCTCCTCTCAGCCTTCTTCTCTCCAAGGAGAACAGTCTCAACTTCTTCAATCTCTTCTTAAAACTGAAGTTTCTTATTTCTGGGATAAAAGGTACTGCAGATGCTGGAGAATCTGAGATAAAGGGTCTGATGAAGGGTCTAGGCCCGAAACGTCAAGCTTTCCTGCTCCTATGATGCTGCTTGGCCTGCTGTGTTCATCCAGCCCCACAACTTGTTATCTCTTTCTCATTTCTGGAACTGTTCTTGTAAGTCGCTTCTGCACTCTCTCCATGCATTCACATCTTTTCTATATAACTGTACATGATACTCCAGATGAGATAGAACAAATGTCTTATATAAGTTCAACATCTCTCCTTGTTCTTGTACCCTATGCCCCTGTTAACAAAGCCAAGAGCATTGTATGCTTTATTAACTGTTCTCTCCACCTCTCCTGCTGCCTTCGATGATCTGTGCACATACACACCCAGGTCCCTCTGCTCCAGCATCCACCTTAGAATAGTATTCCCTATTTTACATTGTCTTCCAATGTTGTTCCAACCAAAGTTGATCTCTCCACACTTCTCTGCATTGACCCTCATTTGCCATCTATCCACCCTCTCCCCCCAACTTGTCAATGTTCTTTTGAAGTTCCACACTGTCCTCCTCACAATTTACAAATCTTCCAAACTTTGTGTCATCTGCAAATTTTTAAATTATCCTCTGCAGAACAAGAACCTGATCATTGATATATATTAGGAAAAACAAGAGTCTGAAAACTAAACCCTGGGATAATCCACTACAAACCATCCTCCAGCTTAAAAAACATCCATTGACCATTACTCACTGTTTCCTGTCACTCTACCTGGACTGCAGCACATCTTCTTTATGTATTACTATACTGCTCAGTTGCTCAGTCACCCATGTTTTTAACTAGGCCTATACCAACACCTTCTAATTTGGTAAAGACAGAAGCAAAGTGTTCATTTAATACCTCTGCTATACCCTTAGCTTCACTGAGCAGCTTACCCTACTTGTTCCTGATGGGCCCCATTCCATCCTTCACTAATCTTTTATCAGTAAAATGTCTGAAGAACATTTTACTGTTTGTTTTAGTGCAGTCTGCCATCTTTTTGTCATGCCTCTTCTTAGCCTTCCTTATTCCTGTCTTAGTTTCTGTCCTGCATTTGAGATACTCTACCTGATTTCTTTTGCTTTATTGTTCTGGTGTATCATACGTCTTCTTTCTCTTCCATTTTTCCTCTAAACAGGTCCCTCAGTCTTAATAGAAGATACCATTGCTCTTGGTCCTCTTGACTTATGGTACCATTTCTGCTTGGGTTGTGTACCTATACTCATTGCCCTTGGCTCAAGTTTAGTAGTCACTGTGCACAGTGACTTTTATTGTAGTGTTACCTGTTGCTCATGGTGAGCCTTCTCATCGAGTCATAGAGTCATATAGCACAAAAACAGACCCTTCTGTCCAACTTGTCCACACCGACCAAGTTTCACAATCTCAACTAGTGCCACTTGCCTGTGTTTGGCGTATATCTCTTTAAAACTTTCCTATTCATGTACTCATTCAAATGGCTTTTAAATGTTGTAATTGACCCTGCATCTACTACTTCTCCTTGCAATTCATTCCATATACGAACCACCCTCTGTGTGAAAATGTTGCTCCATAGGTCCCTTTTAAATCTTTCTCCTCTCACCTTAAAAATATGCCCCCTTGTTTTGAACTTCCCTCCCTTGGGAAAAGAGCTTTGCTATTCACCTTACCTATGTCCCTCATGATTTTTTATAAACCTCTGTAAGGTTAATTCTCCAGTGAAAAAAGACCCAGCCTATCCAGCCTCTCATTCATTCTTTTCATTCTGCGAATCAGCTTCTTTCAAAGGATTGGGCTTTGAATCTTTAGTTTTCTGTCCATCAAACATTCTGATTGCTATTAGCTACACAGGAATGGGGTAGTAGACCAGTAGTTACCCCAAGTTGAGTAAAAGTCAACATATTTCTTTAGAAAAAATTTGGCCATCTGGACATCATGTTCAGACTACCCATCTAACTGCAAGTATTTCAGCAAGCTGGTCACATGTACAAATCTTGAATTGGCTCCTAACTGGCTGAAAGTCTCCTTAGTAATCTGTGGTCCATTGTCAGGTACCATGTGTGGTGAATATTTTCTGTAAGATGCCAACAATTGTTTCTGTGGTAGTGGTGTATAACTTCTTTCTCCTTAATCTATCGAGATAAATAGTTGACAGCAATAAGGTAAAACCTTTCAAAAAAACATAAGCAGGTCTGTTCCCACTCAATCCCATGGTGTAGTGGGAAACATTATGAAGATCAGGAGCTCTTGATGCTCAGGTTGTGAATAGCCATTAGATTTGCAGTAGTCTGTGAGGTTCTCGATCCCTTTTGAGATTCTACCACACAGACAATCAAGTCCTGGCTCTGCATTTGGTAATCCCAAGTGTCCTTTGTATTTATTATCTCAGATATCATGCCACAGCCGAGCTGGAACAAACAGCCTTTTGACAAATATCACCAATACATATGCAATTACAAAATATATTCAATGCTATCAAGTTTTGAATTCAATGCCAATTAATCGTAAAATATTCTCAGTCTTTCTTTTGTTCCTGTCACATTTGATCTGATCTGCTTTGGGTTGCTGGTCACTGTGGCCTGAGTATATGATTCAATCTAATCATACAAAATTCCTCATCATTTACTGTAAGTTTGTCAACTGCTGCACTGAAGACTGCATTTACTGGAGTTTGTAGCTTCTCTTGCACATATTTTGTCTTGTAGATAAACCCCTTAAGTGGTGTTGATATCTCTATATCCATGAGGCACTAATGACAACTGTTTCTCATCTAATTGAGAGACCAACAGCTAGTGATCCATCTCTATTAACACTTATGAGTCAAGTGCATATCATCAGAAAATCTCTTGCACACTTGTATGACCAAGTGAGCCTTTTTCTTAATAGTTGTGCAGCAGGTCTCCATGTCTGATAATGCTTTGGAGATGTAATACATCAGGCTCCAAAATATATGTGGTTACTCCTGAAAGAGCACTGCTTCTCTGCTTGTAACTGCAGAAGCTGCAGCTACAGGGATGAATTGTAGTGAGCCAGGATATCTGTGGGCATCAGCATGTTGTTGATCCTTTGGGAAGCAGCCCCATGATGTCCATCCCAAAACCATATTTACATCTTCCTTAGGAGTTGCCTCAAGGGCCCAGTTATCATTGCTGAGTGAGGCACTTTGTTGTAGAAGTCTCTGCAGGTCATGAAGCAATTTCATTGCAAGATTTCTACACAGACTTTGCTTTACATCAAAGTGTGTGGAAACAGGCTATTTGGCCCATCAAGTTTGCACTGAACCTCTGAAGAGTATCTCACCCAGACCCACCCTATCCCTGTAACACTGCATTCCCAATGGCTAATCCAGCTAGCCTCCACATCCTTGGACAATTTAGCATTGGCCATTCCACCTAGCCTGCACATCTTTGGACTGTTGGAGGAAATTGAAGCACCCAGGGGAACCATTGTAAACAGAGACAGAATGTGCAAAGTCCACACAGACAGTTGCCCGATGCTGGAATCAAACCTGCATCCCTGGCACTGTAAGGCAGGAAAGCTAACCACTGAGCCACTGTGCCAGTCTATTACTGCAATACCTATCAGATCTTCAGGATGTCGTAAGTTATTTCACAACAATTAAGTAATTTTGATCACAGCTGAATTCCACAAGCAACAGTTATATAAACAACTAACGCTTTATATTGGCTAGGGGACCAATGCTTTTGTGTTGGCATCATTTCGGGAAATTGCCACTGATTCTGTTTCAGTAGTGACAGTAATCCTCACCAACAATTTGAAAGAGCAGCTGGAGCTGTGGTTTAACATTTGATCTGAAAGACTGAATTCCAACAATGCAGCAATCCATTGGTACAGCACTAAATTGTCAGTCTTGATCATGCGCTAAGGACTCAGAGCGGGGCTTGAACTTGCAAGCTTCTTTCTCAGAAGCATGAGTGCTGCCATTGAGCCCAGGCAGACACTTAAATAACAACTAGAGCCTGCCAAGAATATATAATGAAAATGCGCTGAGGAAGACTGCGTTATACTGACAGGTTTAAGACTATTTCTGGTGCACATGCCACAATAAATCTGCTGTTGTGGGGAATCCAAGCAACATCTGTGTTGGGGCTATTATGTCTTAATAGTATATCTTTAAATAAAACTGGTGTTAACCCTTTGTTTGCATTGACAAAAATGAATAGCTAAACAAAATAGTCTCAATGTAACTTAAGCAGCATTCACAACAATGATTTATTATTGTTACATTTTTATTACAGAATCTGTCATTTTACCAAGTCAAAACAGACGTGTTGGAAACAGCCCTAGCTGAAACTTTTAGAATTTTAAAGTATTACATCATTTCCACAACACTTTAGTTTTCTTGTCAGACATCCATGTCCAGAACATTGAGCAATAAATGGATCTTGATGAAAGTACTTAAAGTGCTTAAATATATTCCTCTGACCTCTATTTATGCCAACATATTTAAAATTAAGAGATTGTTTTAGCCAAAGAAACAATGACATATATTAACAATTGAAGCACTTAAACACTAATATTGTAACTTCTAGGATACCAATTTTGCATACACTAAAAATCTATTGATGTAAAATGGGCCGCATTTTCAGGCCTGGGATAGCAGTCTCAGAGGTTGAGGGGCCAGACTAAAAGAGTAGCCATGTTGGAACAACGTGTTGATGTGTACAATTGTTCAGTTATTCCGTATTTGATTGTGTGTGTCTATAGACTGTGCTGTCTTTTTGAGAACACTGAAACAACGCTGAAAGCATGAGACTACAGACATTTTGAGGCATTTTAATGAAATTTCACATTGAAACATAGAAATAATAAGTATCACCTCTGCAAATGTCTGAGGCATAAAACACAGTGCTCAATTCTTGCTAGTGCGTAGGTTTCCAATATTATCCTTTTTTATGGATGTCCAGCATTTGGCTGAGGAAGACTAGCCTTTGAGTGCATGTGGACACCACCCCATGGTGCTGTCACCATTTAGAAGGTCGACAGAGGCCACAGTTCCATGTACTGAAGAGGGAGCCATCAGCAGTAAAGACCAAATACTTACTCCAAATGATGCAGTGATAGGATTTCTCTCCAGTTTAAGGGCCTGTTGGCTTTGCCTCTAATAATTTTGCCTGTATCTCCATGCCTTCAAGAGTGCCTCCATTTTGGGATGTAACTGTGGTCCCTTCCTCTGCAATAACCACACCTACGATGAATCTACTGGGACTCCAGCCCTGCTGTCAATAACATTGCGATCCTGCCCACTGTCCTTAATATGCTGGCGAGGGAAGAGGTTGCAAATTAGGAGCTTGAAGGGTCTGCAAATGATGGCTTAGAACAAGATCAGAGCTGTTACAAATGTTGGAAAGTCCCACACTAAACCCCAGAGCATCCTGATTACCCAAAACACATTAATTTAGGCCTAAACAATGAGAAACCATTTTACACACAGTTTCATGTGTCTGCAATTTCAAAGGCAACCAAGTCAGTTTTATGGGCAATACTGACAGTAAAATGTAATTTGTCATTGTTAGCAAATCAACTGTGCATGCAAACAAGGCTCAGCTTGTACAACTACTTTCGTCCATCATTGCAACAAAGTATTTGTGTTTTTTTCTTGCAATGACACATTACCTGGGCAACTAACTGATAGATCAATGTAGATTTGTATTGGTAGTAAAAATAAACTGCTGATATTTATTTAATTTAATGTTGTTGCTTGTCAGGCAGAGAACAAGATTTATCATAAAGTTCACATTTAGTGGCCAACAATTTTGCAATTTACCGCATAAATGACAGATAAATCTTATAATTGAAATAGTTGATTTTATTTGAGTATAAATCTGATAAGACAGTTATTGAACTAATTCTTTCTTGCCTTCAATGTCATTCTTGTCATTTGTAACTCTCTATAATGAAAATTTTTAGTTTCATTTGTTGAGTCGTAAAATTCAGATGATCAATCTAAATATTGACATGGCCATTTGAGATTACGGTGTTCCTAACAACCTGGATGTCTTCATAAATACTTTACAGATATTTTAATATCTGATATTTTACAGAAGCAAATTGAAGGGTTCAAGTGGATATAACTGGAACCTAAAGATAAAAAAGGGAATGAGACCAAAGGTCAGAACACCAAACAAGATAACTATCAGAAAGGCTCAGTCAACAGAAAAGATTAGAATATCTCATCATAAAATCCCTGATAAAATAAAACAAGAGTTAGGAAAAATGAGGGCATATTAAATTTCCAGAATCTAAATTGTCACATTATCAGCAACATAACGGGGATTGGAAGGAAATACTTAGATGCGAGGAAATAGAATTCTGAAAATTGCTATTGGCTTGGCCATCACTTGCCTTAAAAACAACTGCCACGGGTCAATAAACCTCATTTATTTTACATTCTAGTTTCTATGTTTAATAAACCATGAGGAGCATAGGAATTACCCTTGAACTTCCTGAACTCTAGGGACTACAACTCCAGTGTATGTAATTTCTCCTAACCACTGAATTCTTGCAGACCAGGCGTCATTCTATTAAACCATGCTACACTCTCTCCAAAGCCAGTATATCCTTCCCAAAGCTGGTATATCCTTCTTAAAGCCAATATATCCTTCCTCAACCTAAAATAATTGATGTATTCCAGGTGTAATTTAACCAGGCCTTTATATAATTGAAACACAACTTGTACCTCTTGCAATCTCGTTATCTCATTGTAAAAGCCTGGGTTCTATAAGATTCATTAATTATTTTGTATGCTTGCTAATTACATTTTAATGGTCTGTATACCTGGTTTTTGTACTTTCATTATTTTTTACTTTTTACAATATAGAAATATTTGTTCACATAAAATATAATATATATAAATATATATATACATAGTCTTCCACCCATTTTAGTCCAAAGGTGCATGATTTCCCATCTGCCTAAGTTGGGATCTATTTACCAAAGTTTTGCACATTCATGTAAGGACATAAGAACAAAACTAGAAATTCAGCCTTTTGAGCCCATGCTGCCTTTCCATGAGATCATGTCTAACCTACTTCAACATCATATTCTTGTACAATCTCAGATGTTTTGAATGTGTAGAAATCTATCATAGAATCACTACAATGCAGATAGAGGCTATTCAGCCCATCAAGTCTGCACCAATCCTTTGAAGAGCTTCAATCCCAGACCCAGCTCCCTCCTGCATTTCCAATGGCTAATCTACCTAACCTGCACATCCCTGGACACGACAGGGTAATTTAGCATGGCCAATCTATCTAACCTGCATATCTTTGGACTGTGGGAAGAAACCAGAGCAGCTAATGAAAACCCACTCAGACTCGGGGAGAATATGCACACAGACAGTCAAAGGCTGGAATCAAACCTGGGTGCCTGGCACTGTGAGGTTGTAGTGCTCACCGACGTGCCAGCATTGATACCCCATCAGTTTCAGTCTTGAACATGCTCGACTGATAAGCTTCCAAAGTATTCTGGGGCAGCAAGCTCCAAAGATTTACCACCCTCAGAATGAAGAAATTCCTCCTTAGCTCAGTCCTAAATGGTATGCTCCTTATTCTGAAACTATTTCCCCTGATTCTTGACCCCTGGCCAAGGGAAATTTCTTTCTTTTGCACAGTTTCTACCAGTTGCCCCAGACATGGCAGAGAGAGTGAGATCTTTATGCGATATTTTGGCAATGTCCTGGAAGTCGTGGATGGAGCAGATGTAAGATTTTCTCTTCCCCCAGGATCTTGAATAGACGGATGACACCATACCATGCCAACCTGGTCCAAGTTTGCCCCCTAGTTAAAGCAGCCTCAGCGACTATAGGAAGAATATCAATGACCTCTGCTTTGCCAGTGTAAGTCCCATCATCTTCTCACTATATCTCTGCACTGCACCCACCATTCATCAAGACTCATACTCTACCACTCTCCCTGTCACATGTAACATCATAGTTCACTTCCTTTCCCCCATCCCAATGCCTGACATGACCAATCCTCCATGCCCTCTGTGTTGCCTACGCTCTCGCTGAGGACACCTCCCCACTTGCACCAATAACAGCCATGCTATTCACTTTTATCTCCCATAGTACCTGTCCACCTCCCTCAGGCCAGGAGGAAAAGAACTCACAATAGGGCAGATAGACTCAAGGTGGGTCATGTGCCGCCCATCATTCAGATCCTCACCCCTATAGGGAGATGATCCTGACTCTGATCACCTCGAGCAGGCCCTGGACTGGGATCCAAAATTGTCTTGACTTTCTGCGCTGGGATCTCAGCTAAAGGCTAACCCTTTGACTTGAATGAGGCTTCCTGACAACTGTGACAAGCTTCCTCTTTTTCTTGTTTGCAATAAACAGCAAAACAGAACAGTAGTACTATGAGTCTGTCTCGGGGGCAAAGTCAGAGCTAGGTAATGCAAGACAGGAATGCTGTGAGCATCCAGGCAGGATCAGAGTAAGTGAGCGCTATGAAGGTGAATAAAAATCCTGGAGATGCAGCCTGGTCCAATCCAGGTCCTTGACTACACAGTGTCCTTGCTGCAACATTACAATGAGAGTTGACAATGCAGCGTGAGGTGCAACGTTGAAGTGCCTAAAGACCCTGTCGGTAGACGACGATACACAGAGGTTGGCACATGTAGGATACCAGTGTCTGTGGAAGTGGGCTGTGTGTGGTGCAGTACCCATGAATTTTGTTGTGAGATTTTGTTGCCTAGATCTTATTGTCGAGGCTGAATATTAGTGAGGAAAGTTGGGTTATTAAAAAGGCATTTAACAAGTAATAATCACCATCAATTGGCAACTCACTGCTGCCTAGAGAGGGTCTCATCACATTACTTGTAAAAAGCATAAAAGATGGTGCTGTTTGCTTACAGTGTCAAGATGGTCCTCACACAAGAGTTGCCTGATTCTGCCAGACATTTCAATATAGTCCACATCACTCAGTGCCTTATAAGATTCAACTCTTCTTCCCTCACGCCTGAAGGGGCTGGGCTAATATTAAGCCCAGTGGAGCATGATTCTAATGGCAGGCCATTTTTCAAGTGATTCTAAGGTAAGATGGAGTTTGAAACCTTGATATCCTCAGGTCACATGCTAAGATGCAGTTCTGATATCAAGAGCAGGAGCCTTAAAGGTAGACATTAAACACTGACTATGAGATACAACACAACATCTCAGCTTCCACCCATAGGGTCTGCCTGTTAGCCTGAAGAGGTGCAGAAGCTGGGGTTGTTGCAGGATGAAAGAATCATGGAAGACTGCAGGAAAACAAGTGCAAACTTACACTTTCTGTATTCACAAAGCAGTTGGATATTCATTGACTGGAAGCCATTAGCGTTCATGAATCTGATTGGCAGGTGTATCAGTGCCTTGATGGCTACTTGGTTATGTCCATTGTTAGCAGCAAACCCCGATGCTCTCTATGTGTATACTAATCCAACCATTTCAAAATGGCATAGTCTCCTGTGCTCCAGAATTGGATAGCTGTGAGCTGACGAATAGCGTGTTGAGCAGCTGATTACAAGACGTCATCCAGGTCTGCAGTTAATCCTTGGAACGACCCACAAGTATAAAAATTCAAGGAAACAACAAACTTAATGGGTGCAAGTGAGGGGCTTCCAGAGGGCCTGTGAGGCTTCAGTTCCTTGTGAAACCAGAATGTAGATGCTCTGGGTAATTTGCCTAGCTATGTGTTAGTCTCAGTTGCTTGCAACACTGATGCCCTGTTATTTGCAGGTAGCTAACTTCTTGGCAGCACATGTGATGTCTTGGGCAGTGCCTTCTTCCCCTTGCAGCCTTTCATTGTGTCCTCTTGACCCTGTCCTGGACTGTAGTGTGCATCAGCTGAAGTTCCTCCTTTGATAAATGTTAGAATTGTCTGTTCCCATTTCCAACCTCTCAGCTGGCACTCATTCATTCGCTGCAACATTCATTCTCTGCTAATTTCAGCCATCCACACGATGTCAGCTGCCCCACCTTCATCTCAGCGGTCCCATCAATTCATTGTTCAAAATTCTGAGCTCTCACCAGCAACAAAGACAACTCTGGGCTGTTGCTTGAGCAACTGAAGATTATTCTTAATTTCTTATGTGTGTTGACCAGAGCATCCATTAACATTCTATATTACTGCTGTGTTTGCAACTGCTGCACTCGGATGTGTCCCAGACACTGCATTTTCTCCATGTTTCCTCTTTAAAAATTTAAAATTGTTCCCCCGAGCTCTTTTAATGAGCTCATCAATGAACTCTACAGCCACTTAATCAGAGACATGCACAGCACCCGTTCCCCACACCCCCCACCCCCACCACTGCCTTCCCTTTAAAAAAATCATATGGTATTCCAGAACTATTAGGATCCAGTGGCACACTTTGGAAACACAATTTCAATGTTCTCCTGTGCTGTGCTCACTCCAGTGCAATTGAATATCCAGCTACATATATAACATGTATCATACAGTCATAGAGATGCACAACACAGAAACAGACCCTTCAGTCCAACTTGTCCATGCCGACCAAATATCCTAAATTAATCTCATCTCATTTGCCAGAATTTGGCCCACATCCCTCTAAACCCTTCCTATTCATGTACCTATCCAGATGCCTTTTAAATGTCGTAATTGTACCAGTCTCTGCTACCTCATCTGGCAGCTTATTCCATACATGCATCACTCTCTGCATGAAAAAAGTTGCCCCTTATGTCCCTTTAAAATCTTTCCCTTCTTACTTTAAAACCTTGGCTATTCTCCTTATCCAGGCCCTTCATGATTTTGTAAACTTCTATAAGGCCACCCTCGGCCTCCAGAACTCCAGGGAAAACAGCCCCAGCCTATTGACCCTCTCCTATAGCTCAAACACTCAAACCCTGGCAACATCTTTGTAAATCTTTTCTGAACTTTTCCAAGTTTCACAATGTCTTTCATATAGCAGGGAGACAATTGAACTGGCAAAAGTTGGCTGAAAAGCATTTAACTTATACTTCTGTTTGTAGCAGATTTAACTTTTGAGAGGAAGGTGTATATTGGGATGGCGAGTTGCCAATTACTTTTAGTGTGTCTGTGGATATTTTAAAGAAAAATGTGATTTGAATTTAGATTGTAAAGTAGGGAGGGAGAAACGAACTTCATTAAACTCACTGCTTCAAAGAGATAATATGCAATTTACACTTGGACAAGGAATTCAACTAAATAATCAGATTCAAGTTATTTACAAAAATTGGATCCATTATATTCAAAAGAGCTAATCAACACAGCTTATACAGTATCAACAAACTTGTGAAGCATCTTCACCTATTTTTTCCACTGTTAATTTCCTTCAGAACTCCTGATTTTGGTAGAGATAAAAGTCGCATCTGTTTAAAAGGACGGCATAAATTTAAACTTAATTAATAAATAGGTTTTAGAACCTTCTTACATACTTTTGACTCTAACATGGAGGTCCTGGCTCTGCAGACATTTGAGAATGTCTATCCTACCCTGAAGATTCAGGCTAATAACACAACTAGGATAATAATAGCATGCACTATTGGTAATTATTTTCAAATTACCAGAATTCATCCTATTTAGTGGATCTCTGCAGTCTTTGAAAGAGATGACAGCTTATATGAAGTATGAAGTATAAAACTAATGTAGTAAACAATGAAGCAAATAATTTATTGGTGAATCAATAGTTACAGAATTAGAGCAAAAATTCCATTATTTAGGGTTTGGGTTAGGGTTAGGGTTAAGGTTTGAGTTAGGGTTTGGGATAGGGTTAGGGTTTGGGTTTGGGTTTGGGTTAGGGTTAGGGTTAGGGTTTGGGTTAGAATTTGGGTTAGGGTTAGGGTTTGGGGTAGGGTTTGGGTTCGGGTTAGGGTTTTGGTTTGGGTTTAGGTTAGGATTAGGGTTTGGTTATGGGTTTGGGTTTGGGTTAGGGTTAGGTTAAGGTTAGGCTTAGGTTGTTGTGGACTTCTCCCAACAAAGCCAAACCTATATTTCTCTGTACTGGAAAATTACACCCTTTTGATGTTCTGACTACGTTTACTGAAATGTTTACCAAACCGAATCATGATAAACAGGAATATCAACATAGAAAGGTCATGGCTGTTTATCCAGTATTATTCATGGGCCACTGCAAGCCCCTATTGTCCACTTCTTGATTGCTACAATTTCTGCTGTTTCTGTTTCTCGTCAGTGTTTCTTATTCGGAAATGGGACTATCTTCTTTCTTCACAATTCTCAATGAACTGGGGTAATAATTGGTTCTCGCAACTCATCCATAATAAACAAATGAAGTCATTCATTCTATTTGGTGTGCAGCAACCATCAGCCTCAAAAGGTATACTCAATATATTGTATTTCCCTTGCTGATAATTTTTTTTGGGTCAATATTATAAGAGTACGAATGGGAGAATTCAGTTTGCTTTTCAGTAATTGTTTTGAGGAAAGGATTCAGGAGACGGCCTCAGCACCTTTTTATTACACCTTTACAGTCAATGGGAGCTGTACTCCAGTGCTGTCTCACCAAAGCAATGAGACAGTATTCCTGAGGCCCCTAAACAAAGCTTTCCATCATTCTTTAGGATGTGTATTTACATAGTATGACAGTGAGTATTTGAAGTGAATAGCACAGTTAAATTTAAAGGATTGTCACACAACATACAAACAATACAAATTAGGAGCAAGGTAAGACATTTAGATCTCAAGCCTGCTCTGCCATTCAATAAGATTGTAACTGATCTGTTTGTGTTTTGAATTCCACATTGCCATTTATCCCCAGCATTTTGCAATTTTCTTGCCCATGTACCTCTGTTGTACAATATTCAATGATCTGTGCCCACCTCCTTCTGAGGCAGAGTTCTAAAGTCAAACAATCCTCCAAGAGAAAACATTCCCCTCATCTCTGTTTTAAATGAATGACCCCTAATTTTTAAACTGTGACCCCTATTTCTAGACTCACCTTCAAGAGTGCTTATCCCTTTCATGTCCACTGTGTCAAGGCCATTCAGGATATTGTAAACTTCAATCAAACAACTTCTTGCTCTCCTAAACCCCAGTGTAAATAAGCCTATCTTGTCCAAACTCTGCTGACAAGACAACCCACTCAATCTCGGACACTATCTTGTTACCTCATCTGAACTGCCTTCAAGACATTTACATCCTTCCTAGAATAAGGACACATTATCCTCAAATACTGCACACGGTAACTGAGATATGGTCTGACCAATCCTCTGCATAACTGAAACATAATATTCTTACTTTTATGCTTCTATCTTCTTGTAATGATGCATAGTATGCTATTAGCCTTTCTAATTACTTGTTGTATAGTTTTATTTGCTCATGGGGTGCGAGCGTTGCTGGCTGGGTCAGCATTTAATGCACATCCCTAATTGCCCTGAGGATAGTTAGAATCAACTACAACGCTGTGAATCTGGAATCACATCTGGGCCAGACCAGGTAAGGACTGCAAATCTCACTCCATGAAAGATATTAAAGAACCAGATGACAATCAAGATGGCTACCATTTACTAGCTTTTTATTTCAGATGTTTATCGAATTCAAGTTTCACCACCTACCATGATGGGATTCAAACCCAAGAATATTAATCTAGGGTACTGGATTACTGGCCCAGTGCCATTACCACTGTGCCACTGCATCTCCTAAATACTTTTTTCTGTAACTCGTGCATCTGAACATATCAATCCCACTGCAGCTCAGAAGTCTGCAATTGTTCTCCTTTTAAGTAATACTCTGCATTTGTAGTCATTCTGCCAAAGTGACCAATTCACATTTTCCTACATTATACTTGATTTGCCAGATTTTTTTACCCCACTTATTTAACCCATCTATATTAATGTACAATGATATAAAAAAACTGAATGTTGGAGATCTGAAACACACAAAAACAGGAAATGCAGACATGCTGTGTTTCTCCAGCAATTTCTGTTTTGGTGTATTATTGTACTTCCTTTCCTGCCTATCTTGGCATCATTTGCAAATGTAGCTACCAGGTCTTTGATTCCTTCATTTAAGTCATTGATATGTAAAAGATTGAGGCCTACCACAGACCCATGAGGGGATCCACTCATTACATCCTGCCAATCTGAAAAAGACTAATATATGCATACCCTCTGTTTTCTACCTGCCAGTCAGCCATTTCCTACCATGCTTACATGTTATCCTCTTCATCATGGGCTCCTATTTTGAACCATAGCTTTTTATCAAAAGATTTGACAAATGCCTTCTGGAAATCCAAGTACAGTACATCAGGAGGCTTCCATTTATCCACAGTGTATGTTAATCCTCAACGATTTCCGGTAAATTGGTTAAGCAAGATTTCCCTTTTACAAAACCTTGCTGATTCTTCTGAATAACCTTGAGTTTTTATAAGTCTTCAGTCATAACCTGCTTCATGATCAATTAAAACAGTTTGCGCATGAAAAACATGAAACTAACTGCCCTATAGCTTTCTGTTCTCTGTCTCCCTCCCTTCTTGAATAGAAAGGTTATATTTGCTTCTTTCAATTCTGATGAAACCTTCTTAGAATCCAGTGAACTTTGGAAAATTAACACCAACACATCTGATAGCTCATTATTCACCTCTTTTAACTAATCCATCAGGACCTGAAGATATATCAAACAGCAGTTCCATCAATTCATTTAATGCTGCTTCCATAATGACTATAATTTCACCAAGTTCCTTTCTTCCTTCAGTTTCCAGATTTACAGGTATTACTGGGCATTTTTCATATATGCTGTAGGAAACTTTTTAATCATTACATCTGCTATTTCTTTACTATCCACCACATCTCTCCATTCTCACCTTCGAGAAGATCAACACACTTTTTTTTCTTTTTAGATTCCTAAAGGAGTGCTCACTATCTGTTTTTCAATTTCTGGCTATCTTGCCCTAATGCTTTAAAGTACTTGTCCTGATTAAACTTTTAGTCATTTTCTGTTGTTCTTTGTATTCTGACTAATGATCTGACCTGCTACTCATCTTTGTTTAATGATATGTATTATCCTTACATTTGATGCTTCCCTTAATTTCTTTCATTAATCATGGACGGTGGGTTCTCACCTTGGAAATTTTCTTTTCGAGGTCATACTTATTCACTTCAATTCGCTCTATCAATTCATTTCTTTCGTTATGAATGCTACATGCATTCAGGTACAGAGCATTTGGTTTTTTAAAATTTCTTTAACTTTGCTTGTTGCGATGTTCTTGGGTTTTATTTCTCTGTGTCCCCTTCTGACTTTCTCTGATCTTCATTTTCTATCTAAGAATTTTGCTTTCTTGTCTTGACTCTATGGCTTGATTTGTTACATTTACCCAAGTGAGATCTCAGAGCTTTGTTTACTTTAAGGCAGTCTCTATTTCCCTGACATCTAGCACTGTTCAGGTGGAGACCTTCTTATCATTACAGATCCCACTTTGCCCACTACTCATTTCCCACTTACCAAAATCCACTTCTCCCACACCAGTTTTTGAGTCAATCATTTCTCTAACCACATTTATCCTGGCCAATTTACAAGTAGCTCAGTTTGTAATCTAGAGGACCTGGTTTCTAATTTAACACCTGACTTCTCCTACTCCTTCAACAGAACGTCTTTCCCAGTTCTACTTATGTTGTTGATCCAAATATGGACCATGACCACTGGATGCCCCTCCCCAGCAATATGACATCAGGGTAAGTCGCTCCATTCGGAGCTCTACTCTGCTCACCAGTTCTCTTTTTCTTTCTTTCTTTGCCCTTCCTTTTTCTCCCTTTTTCTCTCTCCCTCTCTAGTAATTCTATCCGCTCCCATCCCTCTTAACTACCAACCTAAAAAGTTGGGAAGGAGCCAGGTTGTGACCAGGAACTATGTGGCGGGAGCTGAACGCACGGGTTGTGCCCTGCAGTGACTGTGGATCGAGCGTGGGCCGGCGAGAGTGGGCAGATAAGGCAGCGGCGGTGAGGTTGGGCCAGTAAGGCAGCGGCAGCTAGAGCAAGCTGGTGATGCTGGTGAGGCAGCCCAGAGTGGGACGCTGGCGGCAACATAGCATGGGTTGGAAAGCCTGGTGCAGGAGTCTGTTGGAGCCATGGAGAGGGTTGGAAAGCCTGGAGCAGAACTCTGGCGGTGCCATGGTGAGGGTTGGAAAGCCTGGAGCAGGACTCTGGCGGTGCCATGGTGAGGGCTGGAAAGCCTGGAGCAGGACTCTGTCGGAGCGATGGTGAGGGCTGGAAAACTTGGAGCAGGATTGAGGCAGTGGAGAGGAAAGTTGGACTCTCTTAAGTTTTTTTTTTCTTATCTTATTCTAAGTTAATGTGAATGGCACCATTTATATACGGCAAATGTACACACTTTTCACTATATTTTTATTTTGAATACATTTGAAAATAAATGATTCAATTCAATTCAACTCAATTCAAGTCAATTCAATTCAAGGTCTTCTCTAGCCCAGAGCAGACATGCCAAACCCTGGCATCAGGCAGATAACACTGCCTCCTGGACGTATGCTCTTTGTATATGAGCTCAGCAGCTACTGAGATAGAGGGGAATAGAGATTTATGTTGACAGTTACATCCAGAATGAGACAATTGCAAACAAGGACTGGTTCGACTAAATGGGTTGTTTCCATACTATATTTTCTATATAATCTAAACATCATTTCCCTATTTCTTCACTGTTTTAGAATCTAGAGTCCTTCATTCATGTTTTCCTGTTGAAATAAACTCTGTGACAGCTATGATTAACGTTGCTGAAAAGCAGTATTAATCATGGCACTTAAAATAGTCTGATAGCACCACATAATAGGTCAATAAAATACTCACCGTGGCACTGAGTGCACAACTCAGCTTTATTTATACATCCAAAGAGTAATGTTGTACCACGAATTTTGCTATTAATATAAACTGCTTTTATGTGAAAAAAAGTACCTTGCCTACATGGGTGTAGTGTGAACTTGGCATAACACTGTTATCTGATGCAAGGAACAGGATGTAAAATAAAATCAAATTTGGCTAGTCACCTCTTGCTGTGAGAATTAATTCCCCTATTCCTTTAACTGATTTCTGAAAAGACAGTATATTCACACATATATTTTACTGCACAGAGCAGAACATCTCGATTTGTATACATGATAGTGTCAGTGCCTATGTCAGTGTCAGTGAAGAAATTGAGACATCCTTTTTAGTCTTGTGTTTTGAAGTTAGTTCAATTTGGGTACTGGAATATTGGTGGGCAGAGGGTGAAGGGCATGGGAAAGCAAATGGAAATGGAAGCACAGAAACAAAGAGAACAGGGACAGAATAGGTCATTCAGCTCTCTGGACCTGCTCTGCCATTCAATGTGGTCATAGCTGGTCATACAACTTAGTACCACTTTCCGACTTTCTTCCTATACCCTTTGATCCTTTTAGCCTCAGAACACTTTTGTGAAAACATTTGGGGTTTTGGCCTCAACTGCGTTTTGTGGAAGATAGTTTTACTGCTCATCAATCTTTGGGTGAACAAACTTACCCTCATCTCAGGCTTAAATGGCCTACCCTGTATCTTTAAATTACAATCCTTGCTTTGAACTACTTAGTCATTGTGAATACTCCTCTTGCATTCACCCTGTCTAGTCCTGTTAGAATTTTATAGGTTCCTACAAGAATGGTCCTCATTCTTTTGGACTCCGTTGAATATAGCCTTAATTGATTTAGTGTCTCTTCAGACACAAGATCCGTCATTCCAGGAATCAGTCTGGTAAACCTTTGTTGCACAACCTCCAAGGTAGAACATCCTTCCTCAGATAAGGAGACCAAAACTGCACATAATGCTCCAGGTGTAGTTTCACCAAGTCTTTTTATGAATTCAGCAAGACATGCCTGCTCCTGTACTCGAATCCTCTTGCTCTGAAGGCGATGTACTACTTGTCTTCTTCACCGCCTGTGGTACCTACCTGCACCTGCTAATGTACAAAGCTGCAAAGGTCTCATTGCACCTCTTCGTAACCTAATGCATCATCATTCAGATAATAACATGCCTTCCTGTTTTTTGCTACCAAAGTGGATAATCTCACATTTATCCACATTGTACTTCATCCGTCATGCATTTACCCAATCATTCAACTTGAACAAATCACACTGAAGCATCACTGCATCCTGCTCACCTTCACCTAGACTTGCATCTACAGTCTTAGAAATATTACGTATAATTCCGGAAGAGTCCAAATTTCTTGGGGCGGCATGGTGGCTCAGTGGTTAGCACTGCTGCCTCACAGCAGCAGGGACCCGGGTTCGATTCCAGCCTCAGGCAACTGTCTGTGTGGAGTTTGCACATTCTCCCCGTGTCTGTCCAGGCTTCCTCCGGGTGCTCTGGTTTCCTCCCACAAGTCCAAAGACGTGCAGGTTAGGTGCATTGGCCATGCTAAATTGCCTGTAGTGTTCAGGGATGTGGAGATTAGATGGGTTTTAGGGGGATGGGTCTGGGCAGGATGCTCCAATGGTCAGTGTGGACTAGTTGGGCTGAAGGGCCAGTTTCCACACTGTAGGGATTTCTATGATAATTCCCTCATCAAAACCATTAAGATATATTGTGAATAGCTAGAGTTCAAGAACTGATCCCTATGGTGTCCCCCTGCCACTTGGAAAAAGACCCATTTATTTCAACTCTTTGTTTCCTGTCTGCCAACCATTTCTGTGTTCTTATCAGTACATTATCCCAATTCCCATGTACTTTAATTTTACGTACTAATCTCTAATGTAGGACCTTATCTAATAATGATTGAAATGTAGAATAATCAGATCAGCTACGATTTTAATGAATATCAGAGCAGGCTTGAGGGGCCAAATGTCCTACTCCTGCTTCTAAATTGCGTGTTTGTATATATATTCACCTAAGATTGGGTCTGTCAATGGGAACCACAGATTCTATTAGTTGACAGCTGACATCTATGTAATTGTGGCCTAGCTCCTACGTGTGAGATACTGGTGATGATTAGCTGGTATCCTGATCCTAGCTGTTTACTTCGAATCAGGAAATCGCACAATATATTTGTGCCCCTGTACTTGTATCATCACATAGAAAGGACTCTTGGAGGGAGGATGTGGAATTATATTGTGTTTCCAGAAGTTCATTGAACATGATTGTCAATATTCAATTTTCATTCATATTGTATCTTGAATTTTGTACACATTAGTACAAGGGATTTTAGCGGGGATCAGTTCATTATTCTCTATTTATTCAATCTGAGAATGAAGCTCAGCCAGACCATTCAAAGGACAAGCCACTTCTAGTGTAAAGTTCTCTGTACTGCACTCCTATAATATCCGTTCACTCCAACCTGACAAAAGGGCAGTTATTGCATACGTTATTTCTTATTCCCTACTGTAATCATCCTTCTTTAGTCATTTATAGTGAGAATGCCAACTTGGTACCACCTTTTGAAAGGAGTTTTGGTACGTATTTAAGTTCATTGTAAGATAGACTTTAAATACTCAAGCTGATTTCCTGCAAGACACAGTAAGTGAGGTGTTTTCTTGCTGATGCTTTGATAATGCCAATGCTCCTATCCTTTACATTCTATCTCTGCACAGAATAATTCATTCCTGCTTTCACTGTCAAAAACTGCTATCAATTGTTAGAAGCTGAGGTTTCCCAAGAAGCAATAAACTTGTTGCACATTTTAAAAATAAATGACACATATATTTGGTTCAATCCGGATATCATCAGAATACACAGTTACAATGAGGCACAAAGACTTTGACTGTGAAACAACCGCCCTATCTTGCCATTCAGACTTTGCAAGTTAATAGGGTACCTCCACATTCTTGGACTCCAGACTGTTTCTAGCCAGAACATTACTGTTCATATTAATAGGAATTTATGAGTAAAAGTAATGAACTCCTTGGATGGAGAAGGTGGCTCATTAGGTTCAAGATCAGAGCAAAAGCAATGAATTATTTGAACTAATCTTAAAACTAAATTTGACAGTTTTCTGTGTTCAATCAAGCTTTTTTATGTGTCTTAACAGCTTAAACTGTGTGGGCAGAAAGTGCAATATTGTCATTTTCATAAGTTTCAAATTAATTGCAATATGAAGTCAATTAGGTTCCCAATTTTCTTAGACTAGCTGACATGTAAGAATAACTTGATCCATAGTTACTTTAAGATGTTGCTTAATGATAGTCTTTACTCACAGCTCTGTTCATTATACTGTCTCTGATCAGCAACACCCTATTAACAGTCAGTATTAATAGTAACTTATATTAATATTTATTGTGTCAAGTAAAATGCTTGCACTTTATGATAATGATTTATTCTGTGTAACTGACATTATTTCAAAACACTATTATGATTAAACATAATCTTTAAAGACAATCATTATTTGGTCAAAAGTATTTGTGCAGCTTTCTATAAATAGTTATGCTTCAGAAATGCAATTCTTATGAAGAGCTTTGGATTAGGCACAGGCTTGTGGCTTTGAGTTGGGTTGGGATGGGGAATATTTGCTTGTAATCACAGGAGGAAGAACGAGAAAGGTCATTTCAAGTTGGAGAGCGTGATGTCTGCAATTGTGTAGGAATAAGAGAAAATTTATGTTCGACAGAAGGGAGTCACAAGGCATACCCACTCGTCTTGGCCCACAAGGAATTCTGGAAAACCTGTTTCTTAGAACTGAGGGCATCCGCGTTCATTTTGCTAATGGGCCCCTGAGGCCTGGAAATCTTAGTCAGCAACTGTACAATTGAATTCAGGCTCCCAATTGTATTGGGTGACCCTTGCTTCAACATGTTAATGTAGATGGAACACTTGCACAGTATTTTATCAGCCAATATAAAAAGGCAGTATTTGCATAAATTTTGGATTTGACACTTTAATTTCTTCAGAACTCTAATATGTGGATGTCAACATCAAAGCTTCGATGATTAATTTTAACTCCCTCCACCCAGCCGGACAGGAATGGTGAACAGGATAGGATAAACCTGCAGAGGTTATTTTCTTTCAAGGATCTTGGAGATTGATTTCAATTTCAAAGACCTCATATGATGAAGCCAATGTTAGCGCAATATGATGTTAATAACCTCAGGAAAGGGAACCTATTTGGTGTCGCACCCATTAGTGTAGTCTGAAGGGGAGAAAAAACAAAATGTGACTAGACGAGGTAAGAAATATTTATACTTATTGACCTAAGAAAGAGTGGACATGCTCTTCAAAGTACCGTTTTGGAATTCCTTGTCCAACTCCTCCATGTACCAGCATCATTTTGGAACCATCACCACCATTTGGTGCTGAGCTTATACCAGGAAATATTCCTGATGGTCTGCTGCAGCAATTGGCTCTCCTCCCAGTTACTCTCCATCAGCCTTGACATTCTTGTCAGCTGTGGGCATGAGAATAATTTCAGTCATTAAAATGAAAATTAGCTGCTAGAATCACACAACCTTCACAATATAGGTGTAGAATAACAACCTTGCTGCTTCCAGTGCTAATGTTGAAGTTTTCACTTTAGGAGCTCTTTTCATCACTGTCTCCGTGAGGAAACCTGGACAATAGGCCTGAGTGCTGATGTGAGGCTAGGCCCAATAACTATCAGACACAGGGGTAAAATGCTTTCAGCTGAGCCAAGCTGACTTACAAATAATTAACTGTAGTGTGGGTGAGTCATCTCGAAATTGAGACGAGCTGAGTATATTGAAGGCATATGGAGCGTTGCAGCTATATAAGTTTGTACATTACTCATTATGTAGAATTTTATTCATCTGCTAAATCTGAGGGTGAGGCACCCAGAAAACAGATCTATAAATATTTAATTTGGTACATTGATTAGCATAATTGAACTGACTTCATATATTATTCTTATTCTTTAAAGTCATACAGTCATACAGCACAGAAACAGACCACTCAGTCCAACCCGTCCATGCTTAGCAAGTTTCTTGAACTGAACAATCCCACTTGCCAGTGTTTGGCCCATATCCCTCTAAACCTTTCCCATTCATGTACCTGTCCAAATGTCTTTTAAATGTTGTAATTGTACTAACCTCTACCACTTCCTCTGGCACCATTCCATATAAATGCCATCCTCTGTTTGAAAACATTGCCCCTCAGGTCCTTTTTAAATCTTTCCCCTTTCACCTTAAACATATGGCCTCTAGTTTTGGACTCCCCTACCCTGGGGAGAAGACCTTGGCTATTCACCTTATCTATGCCCCTCATGATTCTATAAGCCTCTATAAGATCACCTCTCAGCTTTTTGCTCTCCAGTGAAAATAATTCCAGCTTATCCAGACTCTCTTTACAACTCAAATCCTTCAACATTCTTGTAAATATTTTCCGCACTCTTTCCAGTTTAATAACATCCTTCCTATAGCAGGGTAGTCAGAACTGTGTACAGCACTCCAAAAGTGGCCTCACCAATGTCCTGTACAACCACAACGTGGTGTCTCAACTCCTATACTCATTTCTCTGACCAATGAAGGCAAGCATGTTAAACGACTTCTTCACCACCCTGTCTACCTGTGACACCACTTTGAAAGTTAACTATGCAGCTGGGTCTCTCTGTTTGACAATACTCTCCAGGGCCCGACCATTAACTGTGTAAGTCCTACCCTGGTTTGTCTTAACAAAATGCATCACCTCCCAATTATCTAAATAAAACTCAGTCAGCTGCTCCTTGGCCCATTGCTCCAGTTGATCAAGATCTCATTGTACTCTCAGATAACCTTCTTTGCTGCTCACTCTACCCCGAATTTTGTATCATCCACAAAATTACTAACCACGCCTCCTATAGTCTCATTAAAATCATTTATACAAATGACAAGCAACTCCAGACCCAGCACTGAGCCTTGTGACACAGGCTTCCAGTTCAAACAAAAACCCTCTACCATCTCCCTCTGTTTCCCACTATCAAGCCAATTTTGTATCCAACTGGCTAGCTTTCCCCAGATCCCATATTATCTAACATTATTGATCAGTCTAATATGCAGAACCATGTAGACAACGTCTACTGCTCTGCCGTCATCTATCTTTTTGGTCACAACTTCACAAAACTCAATCAAGTTTGTGAGACACAATCTCTCACTCACAAAGCCATGTTGACTATTCCTAATCAATCCTTGTCTTTCCAAATGAAAGAATATCCTGTCTCTCAGAACCCCTTCCAACAATTTACCCATCACTGACAACAGACTCTCTGATCTAAAGTTCACCTGGATTTTCCTTGTAGCTTTTCTTAAATAACAGCACAGCAACAGTCACTCTCCAATTTTCCAGCACCCCACCCACGGCTGTCGATGATACAAATATCTCTGCTAAGGGCCTTGCAATTTCTTCCTTAGCTTCCCACAATGTCCTGGGATATACCTGATCAGGTCCTGGAGATGTATCTGCTGTCATGCAATTTATCACCTCCAGCACCTCCTCTTCTGTAATGTGGACTCTTTTCAAGACATCAGTATTTATTTCCCCAAGATCCCTAGCTTTCATGTCTTTTTTCCACAGTAAATACTAACACAAAATATTCATTTAGTATCTCGCCAGCTTCTGTAGTTCTACACATAAGTGACCTCGTTGGTTTTTAAGGCACCTTATTCTCTCCTTAGTTACTCTTTTGCCTGTAATGTCATTGTAGAATCTCTTTGGATTCTCCTTAACCTTATCTGCCAAAGTTGTCTCATGTCTCTCTTTTGCCCTTCTGATTTTCCTCTTAAGTGTACTCCTATACTCCAGTACTCCTCAAGAGATTCACTTGATCCCAGATGTGTAGTTTTGACATATGCCTCGTTTGGCCTACCACATCTATGTTGACGAACAAACACCATACTACATTAATCTCATTTACCTGCACTTGGTCCATAGCCTACTTTGCCCGGGCAATTTAAGTATTCATCCAGGTGCTTCTTAAATGTTGCAAGAGTTCTGCGTCCACCACCCTCTCAGGCTTCATGTTCAATTTATGACCACACCCTCTGGGTGAAAAGTTTTTTCCTCAGATCTCCTCTAAACCACTTTCTCCTCACCTTAAACTTACACCATCTGGTCTTAGAGATGTCTGCAATGATGAAAAGATTCTCATGATTTATTCTGTTTCTGCCTCTCATAATTTTGTGTACCTCAAACAGATCCCCCCTCAGCTCCTCTGCTCCAAAGAAAACAAACCCAGGCAATATAACCTCTCCCCATAACTGATACTTTTCATTCCAGGCAACATCCTGGTGAACCTTCTCTGCACCCTTTCCAGTGCAATCATGTCCTTCCAATAGTGCCGTGACCAGAACTGCACACAGCATTCCATCTGAGATTTTTAGTTCCCATTTAAAATTGCTTTACCAAAGGGAATCTATTGATGTGTTATTAGCTGTCAATAGGAAATTAACAGTATTAGTTTCCTTCGGTTTCACTTCCGCCAGAACATAGAATGTCGAGAACTTTGCACTTTGTATTGTGGTCATTGGAGCTAGAACTGCTTTGATTTCTGATTTCGCCCCAATAGTTCTTTTAGTTGTGATATTTATGTGACTAGTCTAGTTCAGTTCAGTTTCTGGTCAATGTTAATAGGCTGTTGACAGTGGGGTATTCAGCAATGGCATTACAATTAAATGTCTGGGGACAATGGTTAGATTCTCCCCTGTTGGAGATGATTATGGTCTGTCATTTGTGTAGTCCAAATATTACTTGCCACTTGTCCGCCAAGGCCTGTTATTCAAATATTATTTGGGTCTTGTTATATTTGAACAAGGACTGCTTCAGTATTTGAGGAGTCATGCGTGGTGCCCAACATTGTACAATCATCAGCGAACATCCTCACTCCTGATCTTACAACCATAGATCATTGATTAAGCACCTGAAGGTAGTTGGGTCGAGGACACTGCCTGAAGAAATCCTGCTGAGATGTTCTGGAACTGAGATGACGGACCACAACCCACCTTTCTTTGCAGATTTATCCATGATTCCCATTTATTCCAGTTTTAGTAGGGCTGCTTAAAGCCACCTTGAGTCAAATGTGGCCTTGATGTCAGGGGGACTCATTCTCACATCACCTCTGCAATTCATCTCTTTTGTCCATGTTTGAATCAAGACTGTGATGAGGTCAGAACCCAAACTGAGCATCAGTTAACATGTTATTGCTAAGCATATGCTGCTACATAGCATTGTTGATGACTCTTTCAAACATTCTATTGATTATAGAGACCAGACTGATGGGGTAATATTTGGCTGGACTGGTTTTTTCCTTCTTGTCTGCAGGATATACCTGAGCAATTTTCACATTATCGGGTTGATGCATGTGTTATAGTTGTACTTGAACAGCTTGGCTGGGGGAGTAACAAGTTCTGGAGCACAAATATTCAGTACTGTTACTGGAATGTTGTCAGAGCTCATAGCCTTTTCAGTATGCAGTGCATTCAGACATTTCTTGATATCAAGTGGAATGAATTAAATTGGTTGAAGACCAGTGTCTGTGGCACTGGGGGCCTCTGGAGTGCACTGAGATGGATCATTCACTTTGCATTTCTGGCTGAAGATTGATACAAATCCTTCAACCTTATCTTTTGTATTAATGTGTTGGGCTCCCTTGCCATTGAGGATGGAAATATTTGCAGGGCCTAATTGTCCTGTTAGTTGTTTAATTGTCCAGAAGCATTCACAACTGGACATGGTGGATCTGCAGAGCTTAGTTCTGAGCTGTTGGGTGTGAAAGTTCTTGGGCCTGTTCGTCACTTGATGTTTGATCTGATTAGCACACAAGCCGTCTTGTGTTGTATCTTTACTCGGTTGACATCTCATTTTTAAGTATGCCTGTTGCTGCTCCAGGCATGTCTTCCTGCACTTTTCATTGCTCCAGGGTTAATTCCCTGGTTTGTTGGTAATGGTAGAGTAGGGGGTTATGGTAGACCATAAGGTTGCTGATTGTGTTAGAGAATGATTCTGCTGCTGATGATTACCCCCAGCACCTCATGAATGCCCAATCTTCAGTTACTAGATGTGTTTGAAATCTATCCCATTTAGCATGGTGTTAGTGTCAGACAACGTGATGGAGGATACCCTCAATGTGCAAACATGACTTTGTCTCCATGGGGTTATGAGGTCATTACTCTTACTGATACAGTCAAAGAATAAATAACAGTACAGGACAGGAACAGGTTCTGTGTCCACCATGACTGCACTGACACATGATGCCTTTCTAAACAGAAAACATTTTGCTTCTACACAGTCTGTATTCCTCTGTTCCCTGTCTATTCATCTATCTGTCAAGATATCTCTTAAACATAGCTTTGTATTTGTTTCTACCATCTCGCCTGACAACATATTCCAGGCACTCATCACCCTCTGTATAAAAAAAAGTTGCCACTCACAACTCCTTTAAACTTTCCCCCTTTTACATTAAAACTATATGCCCTACTAATTGACATTTCTACTCATGGAAAAAGACTCCAACTATCCATTCTATCCATGCTTCTCACATTTTTTGTGTCAAATTTTGTATCACCTCCCAGTCTCCGACATTCAAGTGAATACAAATCATGTTTGTCCAATCTCTCCTCATAGCTAAAGCTCTCCAAACCAAGCAACATCCTGGTAAGCCATTTCTGTACCCTCCCTAAAGCCTTCACATCTTTGTAATAGTGTGATGACCAGAACAGTACACAATATTCCAAATGTGGCCTCACTATTCTGTACAGTTGCAATATGACTTGCCAATTTTCATACTCTGTGCCCCAACTGATAAAAACAAGCATGCCATAAGCTTTCTTGACCACATTATCCACACGTGTTGCCATTTTCAGGGAACTGTGGACCTGTATGCCAAGATCTGTGTGTACGTTAATACTTCTTAGGGTTCTACCCTTTAATGTATACCTTACTCCTGCATTAGACCTTCCAAAATGCATCACCTCACATTTGTCTGAATTAAATTCCATTTTACATTTCTCCACCCAAGTCTACAGACAGTTTACATCCTACTGTATCCTCTGGCAATCCTCCTCACTACCTGCAGCTGTTCCAATCTTTGTGTCATCTGCAAACTTATTAATCAGAACATCTACATTCTTTTCCAAAACCATTTCTATGTATTACAAACAACAGAGGTCCCAACAATGATCCCCGTGAAACACCACTGGTCACAGATCTCCAATCTGAAAAACATCTTTCCACTTCCACTCTCTGTCTTCAATGACTAAGCCAGTTCTGTATCCATTTTACCAGCTAACTGCAAATTCCAAGTGATTTCATGTTCTGTTTGAGCCCAATATGTGGGACCTTGTCAAAGACTGTGCTAAAATTTATATAGACAACGCCTACTGCCCTGCCCTCATCAATCATTTTTGTTTCTTCTCAAAAAACTCAATCAAGTTTGTGAGACATGATCTGCCTTGCACAAAGCCATGCAGCCTATGAGTCCCTATTTTTCCAAATGTGAGCAAATCCTGTCCCTAAGAACTTTCTCCAATAATTTCCCTGCTGCTAATGTAAGGTCTGTAATTTCCCGGATTATCCCTCTTGCCCTTCTTAAACAAAGGAACAACATTGGCTATTCTCCAGTCCTCTGGGACCTCTCCTGTGAATACAGAGGATACAGAGATTTCATAAAAGACCCCAGTAATTTCCTCTCTCAGCTCCCTCAGTATTCTGGGATAGATCCCATCAGATCCTGAGGTCTTGTCCAGCTTAATGTTTTAAAACATCCCTCATGTCCTTGTTTTTTATATCAGCACGATGCTGCTGTGACAATCAGATTGGTGATGATGAGGCAAGTTTGTTTCTTCCTCTTATTGGTTCCTTCACCACCAGCCACAGACTCAGTATAGCAGCAGTATCCACAGGATTCGACTAGCTTGATCAGTAATACTGCTGCTGAGCCACTGCTGGTAATGGACTTTAAAGTGTCCTAGAGTATGTTCTGCACTCTTACTATCTTTAGGGCTTCCTGCAAATGGTGTTCAATTGATTCACTAAAAAGTTCCTCAAAAATTGAATTAACCCCTACCCTTTATGAATCCAATAGCTTTTGCTAATCCATTCAAATTTTTCTAAGTACTCTTTCTCGATAATAGATTTGAATAAGTGTACCATAACAGATATTAAACTAATATCTTTGTAATTTTGTTGTTTTTCTCCATCTTAGTTTTCTCAAGTAATGGAGCTGTATTTTCCAGTTTCTAACCAAAAGGGATAATTTCTGGATCTAGGGTTCTTTGAAAGAGTATGGCATAGAATCTGTAATTTTCTTACCGACTTTGTTCAAAGTAGTTTGGTGAGTGGCCAAGTCAAAGGCACATTTCACAACTGTATCACAAAACCTTGTTAACCTCAAAGTGAATTACTGAACAGAAGCTCTCATCATTCAACAAATGCTAATGCTGGAAATCTGAAACAAGCATGGGGGATGCCATACAAACTCAGCGGGTCTGTCAGCATCTGTGGAGAGAGATGGACAGAATTAAGAAGTCAGAACTTCAGAAGCAGAAGTCATACCAGACTCAAAACATTAACCTGTGTTTCTCTCCCTCTCTACAAATGCTGCTAAACCTGCTGAATTTCCCTAGCATTCTGTGCGTTTGTTCCTCCACACACATTGTTCAAAAACAGCAAACCAGGCATATTTTAAAATAAAAGTTCTTTTTGCTACAGATCTATTGAACAAATGAACAAATGAAAAGGTACAGCACAGGAACAGGCCCTTCGGCCCTCCAAGCCTGTGCCAACCATCAAGCCCTAATTAATCTAAAGACAAAGCTGTCGTTTTTTGATCCGTACCCCTTTATTCTCTCCCTATTCATGTAGCCAGCTAGGTGCCTCTCAAACGTCTTCAATGTGCCTGCTTCCACCACCTCTTCTGGTAGTGCATTCCAGGCTGCTACCACTCTCTGTGTGAAAAACTTCTCTCGCACATCTCCCTTAAACTTTCCCCCTCTGACCTAGAAGCTGTGCCCCTTGTAATTGAAACTTCAAACCTGGGGAAAAAGCTTCTGACTATCCACCCTACCTATGCCTCTGGAAGTTTTATAGACCTCTATCGGGTCTCCTCTCAGCCACCGTCTTTCCAGTGAAAACAATCCTAGGCTTTTTAACTTTCCTCATAGTCAATGCCCTGGAGACCAGGCAACATCCTGGTGAACCTTCTCTGTACTCTCTCCAAAGCTTCCACATCCTTCTGGTAGCGTGGTGACCAAAACTGCACACAGTATTCTAATGTGACCGAACAAGGGTTTTATATAGCTGCAACACGGTTTGCCAACTCTTGTACTCCATGGCCTGGGCAATGAAGGCAGGCATGCCACATGCCTTCTTAATCACCTTGGTTACCAGTGTTGCCGCTTGCAGGTAAATGCGGACCTGCACGCCCAGATCCATTTGAATGTTAGCGTTCCTAAGGGGTTTGCCATTTACAATAATTCACTCCTAAATTTGATCTTCCAAAATGCACCACCTTGCATTTGTCTGGATTAAACTCCATCTGCCATTTCTGTGCCCAAATCGCCAATCTATCGTTGTCCTGTTGTATACTTTCACAATCGTTGGCACTATCAGCAACTCCACCAATCTTTGTGTCATCAGCAAATCTGCTTATCAGACCACCCACATTTTCCTCCAGATCATTTATATATACTGCAAGCAACAAAGGACCTAGGACTGACCCCTGTGGAACACCACTAGTTACCAGTCTCCATCCTGAAAAACATCCTTCCATCGCTACCCTCTGTCTTCTATAACCAAGCCGGTTTTCCATCCATCTAGACAGGCCATCCCAAATCCCATGTGATTTTAGTTTTTATACCAACCTGCCATGTGGGACTTTATCAAATGCCTTACTAAAGTCTATATAGACTACAACCACAGCCTTTCCCTCATCAATTATCCTCAATACCTCTTCAAAAAATTCAATCAGTTTGGTGAGACACGTTTGTTGTTTGCATCTTGCTTATTGTGACAAGTCAATTCAAATACAACAAATAGCACACAGTTTATGGTAAAAGTGTCTAATCATCAAGAAAACATGGAGATTATAGACAATATTTCCAAAAATGTGATAAAATTATGCATAAAATAGTTCTCTTATTAATTACAGTTGAATCTTAACAGTCTTCCTCAAAAGCTTTTTGCATTATTCGTCTTAACCTTGTGCCAATTGCTGTACTGTGTCAGGATGACAGAGTCTGATATACTTCTTTCATTTCCAAAACATAGATGTCACATTTGCGTTGATAAGTGTAAGATTTATAGTAAGTAAAATGAGTACTGCAGTTGACAAATCTGCAACAGTATTGTTCTTGAGGTTGAAATCTTTTTGTCATTCCGTTGTATTGCAGAAGAGCTTATGGGCACACATTCCAAGAGGTTTCAAGTAACCAGTTCACTCACTGAACTCTACACAAAATCTCTTTCACCACTGGTGGTTTGTTGTGCATCTAACTTAAAGTGCTGATACTTCCTTTTCATATGATGGTGGAAGGGACGGGCAGCTGTTTTCTGAGACACAGGATTTGGAGATCTGGTATGATCTCAGAAAGTTTACTGTGTAAGTTAGATAGTTGTTCCTCTATATTGTTGATAAATTTCATGAGAGACTAACCACTTGAAACATTCATTTGTTCAGTCATTTACCCTAAAGCTACAGAAGTGAATTCCCTATAGCTCTTGGCTTCAAAGCCTGATCAAATTTTTAGGCTAATAGTAAGTCGTTCTAGGTAAATACCATGATTATTTTAATGTTAAAGGAGCAGGTGTTTCAGATTTTTATATTTGAACTTCCATATCCCTGTCTTAGATCTACTACAAAAAGCTTTCTCGGCCCACCTGACATATTATTACTCTTCAGCTGCTCATACACCAATGGAATTTAGTTCACTTCCTGGGAGACCAGTATCTGTGAGTTGGATCCTAATGTTTACATTGATACATCCGTCTCTTTTATTCAGCAGCAGACTCAGAGGCCTCAGTTCTACTGCAAGCTTCAGGTTCTTGACATCGGAATCAAATAGGGGTCCTGATTCTGGACTTGCCAAAAGAAGGATGGATGAGGTGGAGCTAGGTGCTACTGAGGCTGGTCAGAGATTGCGAAATTGCCTAAAATCGAGACACCTTCGGAGATCAAAATTAAAAGCAAACATTCAAAGGGGCCAAGCAAGAAGACCCCTCTATCAGATGGAATTCCCTTTGACATGACCCACTTCCACTTCAGGAGTTAACCTCCCTGCCCACAACCTGTTCTTTCAGGGTGGGCTCTTTCATTTTGATGACTTCCCTAGGCTGCAACAGGACGACCATCTCTATGAAATTAGTGGCCTCTGCACATGGCAAGGAACTGACAAAACGCCGGTGAGTGTGAAATTGCTGCCCTAGTTCTGAAGAAGGGTCCCAAAGTATTAAATCTGCTTTCTCTCCACAGATACTGCCAGATCTGCTGAATTTCTCCAAAATTTCAATTTTTGTTTCAGATTTCCTGTATCTGCAGTTTTTTGATTCTTATTTGGGGCCTTGATTATTTGAATTAGCTATCCTGTACATCACCAGGGTTAACATCAGAAGAATGTATAATAATGTAATGGTAATGTCGAACTCACCTTGTTACAGGCAAGAAGAGGTGAATTGAATTATTTTGTTTTCCTCCTCTTCTTTCCATAAGCCAAATTCAGGGGATGATTGTCATGTACCACGTGTGCGTGCGCGCACACACGCACACACACACACACACACAAACACACACACATACACACACACACACACACACACACACACGTGCATGTGCCTGCGCGCACATGCATATGAGGAACAAAGAAGAGAAAGGAAGGACAAAAAAGGGGTTACAACTAGGAATAATGTAAAAGCTCAAACATGCAAACGTTAAGTAGTGATCTGAATGAGGGCCATTGACTGCAGGATCCTCGATTGGGATTGTTAACCTGGGCCAATTAGGGACCTCTGGCTGACAGATATAAATAGGGGATTCAGAGAATCTCCTCATAATAGGGTCTGGCTCTGAGCTTGCAGGTCAGAACACATGTACTGTGCACGTGTAAATAAAGGGTGACTTGGTGATAGATAATAGCCTCTGTGCAATTATTTCACATTATTCATGTGATTTTTCACTAAGTCCAGAATGTCTATGACCAGTGCACGCCCTTTCCATTATAATTTGAGTCCTTGTGGGTGCCATTGTCTGGGGTTGTAGATTTTCCTTTAAAGTTGTTGAAGGTTCGATGAGAGGAGATTGGTATCCGTTTTTCCAGTGGATCTAAGGTTCATTCTAGCATTAGATTTTGGAGAGATTGAGGCTGAAAGTTGGCTTAGCTGAGTCTAAAGTCTATTACTTTCATAGCTAGTCCTGCAGCATTAACCATAATCTGGCTTTTCCCGGTCTGCTGTGTTAATGTTGGAGTGTATCTTTGCCAGACTGAAGCAGTGTTGTTAACATCTCCAGAGGCAAACTGGTGCAGTGGCAGGGGTTGAGGCTGGGGGCAGTGATGGTATCAGTTGGTCATATGACCCAGGAGCCTGGATGGAACAGTTTCACTAATGAGGAACATCATGTTTTGGGTCTTAATCATCGTTGTGTGTTTGGGGTCTAACTGTCCTCAGTCTCCAAAACATAGTGCTGCTGGGATCCATAGAAACTTCTGGAAGACTTCTATTTATAGTTTAATCTCTATACACATTCTTTCAGCACTAGGTTAGACCTTCTGCTCCCTGCCAGTCTTCTCTAATTGTTTGTGTGTATCATGCCCAGTAGGCATGAAGAGAGATCATAAATAGTTTTTAAAAAGCTGTTCTTTCTTGTTTAAATATTAAAACAAAGATTACTGAACTAAGCCATTCCACTAACCGATTTATATGATGCTAATTGAACATAATTTCTGGAATGTTCAATTCAGAAATACCAGGACAGATCTCAGACATCAACATTGCATTGTGAGAGGATAGAAATTGAAAGCCAAGCTCGTTTAATGATCGCTGCGGCCAGTTTGTTTTAATTCATCATAGTACATCATCATATTCAAAGCCTTTATTTATTAAATATTAACACACACCTCATAAAACAGCAAGTAATCCTCTGCAGACCATTGGCTTACGCAGTTGGAAAGGCAAGGTCTGCATTGAAAAATTCATTCTACACACAAGATAGCCGCAGTAAGAGGTGATGCATCACAAATATAATAAAAGGGAGGTCACGTTGAGTCCCCAGATGTTCCTTTGGCAGACAGAAACAACAACTAATATTTATATAGTACCTTTAATGCAATAAAATGTTCCAAGGTGCTAAACAGAAGTGTTGTAAAATATATATGATACTAGGTCATATAAGGACATATTAGGTCAGATGTTCAGAAGAAAGAAAAAGACTTGCACTTAGTTTTTCACAACCTCCAGAAGTTTCCAAGTGTTTTACAGTGAATTAATCACTTTTGGTTATTTTCTGTCATGATGGGGGAAACACTCCAGCCAATTTTCAGGCAAGAAATGACCACAAGTATCAATGACCAAAAAAATCAATTTGTGTGATGTTGATTGAGGAACAAGTATATGACTATAACTTGGGGATTACTCCCCTGGATTTCTATGACATACAACCATTGTATCTTTTACGTCCACCTCAGAGAACAGACAGGACTTGGTTTAACAGCTCTTCCAAAGACTTTATTTATGGCACCAACTGGAAGCCAATTGAGGTAGATGGGGGCTCAGTATAACATTTCATCTGCAAACAGCAACGCAAACCTTGCAGTACCCTTTCAATATAGCACTGATGGCTTTGACTTTTGTGCTCAAATCCTGAATGGAACTTAAACTCAACAGCTCGCTGTCAGGGGTGAGAGTGCTACTTTCTCATCTATAGTTGCCAATTGAGTTTTATGTTTTGTTCAGAATGTTGGGGAAGGTATCATAGAGCTAAAAATTTAGACAACTGGAGGTGCCAGTGGAGAAGCAATTAAATCAGGGAAGTAAAAGAAGCTAGAAATAGACGTACGCACATTACTTGGAGGATTGTGGAGCTGGAACCTAGGACACGACTAGGGGAAGATTTGTAAACAGGAATGAGAATTTTAAAATCAATATGCTGCTTGAATTGGAGCCAATGTAGCTCAGGAAACACAGAAGTAACAGACAAATATAAAGTATTTATAAAGGCATGGGCTTCAGGATTTTGGATGACATCAAGCTTATGTTAGATTGAATATGGGACACCAACCAAGAGTACGTGAGAACAATAAAGTCTAAAAGTGACAAGTCATGAATAGGGTTTTCAGCAACAGATGATCTGAGTCAGGGTTGAAGTTTAGAAATATTATGAAGGTAGAATTAGGCAATCTTTGTACCAACAAGGACCAAACACATTCAACAAGTTGGCTTTCCTCAAATCTACTTCAAATTAACAATTAAGTTTGTCTAGAAACAAGGGTGAGGCTTGTTATGAAATTGCCAAATGGTCACAATGATAGGAACAGTGTGAAAGATTTCTGAATAGTTAATTAGTTAGTTAGTTAGCTAGATAATTAGCAGTTAGTTAGTTAGAAGCAAAGGAAGCAGAAGGTTGCTAACTTCAGGCTATTAATCAGTCAGGTACTTAGGAGAAGGGAGAGGAAAGCCCATTCTGAAAAGGGTTCTGATGTTGCAGGCAAAGAGCATTTAGTATCCAGTGAAGTCTGGGAGCCACTAGGTGTCGCTAAGTCTTTGGTTTTGGCTCATCAAAAGCCCTAGGAGCCAAGGGGCTCAGAGGAAGCTTAGGCACTTGAGAATGGAGGTCATGAAAGCTCACAAGCAGCTTGATATAGCTGAGGAAGATTGAAGCTTGGAGAAATCTAGAGGCAGTACCAGCTTGGTGAAGCTATATGTCTGTGGGAAAGCTAGAATTGTACCTCTGAGTAGGTGCTGGCAAGCAGTTTCCAGAATTCAGGTTAAAAGGGAATGAGCAGTATTTAAGGTAACCCATGATGGGGACCAGTTTTGAGGCGGATGTGCAACTATTGCTCAAAAGTGAAGAAACCCTTTAAAATTTTAATGAGATTTGGTTTTCTACAGTATCAGCAATGTCCTGTGGTTGCTATGAAATCTGTAGGATTTGTCCTGATCACATTTCTTATTTAATATGCCCTGTGGGTGTTTGACCATAGTTTGCCTGTTACCCTCGTATACAACGTATTGATTCTGGATATTAGAATATAAATTACATGTAGATTTTATTTTGTTTCACTTTTCTAACTTTGTATAGTAAAGTTCCTTTTGCCTGTTCAAAAGTCTGGAATCTGCTAGATTTATTTCCATAAGGATCACAAACTTTTCCTTTTTTAAAACTTTTCCAAATTTATCAACTCTAAAATCTCAACCAGCTTTATTCCTTGCCATTTCAACAATAATGGCATAACAGTGCACAAGAATGAAATTTCAGACAGACAAGGAAACACAACAGAATTCTTTTTGGAGACAATGATATGACACACCGGATAATCGGTTCTATTGAAGTTCTGCCGAAGTCCATGTGGAACTATTCAATTGACGTATCCATCCATTCCTATTTCACCCTTACATATTTTCCCAATATTTTAATTTTATCAATACGGAGCTTTATCTACTGCTGCTGTGCCAATTTATCGAACTTCTTTTTAGCAGCCTGTTTATAATGTCATTCACGCGCTCAATTATTCCATGAACTAATGTGTTAAGTCTGTACTGCACTTTAAAACAACTAGATTTAACTTGACAGCTGTTAAACAACTGATAACACAAACAACTGAGAACACCATTATGTGAACAAACTCCATATCCCAACCTCATGGGTCATTAGCTGTGACGCTGTCATGTTTTCACCAAATGCATGCTCAGATGGGCATAAAACCAGTTTCCATGTTAGGCAAGAATTGGTAAATAATGGATTGTTAGAAAATACGCTTATGTTGTCTTTTTCAATGAATGGATAACAAGAATGTATTTCTTTTAATGTTATGTATAATTGTCAATTCATTCTACCCTTTTGCTGATACACAACTCTTTAAAACTGCATTGCTTGAATTCAGTAATGTACAATATATGAGACAAATGGTGAACAAATGCGTCGATAAAATTAAAATAGAATCTAACTACATAGTGTCTGGGAAAGTTTATTCCTGACTATGTGAGAGACCAAGCCTCTTCTTGGTCCATACAAGCCAAGGTTTTAGGGGTGAGGTGTTGTGGTTGCGTGGCATGAATGCATGAGCTAGGGGAACAGTTAGGAGCTCCAGTAACATGATGATTCAATTTCCCACATATTACAGGCACCCATTAAAAGGACACAGGACGAACGTCTGATGAAATTAGCAGCATCATACTCCAGAAGGTAGAGGTAGTTCAAAACTGCAGAACCACAAGTTAGGGAAGCAGCTGCATTTGTCAAAAGAGCTAAGGTGGTTAAAACAAATGTCAGTAATGCCCCTTCCTTGTTAGTGGGTTGAAGGAAGGAGAAATAAAACATTTGCCTTTGGGAGGCCAGACACGCTTTGTCAGTTGATATGTGCACAACATCCTTCCCAATGAAATTAATGTCCATTGTAGAGTGAAGGTCAGGAGTCATCCAGCTGGCGCAAGGTTGTTTGACAAGGATCAGCTTTGGAAGCAACAGCAGACAGAGGGCTTAAGTTACAGAATCCCCAAAAGTGAGTGCAGAGGTCATGATGTGAAATTAATATAGACCCATTCTTTCCAATGCAGCCAGCATGCAAACTTCTACTAAGCCATTTAGAGACCAGATGAATAAAGCTCAGCATTAAGCATGTTGTTGAGTGATTGTAAACTCAATCCAGGTTGGGGCAGGGTAACACCAATTAAATCTAGCTTGCTTTATGAGTTTCATTGTGGCTTCAGGATGCTCGAAGTGTCTGAGGAAGAGAGTCTGGCCTGTAAAAAGATGAGCTAATGGCATAACAAGGAGACCAACATGCTCCATGATTTTCATTTACTGCTCTCGATGCTTTGGTATAGGAGATGGACAGGACGGAGTCAGAAGGTTCTCCAGATAAGTCTCTGTTGCAATGGGAGTAGATAATCATTGCAGTCAAGGAAAGCATTGTAGTCCGGAGAACCTGTGTACTCTACTAATGAGTTAATAGATAATAAAATGACCTCCGACTTTCCCTCTACTTAAGGTCTGAGAGGCTCCAGCTAATCAGTGTCAAGTAACATCCATGTGCCAGGGAATGCCATCTTCAATAAGAAAGAATCTAATAATCACATGTTGAAATTTAATGACATTATCATTGCCAATATTAACACCCTGGGTGTTGCCATTGACCAGAAGCAGAACTGGACTAGTCACATATAAGTACTGTGGCTACAAAACCATGTTAGATGCTGGGAATCCTGTAACCAGCAATCCATCTCCTGTCTCCCCAAAGCTTATCCACCATCTACACAAGTCATGAGTGTGATGAAATAATCCCTACTTGCCTGGATGGGTGCTGTTCCAACAACACTCAAAGACATCATTCAGGACAAAGCAGCCCACTTGATTGCCAACACATCCACAAACATTCACTCTGGCCACCACCAACAATCTGTAGCAGCAGTGTGTACTGTCAAGGTCTGGGCAACATCTGGGCTTGGGCTGACAAGTGACAAATAACATTCATGCCACTCAAATGCCGGGCGATGACCAGCTCCAACAAGAGTCGATCTTACCATCGCTCCTTGACATTGAATTGTGTTCCCTTCAGTAAATTCCCCACTAAAAATGTCCTGGTAGTTACTACCGACCAGAAACTCAACTGGACTCACCACATAAACACAGTGGCTACAAGAACAGGTCAGAGCCAAGGAATACTGCAGTGAGTATCTCACCTCCTAACTCCCCAAAACCTGTCCACTATTTACCAGGCACAAGTCAAGAGTGTAATGTAATAGTCCCCACTTGTCTGGATGGGTGAAGTTTCAACAACACTCGAAAAGCTCAACAGTATCCAGGACAAAACAAGCTGCTTGATTGGCACCACGTCCACAAACATTCAGTCTGTCCACCGCTGATGCTCAGTACACACTGCTGCTACTATCTACAAGATGCACTACAGTAATTTACCAAGGCTCCTTAGGTGGCATCTTCTGAACCCACAACCACTTCCATCTGGAAGGACAAGACAGCAGATACATGGGAGTGCCACCACCTGCAACGCCCCCTGTAAACCACTCAGCATCCTGACTTGGAAATATATTGCTGTTCCTTCAGTATTGCAGGGTCAAAATTTTGGAACTTTGTCCCTTATTGTTTTGAGGGTCTATCTACAGCATATGGACTACGTCTTTTGGTTTAAGAAGACAGTGTACAACCACCTTTCTCAGGGGCAATTGGGAATGGGCAATAAATGCTGGCCCAAAAAATTGAACCCTACATCCCATTAAAATAATACAAATAAAACTAAGTTTTAAGTCATGGTCAACTCTTTGATGTAATGTTTGATGGCCAGAAACTCAGCTTCCACTGCATACTGATTCCATGATCTCCCTCACAATTGACTGTTTTGAATTTGGATCACATTTGTGGTTCAGTTACTGGTAGCTACTGCAGAGACTTAAGAAATTCTGAGTTTCCTCCATTTCCTAGATTTTACCAGCTCTCAATTTTTCAGTCAGTAATTAGGGAACATCAGAAGGTCTTTGATTTAAACCTTGGTTAAACTGTCTGTCGGTCCCTGTCCACGTTAATTTTATTAACAATAACAGCACATTCCAGCACAATTATGTGCTGCCATTTTGCTAAATTTTCTTTGAAAATTTAAACACATCTTCTAATTCTCTCCATGGTTCCCTTGTGTATCAGTTCCTGAAATAAGTCAAAAATGTTTGTCATGCAGAATCTTCCCTTTGACAGCACATTTGTAGATATTTGCCAGGTTGTTACAATTAGAGGCAATCCATAAGGTTATTTCAAATAATCAATCATTCACATTATTTTACCTGGTATTGTTGTGAGAATGATTTGCGTGTAATTTTCTATGTCTAGTTGTCACATCTACTGGATAATAATAAATGAGAATTGTCTTCTTGTTTTACAGTGATAGGGCATCACAGTTCTATTACAAAGTAAATTATTCTGAAATCCTTTAACAAGATTTTTTGGAATGACATGCAGAGTGGTGTTGTCATTCAGGCTGTATGTTTGCTTACTTACATCTGATTTACTCATCAGTTGTCAACCAACCCATTTCAGCTCATTGATTGTCTTCATAAGGAGTTTATTTTATTTTAGTGAAATTATTACCTTACACAGTATTATGTGGTTCTGGTCCTCAGTAACATGATCGTTAAGAATACACCATTAGATGGCTGTTGTATAATGCTGTAATGCTGTAAGGCCCAAGGCCTTAAGAAGAAAAGGACATTAATGTTTTAAAGATGAAAATAAAGAAATCTGGATTCGGACAATATGAAGATAAAAACTGCTATAAATAATGAATGAGATCAAATCGGCCTTTTTTAAAACGTATTTTATTCAGCAGAAATATCAAAAGCAAACAGAAGTTTTTTTCATTGATACATTTTCTGGTCAAGTCAGAATTTAATACACCATGTGGCCTCAGTGTAACTGATATATTATTTTTCACATTGTCAGTGTCAACAGTGCACATCACATTATAACTTATTTGTCTTTTTACGGCATGGTTCCACTCTTCTGTGACATGATTAGCATCCAATATATTGTAAGGGAAGAGAATTCTAGCTTTCTGGCAAAAAGACAAATAAACCTACTTTGCCACAAATTAGCTTGCAATTGACTACATGTTCTATCTTCTCATTAATTAAAATATGAGGGTAAACACCAGGAGCATATTGATCAATATTGTTTGGAATGTTTTACTTTAGAAACTATCATCACTTTTGTTTTTTCGCACAGAGTTTCTGGATTGAAAGGAGCATAGTATCAATTTATTTGACAGTCTCAAACAGGTAAACTGTAGAACAAAAACTCAACATGTGTAACACAACTAATATGGTCAATGGGGATCATACCCATGAACATGTGGATAGATTTGGTACTGGTATATCTTGACAATGCCCATTGAAAACAAAATCCAAACCTTTGCAGTTGCAAAATGACATTTTCATATGTTTACAAGCAACTGGAATTATTTTGCTTGTTGTTTTTAAGTTATCATATTTTCTATCCCCACTTTAAGATTGCCTTTTCCTTGCCTAGGCAGAGAGGAGGTCTGGACAACTAGCTGACACATGATTGCTGATAATACATTTGCTGAGTTGTTTAAAGTACATAGCAGCAGTGAGGAATAACTCACCCTTTGTCTGTTCGTCCTCTTAAGGACTCTGCTGAACTTTGTCCCTTAATATCATGCCTCAAACTGACTCTGAAAATTACAGACTCAAGTCTGCATCGTATCATTTGGTGCTGCATACAATGAGGCTTAAAATGATACTTTTAAAAGTAGTTTCACCACAATTTGAGCTACATTCAGACAATGATATCTTATATACCCACATGTTCTGGCGTTTTATCAAAACCAATATCAATAATAGCTGGAACAGTTTTGTTCGTGGAAGCAATTCGACAGTAATGCAATATTCTTCCTGGGAATTTAAACCAATATGAAATAGCTTCATAAAGGGTGAAGTTAAATTTTCTAACTACAATCAGTTCTGAAAAAGGGTCACTGGACCCAAAACATTAACTCTACTTTCTCTCCATAAATACTGCCAGATTTGCTGAGTTTTCCCAGAAATTCCTGTTGTTGTTTCTGATTTCCAGCATCTGCAGTTCTTTGGAACTTTTTTTAACATCTCATGGTGTTCATCTGCTTGACAGTTTTCTGAATCCTATCAGTTGCTTTACCTTGACGTGCGCTCAAAATGACATTCCATGAGTGCAATGTTAATAGTACACATGCAAGCCATGTTATGGCTAATATAATCAGCTAGTTACTGCAGAATCTCAGTTATACATGACAACTCTCAAAGATTTATCAGGAGAAACATGATTTGTCAGTAGAATTATACCCCTTTCTTTCAGCAATTTTGGAATTTTCTTCAACTGAGTAGCTTTGGGCAGGGACCTGTCTTCAGTCTTTTAGAAGCTGAGCTGTTCAGTCAGTAACATGAAGAGGTCCAGCCTAAAAGGGAGATCCTACTCAGAAACCTTGAGACAAATCTGTGGAATTGTATACCTCTCAAACCCAGAAGTTGCAGTCCTGGGCACAACTTTTTAGTATCTTCAGGAGCAGAGTGAAAGACTGTCATCTTTCTTGGGCTTATGCAGAGATCTGGAGGACTATATGATGTACGGGCAAAGTTGCAAAGCTGATTGGATGCTGTGCCAGGTGTTTTTCAACCCTCTTTAGGATGCTGTGAGTATTGGCAGCTCCTTCAGTGTCACTGATTATCTGGACCTTAGCCTAAATTGGATGCCTTATCAGCTTAGATGGATTATGGATCAGGCATTGAGGGTCTGGAAATAAACAATTAATACTTTTGACCACACACAACAAATTCATTCTCCTCACTGAAAGCAACAAGTGCTGGAGATCACAGGGGGTCAGGTGGCATCCATGGAGAGAGACCAAGCTAACATTTTGAGTCTAAATGAAGAGCCATGTAGACTTGAAACATTAGCTTGCTCTCTGTCTATGAATGCTGCCTGACCCGCTGTGATCTCCAACATTTGTAGTTTTCAGTACAGATACCAGCATCTGCAGTAATTTGCTCCTATATTATACTCACTTCTTCTCTCTTCATCCAGACGGGCAAGTCCATATGTTAACTGTAAATATACAATAACAGCCAGTGACTGAAAATTCAGTCTGACTTGGCACCTAAATGTTCGCACTCATTACTTGGTATGACATGATGCCACTGGAGTTTGTCAGTGCTGCTTTTTGCACTAAACAAACTCTAACTCTCTACCTTCTGCTGGCCCTCGATCATTGCCAACCTGGGTTCAGTTACTCCTAAGCAGAAGATTTTGTGTCCAAGTCCCATTTCACATTCTTGAGCACAAAAATTCTGGTTGACACTACAACTCAGAACTAAGGAGGTACAGCACTGTCGGAGGTGCTATCTGCAGGTGTGATGTCAAACGGAAGTCTGTCAGCTTGGCATAAAAGATTCCAAGGCTCAAACTATTTAAAAGGACAAGTTTATTCAATATTTAGCCCTTAAAAACATCACAGATCCAAATTATCTGATCGTTGTCACATTGCTGTTCGTGAGAGATTCCTGTGGGACATCGGGTCCTGCATTATTTAACATTACACCACTGACCACACTTTAAAAGTTCTTCATTAAATACTTCACTTATAGGACATCTTTGGTCATGAAAGAGACTGCATAAATGCAAGTGATTCTTTTAGAGATTGTAAACTGGTAAGCATGGTTCTTTTTTGAAACACAATGCATTGCTGATAATATATTAGATCATTAATTTCTTTATGTTTATATCCAGAAGTGCTCTTACACAAACCAATTACTGACTTTTCCTAGTCTCCAGCTATCAACACCAGCAAATCTGCATGTAGCCTATTAGATATTTACACACAAAGCCTGTTAAGGGTAGTGCAACCATCAAAGTGAGGGAGAGGAGGGAGAGGGTGAGGGAGCTAATTTAAAATGGAGTTGGAAGTGGGATTGGATCTTTAAACGTCTTCTTATAAAACACTTCCAGGTGCATTAATCTACATTTTGCAAAGATTCTAACCTCTTGGATTTAATAAACCAGTAATGAGGATCATTAACTATGTATTATTACCATATTTGGTTACGTTTGAAGAAAGGAAACTCATAAACTTAATGCCAAATATTGTAATTTTTAAGTGTTTGTCTTGTGTTTTGACACACAAAAAGAGAAGTTGCTGGAAAATCTCAGTAGGTCTGGCAGCATCTGTTAAAAAAAAATCAAAGTTAATGTTTCAGGTCTGGTGATCATTCCCAGAACATTTTTTTACAGTTCTCAAAGAACAGGTCAAGTGCAGGTAAAAGGCCAGAGGGAGCGGTCCAAGTGGAGGGTGAGTGTTGGAACTGGGTGAAGCGATCTGTGGGATGGGGACAGGACTCTTGTCCAAAGAAATGGGCATGAAGGTGAAGATGGTGGAATAAGAGTTTGATGTCATGTTGTGCCCAAAATTTGTTACTGTGGGGTCGCAAAGGGATAAAGCTGAGACCTTTGCTGAGTACATAACATTCAGCATTGGAGAGCAGAAGGTTAGGAGGGATGGTGAATACTGACAGGAGGTGGGGTTGGGGGAAGTGATGGAGTCAAAGGGAAGGGGAGGGGAGGAAGGTTCCAGAGGGCCGTGGGTATCTCTGAGTTGTTGCATCTTGTGGGCCTTGATGCCCGAAAAGAAGAGAAAAAGTTTCTGGTTAGCACAACGGATGAAGTGGAATTGCAGAGTGGTGCAGCCCTGAGCCTGCGTGATGCATTGCAGTTGGAGAGAGAGGTTGAGAGTGTGCATCTGACTTTGCAGGCACTGAGTGTGGATCTCAGCATGAGGCAAGAGCAGCTGTCCATGGAATGTTGAACATCAAGGAGATATCTGTGATCCTGGGAGGGTTCAAAACACGAGGGATAAAACTTCAGTTGGAATCCACATGGGGTGAGTCTGAGCCGGAGGCAATCACTGAGGAATGTAATATGGCTGTGGAAACGAGTTTTAGCAAATACCTGGTCAAACACCAGGAGTGACAGTGAAATTAGTGTCGGCGGACAAGAAAAAATATTGGAACTGAAATCCCATCAGAGAGAGGAGCAGGTGGGCGTGCTTAGATGAGATACGCAGTGAGTTAAATACTAAATGAAAACTGAAAGGACTGTGGAAAGAACTGCTGATGCTGGTCACCGAACCCAAAATGTTAACTCTGATTTTTCTTCACAGATGCTGCCAGACCTGCAGAGCTTTTCCAGCAACTTCTGTTTTAGTTCCTGATTTACAACATCTGCAGTTCTTTTGGTTTATATTTCGTGTTTTGAGATAGTGACCTTGACAATGATGTTGCTTTCTCAGGGCTGTTTCAGGAGCACTAATGCAAAATTCAAAAGATGAAGAAGCATATCTGCTGATTACTTTTTCTTGAGAGTTACGCACTATAATAATTTTGTTTAACTTATCTTCAAAGTGAGTGAGTTTTTGTTCAAGTCTAGTGACTAGATAATGAGATTCGATCTAGAATTGATGCAAGACTGCATTTCAGTCATTTGTTAGGTGATTAGGAGGCTATGAATGAGTCAAGATTTATTCTAGTTTAAAAAACCTGGAAAAATTGGTCACCTATATCCTCCAAGCTCAGTTCATTTATTCTAATGGACTTTCAGAAACAAATTACACCAGTCTCGATGTTCCACTTGAGTTATTCTAACAGTTTGTGCAAACTGAGCCATAACCATTGTTGGACATGTTGTGATACCAAACATTACCAGCTTGTATTTGGGCTTCTTTGCTCGCACCAAGTGAATTTAAAAGAGAAGAGACAAAAAAAAGTAAGTTTTGTTACATAATAATTATCTGGAACGAGTTACTAAGATTATGAATTGACCTAGAATCCTAAGCTGTTCTGTCTTTTCCCAACCAAGTCCTATGATATCACCAGGTTGGGAAGAACTTAATGTAATCTCCAACATTAATCCTTTCAGAACCATGTCCTATAATAACATCTCCTTCAAGTATTTTTTCTCATAATATTGATGCATTTATGTATAAAATTACATTTGCCACTATTTGATCTCCGTCAGGGTTTCTGGCTTCTCAAATTCAGGCAGGTTGGAGGTTTCACTATCTTCCTGAACATTTTCTCCTCATACTTGGGACATCAGTAGGTCATTGTCTTGAGAACTGTTGCCCTTGATTCTGATCTCAACCCTGTGAAGTCTATGAATCATTGCCATCATGACATCCCTCACTTGTCCAAGGACAATTATTAATGGATAATCGTTCTGCAAGGAGACAAGGTTCCTGTGATTGATCCATAGAACTCCCTCACCCGTACAAATAATATACAATTGCTGCAGGGCTGCTGCCACTTCAACGGGGTCATTATCCCAGAGTATGGTGAACGCTGGAACACTGAATAAATTTCAGGACATGGTAGACAGATATTTAATTAGTAATTGACCAAAGGGTTATGGGAAGCACGCATGAAAGTGGAGTTGAGGCCGAGATAAGATCAGCAATGATCATATTGAATGGTGAGACTGAATCACCTACTCCTGCTCCTAGTTCTTATATTCTTACGTTTTTTAGTTGTTTGATTAATGCTTCCCCCTTGCTCAACTGGAATTTTTGACTGCAGCCACAGAACATGTGTGTATTAAAAGTTACATATATTAAAATACAGGACTGTTTTTTACAGACAGAAAGAACAATGACACAATTGATTGTCATTCACTGGTACATTTCTCAAGGCAATGCCTTGACAATCAGAGTAAATTTGCCTGATTTAAATTTAACAAAGCCTGGCTATTACCCGTTAATCAGCATTAATGGGTACATTCTCTATGACAACATGTCTACCAATCAGAGACCCACTTGCCAACAATTTAGCACTCTCCCTTCTTATAGGACAACTATTGGTTTGTTTTCTTCCAAAATACCCTGAATGAGTGCAAGATGAAAAGCTTTGATAAAATGTGCCTTTCTTCAAAAATATTTAAGTCATAGAGATGTGATAATTGTTCTCCTCTTGGATGAATCTTTAAATGGGACTGCTATTACAGATTCTTGCTTCCCTACGGCAGCTATAACTGCAAGGTATGATGAACATCTAGTTCACACTCGCTTCTTTGCATCTTTCACCTGGTTGGAAATAAAATAAATTCTCACTGTTTATTCCTTTGTGCCACTGGGCAACAATGCCCACCGCTGTTATCATGTTTTATGTGTTAAAATGTCAATTAATATCAGCTTGTGATTGGGGTAGTTTGTTGCCACAAAGCGGGTGGTAATTACAAGAGGCTCTTGTCTTAATCAAGATGTAGATGATTGTATGATAGACATTGTTACTAAGACTACCAGGAAACCTGGGATTTAAATATTCACTCTATTAAGTCTGAAGCTGTTCTGCCTTCTCCCCATCTAAGTCAATATGACATCATCAGACCTGAGTGCTGTTTACTGCAGTCTTCAACATAACACGGCAGCAGTACCAGACAACACATTGAGAGTGACCTCGACGTGAAGACAGAGTTCTTATGTTCTTAAAAGTTGAGATGTTCACTGATGATTACACAATGTTCAGCATCATTCATGACTCTTGAGTTACTGAAGTAGTCCAGGCCCAAAAGCAGCAAGGCCTGGACAGCATCTAGGCTTGGGATGATAAATAGGAAGTAACATTTCTGGAGCACAAGTACCAGGCTATGACCATCTCCAACAACAGATAATCTAACTTTCACCTTGATGTTCAATATTGAACCATCACTCCACAACCAGAAACTGAACGAGATCAATATTGTAGCTACAGAACAGGTCAGAGACTAAGAATTCTATGTTAAATAACTCATCTCCTGTCGCTGAGCGCCCATACATAATCTACAAGACACAAGTCAGGAATATCAAGGAATACTGTTCACTTGCCTGGATGGCTGAAGCTCCAACAACACTCAGGAAGTTTTGTACTATTTGAGACTAACCAGTCTGCTTTATTGGCACCCCATCCAACACTCAACATTTTGCACAGCAGCTGGATTTTATGTCATCTACAAGGTGCACTTCAACAACTCACCAAGCTCCTGAGACAGCACCTTTTAAACCCACAACAACTACCACTTAGAAAGATGAGGGCAGTGATATGTGGGAACACCACCACCTTCAAGATTCTGTCCAAGGAACTTACCATCCTGGATTTGAAATATATTGCCATTTAATCACTGTCATTGGGTCAAAACTCTGGAGCTCCCTTCCTAACAACATCATGATGTCCCTAAACCCCAAGGATAGCAGCAGCAGCAGCAGAAAATGGCTGACCACCACCTTCTCCAGGCCATCTAACCTTGGGCAGCAAAATCCTACATACCACATACAAATTGAAAAAAAAAGTTTAAAAAATAGTGCCATGGCCTGAGATATCTACAATCTATATCAACAATTTGGATGAAGGAACCAAATATACAGTTGCTAAAATGGAAAAAATTAACACAAAGTTAGGGGAAGGTAAGCTGTGGAGTGGAAAGGAGGAGTCTGCAAAGGGATATAAATAGATAAACAAGTGGGAAACAATTTGGCAGATGGAGTATAATGTGAGAAAATTGTGAACTCTGCCAGGAAGAACAGAAAAGTCGTGTATTACACCCACAGTAGCCATTGAGGTACAATGAAGAAGGATTAATTAATTCCTTCATAGCAAAGGAGCCTCTTGGTAGTTGTTATCATAACATGCTTGAATTATGCTTTCAGTTTGAGGAAGAGAAGAGTGGGTCTAAGGCTAATGTTGTGACTTTAATACTGCTGTAATTGCTTTTATTTGGGAACATGAGAACATAAGAACTAAAAGCAGGAGTAGGCGAATTTGGCCTCTGGAGCCCGCTCTGCAATTCAGTGCAATTAGGGCTGATCTCATCTTGGCTTCAAGTCCACTTTTCTGCCTGATCCCCTAAATCTTTCGATGTGCCAATAATTAAAAATCCTTCTGTCTCCTCCTCAAACTTACTCAGTGTCTCAACATCCACTCTGCGGTAGTGAATTCCATAGATTCATGACCGTTTGAGAGAAGTAATTCAAATAGGCATAACCATTGTCTTATGAGATGAAGGCAGCTGTAGAGATCATCTGGTGCAGTTACACTGTCAGTGCTGCTCAGAAGGTATTTCCTGAATTTTGACTCAGCATCATTAACAGAGCAGCATATATATTCCGAGTCAGAATGATGCACAGTTTGGAAAGGAACTTGAAGGTAGTGATATTCCTATGCATCTGCAGTGCTTTTTTTCTAGTTGGTGGGGATCATAGGTTTGGAAATTGTTGTTGAAGGATTCTCAGTGAGTTGTAAAAGTGTATCTTGTAGGTGGACACTGCTCCCACTGTGTACTAGTGGTGGAGGGAGTGAATGTGTAAGGTGATGGATTGCTGATCAAGCTGGCTGCTTTGTCTCAGAAGACATTTCTTGAGTGTTGATGGATTTTCACCCATCCAGGAAAGTGTAGATAGTGGGCAGACAATGAGAAGTCAGGCAAGTTACTTTTATTGCTAGAGTCTCCAGCCACAGTATGATCTGATCTGCATGTGATCCCAGACCCACTGCGATGTGGTTGACTCTTAACTATCCTCTGGGCAGTTAGGGATGGGCAATAAATGCTGGCTTTGCCAGTGGCACCCACATGCTGTAAATGAATTTTGAAAAAGTCAACTTAATTTATATTTAAAACATCGGACATTCCTCACTTAACTGCCATGGTAACCTCTTGCAACATTCAAGTTGGCATGCTTCCTGTTGGCCTTCCAGATCCTAGAATACACACAATCCATTCTTAGCTGGATGGTGAGCTCAATGTGGGCATTAATTTGTCAATGTAAATATCTAGATTGACAGTTCCCCGCACTGAGTAGATATCTAATTCACATATCAGCCTGACGGTGGGGTCTGAAACCCACCAAGAAATACAACCCTTTCTTCCTTCTTTACATCAATCCAATTAACAGATGGGTTTCCTGCATTTTTTCCCAGACAAGGCTGACTGAAATGTTACCAAAATATATCCTTTGAATGAGCAATGCCATAGACGCGAAGCAGTAGACTTTTTTAAAAATCCCTCTATGCATTTGTGTTCTAATTTATTGAGAAAAGGGAAAAATCTATTGAATTATATGGGAATTGTATCTGCCTTAGCTTTAATTCCAGGATTTACTTCTTACGGATTATTGCAGAAGTATTTTATCTTATTTGATTTGAGATGAATCAGAGGATTTGTTAAACAAGCTTTCAACATCTGTAAGACTAACATGCTGATCAGTGTTAGTGACTAATTAGATAGTGATTTTCAGGCATGCTAAACACATTTTAAAAGCAGAAAGAAATAGCTTAATTAATGATTAAGTTGTTGTGTTAAACTAGAATGATGTTTCTGATTGCTTAACAAATCCTTTCTTTCCCAGATGTTGGATTACTGCTTTAATTAAAGCTCTGTTCTCCTGACATATATAATTTAATAGAGTCATCTTTTTCATTCCACGCAATTTTTCATTGGTTATTTGATATTTCATATGTTAACTCAAAAACTGATTACCCCGAATATTTTCATACAAATATAATTTCAAAGGCAATTTTATGATTTCAGTTGCCCCCGCTGCACACTGATTGACTGTGCTATGCTATTAATTTCTTACTAGAGTCAATATCTAGATTTCTTTTGCTATAAAGTTGTCACTGCTCCCATTAATAGCCTCCAGCCAATAAATCCACAGGAGTAAGCAAAGCCCTAGTCATTCCTTCACAGTTATCCAGTCAGCGTCATTAACACAGCTTTAGAGTGTTTCAGCAGGGGTACTGTGGCCTACTATATTACAGCATGTCAGAAAAGCCAGGCGCCTTTCGGCAATCAAACTGTGAGATATTCCAGACTTTGACATTTGATCCTGTCTAGCCAGAATAGTTTGTGCATCCTTAATGATTGAAATTACGTTGTTTGTGTCAAAAACTTGATACATTAGTGTTTTTATGACATTGAATGTAAAAGTCATCTCCTACCATCCTGACTGTACGCATGCCTTTATTCAATTTAAGAGAGCTGAATTCTCCATTCTATTCTCTCCCATTCCCCAACTCATTCCTAACGCCCAACCCTCTTCCACTCCCTGGCTCTCTCCTGCTCCCCAAACCTAATTTCAGCTCAGTGGCACTTATAGTCTGACTCTTTTTTGTGTGTTTGCACTGGAGGAGGAGTGGGAGCCATAGATTCTGAGCAGTTTGGTGAGTCTAAAACTCTTCTCAGTTGGGAGCAGCTAATAGCTGCTCAATATATAAGGAAACAAAGGTCTCATAGTGAGAGGTACGTCATCTGCTTGTAGGGAGTCTTTGTTTTTTCAAAATGTTTTAAGCCAACCTTGTCCTTCTGTTCACTATCATGGTTCAACAAGATAGTCTCTGACATATTGCCTGGTCTGATGCACAGTGGCAGAAGGAATTTAGTCTTTTGGCCTCGTATTATTTGGGCAGTTGCATTAGGTGAAAAAGTCAATTTCCTGGTATCACTCCAGCTTTATTTCCCACTACGATATTTAATATTGAGTATTTAACATTTTAGTTATTTGGCAGTGCAGAACTTGACTATTGCTGAAAAAAGACATGCTTTGTTAAAACTTTTTATCTAGCAATTATCAGGACAATTTGCAAGAATACTAATTAAGGAGATAACAATATTTACACATGCATGAGAGTGAGTGCTCATTGGTTGCCATGCAAATCTCCTTGGTATAGATCTTGTCACGAAGAATGCAGGAATGAATGATGATTGACATTCAACTGTTTAAATTTTTGTTTACATTTGTTTAAATTTTAAACCGGGCGGTTGATTCTGATTGATTAAGGCTTTGTCCTGAGAAATTAACCAAAGAATGGCTGACATCTGTTTTGTTGAGTTAAAATATGCACAGTGCAAGTATAAGTTCTTTCTGTCTTCAGGGAGCAGGACCCTGTGTATTATCACATGTTGCTCCAAGGACAGACAAGAGTACCTGACTGCAAACCAGACTGACAATCCTAAATTAGTTGCCAGGGAATTATTATACACTCAGGATTATCCATCAAATGTTTTCCAATTGCAGAATCATATTGCTATGCTAGATACTATGTTGCAAATTTTGCAATTGTGGGCTGATTTTGAGACATATGGCCGATATTCTTGGTATCACACCAGCACTGAAAATCATATTCCAGATTACTCATCTGTGGTGAACACCAAGGTGTTTTTCCTTCCATATAGGTATGGAGGCCATACATCTCAAAGGCTGGGGGAATCACATCAAACAGCATATTCCTTTGGATGTTTTCAACAAGTAAGGTATTGTCAAATACTTTGTAGATAATCTGCCTAGCCCCAGGATTCATCTATCAAATGCTTGAAATTGACAATTCAATGTTGATGAATTTAACTTTGTGGGAAGCCAAAATCAACACATTCCTCCATTGAAATTCCATTTCATTGAGATTTACAGCACAGAATTGTATATTTGGCCAGTGCTTACCCACCACACCTTATCCCACCTTATTTAATTTCATATCACATCTGTTCTGTTCTCCCATATGCACTTCTTGAGTTTCTACTTAAAGGCAGCTATGCAATTTGCCTCAACCACGAACGACAAATTCAAAACATTCATGCTCTCTGGATAAAAAAGTTTTGTTCTGAATTCCTTACAAAATTTATTTGTGGCTAACTTATACTTACTGTCCCTGAGTCTACATTTCCTAACAAGTACATACATCATTTCTATGTCCAGCCCATTCAGAAGCTTAAAGCTGTCTCACTAATCAGAATTTACTCTTCTAGAGAAAATGTCCTCTGCCTCTTTAGTATTTTCTGCCACTTGTACCCTCTGTTCTTGTGTCACCAGTACATCCAATTTTTCATCTTCTGTTGTTTCTATGTCATTTTTTAATTTAGAGAACAGATTTATGTGCTGTAGTTGAAACAGGTTTACCTAGGACTAACTGGTCAAAGAGTGTTGAATTTTTTTAGAATGAGTACAATGCCTCCTAGTTGACTCTAAATGTCTAGATTCTGCAGAGGATAATCAAAAGGAGTATGGAACTTCTGTGTGAGCTTTATAGTGAGACTTTGAGTTTAAATCTTTGAAAGAAGTGACACTTTTTAACAAGTTGATGAGGAAAGAGTGTAAATAATCAAGAACTGTATACTTTGGAAGATGCTAAGAAATTAAGAATGAATAATACGGCACACTCTTTCATCATAAAGATGGTGGTTCTGCATGTAAAATATGAAGTATTTTTAAAGTTATTCTTTTGAGTTTTGATTACCAAATGTCACTTACCGCATATGTAAGGAGAATAATAAACCTTGTTTTAAGATTTCAAGTTATTATTCAATTTGTATGTTAATACAGGTGAAGAATTTCTTGCTTAAACGTCTGAAAGAATGTATTTGACACAAAATGAAGCTCGGACATCTGTTCTATTCAATTGTACTGAGGGAATGCTGCATTCTGATAGGTAATTAGTGGGTAGCCTCCAAATTTTTATCATCTAGACTTTCTGAGACTGAGGTCAAAGGCACGTGCGACATAATGGGAGATTCAACCCGTGGAGTCATACAGCACAGAAACAGACTCTACATTCCAAGTTATCCAAGCTGATCAGGTTTCCTAAACTGAACTAGTTCCAGTTGCCTGTGTTTGGCCCATTTCTCTCTCGACCTTTTCTATTGGTATATCTGTCCAAATGTAATTTAAATGTTGTAATTTTATTCGCCCCAACCACTCCCTCTGACAGTTTTGTATGGAAAAAATTGTCCCTCAGGACTCTTAAATCTTTCCAGTCCCACTTTAAAACTATTCCCTCTAGTTTCGGACTCTCCTGCCCTGGGGAAAAGACCTTGCCTATCTATGCCTTTCAAGATTTTATTAACCTCTATAATGTCACCCCTCAGCCTCCTAAATTCCAGGGAAAAATGTCCGAGCCTATCTAGCCCCTCCTTAATGTCAAACCCTCTAGTCCTGACAACATCATTGTAAATCTTCTCTGTACTCTTTCCAGTTTAATAACATTCTTCCAACCAGAATGTATGCATTACTCCAAGAGTGGCCTTACCAGTGTCTTGTACGCTGCAACATGACATCCCAACTCTTATATTCAACATTCTGACCAATAAAGGCAAGTACGTCAAATGACTTCTTCACCACAATCTACCTGTGACGCCATTTTCAAGGAACCATGTACCTGTACCCCTAGGTCTTGCTGTTTGACAACATTCTCCAGGACCCTATCATTAAATGTGTCAGTCTTACCTGGTCTGTCTTCCCAAAATACAACACTTTGCATTTATCTAAATTAACTTCCATCTTCCACTCCTTGGCCCATTTGCTAGCTGATCAAGATCTCGATGTACTGTTAGATAACCTTCTTAACTGTCCACTGCACCACCAATTTTGGTGTCATTAGCAAACTTACTAACCATACCTCTTATTTTTCTCATTGAAATCATTCATAAAAATGACAAATGACAGTGGACCCAGCACCAATCCTTGTGGAACATTGCTGCTCTGTCCAAACACCAACCTTTTACTACCACCCTCTGTCTCCAATTGATTAGGTTTCCCTGGATCCCATGTGATCTAATCTTACTCACCAATGTACCACGTGGAACCTTGTCAAAGACCTTATTAGCGTCCATGTAGACAACATCTACAACTCTGCCTTTATCTGTCCTAATGGTCATCTCTTCAAAAAACTCAATCAAATTTGCGAGACACCATATCTCATGCACAGAGCCATGCTGACTATCCCTAATCAGTCGTTACCTTTCCAAATGCATGTAAATCCTATCTCTCAGAATTCCCTCCACTAATGTCAGGTTCACTGGTTAATAGTTCCCTGGCTTTTCCTTGCGGATATTCTTAAATAATGGCACACCATTAGCCAACTTCCAGCCTTCTAGCACCTCACCATGGCTGTTGATGAAACAAATAACACTTCTAGAGGCCCTGCAATTATTCCCTAGCTTTCCACAATGTACTGGGATACACCCGATCAGGTCCTAGGAATTTATCTACTGTTATGCATTTTAAGACCACAGCATCTCCTCTTCTATAATGTGGACCCTTCTAGTTTCCATGTTTTTCTCCACAGTAAATACTGATGCAAAATATTCGTTTAGTATCTTGCCCATCTCCTGTGGTTCCACACGTAGATGGCCTCATTGAAATTTAAGGGGCCCTATTCTCTTCCTAGTTACTCTTTTACCCTTAATATACTTGTAGAATCTCTTTGGATTCTCCTTAACCTTATCTGTCAAGGCTATCTCATGTTCACTTTTTGCCTTCTTGATTTCCTTGTTATGTGTACTCCTATTCCTTCATCCTCCTCAAGGGATTCACTTGTTCCCAGTTTTCTATACTTGACATACGTCTCCGTCTTTTTCTTGACCAAAGCCTCAATATCTATGGTCAACCAATGCTCTGTAATCTTACCAGCCTTGTTCTTCACACTAACAGGAACATATTGTCTCTGAACTTTCCTTATCTCACATTTGAAAGCCTCTCACTTGCCAGCCATTACTTTACCTGGAAGTAGCCTCCCCCAATCAACTTTTAAAAGTTCCGGTCTAATACTGTCAAAAATTGGCCTTGCTCCAACTTAGAACATTAACTTGTAGACGAGACCTATCCTTGTCTGTAACTATTTTAAAACTAATAGAATTATGGTCACTGGTCCCAATGTGCTCCCCCATTAACAGCAAAGTCACTTGCTCTGTGGTATTAGCCTTTTTGAGTTGGATGAGAGTTCATCTATAACAAGAATGAATATGACAATGCCTGATCCTTGCATATTTGGAGTCTGATTTAGAGAGCAATGCTTATATTATACTCTCATTTGAGTCATTTTAGTCTGATAATACTGGAACCGTACAAAAGTGATTTGAGGCTCCAACCACATTGTAAAAATATCCAGGCCACAGATTTCCTGAACCTATTTTTTAATCCTTTTAATATTGTGAATGAGTTCAAACACCTATGAGGAGATCTCTTTTATCACTGAACTCAGATTGAGAATCAGTCAGCAGTTTAACTTGACTGGTTTACTAGGCATTGAACCAAAACTTTACTGATATGATGTGGTAGCATTATTGCTACCAGTATTTCTGTACATTTTTAAGATTCAAGAGGATCATTACTGTTAGAAAGAAAGCATTGAAATCATATGTATTAAACAAAACAAGAAATACAAGATATGTTGTGAAACATTTGACCAATTAACTTTGCACAAATGAATATTTGATAAAAGATAAATGCCAAATAAGAATTGATGTATTAAACAGTGATTGAATTCGCATGTTTGCTTAATTGTCTACTAATGAAATGAATGCACCATAACACCATAAGACACAGGAGTAGAAATTGGCCATTCAGTTCATCAAGTTTGCTCTGCCTTTCACTGAGATTCATGGCTGATCGGATAATCCTCAACTCCACCACTTACCTGCCTTTTCCTCATAACACTTGATTCCCTTACTGACTAAAATTCTGTCTATCTAAACCTTGAAAATATTAATGATACAACCTCAATAGCCCTCTGTGATAAGGAATTCCACAAATCAGATTCATAACCTTCCTCATCCCTGTCTTAAAAGTACAATCCCTTATTCTTTGATTATGCCATCTGGTCCTAGATTGTCCCACAAGGGGAAGCAATCTTTCTGCATCTATCCTGTCAAATCGCCTAGGAATCTTGTATATTTCAGGAAGATTACTTCTCATTATTCTAAATGTCAATGAATACAGACCCAATCCAGTCAACCTCTCCTCATTAGACTGTTCCTCTATGGCTGGTACCATCCTAGTGAGCCCAAACATGATAAATTATGATGTTGCATTTACCCTGATCCACGGATTTTGGAGGAAGCTTATGAACATTTCAAATTGATTAAGGCTGACATTTGCACCATAGTCTCCCCTCCTTATAAACGTTGTCAATTTTTGTGGTTCTGCTGAGGAAGAGAAGAAAAATTTGCCTGTTTCTTCCCTACAGTCATAGAGACATAGCATCATATAGATCTATAGCACAGAAAAAGTCACTTGACAAATTGCATCCACACCAGCCAAAAACAACGACTTATCTATTCTAATTCCATTTTTCAGCACTTGTCCCGTAGCCTTGCATGGCTTGGCATCAAAAGTGCAGATCTAAATCCATTTTCAAAGCAATGAGGAATCCTGCCTCCTACCACCCTTTTATGCAGTCAGTTTCACACTCTGCGTGAAAAAGATTTTCCTCTCATCCATTGTTAACCTTTTGCTCCTTGCCTTAAATCTATGCCCCCTGGTCATTAATCACTCCTTTAAGGGGAAAAGTTTCTTCCTGTCTACTCTATCTATGTCTGTCATAATTGTATGCATCTCCATCATGTTCCCCTTAATCGGCCCTGCTGTAAGGAAAACAACATCAGTTTGTCCAATATCTCCTTATAACTGAAACTCTTCAGCCCAGGCAACATCTTGGAAAATCTCCTTTCCACCCTCTCCAGTGTTATCACATCCCACTTATAATGTGGATTCGAGAACTGTAGGCAATACTGTAGCTGTGGTCTAAACAATGTTGTGTCCTGTTCTAGCATTGCCTCCTTGCTCTTAAACTCTATGCCTCAGTTACTAAAGGCAAGTATCCCATATGCCTTCTTGACCTCTTTATCCACATGTCCTGATAGCTTAAAGGACCAGTGTACATGCACACCAAGGTCCTCTGATCGTCGGTGTTTGCCAGGATCCCACCATACATCATGTATTCCTCTATCTTATTTGTCCTGCCAAAGTATATCACCTCACATTTACCTGGATTGAAATCCTTTTGCCGCCGATGAGCCCATCTGACCATCCTGTCTATATTCTCATGTAATCTAAAGCTATCCTCCTCATTATTTACCATCCCACCAATTTTTGTTTCATCTGTGAACTTACTGATTAGCCCTCCAACATTCAAGTCTAAAACATTTATATAAACCATCAACAGCAAGTACCCCAACACTGACGCCTGTGAGATACCACTGGACACAGACTTCCAGTTGGAAAAACACTCCTCAACCATCACCATCTGCTTCCTGCCACTTAACCAATTGTACCTCCAATTTGCCAAATTTCTTCCCTTTTCTATCAGTCTCCCATGTGGGACCTTATCAAAGTCTTGCTGAAGTGCAAGTAGGCTACATCAAAAGCATTGCTCTCATCTACATGTCCGGTCACCTCTTTGAATAATTCATCAAGTTGGCCAGACCCTGACCTCCCCTAACAAGACCAAGCTGACTGGTTCTGGATTAATCCCTACCTCTCCAAATGCAGATTAATTCTGTTCCTCAAAAATTGCTTCCAATAGTTTCCCTGCCACCGATATTAGGTTGACCACCTGCAGATTCCTGGTTTATCCCTGGCTCCCTTCTTGAATAATGGTACCACATCCAGTCCTTCAACACTTCTCCTGCGCTGAGAGAGGAATTGAATATTTTTGCAAGCAGTAGGTTCGCTAAAGGTCTCCAGTGCTTACTTCTATCATGGGTGTACAAAGGGATGAGTATAAACACGATTACTAAAATAAAGGTCATTTGTGGAGAGAGGTGGTGAGAGGGCAGGAGTGCAATCATGAGTTCATTTGAAAACAGGAAAGAAACAGAAGAAAATGTCACAATGTTTGGGTCAACTTGGAGACAGTTGTAACTGATATCCTGAGAGAAGTCAATTGCTGAAGCAAAGCAATTTGTCTCACACAATGTACTATATTTGATTTTCAGTGACTGACTTTATACCGGCAATATTAATAACTTATATGAGCAATGTCCCAAAAAATGGGAATGTAATAAGGGGCCAATTAAACAATTCTGGGAGTGGAACATTTTACAATCTTTAACAATACAGAGCACATCCAGAGCACTTAATGTTATGGTTCTATATTTTGTTACACAGGTTCACCAATCTCATACCAGGTCTGATAACTGGATATGGGTTTATTTATTTGAAGATGTATTGCTGGGTTGCTCAACATTCAGAGCTATTTCAGGGGTTGAGTAACTATTGTTACAGGAAGGTACAGCTGTATGCCCTCGCACTACTGATGCAAGCTAGACTGTGCAATGGCTGCCAGTCACGTTCTGCGCATCATGATCTCTTGTTCATTAGCATGTTCTTTCTTAAAGTGATATCACAAGAACCCCTTTCCAAGATAACATCACACACGTTGAGAATGAAAATATTCTGCCGTAGGATAGTCGTGAAACCTACTTATGGAAAATAAGCCTATGCTTGAGAATTTAAGAGTTTAAGTGTCTGTATAACAGATAGATGATTTAATAATCTTCCTCGATCTCATAATGGTGTAACCTTTATGTGAGGTCACTTAGGTTGTATGTATGATAGTGCTTTGGATACAGTCAGAAGGCTGATTGTTTTCACTGTGATCTTCCATAACCTTGCTCTCTGAGTTTATCTTTGGATGTGCTCTACGTACAATTGGCACACTAGGTGATATACAATTGTTCAATTCCTTCAGTTAGCTTGTGTCTCTCCTCAGCATTGTCCCATTAGGTGTTGTGACTTCAAATGGTCTCAGCTCACTTCACAGTCTGAACACTTCTGTGGCGACAAGGTTCTGAGGGTAGGTAGTTCCACACCTGCATGTTGGTCATGTGACTTCTTCATTTGCCCTTTCTTTTCAAAAACATATAGAGGGATATGGGCCGAGAGGAGGCAAGTGAGACTGGTTTAGTTTTGGAAACTTAGTTGGCATGGATGAGTTGGACCGAAGGGCCTGTTTCCATGTTGTTTGATCCTATGACTCTTTGTCTAGGTGAATCTAGAACCAGGGGACATAGCCTAAGAATTAGGGCTAGGCCAATCAGGAGAGATATTATAAAGCACTTCCAGGCACAAAAAGTAGTGGAGGTTTGGAAGTCTCTTCTTCAAATGGCAGTTGGTGCTAATTCAATTAATTCAAATCTGAGCTAGAAAAATTTTTATTAAGGAAGGGCATCAAGGGATAAGGCCTAAGATAGGTAAATGGAGTTAGGCCATAGATCAGCCTTGTTCGTATTGAGTGGAGAAGCAGGTTTGAGGGGCTGAATGGCCTGCTCCTCTTCCTATGTTCATCTCCTCAGCTGTTTCATTAAGCACCTTTCCTTAAACATAATCCATGATTTCATTTACTCTGGGAGATCTGATTGGATCCCAATGTCCTGAAAAAATCATGGGGTGCTTAGTTGAATTGTATTCTCAGTGCTGTCTCACTATCTTGAGTGCATTTTACTCATGGCAGGACTGGTTGTTGAGAGTCAGCCAACCCCAAGGTGGTGGTGATGCGATTTTCATATTTAAAGCCTCAATTGGTAGCCAGTTTACATTGTCATCAACACTTTGCAATGCCACAGCTAGATGGAAGGCATCCTCCCAACATCAGCCCAGGCGGGAAGGTGTCAAGTGCCAAAGAAGTCGGTGAAGGAAGAGGGGCAGCACCCATAGTGCCACCTGCATCCTCAGAGATATTTGCTCTCTGACCCATGCTCAGTGATTATTAAAAAATTAAACTAGCCCAGGTCTTGAAGTCTTCAGCATTCTTCACCAATGACCAACTCTCTGAGTGTTGCTACAATTTACCGTGGCATAAAAGAAGAAAGTCTTCATATGCTTTAGTTTATGTTATTCACTGGATAAAGTACCATTCTTCATTGCACAGTACAGAAATTCAGATTGGATTGTCTGCATTGTGCCTTTGCTTTCATATTTTCTGAGTTATTCTCAACCATATATCCTCTTTTTCAAAGCTTTGATAGATGACTGAGCTCCTGACTGACTTCAGCTCTATTCAGCTTAGGACGTTTTGTTGATGCAGATGTTCAATAGAATTTCATCGTGAATGTTTAGCTGTGTTGAAAAATCACAAATAGATTCAGTTCAGCATTGGCTATTTATGCTGTAATTCAGTGGAACCTTTTCGTGAATGCTCAAATGGTTTCTATTCTAACGGAATAAAAACCAAAAGAACTGTGGGTGCTGTAAATGAGAAACAAAAACAGAAGTTGCTGGAAAAGATCAACTGGTCTGGCAGTATCCATGAAAAGAAATCAGACTTAACGCGTCAGGTCCAGTGATCCTTCCTCAGAACTCAGCCACCAGACTCGAAACGTTAACTCTGATTTCTCCTCACAGATGCTGCTAGACCTGCTGAGCTTTTCTAGCTATTTCTGTTTTTGTTTCTCATTTAAAGGATTCTGCTAATCAGGATTTGGTGACATCTCAGGGGGCATGTGAGCTTAATTATTTTAACAGAGCCATGAGCTATTAATTGGATTATGTTATTTTAAATTGGGTGTCAATTGTTATTTAATTTGATGAATTCATTAGCTTCTCAAAGACTTTGCATTGTTCTATTTGAAATTTTGAGTTCTGTATATCATTAATACTGGCTGACAGGGTTTTTTTTCGGAGGGAGGGGAGAGGTGGGAAAGAAGACTTGCACTCATTTCCAGAACTGAGCTGATGTCTCAGAGAATGAAGGTGTTTTTAAGTCTGGCACTTCATAAGTCTAGCTTCCTTGATCAGGATGAATAAGAAATTAATACAATTGCCACAGCGAACTCGAGATGGATGCTCATGATTTCTTCCATATTGTCTATTTAGGTAAATTCAGGATCTCTTTTTCACTGGTTGTTTGGGCAGGGGTTGATGAACTCTTGCAAATGGGATGTAATGCTCTCCTCAGGTAATCTATTGTCTTACTTCCGGAAGCAGCATTTCCACTGCTCCGTCTGAGAACGTAGGCACCTTCAGCTCTCCTTGATACTCAGCAGCCATTCTGCATCACTTTTTTGAACACAAATAACAGGTTTTGCCATTCCATTTAAGGTAGCAGTTGCCCTTTAAATTCTGCAAAATCAAGACGTGGGGGGAGTTACCTCAGGTAACAGCGCAAATTGTGTAACATTGCATTGACCCAACCTGATCCAGCTCCACTGAAATGGATAAGATTGAATTTTACGCAGGTAGAAAAGATGGCTGACATGATATTGTGCCTTACAACCAATCAAAACAAATCCGTACTCCATTATTTCTTCATTTTCTCCACTCAATGAGAGAGCACCAATCAAAATTATTCCTATGTTCTGTATTTGCACAAGTAACTCTACTACGGCTAGCCATGAAAATTACAGCAGGGCATTTTAATTTTGGGTGATGCAAATTTTGCTCTATACCCAGTTAAAAAATCCAGATCTACATTCTCTATTTTGGGAATTAGAATTAAGATAAGAATAACAAGATAATTATTAAAAATTAGTCCTTTTAACCAATTACCAAATAATTTTCATTGAAGGAAGAGTCTTTTCAGACAATTTGCATCAGATTTTTTAAAATTTAAAAGCCCTGCAGGGTGGAAACAAGGTATTCAGCCAAATAAGTCTACACTGACTCACCACACCCCCCTCCCTATCCCTGGAACTCTGCATTTCCCATGGTCAATCCATCGAACCTGCACCTCTTTGGACAGTGGGAGGAAACCAGAGCACCCAAAGGAAACCTACACAGACAGTCATGCAAGGCTGGAATTGAAACCAGGTCCCTGGTGCTGTAAGGCAGCTGTGCTAAAAACTGAGCCACCATATTGTCTGCCTTTAGAAATATTTTGGACAGTTTTAGTGAGGCAGTCCAACTAGCTACAGAATACATTTTTACCTGGTGCCTGGATAGTTAGCTGTTTTGGGTGAGGGTGGGTGGAAAATCCCACCCTTTATAGAGCACACTTCATATACATTCCATTGATTTAATTGAAATGGAAATCAGGAAATTTCTCAAAAGGGTGAACACTCTGTTTGTGATTTGTTCTTATTTTGGAGAATAACAGTAATGTATTGCATTTTCAGCTGAGATATTTGTGACAAAGTTTTAGGATCCAAACATATTGTTTTCATTACCCTTGTACATTATTTGTAAATAGGTTAACATATAAATTGCCTTACCAATGTCTAATTCTAGAGCGTAATTATGCCTGTGACATCTTCACACAATCTTTTCAGCAATGATTCTCATTTCCCATGTTTCTGACCAGTTTCAACATCTCCGCTGTGCTCTTAACTTTCTTCAGCACTCATTCTCACCCTTGGAGTGTGCCAGGTCTGCCAGTCCCAACATTTTAAGACCAGTCCATTGTCCCAATTCCAAGGAACTTTGAAACTTCATTTAGTATCAGTCTAATAAAAATCTTACTAATATGCCAATGTCAGTCTTAGAGTCCATTTATATTCTCCAACAGCTTATTTCAGTTCCCACAAGTCCCATTTAAAACAGGCCAGATCTATCAGCTAGGTTTCCAAGTCTCCCACTGTCTTGGTCTACCACCGAATCCAAGACTTTTTTTTAAACTAACCTCTGGTGCTTTTTTTCCAAAGCACTTATTTGATTTCTGATCAATAGTGTACCACTTCCCTACAATGAATTACTTAAGTATTTAATCATGAATACTATAATCGCTGAACAAATTCCCATAAAGAAGCTAAGCGCTCTGCTGATAACTACAATGTTGTCTGAAAATCTTTCAATTTCTGCACATTCCATTATATTAGGGTGAAAGTTATCAACAGTTTTCTTGATGAATGGCAGTGAATGTTATAGGCAGTTTAGATTTTGGACCTATACGTATCCTGATTCATTGTAGTTCAAGTGAATTGTCAGAAATTGTTGATTTACAGTATAAGCTGCTCCAGTAAAAGAGTCAAACAAAATCCCAAATTGTTAAAGGAAGTGTAAATTTTCCCTAAGCTAATTGTGAAAAGAAATATTATCAACGGGATATTCCATAAATCACTAATTTATTGTAGGTTATTGGCTTTTTAAGCAAACGGCCAATACTTGATAGCTTTACGTCTGTGAGAATGCTTGGTGTAATAAATTATGCAAATTAGTGCAAACAAATCGAATGACTTTTAGGTGAAAAATAATCAGCTACAAAATTTTTTTGATTCACTGAGGTTGTTTGGAATATATTTCCTGGCTTAAAGAACCACCCTTGTTCAAACAATATTTAAATTCTCACTGAAATTCTTTACTTGAAGTTTAAAATTACTTAGAGAGAAAAAGATTTAAACAGTTAAGGCAATAAAAATTTAATCATGAGTTATAAAGCAGACACTTTCATTAAAATTATGTCATGAACTCATGTGACTTGGTAAATTTGTTTTGCTGGTGGAAATTGAATAGAAAACTAGGTTAAAATGGGAGCTGCATGACACTTTGTAAGTCCTCTTTCATTCACAACCCAAATGGAACATTTGGGACCATAGCTGAAGACTTTGCCCACAGTCAAAGTAGTAAAGACTTGTTTTTATATAGGGCTTTTCACGATAGTGGACATCTCCCCCCCCCACATCACTGACTGCACAACATCAGACAGATTCGAGGTTTTATTAATCCTCCAGGATGCATCCTCTTTGGATTTGGAAATTTGGTTGGGCTCAGTGTTGAAGATTGTTGACTTTGATAATGTTCTTGATGGAAGCTTGTGAGTACATTAACCTGGACAACCTTTAATCTCTTGGATCTCTTTTGCAGACAATTGCTTCATTACAATCTCTGGAGAACATTTAGTCTTATCATTTTCCTTCATGGAGGACACTGACATGTTTAAACAGGCACTTACCTTTTCTTGTACTATCCTGGATTTCTGAATCTAATATTTGCTTTTTCTTTTTGGCAGTATCCTAGATTTCTCACTTCGTCAATTGCTTCTTTACAGTATCCTGGATCTCTGAGCCCAACATTTTTTTTTAAACAATGTCCTGAGCCTATGGACATTTTTCATCCCATTTCAAGATGGCTTCCTCAGAGCTGTATGCATCACCTGCTCAAATTATGTGAACAGGCTTTTATTCTCAATCGGCCAGAATATCACTACTGGGAAGCCCATGAAACCATTCGCCGATTACCTTTTTACAGAATTTTCTCTGACTTGTTGGATATTTCTTGAACATTTGTGGCATGACATGTTGTTGTTCCTTTATCAGTTCTATCTTGAAATTAACTAGTTTAATTCCTTCCATAATATGAAAAAGATTGAGGTTAAAGCACGTTACATGCTCAAATGTGGGTATTTTTGGTTGCCAAGTATGTTTAAGTTCTCTGTTATTTGATACTCAATGTGTGGCAGAGTTGATTTTATATACCTTTAATCTTTACTGGTATACCTTCTAGACTATGTAGTTTCACGGTTGTAAGCTGTTGGATATGTTTCTTCACACATGGTACACTATATGACAAGAGGTTAGTTCTGGGTAACCCAGTTCCTTTTTGAATGTCTTTGAGACTGATAGGTTCCCATGCTCTGCAGCATTGGAATTGACTCTTATTATCTGCCATCTGTAGCAGTTTCTCATGTGCATCTTTAAGGATTTTGTTCCTTAAGAATTGAGTGACTTCTGCTGATTTCCTGTGATGAGGTTGATGTTTTCCTCTTAGCATTGATTGTGTTGCATGAGACTTTTGCTTCACTCATCATATGAATTATTTGCTCTGAAGTCAATCTTGCTCTGATCTTGATCACTTCTCTCATCAACAACATTTTTCTCTCTTGTGTATTTTGAGTTTAAAACTCTATAATCACATTTTCCCACTAATCTGGAGATCATTTTGTAAATTATCTATGGTTTCTCCTGCATGCTGAACTCTTCTGTTAAAATCCTGGTTGTTCAAGAATTTTATTAGCTTTGAGATTAAAATAGTTGTCAAAAACTTGCAGAGCTTCATTAAAGAAATGGGTTGCTTCTTTTATGCCTTGGTAATCTCTAGCTTCATCAGTTATAACACAATTTAATATAAAAGTGTATATGCTTGTTTAGTTTCTAATTTACTATCAAGTTTTAATGTAATTTTATTTGTTAAGAATTGTTTTCACCATGATGTCCAATTCTGTTTTATTCAGCCCCCCTCTGAACTTAAATCTTCCCAGTGAAATTATTTCTGTTGTCATATCTTTCAAATGTGATCACTTATTTTTCTTTTTTTTAAAGGCTTTTAATTCTGAAGTTTAACAATGGTCCTAATATATACTTCTGGCTTAGAGGGTTTTCCAGTTTTGCAGCTAAAATAGATGAGTCCTGCTTTTTCTGTAGCTCCTCAAAGTGTATCCCACTAATCATGGCCTTAGTAAATTATTCCAGTTTCCTTAATGGCTTTCCTAAATGAATCCCACTGCCTATGGCTTTAATAAATGATATAATTCTCTTAACAGTTGCACTCAATGAATTTTGCTTCCTGCAGCTCTAATAACTTGAATCCTGTTCCTTTAATGGATCTCCCTAGATTCTTCACACTGTCCACATCCCTACTAATAATTCCCATTGCTTTATTGCTTTTCCTAGATGAGTACCAATTCTGCAGTTTAATAAATTTTTCCTGCCTTGACTGCAGACATTATGTAATGGATATCCCACATTTTCCATGGCCTCAATAGTTTCTGAACTTCCTTTTTCTTTTAGACTTGTGTGCTTAACTTCTAAAATTCCTCTTTATTGCACTAATTCTGGTTTTAATCTTCTCTTGTGCCCTTTGATTTCCCTTAACTGGAGGCTTAACTGCCTTCTGGGCAATTAAGAATGGGCAATACATGCTGCCCTGGCCAACATCACCCACATTCCATGAATGAATGAAACCATTGATCAGGTTGCCTTCTGGTGTCCACACACTATAAGAGCAGTACAAGATCTGGGCTGTTAGTACTTTTCTAATTCCTCATTTTTCCAGCCTAAGAGACTGTGCGATTTTAGAGTTTATTCCTTACCAGACAGGGATTTTATACTTTACAGATGGAACTTGTGACATCCAGTCATTCACCAGTTAAACTCCAACTTGGATCAACTCCCAGAGACCGTCGCCTCATGATGCAGCCTGTATCTGCTTTGGAATGACTAATACCAGAGGTCTAGTCAATTCCAAATTGTCCCACTGCAGCATATCTCTTCCCAGGTCTGACATACTTTTTACATAGACTGTAGACTCTGCCATGTAACATTTTGCCTCAAGGATCTGTTCTATGGGGTTGTTGAATGCTCAGCACCTCTAGAGGCTGTCTATCACCAGATTCTTCATGTTTAACCACTTGCTATTTAATTGCAAGGTGGGGAAGCCCCACATGGGATCATATTGTACAATGGATCCCCACTACATTTTGATAAAAGATACATCTGATAGATTCACTCCCACATCATTTTTCCTGATAGGGATCCATAAAGCTTGGTTATTCCCCTGCGATAAAGTAATACCACTTTATAAACTAATGAAAAGAAGCACATATCTTCAGTTTATTGCATGAAAGCAATTAGATACAACTGGTATGATAGCTATAGCTAGTCAAACTATGAAGGTGTCCTCAATGTTATAATTTATCCTCTTGACTTCCAAAACTGTTCTCCCAGCTAAGCTCATGTGATATCATCACATTGGGTAGTGCCTAATGAACTCCTCAGCATTAACTCTTTCAGACTCTTATACCTTCACAGTGAAAGACAGCTAACATTTTCAGAGCTAACAAAGAATTGTCAAGTTGCTTAGCACTTGTGGTGATTTATAATTAGGAGGTATCATTTCTTTGCTGTATATCACTGGACAATTTATATATTAATCATGGCAAATACAGTAAACTTACCTTCATTTGGAAGCAAAGACTGGCCCAATTGTCTGCAGTAATCAACTCTGTATCTATTTTTTAGTTATCAAAATAAGAGATGAAGCAACATTGCAACTGTACACTCACACAGAATTTCACCACTTAGATATAGCAGAGAGAGAGAGAGAGAGAGCTCAGTATAACAAGTCTATTTGATATTGTTTACATACTGAATTTTATAGATTCTAGAAAGAAACTATTATTATATCATCGGTCTATAAATTGTGTTTTGCCTTAGTATGTCAAATTGTATTTGGGTCCAAGACTTCCAGCCTAGCTTTAAATCCTTTATATTCAGGCCTGATCGTATTGTTCAAACTAGCTTGGAGCAGCATTGATTGTGAGAACATATTCTGAAGCCGCGCCTGTTAGACAGAAGCTGAATTGATTTCAAAAGACTGTGACCAAACATTTCAGACTCTTCGGTGCCAAAAGCTCAACTTTTACACTGTCAATAGTGAAACATAATAATATGAAGCAGTGCAGCTCAAATAACTCACTAGAATGCATTGAACAGCCTTCGATGTGTTTTTTTTTATGGTTTCACTGTTCAATGAACTTTTTGGCAGGGTTTGCAGGTTCCCAAGTGCCCTGAAGGAGAGTATATTGTAGGTATATTTCAAAATGTTCAATCAGGATTTGTTGTTACCACCATAAATTCAACTAGAGTGTTGCAAGCTTTATTCCAAAAATCTTGACTGTAAAAGGTTTTATTGTTTTAATTTCATTTTGCTAGATTTTTAACCACTATTAGTTGTGATACATTGTTAAAGTTCTGCTTCGTATGAAATTCAGAAAATGAAATCAACACATTTTAAATTTATTTCCTGAACAATTCAGCTATAGGAGAGAGTAATATTAGTTTATGCATCTTTTAAATCTTGTTTCATCACTTATTCTGTGAAAACTGCGCGGTGACAGCATTTAATTAATAGGATAAAGATACTCTGCAGAAATTTGCCAAAAATCCTTAGACAGCACCTTCCAAATCCTTGACCACTTGCATCTAAAAGGACAAAGGCTACAGATACATGGAAACACCACCACCTGCAAGTACCGTCCAAGGCACTCACCACCCTGACTTGAAAATAAAGCTCTGTTCTTTCAGTGATGCTGGGTCAATATCCTGGAACTCCCTCCATAATGACATTGTGAGTTTGTCTACAGCACATAGATTGCAGCAGTTCAAGAAGGCAGCTCGCCACCACCTTCCCACATCTCATGTCCCACCTGAATATAATAATTAAAGCTGTGAGAAGCACTTTGAACCAATTGGACCATTAGGTTTTCAGGTTATTCTTTTATTAATATATTTTGGGACAGAAACATATCTGTTTAAAATATTTATGAAAATAGAAAAATATTATAGATGTTCACTAAATTTTATAAGAAATAACTATATTAGGAAATATAATTCCTCAGATAATAATCTGAATGGATTCTGTTTAATATTTATGCACCACTATCTTTTTTCTGACGCAGATAGCCTGATTGCAAATCTGAATATTAGTTAAACTCATAAAACTGGATCAAAGTTATCCAAAATGGTTGAGAAGGTCACTAAAATCTAAAACCTCAATATCAGCATGTTAGAAGCTACCAGCCTTGGAGATCCATTTATTTTGATCTGTGAGATGTTTTGGGATTTTTAGTTTTTAACTGATTCAATATGTTTGTACTCAAATAAAAAAATACATATCTGGGTTAAAGCTTGATAACTGGAACAGAGTCTACTGATGAAGCAAGTCTTGACTGTTCCACATTTTTTGTTCTGCTCCTTGAGTGTCATCTTCTAAAATTATAGCAGGGAAATATTATTCCATAGAAAATAATAAGGGATGATGCTATTTAATATTGATGAACGACAACCTTGTTCTGACCCAGATACTTAAAGTATGCCAGATTATTCTTTGAGAATTCTGTCTGGCTAAATATTTGGTCTTACCTAAGGGCCATTAAGTGCAAGAATCTTAACAGCATCTTGCTTATAATGAGAGAAGCTTTCCAATGCAGTATCAAAGTAATGCAATTAACCTTCACTCAATTTGAAACATTCCATGATCGTCTGCTGCAACTACCTGTCATTTATTGGAAGCCAGTGCTAATCAGGTCCTGTCTGGCTTGTAGCTGGGTTCAGTCCTGGATAATGACAGCTTCCTCCACCCCAATGTCTTCATCTTCCTCCTCAGTAGTGACAAAAATTGGGAATAAAAGAAGTGAAAGAGGTTCTTATGTGTTAGAAGAGTCATTGTTGATCTACCCTAAACACTTTCATTTTGCATGCATAGCAAAGAGCAAAGGATCCCAGCAATGACCCCTGTGGAACCCTACTGGAAACAGTCTTCTAGTTACAGAAACATTCCTCTGCTAATACCTTCTGCTTTCTGCCTTTCTGCTAATTTTTGTTCCAAAATGCTGTTTTGCCTTAGATCCCATGGTTTCTTTACTACTGCCATGAAGAACTTTACCAAAAACCTTGTTAAAGTCTATGTAGACAGCATCAAGTGCATTCGCCTTCATCAAAACTCCTCGTCACCAACCCAAAAAAAATCAATTTTGTTCAACATGATCTTCCCTTAATAAATCTGTACTGATTAACCCAGATTAATCCATATCTCTCCAAATGCAGTTAGTTTCTGTACCTTAGAATTCTTTCTAATTGCATTCCCCACCACTGAGGTTAGACTGAATGGTCTATCGTTTCCTGATCTATTAATTAATTTTTTGAAAACAATGGGATCATGTTAGCTATCCTCTAGTTCTCTGGCACCTCACCGAAAGTGAGAGAGGATTACAACCATGACCCTTGATATCTTCATCCTTGCCTTCCTCAATAGCTTGGGAAACATCTCATGGAGGTGTGCAGATTTCTCCAATTTTAAGACTTCAAAACCTGCCAGCACCTACACTCTCTCTCTCTTCCTCTCCCTCTTGATTTCTTGTAATATTCTATGGTCCTTCACCCTTGATGTTTACACCTGAGTTACCCTTTTCCATTCACAACTGTTCCAATGTCTTCTGGTCCACACTCAGATTACCCCATGGCCCCTATTAGGCCTTACCCCTTCACAAGTTATTCACTTGTTCTTTATATATTTAAAGAAGACCTTTGGGCTTTCCATTATTCTATCCACTTGTGATTTTCATGCACTCTCTATATTTTCCTAATTTAGTTGATGAGATCGCTCTTGCACTTTTTATCCTTTAGGGATACGGCCATATTGAGACCTTAATGTCTGTCATAAGGTTGTCTTTTATTTCCTAATCTCAACCTTTAGTTTATTGCATATCCAGGGTTCTCCAATCTTGGTCCTACCCATTGTCTTTACAGGAACATATTTGTCCTACAATTTCTCTACTTCCTCCTTGAATGCAGTAAGGATCGGCTTTCAGTCAACTTGGTCCAAATTATATCTTTATTGAAATAAGCCTTTCCTTATCTTTTTCCAATAACTACCCTAAACCTAACTTGAGTTATTGTCCCCATCTCCAAAATGCTTATATGTCTTCCAACTGCCCAGGCTTATTTCCAAATGTTAGGTCCAGGACTGCCCCCTCCTTTGTCGGGTTTTCTACGTATGTGTTTAAACAAAATCTCCTGGATGCAATTTGCTGTTATTCTGTGATGTACCTGTGACTTCAGTAGTCATGTGATATTGTCTTCTGCTGGAGAATTGTAACCAAACAAACTCCAGAGTACAGATTTTTTTTGTGAGATCTTCATGTATACAGTGTGAACATATACTGTTTGAATAAATACCTAAAATCTGACCTGAATTTATCTATATAGATGAACAAATACTAAAACAAAAATGGCAATGTGGAAGAAAAATTGTTTAACTACCAATTTGAGTATTTATTTTTGAGGTAATAACAAGCAAAGTGGATAGACAGGAATATGTAAATATGGTGATGTGCAATTTGTCCAAACTGCAATTAATAAGATGCCACATCAAAGTCATCAAACAAGATAACAGTACACGGTACATGGGTTAATATTTTTGCACAAATAGAGGATTTGTTAAAAACAAGAAGTAGAGAGTAGGGGTAAGTAGTTATATTTTGAGTTTGCAAGTGCATCTGTGCAGGATCATCAAATATTTGCGATCAATGTTAATGGCTTGGATGAAGGGAATAAATGTGCACTTGCTAAATTTGCTGAACACACCAAGAAAGCTAAAAAAGGTAAGTTGTCAAGAGGGGGGTAAAGATAAAGTTGCTATAGTCTTACCAGACCATAGGTCTGCTCCCTCACTAGATAGAGATGACTAGTGATGGCTTAACCTAAGGACAACAACACCCCTTGCAAGGGACACATCAAGAAGGAGAGCTCTTCATGGTAACGTCAGCTAGTGCAGGAATTAAACCCACAATATTGGTATCATTATCCATTGCAAACCAGGCATCCAGGCAACTGAGCTAACCAATGGCTACTTTGTTAACACTTCTGTGAAATGCCCTGACTACCTAAGTCAGGCAATTTCCACTTGACTAGTATCCTGAATTCCTTGCAGAAATTCATCAAAAGCTTTGGTGACCTCTTTTATGTCTTTGTACATAACTGCACCATTGTTAGCTTTTCCAACAATTGAATACAAATTTTGGAAGCAATTCTCTATCATTATAATTGTTTTTTCCAAAGTTTCCAATTTAGTGTTCTATTACATTCATCATGAAAGAAAGTTTTCCTGGCAATATTATTTACGGTGCCATTTCTTCACAATATGATTATTTATTCTTCTTACATTAAAGCTTTTCAATTCTCCAGCATCTTAATGTAACTTTACTCTTGCTTTAAAGACTATTTATCATGCAATCTCTTAATACTACTTTATTCTCTTTGCCTGAAAGAAATGTGGTCTTGTTTTCCTTGTATTAAAGGTTTTCAACCATGCAGTATAGAAATGCTGCTTCCCTGTACCACTTATGGAAGAATATTCCCTTGCTTTTACCACCAAAGTTGAGGTTTCATGTCTTTTGTGGCCAACATAGAGTTTTTCTGCCTTCCACTGCTAAAATACAGGTTTAAGTCTGTGCCCTTTGGTATTGACTTCTTTATGATGGGAAACAAGTTTTTCCCATTTACTATATTATGCTCCTCAGAATTTTGCACATCTCAATTAAGTCACTCCTCAACCTTTCTCTGATCTAAGGAAAACAGCTCTAGCCTACCTAATCTTTTCTCAAAACTGCAATATTCAAGCCCCGGCAACGTTCTTGTAATAAATTGCTTCTGTATTCTCTGGAGCAAACATATCCTTCCTGCAATGCAGTGACCAGCATTTTATAAATTTCCAGCATTACATCCCTGCTTTTGTGGTCTGTTCCTTATCTGTTAAATGAAGTTTACTAACTCTATCTTTATCACATCCCATCTACCTGTTTTGCCACATTCAAGGACCTGTGGCTATGCACTTCAAGGTCTCTCATTTACTCAACCCCTCTCAATATCCTCCAATTTATTAAATATTATCTGGCTTAGTTTCCCCTCTCCGACTGCATTATGTCACATTTCTCCAGACTGAATTACATTTGTCACTTTTCCATCACTCAACTAGACCATTGATATCATTTTGGTGTTGATAGCCATCCCCTTCATTGTCTAATCACAGTCAGTTCTTGTGCAAATTTCCCATTCATGTCTCTCACATTTCAGTCCAAATTACATATATATACATCAAACAGCAAGGGACCCAATAATGAGCTGTGTGGAGCACCACTGGAAACTGCTTTCTATTCTCAAAAACACCCATCAATCATTACGGTTTGTTTTTTGTGGCTGAGCCAATTCTGAATTCAACTCATCACATTGCCCTGTCTGTATCCCATGGGCTTCTACTTTTGTAACAAGTTTGCCTGGTGCACATAGTCAGATGCCTTACCAAAATCCACGCAGAGAACATCAACTCCACTGTGTTCATCAATCCTCCTTGTTACGTCGTCAAAACAAACAGATGAATTTAGCAAGACATGAACTTGCTTTAATAAAAACATGTAGACTATCTCTGAAAAATCTCTGCTTTTCTAAATGTGCGTTTACTAGGTCTCTCAAAATTGATTCTGATAATTTGTTTAAGTCAGGACGTCTGCCCTAAAATTATTTGGCCTATTCCTGCCGCAATTTTAAATGATAGTACAATGTTTTCAAATCTCTAATCCTCTACTAGCTCACCTTTATCTAGACCAAGGATTGGAAAATTATTTTCCAAGCATTTGTTACTTTCTCCGTGGCGTCCTCTCTCAGCCTGGGGCACAATCAATCTGATTTAGCCACCTTCAAGAATGTTGGCTCCTTCAGTACTTACACTTGCTTTGTGCTAATTCTTCCTAATATTTCACACTCCTCCTTTTTAGCTCAATATTTGGGTTTTCTTTGATTTTAGCTGACAATATTTTTTCATATCCTTTCCTTGCTTTCCTAATTTCCTTTCTTTACCCTGTACTTCCTATACACCTCTAGACTTTCTACAGTTATATGGCTTTTTTGCGAATATCATAGCTTTCTTTCACTGTTTTACCTTGCCCTCCATGATTCTGGATAACTGGAAGGTTCTATATTTTACAGTATCACCCTTTTTCTTTGTGGGGACATGTCTACAATGTGCCCATAGCATCTTTCTTTTGAATACCTCCCACTATTTGGACACTGATTTTCCTTCAAGATGTGATATCCAGTCTACTTGCACCTCTCATTTCTCAGTTTCTAAAATTTGTTTTCCCCTATTTTATGACTAATTTGGTTTCTGATTTCCTTGTACATGGTCTTGGACAATACTTGATTATCTCTGAGCTTAGATTAAACCACCAAAGGAAGTGAGACATTTGGGGAGGGGGCGTGGGGTTGTTGGGAGGGAGCAGGCAAGGATTTACAAAGAGACATTGACATACTAACTGAGCAGATGAAACTAGGCAGATGAATTGCAATGCAGATAAGCACAATGTTATTCAAATGGAAATATCAAAGAGAGATCTTGACTACTGTAAATGCTGAAATGCAAGGAACAGTAGAGGTCCAAAGAGACTTAGAAGTTCAGGTCACTAAAATGTAGCCACCATGTACAAAGAAAATAGTCAAAGAATTGAACACAATGACAATTTTACATATAAAGGGTGAGAATATAAAGGGTAGGAGGTTTTGCTGGAGCTATACAAAGCTCTGTTTAGATCATAGCCCTGGAGCACTGTGTAATGCTCTGGGCATTGCACCTTTTGAAAAAGATAGTGTAGCCTTGGAAGCAGTAGAGTGCAGATTCACCAGAAATTTACCAGGTCTTCAAAAACTAAATTATGCAGAGCGTTTATTTAAATGCATGTTGCGCTCCCAGGAATATACAAGATTTAGGGATGAATTTGTTAAGGTATTCAGTATTTTAAAAGGAATAGTTAGGGTCAGGAGGGAGCAACATATTTTTGCCGCAGTGGGTAAGGGGTAAGGGGTAAGGGTTCAGGGGATATAATGGAAAAGCAGAACCATATCGTTCAGGCAAGAAGTTAGAAAACACATCTTTGTACAAGGGTGATAAAAGTGTGCAACTGTCTCCCACATAAAGAAAAATACAATAGATGTTACTTCAGGTCGTCAATTGTTTAAACTCTGATTCTGATATCAAAAGTCCCTTGTTAGGGAAGGGATTAATCTATATGGAGCCAAGGTCGGAAAATGGAATTAGGATGCAGATCAGGCACGATTTCATTGAATGGCAGAACTTTTTCAAGGGACTGAATGGTCTTCTGCAGTTCTAATCTACTTTAAACAGTTCCAGAGAGCACAGATTGAATAGATGGTGTAAAATCTGAGTTAGCTGGTTGAAATATTTAAGTGAAGATCTAGACAGTGCTCAAAATGATCTTAAGGATGGATCATGCTTCATGATCAAGAAGGCTCATGAACCATGTACCCAATTTTTCCATCATAGTTTAGTCTTTTGTCGTGGCATTAACTACCAGGTCTGGAAAGTCACTGGAGAGTCCTGCTTCAGGTTGTTGTTGGAAGTTTCTTCCAGCTGTTCATCGCCCTCTGTCCAAAGAAACCCTTCATGGTTTGCAGACTAAGCTTGTACTTTGATTAACCCTACAATTGGAGCCTCATTTCTTATTGTTTCGGCACACGTAAGAGTACTGTTCCAGCTTTCCTTTCATAGAATCATAGAATCCCTACAGTGTGGAAACAGGCCAGTCAGCCCAACAAGTCCACACCGCCCCTCCGAAGAGCATTCCACCCAGACTCATTCCCCTACCCTGTAACCCTGCATTTCCCATGGTTAATCCACCTAACTTACACATTGCTAGACGCTAAGGGCAATTTAACATGGCCAATCCACCTAACCTGCACTTCTTTGGATTAAGGGACTTTCTTGATCCATTATTTTATTGCCTGTGTTACTATTACTTCTGAGTCTTACATTTACAAATCTAATGATGGCTCCTCAAGCTGTTTCTGATAGTTCAGGGACTCTCAACTGGATCCTCCATTGGATCCAAAAGAATGTTTCAAGGAGTTCGCCGTAATCAAGCACTGGGTTATATACTATCTGGTGTAGCCGGGTTTGAGCATTTACAATTCAGAGCACATTCACTTACAATGCTTTGATTTGATTTGTTTGTTTTATTATTGTCACATGCACCTAAGTACAGTGATAAGTTTTGTTTTGTGTGCAGTACAGGCAGATCATACCATAAAAAGATCATAAGATGATTCAATAGAACGAGGAATACAAAATTATGGCTGCAAAGAAGGTGCACAAAAAGCAAGATCAACATTAGATTTGAAATTTGATAGGACCATTCAGAAGCCAAAAACAACAGGGAAAAAGCTGTTCTTGAACCTGTTTGCACATGTGCTTAAGCTTTTGTATCTTCTGCCTGACGAGAAAGGTTGGAAGGGATTATAATCAGGTGGGAGGGGTCTTTGATGATGCCATTGCGAGGCAGCGAGAAGTATAGATGGAGTCAATGGATGGGAGGTTGGCTTGTGTGATGGTCTAGGCTGTGTTCACAACTCTCTATAGTGTCTTATATTCCTGGGCAGAGCAGTTGCCATACCAAGCCATGATGCATTCAGGTAGAATGCTTTCTGTGGTCCATCTATAAAAATTGGTGAGAGTCCTTATGGACATGCTGAATTTCCTTAGCTTCCTGAGGAAGAAGAGGCATTGTTCAGCCTTCTTAACCATTGCATCAATGTGGGTGGATCAGGATAGATTGTTGGTGATCATCACTCCCAGGAACGTGATGCTGTCGACCATCTCCATCTCAGCTCCATTGATGTAGATAGGAGCATGCCCTCCTCCTTGCTTCCTGAAGTCAATGATCAGCTCTTTTGTTTTGCTGACATTGAGGGAGTGATTATCATTTGGAACCAATAATTGAAGTTTAATTTGAAATTCCACAGGACAGGATCAGTGAAAAAAATGAGAAGGCTGACATGTTCTTGATGGGAGTCTAGCATATCTAATCTATGGATCAACCAGAGTCTTGGAGGCAAAGCAGAGGGAAAGGACAGATGATCATTTGAGAGTGGGAGACAGAAATAGCAGCAACACCCAGTCAAATTCATGCATTAGAAGCTCCTTAAAAACTTGTTTGAAATGGAGATTTGCTTGAATGCAATAATTACAGAAAACTGAAACATTGACGCTGCTTTTCTGCACAGATATTGCAAGACCAGCTGAGCATTCACGACATTTTCTGTCTTTATTTCAGATTTCCAGCATCTGCAATGGTCTGCTGAGAAATTTTCATCACTTTCACAAATAGAAATCGACAAGCAGCTTTCTTTGGATTGGGTTTGGTAACTTGTTTACAGATTAGGTCTAAACTCAGCAAGGTCTAAGGTTGGACAAATTTGTATAAAATTAATGATAAAGTGAACCTGAATGTCACACCTGCTGGCAGTTCATTTATCTTGTTGTTCTCACGATCACCATTCTCATCCTCCACTGGCCTTAGATGGGTGACAAATGAGTCTGATTTGCCACCCACCTCTGTCACGTGTGGGTGTAACAACACAGTCCACGTCCATGGTTTGGCATGTTGATTCTGCACATTAATCATGACTAGATCTAATGTTGTGACACTAAATTAAAGTAGTCAGTCTAATCAGGTATTTCATAGCTACAGTTAAACTTTTCATTTCTTTTCATTTTTATTTTGAATTTAAATATCGTGGTGAAATCTTACACATGAATAATAGAAACATACAGTACAGAAGGGGCCTTTCAGCCCATTGAGACTGTACCACCAAAACCATGCTAGATCCACATTAGAAATAACACAGTGTGGAGCTAGAGGAACACAGCAGGCCAGGCAGCTTCAGAGGGGCAGGAAAGTTAATGTTTCGGGTCAGGATCCTTCTGAAGCACTCAGCCCATAGCCTTGAATGTCATGGCATATCAAGTGCTCATCCAAGTACTTTTTAAGGTTTTGAGGCCACCCACCTCAAATACCCTCCCAGGCAGTGTATTCTAGAACCCTACCACCCTCTTGTGAGAAAAATCATTTCCCTCAACTCCCTAAAGTGTGTCCCCTTCGTTATTGACCCTTTAACTAAAGGGAACAGCTGGTTTATGTGCGCCCTGTCCAATGTCCCCGGAATCATCTACACTTCTATGAAATTCCCCCTTAACCTTCTCCGCTCCAAATAAAACAAACAATCTTATTTGGCCTCTCCCTATAGCTAGAGTATTCCATCTCATGCAACATTCTGGTGAATCTCCTCTTCACCTCTTCCAGTGCAATCACATCCTTTTTAAGTGCAGTGACCAGAACTGATTCCCTAATCTTTCTCACCATGTTGTTCCATGCTTCCGCTTTGCTCTTCTAATTGCTTTCTTAAGTTCTCCCCTGCACATTTTATACTCCACTAGGACTTCTATTGACTAGCTCCCTCTGTATCTCTTTACACCTTGAGGAGAACAATGTTAAAAAAATGAACCATTTAATAGGCTCCGGTCATAGTGCCTGGGATTTTATGGTGGATATATGGTATTTACCCTGGGACAAGACTGTCCCCATTTTGTTGGCTCGCCTCAGAGTCGCTTATATACATTGTAGCCATTATTTGGTTTGAGGCAGCTCTGCTGCCTGATTGTGGAAAGGCAGTCCAATCAAACAATTGGCAGCTCTCTAGATGTAGCAACACCACTGGGAATGGTGGCCACTGCTGGGATTACATCCACTCCACAGCAGTAATCGGCGATGAAGCTGGATGTGAAGTTATGAGGTGTGGTCTGGCTAGGAAAAAGACCATGGCAGTGTTAGTGTTGATAGTGTGACATTGAGAGGGTAACCTGGTGGAGGGAAAACCTTGTGAGAGATGTATGATGAGCATAAAGCACCATAAAGGAGCTAATTCCCTCACATTTGACCAAGCAGTGGAAGCTGCTGCATTGCGCAGTTATTGTAGAATCCTCCTACAATGGGTTAAATCCCAGGTGCAGCAAGAAGGGATCCTTAAGCAGTCATTAATTGAGCACTTAAGGGCCTCAATTGATTCATGTTTGGGTGGCCTCACTATGCCTCCCCTGCTGTTGGTAAAATTGTGGCATGGCAAGGGCAACAGTTAGATGTTGGGTATGGTGCCCATAACATGGCACCCACATTCACAGTTCTCTACCTGCCAACATGAATTTAGCAGCAGTAAAATCCCATGCAGTACATCATTAGGCCCACTAGTCTTCCCCAAACTGACCGTTAAAAAGCCCCTACACAGTAATATTTACTTCACTGAACTCTCAATGGAACAATCTATTATATACAGTGTGGTGGGCTACAAACCCCTTTAGTGGAAATTTTGAAGTTAAATTGCCACCTTCCATGTGATAAGATCTTTCAAAAGAGCTCATTGACATTTTTATTAGATAGTTTTCTCAGTACTAAGTTCAGAGAAATGCCACAGGGGATATTTTGGTGTGAATTTTCCAATGAATACAGCACTGATTCTTCTGCAGCACTGGAAAGGTTGGTCTACTATGCAAAGCTGAATCTTCAGCAAGTCATCAATAAAAACAAAGCATTGAGCTACATTAAACATTGAGCATGGCACGCATATGGAAGGTACCTCCAACACTTTGACAGAATCATTGTTCAGCAAACAACAAATTCCGCAATAATTTAAACACAAGTAATACATATGCTTCATTCCATATTAATTTTTAAACAGAAACAGACTTTAATTGTGTTACAGGGGACCCATGAAAGTTTTGTAACATGATGTTGGACTTCGGAAATAATAGGATTGAGAATGCCTATGATTGTGCATCTTTCTTACACAGAAGATTAGCCTCATTGATTTCCTCTGTAAAGTAGTATAGAATGTTAGTACTGGAAATAATTTATGTTTCTATGTTTATACTGATAAATTCTGCTTCTTTTTGTTTCAGCTTAGAACAGCTTATGGACCAGATTTGCAAACTGGTGCAGGCTTATGCTCCACAACATATTAATAGTACTACATATTTGTAGATAGAAAATTATACTTTAACGATAAAGATCTGAAAACTTGAAAGGAAGAAACAAATAGCCATGAGAAAGACATGTTTCCCTATTGAAACACATCCCCACTAATTTCTATACTTACTGCCTTTTGATTTCTGAGCAACTCTGTTTTGAATTGAAAACCCTGGAAGCAGTTAATGTCGCCCCTTCTCAGCAAGTCTGAGCAATAACCAATCACTTACGTTGTTAATAGTCATTATGGTTTTTCTAGTCAATCAATTGGATTGTTCTCTTAGTGCAAAAATACAGTCAATCTTTGATTACCCTGATGGTTCTTTTCATTATTGGAAACTCTGATAATGAATGTCCTTATCAATGCCAACAAAACAATGATGGCCACACTCCCAAAAGAATGCAGAGGGCTTTTGGACGTGCTGAGGTAGTGAATAGTGTTTTATAAAAGCATGTTTTATTCTTTGCCTTCTTAGACAATAACGTTGATTATCAACCTGCTTTTAATGCCTGCCTCTCTTTTCCCCTGGTGATTTTTCTTGAACATGCCCAGTGTTTCATTATGTAGCAACAAAACCGGTGAAAGCTAGTGTTACAAAGGAACCCCTCATAGTACCACTAAATGAAAGAAAGAAAATCTTATAGTGTGAGGTTTCTATTTTCTCTGTTTGCCAAGCAGCAGTTTATGTAGCTGATTGATGTAATCATTTTTCATGGAACAACAATACATTCTCTTTTATTTGATATATGCAGTTTAACAGTTTGGTCTGTCTGATGGGGCTTATTATTTTTATATCTTTGCTTGGAATAGATCAGTTTCTCCAAGCAGGAAAATGTAAGTATGGAGCCTTCTGTTTTTGATATTGGCTTTGCTGGTTTCACAGAGGCAAAGTTATTGAACTCAAAAATATGGCGCTATTTTTAAAATAAATTATCTGAAAATGTTGCAGCGCTTTCAGAGAAAAAAACACCACTTTTCTTTTGTCAGCTTATCTTCATCTTTATCTTCTCGATTGTCTTGTCTAGCAAGATATTGATTTTAAAATTAAGGCTGTCAGAGCCTGTCTCTGCCCTTCATTCTCAATTTCCATGGTACCAATTTACAGTAAGAGATGGAGTGAGTTAGCTATTGGGCATTATATGCTATTTTCACAAACAAATACAAAATCTTGTTCAGAAGAAATATCTAAAAGAGGATTGCAAGGTTTCTGGAATATGAAAACTAGTTCATAACTAGTTCAACATAGAAAGAAAATCAGGCCAATATCTTCAGGAGAAGCCTGCAACTTGTGACAAGGAAGATATATAGTGCTCGAAACATTATGAACAACAGATTGAACTTGGTACAATTTTCAGCTAGTCAGTTCCCCATGCTTTTGTGTTCTTGCTCAATGGTGAGAAGGGCCAGTGCCAATTTTCATTTATGGCATGTTGGCTATGAGTAGGCACTGGTTCTGATTTCTGTTCTACTCATTCAATGATGTCGGCAGGAAGCCTGATCGATTTTTGTGATTGGGCCTCACTTAGATACGTTAGGAAGGCTTTTGGTGCTATTCACATTATATTCTGATGGGATGGAAGGATTGGCAGATATCTGATTCACTTGCCACTGCTTAATGCTGGCCTGCAGAACGTGCAACTCTTAAAAAAGAGATAGCAAGAACTGCAGATGCTGGAGACAGAAACTATACAGTGTGGAGCTGGACGAACACAGCAGGCTAGGCAACATCAGAGGAGCAGGAAAGTTGACATTTTGGGTCAGGACCTTTATTCTTCTGAAGAAGAGTCCTGACCCGAAACATCAACTTTCCTGCTCCTCTGACACTGCCTGGCCTGCTGTGTTCCTCCAGCTCCACACTGTGTTGTCTCTTAAAGGAGAGATGGAGTTTTTATTTGCAGTAGTAGATGCAGCGTGCACTATTGACGCTCCACCCAGAATGTGGATAACTAAAGTACTCCAATGATCAGATAATGCCTTGAAAGCCTTCATGAAATGTCTAAAGAGCAGAAAGAAATCTTCTCTCCTTCAATGTATCTATGTAGCATTAGCTAATTAGAATTCATACTTCATTAGGATTATCTGGTCGCAGTGGGAAGAGATGACTGAACCAGTCAAGGCCAACTACTGTTCTGAGGACCTAGTTACTCTGCATTTAGAAACTTAGCAGGGTTATCAGGGATGCAAAAGTTAGTCTACTTTTCATATCTCTGCTATTCCCCATATAGCTTTGCAGCACTTCACCATTTCCTGAGCATTAGCAATTTTTCCTCCTTTATCTGCAAACCTTTCCACCAACTACAATGGCAAACTATGTTACAGCTCATACTGCTTAGAGTCACATATTCATAGCAAGTTACTGTCCTCGGCCCATTGTATCTGAATCATACTTGTTGCCTTTTCTTCTGTTGCATTTATTGCCATTGCCACTACCAGGTGGCTAAACAACAAAGCTACGTTACAGCCTAACTCCTGAGCGTCAGCTCATGGAAATCAATGGATATTATAGAAGAATTGACCTGTCAATGTATGGCTTTGATAAACTTGTAGAATTGTGTTGCTAGAACCTCTGTGAAACACCCCTGAACTGAATTGTTAAACTGTTGACCCAATGCTGTGCCCAAAAAGAGCTGTCAGTGCTTCACCCACCACTTCACCTGTTCTGCCATTTCTTGAGTGAAATAGTGAGTTATAGAATCGTACAGGATGGAAACAGACCACTTGATCCAACTTGTCCATGCCAAGCAGGTTTCCTAAACTAAACCAGATTTCATTTGCCTGCAATAATAAGGTGTGGAGCTGGATGAACACAGCAAGTCAAGCAGCATCATAGGAGCAGGAAAGCTTGACATTTCGGGCCTAGACCCTTCATCAGAAATGGGGGAGGGGAAGAGGGTTCTGAAATAAATAGGGACAGAGGGGGAGGTGGATAGAGGATGGATAGAGGAGAGGATAGGTGGAGAGGAGGCAGACAAGTCAAAGAGGCAGGGATGGAGCCAGTAAAGGTGAGTGTAGGTGGGGGGGGGCGGTGGGTAGGAAGGAGATAGGTCAGTCCAGGGAGGACGGACAGGTCAAGGGGGCGGGATGAGGTTAGTAGATAGGAGATGTGGGTGGGGCTTGAGGTGGGAGGAGGGGATAGGTGAGAGGAAGAACAGGTTAGGGAGGCGGGGACGAGCTGGGCTGGTTTTGGGATGTGGTTGGGGGAGGGCAGATTTTGAAGCTTGTGAAATCCACATTGATACCATTGGGCTGCAGGGTTCCCAGGCTGAATATGATTTGCTGTTCCTGCAGCCTTCGGGTGGCATCGTTGTGGCACTGCAGGAGGCCCAGGATGGACATGTCATCTGAGGAATGGGAGGGGGAGTTGAAATGGTTCGCGACTGGGAGGTGCAGTCGTTTGTTGCGAACTGAGCGCAGGTGTTCTGCAAATATCTCTCTAAACCTTTCCCATCCATTCACCTGTCCAAATATCTTTTACCTGTTGTAATTGCGTCTTCCATTTCCTCTGGCAGCTCGTTCCATATACAAACCACCCTCTGTTGGAAAACGTTGCCCCTCAGGTCCCTTTTAAATCTTTTCCCTCACCTTAAACCTATGCCGTCTAGTTTTGGACTTCCCTATCCTGGGAAAAAGACCTTGCCTATTCATTTTATTTCTGTCCCTCATGATTTTATAAACCTCTATGAGGTCACCCCTCAGTGTCCTATGCTCCAGGGAATAAAGTCTCAGGTTACCAGCCTCTCCTTTCAACTCAAAACCTCCAGTCCAGACAACATCCTTGTAAATCATTTTTGCATCATTTCCAGTTTAATAACATCCTTTCCTACATCAGGGCATAGTATTGCAACAAAAGAAGTAGCCAGCAGCAAGGGGCAGTGGGGTGATATTCAATGGGCATGGAAACAACTAGAAGGCTCTGTTGTGAGGGGAGTGACCAATAGCCAGTGTGCAGAAAGCTTGGTTCTGCAATGTGACATCATTGATGCCATCTGCACAAGCAGCTGGCTGCAATCTTTGTTGGTCATCTTGTCATTGGCAAGACACTCTGATTTTTCACAACAGTCAAACCATACCCACCTGCCCCCAGATCCTTTTAGCACTGCCTAGGATAATTAGCAGGTTACCCATACTTTCTTTTTTTAGTTTGGAAATGAAATGTACTGTGAGGAGAGAGGTAAGAAACTCATTTGAGGAAACAAGCAATTGAAAAGTATGTGATTTGAAGGCAAGGGTTAGTTCTGAATTATTGTAATCAAGGAACCACTGGAATTGAAAAACATATACAACATTCTGTGCAAGGACACTGTAAAATTCCACTGTAAAATTTTATCACTATGTTTATTAAAAGAAGAACTATTTTCATGTATTATTCTTAATACCAGCATGCCAACTTGCAGATTAATCATCTCGTTTACACCAAATTAATACAGACACCCAATACATTTTCATTTTTAAACAGAATAATTTAATCACAGCTGAGGTTTTCTAATTCTGCTTCAGCCAGGTTGTTGTGATTTTCCTCCTACTTACTGAAATGTGTAGGAATCACAAGTTAGTGACTACCAAAACTGATGAGTGCTGAATAGATTTCGATTACTCGAGCAACGATAGCAGGTCTGTGCAGACCTGAAGAAATAATATTTAGTCAGATATTCAGGCTGACAAATCTTTTTAAGGATTAGTGAAGCAGCAACATAATAGAAATTAATTGTTTGTTTTTTCAAGTGTCCTATAAAATACTATGGTTTATTTTTCCTCAGTTTGTCTCACTATGTTGATCTTTAAGCCATCCACCTGCAGCCACAAAATGAGAACAATCAGAGGACTTAGGTTTGCATGCCCAGTTTCAACTCTCATTACAACTCTGCACTCTCCGTTTTCCATTTTTCAGCCAAGCTGTTTATGATATCATCATCTTACAGCGACAGGCATGATGGCTTAGTGGTTAGCACTGCTACCTCACAGTGCTAGGGCCCTGGGTTCAATCTCACCCTTGGGTGACTGTATTGCTTTCCTCTGGGTGCTCCAGTTTCCATCCGAAGATGTGCAGTTTAGGTAGACTGGTTGTGCTAAATTGCCTATAGTAATCAGTGATGTGCAGACTAGGCGGGTTAGCCATAGGAAATGCAGTGATGGGCTGGGTCTAAGTGGGATGCTCTTTAGAGTGTCAATGTGACCCTGGTGGGCTGAATGGCCTGTATCCATACTGTAGGGATTCTATGATTCCATGCTCAGTGACAGAGTGATTGACACTAGCCCTGGGGAAGCCTGTATTGCAAACTGTACACATACTTGCCTGAAGGAGTACAAAGGGAACAGGAGAATGCTAAAATGAAGCAGGTTTCAAAAAATTGTAAAATTAACTGGTTTAGAATAGCTTCAGTTTTAGTAGGGACTGGAAATTAGCCCTTTCATTTGGAAATCTGTGCAAATCATCTATGTTGCCATTTGCCCAGATGCCAGATGTTCTCATCCTGTTCTGTAATGCAGACCATTTAATGTCATGTAGTTATAGTTTTTTATTGCAAATACTGTTTAGCTGAAATATAGAAATCTCTATCTAAGATTTCCAAATCATGAGTCAGTCATTACAGCGTCACGACTTTGTAGGAACTGTCACATGGGTGAATTGAATTATTTTATGGTCTTCCTCTTCTGTCTGTACCAGGAGTGATTTTAAATTTGCTTCTAATTTTTATTTCTCTTTTCTTTTGAAATAAGGGCAGTGATGTGTTTCCCAAATCCTTTCGTGAATTTCAATTGAAAAGCAAACTATTTTGTATTAAGGCAGAGTAAGTAATGCATTCAAAAACTTATTGGGGGTGGTGGGGGGATAGCAGGGATATCCATCGTGTCACAAGCATACAATGAAGAAAAATAAGGAACACAAAGAAGTTACAATTATGAGCAACATAAAAATCAAAATAATAGCATTAAATCACATGAATTAGAATCCAGTAAAGTCAGTGCCTAAAGGATTTTTGCAGTGAACTGGTAGAATTCCTTTTTTTCCCTCAGAACTTAAATAATAGTTACATTTGAGGTCTCTTGTGGCACAGTGGTAGTATCCTTACCTCTGGGTTAGGAGTCCAAGATTCAAGTCCTACCTGCTCTGGAGGTGTGGAAAAACACGTCTGAACAGGTTGATTAGAAAATATCTACAACTCCTGCAGACAGTGAATTTTCACTTTGCAGATGGTTTACAGATTCTTCCTGAAAATTAGGGTTTTGAGAGAGTTGTGACTTGAAGCAGACTTTAAACTAAGCCTAGAGTTGCTTTTGGTCTTGGAAACAGATAATGGAAAGAGCTGTATACTTAAAGATAATAAACAACCATGACTGGGTTTCCTGCTTCAGTAACTTTAGCTCATGAGATAGCTTTGAATATTTGGTGAAGGCCATTGTACGCTGTAGGAGATAACTGTGGAGGCCATTAATGTAATCTCAACCGCAAGTGGCTTTCTTTCAAGCCAAAACTGGCTGGTGAGATGCAAGATCCGAGGATTCTTTGGGTGGGTTTGGCTAGAATCCCTGCATACTGCATAGGTTTAACATTCCAGGAGGATGATTAGTCAACTGTTGTCCACTGGATGTTTCTGTGGCTAGCAGCCATCTTAAATTCAGCAAGCATCCATTCTTAAAAGAAAAACTAAACAAGAGACAATAGCTTTAATATATATATATTATTATCCTTCTCATGTATTCTGGGCATGACAGAATTTTATCTCCCAAATAGAAATTCCATAGATAGCAATGACAGGATGAGAAATTTATTCAGGTACTTCAAGAACAACTTAATGGCTTTCCAATGTTTGTTCTATTAATGTCTCTGTTTCCACATAGGAAGAGGATTAAAGAAGATAGCTTAGATAGAGGACTATGGCATTTATTTGATTTTACAAGAACAACTGATAAAGAAACTTGAGTTTAAAGGTGAATTAAAATTCAAGAGAAAATATCTTACCACAGAAGAAGATTTGATGATTGCCTTTGCCACATAACAAGATAAATATTATTTCCACTGACTTTCTTTCAAGGAATTCAACATGTGTTTTATTACACATCAGAAAATGTTCTTTCAGTGTTGCAATAAGTAGATAGATTTTGAGTGCAAAATACATTTATGAAGCAGAATGATTATGGAATGTAGTTGCCACTAAAAACCGAAAATTGCCTAAATTCCCAAAGTAATTAGCAATGTGTCAGACAATGTCGATGTATAATTGCTTTGTGCTCTGTGCAGTTTGTTGTGTTACCAACAAAGTACAAAAACAGCTTGCACTGTTAAGTTTATGTCGACAATCTGGGCAGATTTCCCAAAATTTGGCGATGTCAATTTGGGAGGGAGTTTCAAGGAGGGTTTCTCTGTGTGAGCTCCAGCCAATTACCGCATGCAATTTTTCGCTGCTTACCTCATTATCTACGTACCACTTCTCCATGGTGCTGATGTCATGTTCACCAATAGCGGAAGTACTCGCTGCTGCCAAGTTCTTCTGGGATCCCCACCACCATTTACTTTTCATCATCAGATGTGTGATCAACTGTCAATGCAGCTGCACAGTAGCATGAAACTTTGTCATGTTCAAATACGGGACCGTGAGATAATATGAACACTTCCGTCAGTTTGTAACCTTAACCTTTATTAAACAATGGGGAAGTTGAAAAGACAACAAACCAGTACGCTACATTTGCAATTACAATGAAACAGGGGATATCGACCCCTGCAGCAACAATACATTACAGTCAGTGAAAGTTGATTTCATGAAACACAGTTCCATTTAAAGTGGTTGCCAAATAAGCGCTTCCTTGATTGCTGTGTTTGACAATAGCTTTTATTTATTCATTTACGGGATATGGGTGAGACTGACTGAACAAAGATCAAGGAACAATGAAGAAAGAAAATTACAGCACAGGAATAGGCCCTTTGGCCCTCCAAGCCTGCACTAACTGGTTCAGCCTTTAGATGCTGTAGCTGAAGATGGTGTTCCTGCTGATGAACATCCTCATTTTCCTACAATGCACAAGGCTGTGTCCCTCACAGATCCTAATTGCCTGTCACATACACACATTGCATCCTCTAGCTGTCCAGGGCAAAGCACGCAAGGGTTAAGTGCATGCTCTGTCTATACTGTACGGCAACTAACCTCCAAACGTGAACAAACATGGCAACCTGATGTTTGTGATTATGGGTGCCTTTAACCTCTCCTGTGTTAGTGTCTGCTTCACGCAATGCCCCTTGAAGGGCCTTACATTGTTCACAAATAAAGTTTGCTCTGTGAGAGACAAAATAAAAATTTACTTTCTCCACTTCAGTTGTAGAGGCCACCAGTTTCCATTTCCATTGCTCACTGTGATTTTGACGTTGGAAGATGTCACAGTTAGCCCTTCAAAGAGAGACTTGCAGCCTCAGCCTGTCAACCTCAGCAATTCCCTCCAAAACTTTCATGTTCCTTTCTGCCTTGCACTCCCTTTCAATTTCATCAGCTTTGAGCCTGACCAATTTCCCAGCCAACTCTTTTATTTAACCCTTCATCTTCCCACTTTAACCCCCAAGCCCTAGGCCTACAAAAAAAGACTCAACAAAAATCTCCTGCTACCCTCGCTCATATAACTCCTTTGACTGTTTAGACTGAACCTTTCTAAACCTCATTGAGTGAAAAATGCTCATCATTTCAAAAATTCAAGTTAAATTGGTGTGACAGGCTAAAGCATATCAGGTATTACAGGTCAATAGAATGAAATGGAAAGGATTCTGACACAAAAATGGGCTGGCTTCAATCATACAAAAGATAGGATTCAATAACAATAACTGATTTTTGCAATATGAAGAATTGAGAGTAGGATGCTGAATCAAGAATGAAAGAGATTATGCTTTCAATGGTGTTACTGCTTAATGTCATTTGAACGACAAGTTAATCAAAATGTACTCAATAGAGTGGAATTTAACTAACCAGGACAATAGCACAAGCAATTTGAATGTACTTTCCAACATAAATAGCACACATTCATGTAGATTGTACCACTGTGAAAAAGACAGTTTTATACTCATTAGATTTAAAGAGAGCTATATTTTGTCGTAGCAGAATACAGTATTATTCAAGTCTTTGGGCAGAAAGATTGACAAAACATTTGACGCACTTGAGACTTTTTGATGTAGAACCTTGTCTCAATCAGGTGATAGACCTTTCAAAGGCAGACATTGAAGTGCTAAACAGGTGGCAATAATGTTATAGTACTTGATGTCGGTAATAGGATTGAAAACCATAAAGAATTATTTTGATTCTTAAAATATTTTAACTTAAAACAAAATCTAATCACAGATTTTGCTTCCAGACCAGCAGTGAAAATACAGTTTTCAGATTAAAATAATCTTTCTTTCTCCGCATGATGCTAATGGAAATAGAGGTAGAGATGGTGTAAAGTCTTGCCAGAATCATCCATTCTTCCATGTATAATGGGGAGACGCCAGAGAATCGGATAGTAGTATATGTGACACCCTTAATCATGAAAACGTACCAGGGCAGTCCTGCCAACCACAGCTCAGTTTAGCATTAATATTGGGTAAGGTTTGAGAAGTAATCTCAGGGAAACCAAACATCAACAAGTACTTGGAGAGGTTTAAGTAAATTAAAGATAGCCAACACCGAGTTTCAAAAGGCCAATTTTGCTTGACTGGTCTAATTGAACATTTTGATGAAGTAAGAGAGAAGGCTGATGATAGGATGCAATAGGTGTTGGAAAGTGTTTGACATGGTACCATAAAAACCATTGGTTAATTAAATTGTTGCTCATGAAACAGAAAGGTTAGTGTTGACGAGGAAGAAAAAATGGCCTAAGGAGAGAAAGCAGTGAGTCACAGTAGGTGGGCATGTTTCAGACAGAAAAATGGTAGTCAACAGTGTTTCCCAAGGGCCAATCTCAGTACCACTAGTGTTTTAATATATTGATGGTAAACTTGCAGTGAGTTAAATTGCATGGACCTACCCATCTGTTAAGAGGGTCTTTGAGATAGTCAAGGGAGCTCTGATGTTACCCAATCTGGCTACAAACACGTGCTATGCCAAAAAAATGAAAAAGCATAACTTTGTAAACTGGTGAAAAATGTCCTTATTTTTCATTTTGTTCATACCTCACAATGGCCTGATCTTGTACAGTAAAAGATGCAGAAAACACTGGGAGTTAGCTCTGGAACTCAGTAATCTTTGTCTGCTTAACATGCTGACTTCAGGCAGGTCCACAATTTTGTTGAGACAGTTGATGGTGTTTTCATGTGGTCACACTGCAATGTGAAACCCCACAGCATCTTTACAGTCTTTGCAGCTTCAGCAAGGGAAACAGACTGGTGTGTGGGCAGGCAATCAGCAGACTCTTCAGGGTATTTCATTGGGTATTTCTTTCAACCTCAAACATTTTATCCACTTTCCTGACTGAAATCTCAAAAATGCTAGGGACAGTTTTGTTTGTCACAAAATGTGTGGAGAGTGTTGTAATATTCACACAGCGATCCGGCTTCTTGGACGTCCGTACTACAAGAAGCAGTAGCATTATGGTGCCAACCAAAATTGGTGCAGGCTATGGTCAGTGCCTGTTCTTTGCTTCACCATTTCACATTTCATCTTTAAACATTAAAGAACATTCTGGTAAATTGCAGTAAAAGAGTCCAGAATCATCTGTGTTAAAATATCTCTTGGTGCATACGTGATATCGGCATATAAGTGAAACCATTTAGCAGCCCACTACTGCAGGCTTGTCTGTGTCTTTGTACTTTAACATGGGCTAACCACTTCCTGAATGGTTGGCATGGCCATATGAAAAGTCTGCATGATTTGGCCCATCTAGACTTATCAGTCCAGAATTTCAATTTATCATAGGCGTTCTTCTACCTTATTTTATACTCTGCAGACAGGAATGGCTACCATCTTTGCTACAGAATTTTGTATTATCTGAATTTGGTTCATTATGATTTCACTGTAAATGATTTGAACATTGAAATACAGTGTAATAAAGCAATCCCCACAGATTATTCAAAATTTGGAGTGGCAAACAGTAAGAATGATACTAATCAACTGCAACAGGATATTGATAGTGTTACAAAATTGACTGAGAGGATGGCACGACAAGATTTAACCAGAAGTAACATTAATTAACCACCGTTTTTTGTAGGCAATTATACTATGACTGCACAAAAAGTCACAATTTAACTATAAAAATGATTGATCATCTCACACCATTGTTATAATTTCCACTACCACCTAAGTAGAAGCTTAATTCTCTCTGAACCATTCGAAATCTATTTGCTGCTCTCACTCGCCTGTTCCTATTTTGCTTTCCCAGCACTAGGTAACTTTTAATCCAGGACTGGCTTGATGAATGATACTTTAGAGATATTTTCCCTCTTGTATAAACTGGCAAAATATTCCAATTTCCTTAAATTCATCCCTAATTCAAAGTCTTCAAACTGAGCATGGGCTGCACCAATTTTCTGTACAGTGAACAATAGTGTCAGTATTTTCTCTGCTTCATGTACAGAATGATGGAGGGCTATATCTAATCAACTAGCTCCGTCATCTGCCTCTCAGATGGTTGCAGCTGAATTGCAGCAATGTGGCTCAGTGATATCTTAGAAATACTGTAACCTGATACTACAATGGATTCCTATGGGCTTTACCCTTTCAAATTCCATTTCCACATCATCAGAAATCACATGTGCCTTATAACCGGGTTGAAAAAAACCTCAAAATTCCTAAATTTCTGAAGAAGGGTCTGGGCCCGAAACATCAGCCTTCCTGCTACTCTGATGCTGCTTGGCCTGCTGCGTTCATCCAGCTCTACACCTTGTTATCTCAAAATTCCCAACACCTCCTTGTGACTTAGAGAAACTAAGGCCTGAATTTTCATGGAGTCAAGAAAACTCCATAGACCTTTAAAATTATTAGCCGGACCTGAATGCAGAGGTCTATTCTACATTCCTAACAAGTACAATTTTACTGTTATAAGAAAGGAAGACTGAGTGTGATTAACACAAGAGGGAAATCCAAATTCACCAGGACTATTTAAACCCAGAGCTGAGTACAAACAGAATCAATTCCAACTGTTAAAAGAGTCAATGTGGGAGTCATGAATTGATGGAGTAGGTATAAACATTCTCGAAGAGCAGATGTAGTCTTTATAACTGTCATAACCTGGAGTTTTGAATAAATCTCACTCTTTAAACTTAGAAAAATGGTAAAAGCTGTCAGCAAGAGTTTACGAATGTCCCCTCTGTTGAACAGTTTTGAGTAATAAGTGAAAAAAAAACACATAATCATCTGTGATACAGGATTAAGAGAGTTCTTTGTCAGCATTGCCTGAAAGGATATCATTATTGTTATTAAGAGTTTTTGACTGAGTTTCAAAAACTAGAATTATCTCACAGGACTTCTGAGTTCACAGTTTGACAGGTTAAGAAATCTATTAAAGAATTTGCTTTCTTTGATACAGGGTCTGATTAGAAATTTTATTTGCTTTTACAGCAGATTAACTACTTGAGCAGATCTGAAAGCTTTGAAAGGGTTTTATGAATAGGGTTCTTTTCTCATTATCAAGTATGAAAAGTGAGTGCTGTTTTGGATTGTTAGAAGTTTGTTTTTTTATCTCCACATGAATTCTGACATCTGCCCATGGTGCATACAGAATGAATAGTTTTGGAGGTGATGGATGCTGTAAGGAGGAATTGGGGAATGAGCGGAGGCATATTGGCATTGAAGTGGTACAGAGGGAATAGGGGACCAAATAAGTAGAAGGTGAGGAAGAGTAAAGGGTGAGAGGTTAGCGCACCTAACAACTTCTAAACAATCTGGGATGAAGTCCCTGGGAAAAGTGGTGCACCTTATCACTATCCCACCTCAACACAAACCTATCTGCGATTCTATACTCTGTGTTTCCACGGTTACCAGCCTTTCTCTTTCCTGCATCCATATTCACCTCCAGAATGAAAGCCGCACTTATTAAGGTACATTATATCAGGGAGATTCTGAATGACCTGCTCCTTAGGTAAAATCTAGCCGTTATATCTATTCACGGTTAGCAAAAACTGCTGTTGTCATTATTTCTGAGTGTGCCTTCTTGGGAAATTTCTAGAATTGGGTCCCTCTTGTTATCAAAGCATTGAAGCCACATGGGCTTGTTGTCAGGCAGAAATCAAAGCAAGTCATATGATCCCCTTTATTTTACCTTACATCAAAGAAAGAGTCTCAAAACATAACAGCCATATTAATTTCTACTGGGAACAATAGGTTAGCGCAGTGGGCGAACATGTGACAGATGGAATTTAGGACAGTGAGGTATTGCATTCAGAAGGGGAGAGGGAGATGCAACATATGCTCGAGGGCCGTGGTAGGACAAATGGACCTCAGTTCATATGGACAGAGCTTTGAAGGTGGCAAGACATATCAAGAGAGTGATTAGCAAAGCATATGCCACCTTGAGTCTCAGACAGAGGCATTTAGTACAATAACGGTGACATTGTGTTGAAGCTTTATACTTTTAAACTCTGGTGAGGTCACAACTTTATTGCACTCAGTTCCAGTCAACACACTTTGGAAAGAATGTGGGTGTTTTTTATTACAATGTATGATTCATGCACACAGGTACCACATTGCTTCAAAACAGGAAGAAATGATTTACAACGAACATTCACAGCCTATGCAGCAGAACTACCAGGTGAGTGTTGGAAGCATAACTCCTGATCTCTCATCAACTGGGCACTGGAGTTCAACTGATGGAGCTCCAATTGCCAGCTCCCTTGCAAATGTGAAGATCTTCTTCTCTTCATGGCTAGTTGAACACAGGAGTACTATCCAGGCTGTACACTCATGTTTCCCACAGGCGTTTGGCTATTTCATGGCCACTTCTCTTCTCTCTGGCCACCATTAGTGGCCTCTGTCTCCTTATGTCGTGGCACCTTTATACTGCAACCCACCAGTCTTGAACTCCTGTTCCAGCTCCTGGCTTCTGCCCTTCTCTCTCGTATTCTTCACAAGGCTTCTGTTTCAGATCCTTCTTTAGCCCAGACTTTTAGTTCAGGTCCCACCCCCAGCTTGCCAGAATCTTCTCCTTCCTTCTTGAGGTGTATCCTAGTCCTGAAGAAGGATAATACCCAAAACATTGACTTTTCCTTTCCTCCAGATGCTGCCTGGCTTGCTCTGTTCTTCCAGCTTCCTGTTTGTCTACCTGACCAATTTCCTTGCCTGGCTGAGGACTTCGGCTGGTAGGGGTCCCCTAGGCCACGGTGGAACGTTTGGAGGGATGGAGCCCAGCATCTGGTCCCATTCCAGGGTTAGAAGTCAGGACCTTAATGTTCAGTTCACCTTTCATGCGAGACTAGAGGCTCCAGGGGAAATTTACCAGAATTGATCTGGGTTAGGGTGTAGCTCATTGAGGCCTGCGTCCTTGCTGTGCCCCATGCATGATAAGGATTGTTCCTCACTTTATATAGTCACTTGCCTTTCCCTAACAGAGAGAGATTTCTATGGTCCTTTGTGAACTATGGTTAATTACTTTACCACAGGGACTTCTGTTATGCAGTTTTCAGAAACTTATATGTAGAATTGTAGACAGTAGGGCATACAAAGGGTCAGGTAAGAGAATTAATTTCTTAAACTTCAATATTTAGTATTTATATTTAGTATTAACTTATTTCTTTAAGTTTGTGTGTAGGAGGAGAGGATGGAATTTAGATTTATTTTACTTGTTATCAAAGCTTAATTTTTTTATCTTAAGCTATTTTTTGAATGCAGAATATATAATTTATGCCTTTCAACAGATTTTCCAAGGGGATTGCATATATTGCTTTAGAACTTGGATTGAGAATTTTGAATTATACTGTGATCTTGAGAAAGTGAATTTGACCATGATAATGTTCATAGAATCCCTACAGTGTGGAAGCAGGCTATTCGGCACATTGAGTCCACAGTGACTCTCCGAAAAGCATCGCACCCAGGCTCACAAAGGGATGCCTGTGAAGTGAGTATTTTGAAGGACAGGTCCAACTACTTATTGAATCGAATATCTTTAAGGGACTAAATACTCAGGGCTAGGTTGGGATACTTCTTATTAAACGCTATGGGTTGATTGGTGGCATAGGAGTATGAAGGGCTATGGGGGGATGTTTAAGAATCCCTACAGTGTGGCGATTAGCAATTTGGCCTATTGAGTCCACACAATCCTCCAGAAAGTGACCTATCCCCTATCCCTGTAACCCTGCATGTACCGTGGCTAAACCACCTAACCTACACAATATAAACAAATTAGCATCACTGATCCATCTAACCTGAACATCTTTGGACTGTGGGAGGAAACCCACGCAGACACAGGGAGAATGTGCAAATTCCACTCAAACAGTTGCCCAAGGATGAAATTGAACCCGGGTTCCTGGCACTGTCAGACAGCAGTGGTATCAAAGAGACACTGTGCCGCTGTTTAGGTGTGCTCAGGGTTAGTAAAGCAAAACGCGTAAACATGGAAAATAGGAACAAGACTAGATTATTCAGTTCTTCAAACCTTTTGCACCATCAATAGAAATATTGTTGATCATCTAACTCAGCATCCTGTTCCTGCTTTCCCTCATTCCCTTTAATCCCTATAGTCCTTAGATCTTTACTTAACTCTTTGGAAACATTTAATGTTTTGGTTTCAATCACTTTCTGCGAGTTCCACAGGTTCATCACTCTCTGATTGAAGAAATTTCTCCTCATCTCAGTCCTAAATGGCCCACCCTATATCCGAAGACTGTGTCTTCTGGTTCTTAATTCCCTGGCCATCAAGAACATCCTTCTTGTGTTTCCTATATCTAGTCCTATTAGAACTTTATAGGTTTCTATGAGATTCCTCTTCATTCTTATTTCCAATGAATGTAGTCCTAAGTGATCCAATCTCTCATACATCTGTCTTGCCATTCAGGAATAATTAGCCTCTAGTTGCTTATATTTCTAAGGCATTCCTGGTCTTCAGTTTTGAGCATTCATCCAGTTCGACTCTTTTCGAGATAATCTGGGATTGTGCAAGATTTCGAACATAGACAGTAAAGTTAAGGTACATGCAAAGTCAAGATAGACATGTGGCATCTTCAGAATGGATATCTAGAATGTCATCTAATTTAATTCTGTCTGGCCTTTACACACTCTTGGATCTATCTCCGAGATGTAGATATGAAATTTTCTCTGTCCTGACTATTTTGCAAATCTGTTTAAGTGTGAAATTAACTTGAATTTCCTCTTTTGAGAGATGGCGTAATGATATGGCATGAACCCTCATGATTTGTGAGGCTAACTGGCATTTGTCTATCTGCACAACGTCCTTTTTGCACACTTATCCTTCTTCACAACAGGTCTTTAAAACTTCCTTAAATCCTGCTCTTTTAGCCTGAGATTCACTGTGTTCAAGTCATCTCCAGCTATTAAAAGGTTTGTGATACACTCCATGAGCCCTAGTCCCAGTGCTCTGACCTCGGAATCACCTGTGTTTTTTAACAGGTCTTCAGCCTGATGGAGTTGATCATCAATGTTCCGGTCTTTAGAGATATCAGCTGGTGGCTCAATAGTCATTTTCTGACTCAGACCTCTCCCTTCTGAATCTTAGTATCCTCAAGAGACACTGTCTCCAAATTGTCTTCGTCAGTTTCATCAGCCGGTGGTTGCTGGGCTACCATACAGATGTTCTGAAACACCCTGTGTTTATCTGAAATTTCCTTAGGTGTTTTTGAGGTAAGGACACTTGAGATAATTTTATTAATAAATTTGCATCTGGCAAATTGTTGTTCTAACAGGAGAAGTAGATGGGTTTCCTCCTTTATCCACCTATAACTGCTTCTTCCTGATTTTGATTCAGTTTTCATTGCTTTTCAGCACTTTTGACTGTGTAACAAGGCGTGTTTATGTCAATCAGGCTAGCATAGGCCAATTTTTGATGTAAATGTTAATTCGCACATGGAGCACATGTAGGGCCCAGATTGTTTAACTAGGCCTCCACCATTACATTTAGCTATTGAGTGATATTCACACTTAAAGCATCTAGTTCTTGTGTTCTTGGTGTATTTTTTTCCCCAAATGATCACGAAGAGTGCCAGTTGTGGGAAGAGTGATTTGCAGAAAGTACAGAATAACTCATTAACAGAGGAGCATATCAAAATCTCTCTCACATCTGTGCAATCATAAGTCGGCACTTTAACCATTGGTTCTGTATACACTGTTGCATCTGCTGTTTCTACACCGATACCTGTATTCATTTCACCCATATTTATATGGCTACCATTAAAGAAGGTCCATGCTTTTGTGATGGTATCACATTCTATTTGATAGAATGGGCTCCTCCAACATTCCCCTCTGTAACAAGTAAGTCTGTATCAAGTGGAACACTTGGTCCTCTGGGCCTGACTCCCAGATCTGCATCTGCATCGAAGGTAATACAAATTCTGGGGTCTTGGTTCTGCCCCCTCAGCCTAAGTAGAGATGCACATCTTGCCAGTCAAGGTGGTCTTGGTGGCTCCTAAGTGGCGTTGACACTTTTGCAGATCACGGCCACAAACAAAACTGTGGGAAGTTTTTCTTGTCTCGGACACTTCCCACCTGGACTCCATGAAACTTTCTCTGGGATGAGGGTCAGCGTTGCAGGGTATCTTGATCCACACTGATCAATGGCTGTTTCTGTTTATTTTTCTCTCGGTCAATTTAGCCAGCCAACATAAATTGTTGCTGCTGTTTCTGGCATGGCCAGTCCCAGAGGCACGATCAACAATGTTACCAGCAAAAACAAATAAAAACTTTCACAAAGGTAATCAGCCAGGTGAGGTTCCCACAGGAGATCATAAGATACTCCCACCAGTAAGAATAGACCACTAATGAGTCGCAACAACAGGCACTTTTCTTACATAATAATTTGTAGATTATTGCTTGAAAGCAACAGGTAAAATTAACATTATTCACAACTAACAGGAGTCAAATATGTCACATAAGTCTCCATCAAAACCTTGTGCAAAACTAATTGTATTTTCCACCCAAAAACTGTGCGATATTATCAGACAGGGTAAAGATAGTGCAACTTCAACACTGTCTCTTTCAAAACCATTACCTTCTGCAACAAGTGAGTGTTACTTTTGGAGGTGTCCCTCTACTCAAAGAGCAACTTTTCAAGAAACTAAGAACCATTCGAATGCAGATTTACATTCACTGCAAGTAATAGTTGGAAAACCATTGACATCTCTGATTTTCTGATAAAAAATTTCAGCCATCGCATAAGTCTCTGCTGGCAGTGCCGAGTCTCTGAAAGTTATGTCATTTTTCAATGATCGACATCAGTGCCATTTCCAGCTGTTTTCTTATTTAGCAGTGCACTGCCAACTAATGATTAAAAGCCACCTGGGTTGAGTTTTGATGCTGCAGAATGTTACTCTAATTCTCCTTATGAAAGTATAATACTTACATTTTGTTTTACATCAAAGTATTCCTCTTTTATTCAAAGATGGTCGGGAGGACAGAACCTGCCTTGTGATTCTTTAATTCCTTATTGTATATCTGAACAATCTTCAGACAAATGTGCTGTAGTCCATTTGGTTTAGATATTTTTCTACCAGAAGGATATAGTAAATTTTTTTTTTATATATCAAAGTAACTACTTCATTCCAAGAGACTGTAAGAAGGACCTAAGAGAATAGCACACTATCATTGAATGTAATTTTTGTTTCATATATATTTTAACACTGCTCATACTTCATTACAAATGAGCAATATCTCCAACGTTATTTACATTTAAATTGATTGGTTTAGTTCTTCTGACTTAGTTTCTAAATCTGTTAATTCTGTAATAGTCTATTATCAGTTTGGCATGAGTTTGCAGAACACTAAAATGATGGTTATTGATGTAGGCCATACTAGCTGAGCATTCCTGCTTCTGCTAACCCTTTAAGTCATCTTTAACATTTGTTTGCAGCAGTATAGTTTGAAGATTTTCAAGTTGAGAACTATGATGGTTACGTCTGAAGTGAATTCATTCTGCCTTTCTTCCATCATTATCTATGTCTCTATGGGCAACTAGTGGCAGCAGCAGAATTGTAAGTTTTTTTTTCACAGATCATGCTATTTTTATGTATCTCTACCTTGTAGAAAAAGGTCATTATCTTGAGGAACTGGGTTGCAAAGCTGGTAAGAGTCTGATGGATTTGGCCTCCCAGGACAAGCACAGCTGCTAGCTATTAAAGAGCTACACTTGGGTCCCTTTGGATTACAAAGCCATGACATTAATCTATGTAATCCTTAGAAACCTTTTACATTATTTGAGAAAAGTATTTTAAAGTATTAAAAGATGCTTATTAGGTTGCATTTAATGGAAGAGATAACAGTTCCTGAAAAATAACCACTGCTTTCCACACTCTTTACTTAATTTCAGCCATGTTATCGCCACAGTATCTGGATTAGAGGCTAAAATATTCATGAATTTGTTGATGCACAGATGTCAACCATCAATGTTTAACTTTGACTGTTAGTATTTTAAGGGGTTGCTCCATTTGTTCGCATTTTTCAAGCAAATCAACACTCTGTGAACTCCATCGTCTTAATGCACACAAATCCACATCAAGTGCCAAAAGAAGTGCTCCCAACTGCTATATGTTTTAGGTGGAAGTGTTCAACAGAATATTCAATTGACCTGACAGAACCCATCAGTGTCATGAAGAAATACAAACTAATACTGAGACTAGAATCTTGCAGCCTCGCACTGTTGATGTTTCAGGGGAACTGTGATGGCCAAAGACATACCAATTTCCACTTGAAGTATGTGCAACCATTCAATATCTCCTTGATATCTCAGTGGACATATTGTAATAATATGCAAATGTGTTACACACTATGTATTCCATCATTTGTACTATTGCAATAGTGAATGTCAAGAATTAGGCATTAATGATAATTTCAATGCCCCAGATGTCAATGCAATTGATCAGGATGATTAATTGCATTGCTTGGGTGCCAAATCCAACAAAGTATCTAACTTATTCTGCAGCACACAGACTTTCAGTTATGTTACAAATCTGAAGATCTCCTGCTGCCAATCTTTCAGGCAATTTGTCCTGCTGAAAACGCAAACAAGTTCCAAAAAATGGAATCTCTGGGCCCTATGACGGTAAGAGAAATTGAACCCAGAAATGGTGACACTGAAAAGTAAAAATACCAGGATTAAAACTCTTTGAAAATAAGATTTGGAGGAATCAATGGGAGACACCTCCTCCTTTGGTCACAGAAGCACTGGGGTAAATGTTAGGTCATCTGTACTGAATGTTTCGATGCAAAGTGGACATTAGAATGAGATGCACATGTTTCATATGACAGTTGACTTCAAAATGTAAACAAAAATGTTTAAATGCTTATCTGGTGTAATGTTTCTGTATCATGAATCCACCCTTACTTACCAAATGGAGTTTAGTTGAGTGAAAATAATATTCTTATGTGATAAATTTTCCAAAAAGGTTTGGATTGCATCCTTTGTAACATACTGGAGTACCTTTCCAACACTCTGTAGTTTTAATGCATGCTTTTCATATATTTATGACATTTTTGTTGATGAGAATTCTGTGGACTTCATAGAATCCCTATAATGTGGAAACAGGCCCTTTGGCCCAACAAGTCCACACCGAACCTCACAGCATCCCACCCAGACCCATTCCCTTGTAACCCACCTAATCTACACATCCTGAATGCAATGGGCAATTTAGCATGGCCAATTTACCTAACCTGCACATCATTGGATTATGAGAGGAAACTGGAGCATTCAGAGGAAACCCACGCAGACATGGGGACAATGTGCAAACTTCACACAGACAGTCACCCGAGGCTGGAATCGAACCCGGGTTGCTGGCGCTGTGTTAACCACTGAGCCACAGTGCAGCCCTGTGGATGGCTGGACAGGTCCGCCTTTTGGGGTACAAATCCAAACATGTCTATGCCATCAGTGCTAGCTACCAGTCCTTACTGCACTGTGTGAAATGCATTTTGTGAATGTAAGCAGCTTCTATTGTACACAAGTGCTACAGCAAATGACTCCACAGGAAGCAACCCACTCTGTGCTCGTGTGCTGAAAACCCAGATGGCACAAATGAGCTGAACTAACACCTTCATTCTCACCCAACTGCCCACAATATCTCACGAGCCTCTGACATATAATTGCTGATGTAAGCCCTCCTTGCTTACCCCCGGCTGCCCACAATGAAGCTATCTATCTGCACCTAACACAACTAGGTTGTGTTTATCCTCTACTTTCTGAGGGCTGTCCTACTCTGCCTCTTTCATTGCCTCTCTTCTTTTTGCTAACGAGTAACATATTTATTAACCTACATAATCCCATTGGGATGATTACATCTGAGCTGGTGCAGGATGCATTTGTAAGTTGTAACAATGCTTTCACCTCTGCTAGCGGTGCTTATCCCAGTGCTTTAAGAGGTGTATTTTGTCCTTTTTGTTTAGAAGAAGGGATTATACAGAAAATTTTTAATTCACTCTTTGTGTGAGTTTGTTGAAAATATTCTATTGTTGTCTATTACGTCAATGATCTTGAAATGAAGGTTTTCAGAAAGTCAACAGAATGGGTGAAAAAGAAGTATGGAAAAAATACTTCTGTTGTTAGCCTTTTTGTGAAATCACAAAAGCACATGGGATCTAGATGCAAGATGTAGGTAGCAATTAGCAAAAGCAAAGTTTATAGTAGGGGTCATCACATATCGGATAGCAAAAACAAGGAAGCCAGAGGCAAAGCATCGCCAGTTCAGATGTGAACTCACTGAGTGATTACTAACTGTTCAGGCTCTGACAACTTATTCCATTAGCATTAGCACACAAATATATAACACTACTTTTCTCCTTCTAAAAGGAAAATAACGACAAACTATATATTATTTCATTACACATCTCTTTGATATGGATTCTAAAGTTGTGTTTAAAATTTATTCCTCTTTCTTAGAAATCATGAATCTTAGACATGTAATATTTTAAATCTTGTTTGAAATGTATTGATCCCTGCACTTCAGAGGCAGATTTCGAAGTGTTGTCTGAGGATTGTTAGGCAGGGTCCTGCTGCTTTCCTATTGCCCTCCAGTTAGGTCCAGGTCGGCAATGAATAGCCTTCCCAACCAGAAGCCAATTCAGGCCCTTCAATAGCTACTTAGAGGCCTCATCAATACTTTGGTCTGAGTTCTTTCTGGCTGGGCACTCTGTCCAACTGAGGCAAGTACTGGCAGGAGTTGAGGTGTGAGGTATAAGAACCTCTTTCTAATCTTCAAATCGACCCACACCTTCACCACATTACTTTGCACCCTTTCACCACCACCTCCAAACACCTGCTGGAGTCTACCTGATCCAGATGAAGAGGCTTCACCCATCACTCCATGTGGCATTGCTATTCCTGCCATCTTAGTCTGCAGTTCTCAGGGAGCAGATATTCAAACTAGGATCTCATGCAGATTATCACTTCGGACTTTCCTTTTCTTATGAAAGAAGGGGGCTCCATTCTGACAGTTCTTCTGTTGCATAGAGCTGTCAGGGAAATCATGCCCTTTTCACAGCAATCAGCTGCTGCATTCCAGAGTGTAAAGATCTAGAATATCAGACAGCTAGTTTGCCGGCTGCTGCCAGACTGTGAAAACTTATCCTAAATATGATGTTAGGGTGCTGGAGGACTATTGTGTCAATGGGTTGTGAGCACAGCTTGCAGGTAATAATTTGAGTAGGGTGTCAGTTGGGTATGATGCCAGCTGGGTAGGATGTCAAGTGTAAAGGGAGTAGGATCCCAGGAAAGTGATATTGTGTTTAGGATAGGTTGGGTCTGGTGGAAGAAATTAGGTCTGCCTGGGTTGGGGGTTTGGAGGGGAAGGATGGATGTCAAGCCTAGTTGGAGGAGGCCAGGGTTACCTCCAGGTAGTAGAGGTGGGTATGGGTTGGGTCGGGGTGCAATTTCAGCATTGAACCTGATGAGGGGAAGTGGCGCTGGGCCGTGTCCAGCGGGAGAGGGAGGGTTGGGTTGGTTCAGCAGCAGGAGGCAGAGTAAAGTCAGATCACAATCAACTGGAGGGAAGAGATGAGACTGTGGACTGTGTCAGATCCAGTGGAGGAGGGGCATGGTGTTGAGTCTAGTGGCACAGTTGTCATGTCAGATCCAGGGTTGGGGATGACATTGATGGTGTGTGGGGGGGTGGGGTTCGAGGCCTAGGTGGAATTATGGGTTAGGTCAAGTCTGGCAAGTTGTCGGGGAGCAGGAGTATGTCCCAGAGTGAATGACAGTGGAGAGTGGGGATAAAGGGGTTTGGATCCTGGGTAGAGTGTTGACCCACAGTCCAGGCACATATAAGCAGTCTGGGAAGGAAACGTATAATGTAAACTTAACAGTTATTCAAGAGTTAGACTATGTCTTTGTCAGTCTAACTTTTCCTGAGTAGCTATTTTACTCAATATCATTAGAACCCTCTGAAGTTTCTAATTTAAATTAGGGTTCGAGGTGTAGAGGACTTTATTTTTATTCACTCCTGAGATATGGGCATTGCTGGCTGGAACAGCATTTTTAATCAACCCTAGTTGCCCTTCAGAAAATACCTTGCTGTCACTTGCTGTGGACTGACCTACAATGTCCTTAGGGAGGGAATTCCAGGACATTGAGCCAGCAACTGTGAAAGAATGGTGACATATTTTCAAGTCAAGATGGTGAGTGGCTTGGAGGGGAACTCGCAGGTGAAAGTGTTCCCATTTGCCTGCTTTTTTATGCACAGGGAATACTCGGGCAATTCTCCACGTAGTTGGGTAGATGTCAGTGTTATAACTGTACTGTAAGAACTTGGATGGGAGCAGCAAGTTCTGGAACATTAGTCTTCCGTACTATTGCCAGAATTTTGTCACTGCCCAAAGCCTTTGCAGTAACCAATGTCTTCAACTGTTTGTTGATATTACATGGAGTGAATCAAATTGGCTGAAGACTGGGGGCCACTGGAGGAGGCCGAGATGGATCATCCACTCAGCATTTCTGGTTGAAGATTGCTACAAATACTTCAGCCATATCTTTTGCACTGATATATTGGGGTCTTCCATCATTGAGAATGGGGCTATTTGTGGAGCCTCCTCCTCCAGTGAGTTGTTTAATTGTCCACCACCATTCATGACTGGATGTGGCAGGACTGCAGAGCTTAGATCTGATCTGTTGGTTGTGGGATCACTTAGCTCTGTCTGCTTAAGCTGTTTGGCGTGCAAGTAGCCCTGTTTGGGAGCTTCACCAGGTTGACACCTAATTTTTAGGTATGCCTCGTGCTGCTCCTGGCATGCCCTCTTTCACTGTCCGTTGAAACATGGTTAACCCCTTGGCTTGATGGTAATGGCCAAGTGGGTGATATGCTGAGCCATGATGTTGTAAATTCTGCTGATGATAGCCCATAGAACCACATGAATGCCTAGTCTTGAGTTGCTAGATCTTTTCAAAGTTTAGCACAGTGATGGTGCCACACAACATGATGGAGGGTATTCTCAATGTGAAGGCAGGGTTTCATCTTCACAAGGACTGTGCAGTGGTCACTCTTACTGATACTATCACAGACAGATTCATCTGGAGCTGGCAGACTGGTAAGGATGAGATTGAGTATGTTTTCCCTCTTGCTGGTCTGGAATCAATGTCGAGGACAGCCAGGGTAAGTCCCTTCTGACTAAATACCACTGTGCTGCCACCTTTGCTGGGTCTGTTCTGCTGGTGGGACAGTGGATATCCAGGGATGTTGATGGTGACCTGGGACATCATCTGTAACAGATGACTATGTGAGCATGACTATGTCAGACTGTTGCTTAAGGTCTGTGAATCTCTGGATTTTGACACGAACCCCCAGATGTTAGTGAGGAGGACTTTACAGTGTCGACAGGGCTGTTCCTACCGTTGTCTTTTCCACTGCCTAGACCAATGCCAGGTGGTCAATCAGTTTCATTTCCTTTTGAAACTTTGTAGCGATTGATACAACTGATTGGCTTGCTGGCCGTTTCAGAGGGCAGTTAACAGTCACCCACATTGTTGTGGGGTTGCAGTCACATATAGGCAAGGTAAGGACTGCAGTTTTCCTTCTTTGCGAGACATTATTGAACTGTATTGGGTTTAGTGACAACCCATGATCTCTAACTCACCATTAGACTTTTAATTCCATATTTGTATTGAATTCAAATTCCACCATCTGCTTTCGTGGGATTTGAACTCAGGGGCCCAAGAATATTACCTGGGTCTTTTGATTACTAGTCCTGTGACAATAGCGCGATATCATTGTTTCCTAACTTTTAGAAAAAAGAAACAAGTTTGTAAGCTGCTATTGAATTTGTTGGCTGTACATCTGACTAGGACCTGTTGGAGGATAGCACAAAGTGAGCAAATAAACAATAAGGGTGGTAATGTGATGCTGATATTGTGTAGCTCGTCTAAAACATAGAATATAGGAACATATTCATTACATCTTTCAAGCACGTGAGTTTTTCAAATGAGTAGTACTCTTACATGTATATGTGCATTGATAGTGAGTGAAAGTTATCTGCAATGACTGATGTTGCAGTTCTGCCTTAGAGATTTATATTGTAATTTATCCATTGCCTAGAGGATGGTAACTGCCTATGCTCCCATCCTTTATATTATTTATCCATCATCATGCAATTGCAAACTTGGTACTTGCCCCTTCCAATTGCTTCTCCCACTCTGCGCCTAACAGCAAGTCCATTTTAGATCAGTCCATGAGTTCAAACCACAAATTAAAGGTGTCCATACAGAATTTATTGATCTACATGAACCTTGTTTTCTCTGTGCTTTTTTACGCACTGGAGTTCTGCCTAGTTTTGATATATGGCTTCCTTTACTGCCCAAACAGAACTGTACTGTATGTCCTGACATTTTGGGTTTGCACTAACACCGAGTCTCTTCAAGTTTCAGGTAACATGTTCTAACCTGCAGTGCCAAAACCTGGCCTGCAGCTGAGTTTTAGGATGATATTTCAGTCTACTGCTGGCTTCCCAGCTTTACTCCACTGCAGTGCTATATATCCTGGACAGAAACCATTTTTTAATGGCCAAATTACATTTCCCCACGACTTTGCGTGGCTTTAATGTAGCTTTACATTCACAGCTGTTTTCTATTGAGACCCAGCTCTCATGTGGACTGCCTCTATTTCTGTACCTGATTTCTTTTCAATGCAAATCCATTTCTTTGTCGAAACTCATTTATTTGAGAGCAAAACTAAAAAGTATTCTGGAGGAATTGAGGGCGATGCAAATAACAAGCTCGTGAGTCAGAACATCTGTATTGGTCAAATGAATTAATCAGAAACAAACAACAAATTGACTGAATGAATGAATTATAATAGTGTGCTGTACATGGAACTGAAGCAGCTTCACCGGTTGCAAACTCATATGAAGATATCCTTTATGACCTAAGTTGCTAAAATAATCTGCAGCTGTTCAGGATGAGGGGTAGTGTGAATGTTCCTCGTTGTAGATTTGTGTTGTTGGGTAAAAGAAATTAACTTGCTACACATAACCTGGGATTTCAAACTGGAATGCTAGTGGAAGTCAAAAACAATTTGAAAATCCACATTCACTACATTATAGAATTTTTGATGTGTAAGTGGAAAACCTCTTGGCAAATACAGAGAAGTGGCAGAACACAAGGCAGAGTAAGTGTGGGATATAATGGGGAAGACTGTAGCTGAGCATTCTGGGTGCTGGAATGGGTAGGCCAGTGGAGTCATAGGAAACCTTATGTAGCATGGCAGCAAACCAGACAGAAGAAAATTAACGGCAGAAGAAGGAATCATGAGAACAGACTGGGAGAAGACGGAACTCCAAAAAAGTGATCTGGTGAGAAAGCAAGTCTCAGAGCATCCTAAAGAGGAAGGGATGACTAGAAATTAACCAGAGCGAGTGAACACGTAGAAAAAAAGATACTGCAACAGGGTCCAGGATATCAATTGAACAAATCCAATAGACTCTCCACATTCAAGAAAGGTTCTGATGATAGACACAAATTGCTACCTCATTGGTCAATAGGGACAGTCCAGAACTTATGACCTACAGATAAAAGAATAGTTAATCTGCCTATCAAGTAATGTGTCTTGTTTCATTTATTAACTAAGTTTGCAGTTCCCAATTCACATTTCATTTTCCTGAGAAACGGACGGCACTAATTCCTGATGTGAAAGTCAGAGCAGAAACCTTGCAGCAGCATTTCACTTCTTCATTCTCCAGAGCTTTAGAAAATCTTATTTCACAAAAATTTCCCAGCATGCTCTCTGGACATGTCCTCCTCCATGATAGACTGCTCCCTTGTTGCTTTGACACCACCCTATCACCAATCTGCCAAGTTTATTAGCAGAAGAGGTTTCCACTCCATCAGTGTCCAGCCTAACTGTGACCTTCAAAGCCAGAATTTGGAAACCTGTATGAGACATCCTTCAAGTTGCCAAGATTTGCCTCCATCCTACATTCTCAGGCCATACATGGATGGCTGCTAGGAAGCCAGAGCTAACCCCTCCAAACATGTCCATTGGTACCTTTATGAAGCCCTCAAATTGATGCAGAATGAAGATATGTGCTGACCATGCTTCTACCAGGACCATAGCAGAACAGACCGTAGGCCTCCCTAAGACGGGTTTTCGATGCCTGGACCATTCTGGTGGATCTTTGCAGTATAGCCCAGAATGGGTAATGCCATTGTGGCAAGCTGTGCCTTTCACAACCTGAGTTGAGGAAGAGATTGGGCAAACACCCTGGATGCAGAGGAAATCAGGAATTGACAGCAGTCTTCTGAGGATGACAGTGGGGATCAGGACATTGACCAGAGCAGCTTTCAAGATAGAGCCTTGTACCATGGAGAATGAGAAACAAGAGAGAGAGAACCTCAAATATTAAGAGATTTACAACATGATGTAGTATCTAAACCACATGACTGTGAATAAGATCCTAGGTGAATACAAAAATATATTCACAGGGTTAGGACATGTTCCAGCAGAATATCATCTTGAAATGTAAGACCAGTTCAGCATTTCCTGAGGAAAGTCCCAGCTGCCCTCAAGGTCAGTTTGAAAGACAAGATAGAAGAGCCAGAAAACAAAGGAGCAATCAAGAAAGTGATAACTTACACAGAATAGATTAGCAACATGGTAGCAGTGAAACAGCCTGGATAGTATGCAGTCACCCAAAGGGTAGAATTAAAACTCTGAAACGAACTCACTATCCCATGTCAACCATAGAAGGAGTTTTGCCACAATTTACAATGGCAAAAATCTCCATCACACTAGGTTTGAAGGATGGTTGCTGGCAAGTTAAGCAACTTGGAAGCAATATCGTTCTAAATACATTCTGGATGCCTCTTGGGAGATACAAATAGTGATGCATGTTGTTTGGCATTTCCACTGCTCCAGAAGAATATCAATGCAGTCAATGTGAGGTAGTTAGTAATCATAATAGCAATGGAAGCTATGATGGATGATCTGCTAGCTTATTGTTGTTGGCAGACAATGGAAGAAGCCTTTTGCTGACCACGATCAAGATCTAGTGCGGCTGCTCAACCAAGCTTGTCAGGTATTCTTGAAGCTGAACGAGTAAAAAGAAATTACCAGTGGGGACTAGAAGTTGTTGCGTTTTGTCTGCACTCATCAGAACTGGCACACAAGAAACAGGCTTGGAAAGAGAGACAACATTTTATACAGAATGAGAAGACATTTCTGACTTGTTGGGTCATAATTGCCATGGATGTGTAACAAGAATAGTTAACCATTAATCGTAACTTTTAGACCAAGCAGGTAGACCCTGACTATTCAGGGAGTTGCCATGGGGAAGTAGCAGGGTTTGGCTGTCTCCATGCCACTTTAAAAAAAAGTACAATGCATAATGGAAGAGAATACATAAGCCTTGAGTGGCAGCACTGAGGCAGGAGAAGTGGTAATGTGTCCCCAGTAAGTGAATAGGAAATGAGGAGGACAGGAAGGGTTAGTGGTTTGGGCGAATGAGGTGTGTAAGCCACTGTGTGAACATGAGGCATGCAATAATGAGACTTATAACCATGAATCTTGGTGAGAGGAGTGTGAGTTGAAGTGAGAGTTGAATATAGAGTAGCAGAGAGAAAACATTGGCACTTAACCTTGAAGACCACAGATCATTTACCTTTTTCCTGTACTACTGGGGCATTTCTTTTAACCCAAGACACCACATTATGTCCAGTCTGGCTAAGGCTGGTGATGCTGTCTCTGTTGCTAGTCACCAGGAGAAAGGATGGCCCTTCTCTCCATGACCCTGTCCACAATCACCTCAAAGTCCCTGTCCACAAAACTGGGAACTAAATTCCCTTTCTGAGCCAGACAGCTACACAATTAATGAGCTGAAGTGTGCATGAGAAAAGTTGACATGTGCCATGGCATACTGGGCACCATGAATCTCACTCAAAGAAACACATTGCCCACAAAATGGCAAAATTCAGTTCATGGAATCATAAAGTTATTACAGCAGAGAAAGTACCATTTGGCCCATTGCATCCATGGCAGTGCTGCGTAAAGCAATTCAATCAGTCTCATTCTTTCACTTTCACCCTTTAAATTTATTTCCTCAAATGCCCATCCACCTTCCTCTTGATTTCATTCATTGGTTCCATTTTCATCATTTCGTAGGCAATAAGTTCCAGATCCACTTGCCACATAAATAAAAGATCTTTCCCCAAACCCCCTTGTATGACTTGTCTGAGAACTCAAATTTGTTCTCTTGTTGCAGCAAATTAAAAAATATAATCCCATTTTGAATCTTCATGAAATTATTGCTCCTTAACAGCCTGTGACCCTTGTAGAAGGTATATTTAAAAAATATTGAAAGCTATCAGAATATGCAAGTACATGGCAATCCAACCATCCTGCAAATATTTAATAGTGCAGAGAAGGGTAATGGTTTATTGAGGTGCAGTATTTTTATGTTGATTACAAATAACAGCTCAATGAAATTGCTCACTCACTGTTTGGCTCATTAAAGTCACAAGATAAATCTAAACCAGGAAGCCTGGATCATCTTAAGTAATTTATCCAAAAAGAAAAATCCAGTCCTTCCATCACAAGAAACAGCAGGTTCTTGACTGCCTCAAGGGTTTTTTTTCTCTCCTGTACCTTACATAGAAGTCTATTTCATGTGTTGGTTCATCTTGATATGAAGGAATTCTTTCTTACATCAATTGTAAATTTTTCTTTCATCTGTCAAGCCTCACCTTGAAGTAGTGCTCCAGATGCACCAACCCAACACCATTTAATATTACATAGTGCTGTTCAATCTACTCACACAGGTCTTCTTTCCTGACTAATTAGCTAGAGATTTTAGTCTTCCCTCAACTTAATCCACCAACACAAAGGAGGAATTTTAACCCCCAGCTTCCCTTCTACTTCAAAGGATGAAAGGGCTGTGTGTTGGCTAAAACTATGATGAAAGTGTGATGAAAGGTAGCTCTTGCTGGTAGCTGTAAAGGTGACAAGTCCTGAGGAGACTCTATGCCTTATTCTCGAGATGTAGGGCAGCTCATGAATTAAGCTCCGACAGTGTAGTTAAATTTTATACTCACCAACTGAATTTCAATGGGTCCTGGAAACCTGCTGCTAAAGAGAAACAGAAGCAGCAAGATCAAGAAGTCTTGCCCAGCACTGCTTGTGAATCAAGAGAAGTAACACTGTTCGTCCAGCCCCACAAACAAACTTAACATTAACCTTTGTCTCTTGCCCTTCCAGTTACTATAATATTGACTCGACTCCTGACTGTGATGTACCACCCCCTAACTATGTCCAAATCCCTACATCCTCATCTCCACCTCCCTAACCTGTTTTTCCTCTCACCTATCCCCTCCTCCCACCTCAAGCCGCACCCCCATCTCCTATCTGCTAACATCATCCCACCCCCTTGACCTGTCCGTCCTCCCTGGACTGACCAATCTCCTCCCTACCCCCCCCACCTACACTCACCTTTACTGGCTCCATCCCCGCCTCTTCGACTTGTCTGCCTCCTCTCCACCTATCCTCTCCTCTATCCATCCTCTATCTGCCTCCCCTTCTCTCCCTATTTATTTCAGAACCCTCTTCCCCTCCCCCATTTCTGATGAATGGTCTAGGCCCGAAACGTCAAGTTTTCCTGCTCCTATGATGCTGCTTGACCTGCTGTGTTCATCCAGCCCCATGCTTGTTATCTCAGATTCTCCAGCATCTGCAGTACCTTTTATCTCTGATACAAACTATGCTACCCACCTTGTTCTAAGCTATGAATACTATGAAAACAATAGGGATTCTATTGCAAGGAGAAATTATTGGCATTTCTGTGACTACAAACAAGGCTCCAAGATGGCCAAATAAAATTAAGAACTATGGACGCTGAAGATCTGAATCAAAGCAGAAATTGCTGGTGACATTCAGCAGGTCTGACAGCATTTGTGCAGGGAAAGCAGAGTTAACGTTTTGAGTACAATTCGAAAGAAGAATCATTGCATTCAAAAGGTTAATGCTCCTTCCTCTCCACAGATCCTGTCAGACTTGATGAGTTTCTTCAGCAATTTCTGTTTTTGCTAAAGGATGTATGTTGTCCTTTTGGGGCCAGGGTCAAAGATGTCACTGAGTGATCACATGAAGGAAGATTGAGAGTAGTCAGATTGCATGGTCCATGTCGGTACTCATGACATAACCAAAATAAAGAGGGATGAGGCACTGAAAGCATAATGTAGGGAGCTAGGAAATAAAAAGCTGGACCTCAAAGGTAGTAATCCCAGGATTACACGTTGGGTCACCTGCTAGACATGAGGAATGGGTGAATAGAACAGTTGAATGTGTGGCTGGAGGGATGGTGTAGGAGGAAGGAATTTAGATTCTTGATTAACTTGGTGGACTAATTCCGCTGCATCCCAGCAGGAGGAGGACCAATATCCTCTCAGGGACATTTGGTAGGACCATGGAGAGGCTTTACACTAAAGTGGCAGGGGGATGGGAACATAAACATGGAGACAAAATTGAGGGAAAATATAGAAATGAGAGATAGGAAAGACATGTTTGAGGAAAAAATATTAAATCTTTACAGAGTGCACAGAAGAGGTTAAGTAAAAAATATAAAAACAGTACCTCAAAAGTAGTAATCTATGGTTTACTCCCGGCGCCAAGCTTGAATGAAGGAAAGCATAAAAGGGTAATGCTGATAAATCAATAGTTGAAGAGGTGGTGTAATGTTCAGGGATGCAGGTTCTTGGATCATTATGATCTCTATTGTGATAGAAAAAACCTGTTCAAAAAGGATGGGTTTCACCTGTACTGGAAAGGGATCGATAAAGTAGTGGAAAGATTCGCTAATTTTGTTAAGGGAAACTATAACTATTAGAGAAGGGGGAGTGGAGGAATCCTAAGTAATCCTAAATGGAAAGATAGAGAGGATTGTTTTGAATATGAAAAGAACAAGCTAATTAGAAAAGTCAGACAAGAGCAAGTCAGACAACAAAGTAAATCTGAAGAATTATGCAGGGGATCTTACAGACAAGGCTAATGAACTCACGGCATGTTTGGGAACATGGGATTAGGACATTATAGCTGTTACAAAAACATGGCTGAGGAATGGACAAGACTGGAAACTCAATGTTCTGGGTTTCAGATGCAATAGGAGTGGCAGAAAGGGAGGCAAAACAGGAGGAACAATGGCGTTTTTGATTAAGGAAAACATTACTACTGTAACTAGAGAATATATTTCTGAAAAATTGTCTACTGAAAATAGATGGGTTGAAGTTAGAAATAAAAAAGGGAATGATCACCTTTGATAGCATTATACTATAGACCCCCAACTGTTAGAGGGAAATTGAGGGCCAAATATGTAGAGAGATCTCAGATATACGTAAGGTTGTAATAGTAGGTGATTTTAATTTTCCAAACTAGGACTACCATACTGTTAAAAGTTTGGATGGTGAAGAGCTTGTTAAATGTGCTCAAGAAAATTTTCATGGTCAGTGTTCCTACTAGAGAAGGAACAAAACTTGGCTTTCTCTTGGGTAATAAAATTGAATAAGGCTGAATAAGTCTCAAGTGACGGAAGTGATAATAGGATAACACTTCGGGTCTAATGATCATAATTCTATTTGTTCTGAAATAGTTATAGAAAATGATAAATCTTCCACAAAGTTTAAAGTTTTTAATTGGATTACGGCAAATGTTAATGTAATGAGAGAAGAACTCTCAAAACTTGATTGGCATAGACTGTTCACAGGTAAAGTGACATGTAAGGATTTCAAAAGTGTGACAACGAGAGTTCAGAGTCATTATGTTCCTGTTAGAGTAAAAGGTAAGGCTGGTAGGATGGGAGAACAACAGATGAATAAAGGTCAATATCGAGATTCTAGTCAAGAATAAAAAAAAATATATTAAATACAGACAACTAGGTTCAAATGAATCTTTTGAACATTATAAAGAGTGTAGGGGCATTCTTAAGAGGGAGATCAGGAAGACAATGTGATGAAATGAGATAACCTTGGCAAATAAGGTTAAGGATAATCCGAAGAGATTCTACAAGTGCATCAAGGGCATGAGAGCGACTAGAGAGAGAGTAAAGCCCCTCAAAGATCAAATAGGTCATCTTGGCACTGAGCCTCAGGAGATGGGAGAGAAGTTAAATGAAAATTTTGCAACAGTTTTTACTGTGGAGAAAGAAATGGAGGCTAGAGAACTCAGGAAATAAATAGATATTTTGGAAGTAATTCACATCATAGAAGAGGAAAAACTGGAGGTCTTAAAAAATGTAAAGGTGGATAAATCTTTGGGACCTGATCTAGTGTATCTGAAGATGTGGGAAGTTACGGAGAAAATTACAGGGCCTCTTGCAGAAATATTTGTATCATCTATAACTACAGGTGAGGTGCCAGTTGATTGGAAAGTGGCTAATGTTGCGTCTTTGATAAGGGTTGTAAAGAGAAGCCAGAGAACTATAGATACGTGAGTCTGACATCGGTGGTGGGTAAGTTATAGAAAGTGATTCTGAAAGATTGGATTTAAATGCATTTGGAAAGGCATAAATTGATTAGAGGTAATCAGCATGGCTTTGTGTGAGGAAAATGGCGTCTCACAAATTTGACTGAGTTTTTTCAAGGAAGTAACCAAGAATATTGAGGAGGGCAAAGCAATAGACATTGATTACTTTAGTAAAGTCTTTGATAATGTTCTGCATGGAAAACTAATTAGTAAAGTTAGATCACATGGGATTCAGGGTGAACTTGCCAGTTGGGTACAAAATTGGTTTAATGGCAGGAGACAGAAAGAGATGGTAGAGTATTGTTTTTCCAACTGGAGGCCTTTGACTAGCAGGGTTCCACAGAGTCTGGTGGTTGGTCCACTTTTGTTCGTCATTTATAGCAATGATTTAGATGAGAATATGGAAGGCATAGTAAATTTGTCGATGACACTAAGATTGGCGGTATAGTGGGCAGTGAAGAAGATTACATAACATTACAAAGAGATCTTGATCAATTGGGTCAATGGGATGAAGAGTGGCAGATGGAATTTAATTTGGATAAATATGAAGGAAAGCAAACAAGGGCAGGACTTATACAATTAAAAGTAGCCCTTGGATAATGTTTTAGAACAGAGACACCAAGGAGTTTAGGTACATAATTCTTTGAAGCTTGCGACACATATAGATAGGGTGGTTAAGAAGTCGTTTAGCATGCTTGCCTTCATTGCTCAGGCCTTTGAGTGTAGTTCAGACATTATATTGAAGTTGTACAAGATAATGATAAGGCCTCTTCTGGAGTACAGTATCCAGTTCTAGTTGGCCTGTTATAGGAAAGACATTATTAAGCTGGAGACATTCAGAAGGGATTTGTCAGGATGTTGCCAGGAAGGGAGGGTTTGAGTTAAAAGAAGAGCCTGGATAGGCTGGGACATTTTCCACTGGGCTGTAGGAGTTTGAGGGTTAACCTTATAGAGGTTTATAAAATCATGAGGAGCACAGATAAGGTGACTGATAGGGTCTTTCCCCGAGGGTGGGGCATTTCAAAACTATGGACCAATTTTTGAGGTGAGAAGAGAAAATTTTAAAAAAGACATGAGGGCCAACTTTTTTACAGAGAGTGCAGTTCGTGTGTAAAATGAACATCCAGAGGAAGTGGTGGATGCAGGTATATTGAAAATGTTGAAGAGACATTTAGAGAAGCACACAACTAAGAAGTATTTGAAGAAATAAGTGCCAAGTGCAGGCAGGTGGGACTAATTTAGTTTGTGATTATGGTCGGCATGGACTTGTTGAACCGAAGAGTCTGCTTCTGTGCTGTATGACTCCATGACTCTATGACTATGATAGAAAAATAGAAAGCAAAAGTGGAAGACAGAAGAAACAAAGGATAACAGCAAATTTGTCTGTAATACTATAAAAGCTATGCAAAAATCTTTAAAAAAAGACAAGTCGAAAGGTTCTAGAGCTGCGGGCAAGGAGCACTTGCAATAAGACAGATGAATTAACTGTGCAAATAGTTATAAACAGGTACAGTATAATTGAGATTACAGAGACATCATTGTGGGGTGACCCAGACTGAGAACTGAACATCCAAAAGTATTCAATCATTAGGAAAGACAAGCAAAAGGAAAAGGTGGTTAGTGAAAGATGATATCACTTTAGTAGTGATAAGATTTATTGGTGCAGGAAATCTAGATGTGGAATTAGTCTGTATGGAGCTAAGAAGAAACAAGGGGCAGAAAACATTAGCGAGAATTTTCTATATGCCTCTGAATAGTACCTGTAAGGAGGGGAGGGCATAAAATAGGAAATTAGAGATACAGACAACAAGAGTGCTGCAGTAATCATGTACGATTGTAATCCACATATAGACTGGGCAACTCGCATTAGCAATGATACAATGGCAGATGAATCCCTGGAATGTTTACACAATGCTTCTTTTGGGCAATATGTTGAAGAATCAGCGAGGGAACAGGCTATCCTACTAGATCTGGTTTTGTATATCGGAAAGGGGTTAATTAATAACCACATTGTGAGAGATCCTTTCAGAAACAGCTACCATAGCATGATAGAATTCTTCATTGGGATACAAAGTGAAGTAGTCCAATCTGAAAATGGGGCCCTAAATTTAAACAAAGGAAACTGCAAGGAAGCATGGCTTGACTGCAATATATTGGATAACTTCATCAAAATGTATCTTAGTGGATAGGAAATGGTTAATATTTAAGGAGTTATTGCATGTAATGAACAGTTACACATTCCTTTTAGGTGAAAGTGCACAACAGGAGAAGTGGCTCAACTATGACTAACAAGGTAATTTACAGATTGTATTAGACCCAAAGAGGAATCATATAAAGTTACGCTGGGAGCTGTTCAGAATTCAACAAAGGAGGACCAAAAGGTTGTTTAAGAGGAAAAAATAGAGATATGAGAGTAACTTTGCAAGGAAACTAAGTACAGACTCTCCCCTCCCCCAACCGCATCCCAAAACCAGCCCAGCTCATCTCCACCTCCCTAACCTGTTTTCCCTCTCACCTCAAGCCACACCCCCATCTCCTATCTACTAACATCATCCCGCCCCCTTGACCTGTCCGTCCTCCCTGGACTGACCTATCTCCTCCCTACCCCCCTACCTACACTCACCTTTACTGGCTCCATCCCCGCCTCTTCGACTTGTCTGCCTCCTCTCCACCTATCCTCTCCTCTATCCATCCTCTATCTGCCTCCCCTTCTCTCCCTATTTATTTCAGAACCCTCTTCCCCTCCCCCATTTCTGATGAATGGTCTAGGCCCGAAACGTCAAGTTTTCCTGCTCCTATGATGCTGCTTGACCTGCTGTGTTCATCCAGCCCCATACTTGTTATCTCGGATTCTCCAGCATCTGCAGTACCTTTTATCTCTATCACAGACTGTGAGGGCTTCTATCGGTATGTCCACCTTGTCAAGGCCAATCAGGATCTTATAAACTTCAATCAAATCAGCCCCCAAGTAAAAATAAACCAACCCTGTCCCAGCCTTTCTCCATAAGACAACCTGCACTTTTCAGGTATCAACGATCTAAACCTCCTCTGAACCACTTCACCAATGCCATTTATAACTGAAACACAACAGCCTTACTTTTGTATTCGATGCTTCGTGTGAGAAAGGATAGCGTTTCACTAGCCTTCTTAATCACCTGCTGTAATTGCATGCCAATGTTTTATATCTGACCAGAACACCTAGATCCCTCTGCACCCACCGTGTCTTCGTTGTTCCTTCTTCTTTACGAGGAGAATCAAATTTCTGCTCATTGAAGATATTGATGTGCCAATCTTTCTGTATGCACATCACACGCGATTGTTTCTTCTTCCTTCTCGTCTTGCAAACCTTAAGGTTGCAGGGCTGCAGCGGAATTCTGCAGGAGACAGCAAATGCAGTTCATTCTGCCCACTACATCAAATGGACTCTGTTTTGGTATTTCAGAGGTGGTAACATTCATTGTCCCATGCAGGGTTGTCCCTTTGGTCAATTTGCTGGAAGTAGTACTCAATGATATCCATAATTCAGTAACTGTGTCCCCAGTGAGCTGCATACAGTGATGGCAAGGCAGATCTTTCAGATCCCAAATAAGTGTACTTGTATGTAAAAACATTTAAAACCACGTCAGCTAAAATACGGGTGTTGGAGTTATCATCACACTTGCCATAATTCTCTCTGCCTTAAGACACATTTTTAAAATTGCAGTCTAGCACTCTCATTGGGATCAAATGCAGAAAATGCTGAAGAAACTCAGCAGGTCTGTTAGTATTTGTGGAGAAAGAAATAGAGCTAATGCTTCAATTCCAACACAACTCTATTTCACTCTCCACAGATGTTGTCACACATGTTGAGTTTTTCCAGGATTTTCTGTTTCTCTTTCAGATTTCTAATATCTGTAGTATTTTGCTTTCAGTGAATTGGCATTGGAATGCTCAGTAGAAATTAAAAGTTGAACTTGCTGGTTGAACTAACAGAAGCTAGCAGTTACAAAGGAAAGACATGTGCTGAAAGAGTGCTGCAATATCAAAATGTAGCAGCAAACACCAGCAAATGAATTGCAAATACGGATTTGTATGGAGGTCAAAAAAAGATCACTTTAATAAGTTGTTAATAAGTTTAACAAACCATCATCCTAAAGAATAGAGTAAGGAAACCCTGATCTGAATGGATAAGCATTTCCAAAGTGTATAAGTGATAAAGATTACAAGCTTCAGTGAAGCGCCTAATTTTATATGATTGCCCGTATTTAGGAGATGCAATTGTGCACTGTTAGCAAAGCCCCAAAGAACTTCCCTCACATATATGTAGAATGCTTTGTTTTGCACCAGGACACAATGACTATGACTCTCACACACATACATAGACACATATACGGTAGAAGGTTTTCAAAATAACAAATGGATTTGATACTACTTATTTGCAATTATTTATCTGCCTAGGTATATGAATCTTCTTATTTTCAAAGAATATCATCTGTGGCTGGCCCAGCGTTTAGTACTGATTCTTAATTGAACCTGAGAAAGTGATTGGGAGCTGTCTCTTGAACCATTGCAGTCCTTTCACTGTAGGTGGATTCACAATGCTGTCAGGGAGGCAAATGCAGGATTTTGACCCAGCGACACTGAAAGGACAGAGATATATTTCTAAGTCCGGGTGGTGTATGATTTGGACGGGAACTGGCAGGTGATGGTGCTCCCAATAATCTGCTGCCCTTGCCCTTCTTGATGGTAGAGGTTACATGTTTGGATGGTGCTGTCTAACCAGCAAAATGAGTTGTTGCAGTGCATCCTTTACATGGTATACATGGCTACTATTGGTAGTGACAGAAGTGAGTACTGAAGATGTTCGATTGGGTACCAGTCAGGCAGGCTGCTTTGTCCTGGATGGTGTTGAGCTTCCTGAGATATGTTGGAGATGCACTCAACCAGGCAAATGGAAACAATTCGATCATACTCCTGCCTTGTGCTTTGAAGATGGCATTCAGGCTTTGAGGAGACAGGAGATGAGCCACTTGTACAGAATTCCCAGCCTTTGACCTGCTTTTGTATCCACAGTATTTATGTGGCTAGTTTATTTGAGTTTCTGGTCAATGATAATCCCCCAAGATGTGACGAATACAGCAATAGCAATGTCATTGAATGGCAAAGGATGAAGACTGGATTCTACTAGTTGGAGAAAGTCATTGCCTGGCACTTGTGTGGTGTGAATTTTACTTGCTACTTTTCACCCCAAGCCTGGATATTGTCCAGGTCTGGCTGCATTCGGACATGGACTACATCAGCATCTGAGGAGTGTGAATGGTACTAAACATTACACTATCATCAGCCATTCCTATTTTTGACTTTATAATGGAGGATGGTCATTGAAGATAGTTGGGCCTGGGACAATTCTCTAAGGAAATCCTACAGTGACCTAATCGATTGATCTGTAGCAACTATCTTCTTTTGTACACATGACTCCAACCACTGGAGGTTCCTTCCCCTGATTCCCACTTACTTTCCTTACTAGTTTATAGTTGCCTGCTGTGGAAAAAAAAAATCAGTATTTATTTTGAGATAACAAGGTGTAGAGCTGGATGAACACAGCAGGCCAAGCAGCATCAGAGGAGCAGGAAAGCTGAAGTTTCGGGCCTAGACCCTTCTTTAGAAAAATGTTTTTTCTGAAGAAGTGTCTAGACCCAAAACGTCAGCTTTCCTGCTCCTCTGATGCTGCTTGGCCTG
>JAHRHZ010000069.1:19915826-20026501 GCA_024137785.1 Ginglymostoma cirratum | reverse complement strand
CAGGCCAAGCAGCATCAGAGGAGCAGGAAAGCTGACGTTTTGGGTCTAGACACTTCTTCAGAAAAAACATTTTTCTAAAGAAGGGTCTAGGCCCGAAACTTCAGCTTTCCTGCTCCTCTGATGCTGCTTGGCCTGCTGTGTTCATCTAGCTCTACACCTTGTTATCTCAGATTCTCCAGCATCGGCAGTTCCTACTAGCTCTGTAAGTATTTATTTTGTGCAGTGTGCAGTCACCCTTTTTTTAAAATCAGAGCCTGTACATTCTACCAAGTACCATGCATCGTAAGCACACCCAAAAATTAAAAATTCTGTTCTTTTATGCTTCATAAGCTAACTGATGTGTAATCCTTTGTCAATGAATTGTCGTTGGCAATTTCATATTCTGCAACATAAGCATTTAATGATTTTTTAGTCTCCTGCTCCATTACATCGAACTGTTCCTTTTACCATTGCATGGAACTAGTCCTTTTACCATTGCATCAACTTAAAATTACTATTTTACTGCTGACAAATTGAACAATAGGTATCATTCTTATCATTCCTACCTCAGGCAGGGTAAAGTGAAAAATTGAGCATTTTATGTGCATTCTGCACAGCCATCATTTCAATTTGATTGACACTGTTAACAGATAACTCATTGACTTCACATACCTGGAGAATTTATTAGCAACTTGGAAATAAGTATGAAGGGATATAAAGAGAAACCCATAGGAGTCTTAAAACGGCATTTATCAGACCTGTCACATCTTTGCAGGTTGTAATGGAAGTATTTCAGTTTCATTCTGCCATGTCTATAGAGAATAATATTTTGCAGTAAACAGGAGAAGAAATTTTAACATTTATCATGTTTTGAAATAAAAAATCATGAAAAACAGGGACATTTTCTATTTAATTTTAATCTATCGGTGTAATATACAAATACTTAAGACTTTTCAGTCATACCATGTAATGACTGCTCTCTGTTATTTAGTAAGATGTCAAATATAAAATTGCTTTCACTTAAATGATCGATTAAAATGTTTTCAGGTACATTTCAATTTGTTACTCATTTGAGCATATTGGTGCTCTTCTGGAATTTCTTTAAAACAATGTGCAGTACAGTTTTTTTTAATGTACGTAAACAATGAATTTCTTTAAGAATTTTTTTCTTATGTTCCTTTCTCCTCATCTCACAGTTGGTCCATAATTCCATTCAATACTGTGTTCCTCAACGAATAGCATTAATCATCTTAATCAAATCTAATGGAATTTAATTCAGCAGAGCAATTTGCAATGAGCTAATTATGTTTAACGAGCTGTCATTAAGCCACATATTGAGTATAACACAGGGCTTTGTCTACCACATGTAACTTTGAATGAACAAGGTGTCAAAATATCTCGTAAAAAAAATTGTTAACAGACCTTCTTGAAAGCTTGTCCATTCCATACTAGGCAATTTTCTGCCATTTTTACTAAATCAAATAGCTAATTCATAGTGGGATTTTTCTTTGACCTTGCCTATCTTTCATCATTGACTGTCAGATGTTGGTTTAATCACAATAACAATGTAGGCAGAAGCAAATAATCACCATTATTTAACAAGTATTTGGAGGAAATATTCCTACATGTACAAAATGGATACTTCAAAAAAAATTTAAACCACAAATGTATTCCTAAGGAACGGCTTCATTCTGAGAGCTTCTCCGTTGGCTATTCATATGGGATTCCCACAAGGCAAAAAATATTTCTGAATACTTCACGGCAGACAAATACACAAACCTCAAAGCTTCTCACTCAAGTTGTAACATACAGGAAAATGCACAAGTTGGAAATCTGTAAAACAGAAAATCTTGGAAACCTTTAGCTGATTCGTTAGCATTTATGAAGGGAACAGATTGGTTAACATTTCAACTGTAAGCCTTCCTTGCAACAACATTTCTATTTTTGTTTCATCGAAGAACCGACTGGCATCTTTTCTTTCACATCGTGGCTTTTCCTCCTCTCTATCTACTGTTCAATCTCACATTCTACATCTGAATAATGTCTCCTTTCCAACTTGTCTTCTTACCTGGCAGCACACAAATAAAGACTGATACTGTGGTATTTGTGTACAACGGTTTCTTTCCTCCAGTTCCTGAAAATAATCCCTTTAAAAGGGGACAATATCCTAATCAGAAAACATAAAGGTTTAAATAGAAATCTAACACTAAGAATCACTGAGTAGCAGCCAGGAAAGCTGAGCTCTGGGTCAAAGGATGTGTGACTACATATCACTCATTATTTCACTTCTCTGTAAACTTAACTACAAATCGTAGGCTTTTAAACAGCCACAATTTTCATTATTTACTCTGTGGTGAAGTCATGGAAATTCAGCATCTTGAAAGCAAAATTCAAATTATCACTGAATATTTCAATCTGGAATCTGTTAAAACAGGATTGAGGAATTCATTAAAGGACAGAATCAAATTATTCAATTGACAATAGTTTAAACTAGTACTGGTGGTGCTAGATTGGATTTTGTTTTATCAGCATTGGATGTTGAAAACACATATGGTTGTGGCAGGCACAATTAATGACAAGTTATATAATTACAAAAAAATCATTATCCGTGTCAGTGTCGCATCCTTCAGTGTCAGTGATTGAAGGACATTTGACTTGTTGCAGTCGTTCCCTTATAAAATGATGTCTATAGTAGTGTTCTCTAATAAGCTTTATGCCAAATATAATTATTCAGATTTAGTTAGCAAATACTTGTAAGCCTATTTGAGTGGTAGTCTCGTGTTAATTACAAATAGTTACTAACAATCTTATTTTCTGTGTTTTTGCATGGTGAATCAAGACAGCAAATGAAGCATATTTTCAATAGTCACATCAGGCAATTTAAATAGTAAGGTGATAGGCTGTTTGACATCAGTAAGTCATTACACAGTAATACTGCTATTAAAATGTTGTGTGAAGTACTGAGTTTACCCAAAATTGCAAAAAAACATAATTTTCAGAGCAACAGGATGATCTCACCACATTGGTAGGGAAAATAGAAAATGGAAATAAAAATAAATGGAAATTACAGAAAAGAATTTATTTTTTAAAGAAGTAAGAGAATTCAATCCTTTCTGGTCTGTTTCACTATGTTGTTGATTATTCCAAATGTATAGAATGCTGCTTCTATGTGGAAAATAATGCATGTCTATTCAGTTGCGCTGTACCATTTTCAGTTTGAATAATGTAGGACCATGGATAGGTTATCTCTTGCATCAGTTGTCCATAACCAGCTGCGTCTTGAATCCACACTGGCTCCTGGTTGAAGGTCTGGTATGTTGCATTGAGAGATTTATTGCAATTCTGCAACTGATGGGAATGATACTTGTCCTCCTTTATCCTCACCAGTTCCTGTAGAGATTGTTCTGAGATCAGCCAGGTGGGACTCATAGAATATGGATTGGAGTTGCTCATCTAGTCCAATTAGACAGGCTGGCTGACAGATATAAACAGAAGTGTTAGAGGTTCTGCTCGCTCTGAGAAAGCTGGATCAGTTTCAAGGATGGCCCATGAAAACAAAAGGTTGACCTGGTGACAGGATACTGGAATCTGTGGACTTATTTCATTGAGATAAGAGAAAAGCACGCTCCTGAAGAAATTTGCTTGCAACAGTTGTCTTGAGTTGTAGTAAGCATTTCTGACATCATGCCATTATTTGAGAAGCTTGACTCATTCATTCCTGCTGTCAAAGACTGGGTCCAGCATGTGGAAAGAATGTGATTTTTTTTGTGCAAATGATATTAGTCAAATGAAAAGAAATGAATAATTCTCCCTGACAGATTGTGGACATGCAGCTTTTTTGGTTATTAGTAGTCCAACTTTCTCTGAGGCATCAGATACTGAAACATTTCAAGAATTGACAAATTTAGTTAAAGCATATTAGAATTCCAAGTCTCTGTAGTTCTGAGACATTATCAGTTTTACTCAACAATTCGAGACCCGAGGGAATCTGTATTGAGATTTTTGACTAGTTAAGAAACTGGCAGGGGCATGTGACTTTGGTTTAACCCTTAATGAGATGCTGAGAGACCATTTGGTATATGGGATTAATGATGTAACCATGCAAAACTGCCTATTAGCTGAAGCCTAACTGGACTTCAAACAGGCACTACAACTGGCTTCATCATTGGAAAATGCAACAAATGGAGCATGTGAATCGCAGGGTATTCCGATGGAAGTGGATACCCTCGCCAGGCAGACTAAGATTGGCGAAAACTACTTGAGTGAAGCCTACTTAATTGCCTCACTCAGAACATATCCTGAACAGAGAGACTCTAATTCATCCTAAAGCAAAACTCAAAACAGAGTCAAGCCTCAGCAAATCAGTTAAAATTTTCTTCAGGATCTGGACTGGCAAATCAATGTAGTTGCTCCAGTATGTGGACTCGAGACAGCAAAAGCATCCTATTAGACCCAAATTGAGTTAAAGAACTCATAGGCTGGTATCCAGGAGAGTGCACACCCTGCAAAACCCACCTACATCTGGTTTGGAACAGTTAAATTGCTTAGTAATGTCCAGATCAGAACCAATCAAAATAAACTTCTAGTTAAATGGTCACCCAGTTGTAATGGAGGTCAATACCGGCTTGGCTGTATCGGTGATTACAGAATGAGGCTTTACCAAAATTTGCTCTGGACTCCAACCCTTAGGCTTGCACAAGACCTTGACCTAGACTGAGAACCTATACCAGAGAAGCTTTACAGATTAAGGGTACAACTTTGATACCGGTCTCTTATGAGAAGCAGCTGGTGAAGTTAACACTGGTTGTACTAAAAGGCTTGGGTGCAAGCTTGATGAGGCGAAATTGGTTGAGGAAAATTCTCCTAAATTTGCTCAACATTTTTCAGTGAAAAATGGCTGCCTGAATGAAGTGCTAATTAAATACCCAGAAGCTTTTCAGGAAGGTCTAAGGACTGTCAAAAGAGCCAAGGCCACTTTTCATGTTGACCAGAAAGCAATTCCACAATTCTGCAAGGCCGGCCCAGTGCCATTTGCCTTATGGGCAAAAGTAGAGGCAGAAATTAGAAAGCTGGAAAGTGAAGGAATCAACAAACCAAGATAACAAGCATGGGGCTAGATAAACACAGCAGGTCAAGCAGCATCATAGGAGCAGGAAAACTTGATGTTTCGGGCCTAAACCCTTCATCAGAAATGGGGGAGGGGAAGAGGATTCTGAAATAAATAGGGAGAGAGGGGGAGGCGGATAGAGGAGAGGATAGGTGGAGAGGAGGCAGACAAGTCGAAGAGGCGGGGATGGAGCCAGTAAAGGTGAGTGTAGGTAGGGGGGTAGGGAGGAGATAGGTCAGTCCAGGGAGGACGGACAGGTCAAGGGGGTGGGATGATGTTAGTAGATAGGAGATGGGGGTGTGGCTTGAGGTGAGAGGAAAAACAGGTTAGGGAGGTGGAGATGAGCTGGGCTGGTTTTGGGATGCGGTTGGGGGAGGGGAGATTTTGAAACTTGTGAAATCCACATTGATGCCATTGGGCTGCAGGATTCCCAGGCTGAATATGATTTGCTGTTCCTGCAGCCTTCGGGTGGCATCAGGGCCCGAAACGTCAAGTTTTCCTGCTCCTATGATGCTGCTTGACCTGCTGTGTTCATCCAGCCCCATGCTTGTTATCTCGGATTCTCCAGCATCTGCAGTACCTTTTATCTCTGAATCAACAAACCAGTCCTGTTTTCAGGATGATCAGCACCAGTTGTATGGATTGTGAAGCCCAATGGGTCAGTTCACCTTTGTGGGGATTTTAAATAAACAGTAAAGCAATTTTCACAGCTGGAGAAATACTCAATCCCTCGCAAAGACGATTTATATGCGAAGCTGGGGCAGGGGAGCTGTCCTTCACGAGCTTGACATGAGCCATGTGTACTTGCAATTGCAGTTAGATGAGGATTCCTAGAAGTATGCTACAATTAGTCCCCACATGTAGGGTATTGTCAGCCTGTGCAATTTTTCAGCGGATGACGGAAAACCCAGGTCATCAATTATCTCAAAGACGTCCTAATAACAAGGGATATCAACAGGGACCATGTAGAGAACTTGGACATCATCCTTAGATATTTCTCCCTGGTGGGCGTACACCTTAGAAGGGAAAAATGTATGTTCCAGGCATCCCAAGTGACCTACATGGGCTACAGCATCAATAAGACCATGTAACATGCGCTGGAAGATAATGAGAGCAATCAATGATGCCCTGGCTCCCATGTCTGAACCAGATCTCAGGCCTTTCTTTGGGTTGTTGAATCATTACGGAAAATTCATACATAACCTGGTCTCCATCCTGGTACCTTTGCAACAACTCTTTAAAAAAAGGGTCAGCTCTGGAAATGGTTGCATAGCCAAGCCATAGCTTCAGAGAAGTGAAGAAACAGCTATCATCCTCTAAAGTGTTGGCACACTACGAATCCAAATGAGATTTGGTATTGACATCCGATGCCATATACAGAGGCATTGCAGTAGTATTAGCTCATAGGTAGCCCATTGGAGAGGAATACCCAATAGCGTATGCTTCCAGAACTTTAGCTAATGCAGAGCATAAATAGGCCCAGACAGAGAAGGAAGGTTTATTTGGAGTCAGGAATCACCAATATCTTTACAGATACAAATTTGTCATAATAATGAACCACAAGCCCCTGCTAGGTCTACTTAAGAGGGCACTGCAGTGCCACTCATAACTTCAGGCCGAATTCAGTGGTGGTCTCAAATTCTAAGTGCATATAGTTATAAGTTGGAACACCAGCCGGGAGCAAATGCGGATGCACTGAGCCACCTTCCGCTGGAAGATATGCCACTGGTGGCACTGCCACTAGAAGAGTCTGTGATAGTTTTAAATTTCCTAGGCATTCTCCTAGTCACAGCTGACAACATCATACTTTGGACGCAGAAGGACCCAGTTCTGGCAAAACTGAAACAACTGCTGGCGATGGGCAAAGCCAAAGGGCCTTTGCAACTAGAATTGAAATCTTTTTGGATCCGGAGAGACCAGATCACAGTCGAAGATGGCATATTATTATGGATAACTAGAGTGATCGTCCTGAACAAAAGTCATTCAGGGGTATCCTAAATGAAATTATTGGCAAGAAGTTAAGTCTCTTGGCCAGGATTGGATACCCCATAACCACGCTCATGGGGTAGAGCCCAGAGGGCCAACAAGGACAAAAACTACCACCAGCAGCTCCCCCTTATTCTTGGAATGCCCACGTAAACCCTGAACCTGGTTACACGTCAATCATGTAGGGCCTTTCATGGGTTCAATGCTCTTAGTCATTGTGGATGCCCACCCAAAGTGGCTGGATGTGCATAAAGTTTATTTATCAAACATGGGGACAACAAACGAAAAACTGCACACATCTTTTTGCAAGACACAGACTCCTGGTGTGTTAGTCACAGATAATGGGCCATCTTTTGCCGGCAGGAAATCTGAGTATTTCCTAAAGTTGAATAGTATTTGACATAAGGACAGCTCCATACCATCCAACATCTAATTGTCTGACAAAGAGCAGACCAGACTTTGAAGGCATGCTTAAAGAAACAGCCTACAGCTTCACTAGATACCAAAATAGTAGCTCCAGCAGAATTGCTAATGGGGAGAAGACTCCGCACCAGGTTAAATCTGAACTTCCCAGACCTCGGGGATGGGGTTGGGTGGGGGTGGGGGTGGGGTGGGGGTTGGCGATGGTGACGAGTGTGAAGCAACATCGGGAACGTCAATGCTTGAGACAACATTCGAATAAGGGAGAGAGACAGTTTACTCCAGCAGACAAAGTTTGGTGTAGGAACCATGAGGATGACCCTGCGTGGGTGAGAGGTATGGTCAAGGCAATGTCAGGTCCAGTGACGTATAAAGTTGGGTAGGTGCGACGGTCCTGAACAAGCATTTCGTCCACATGAATACTGCAAACTTGCAAACAGTGTGAGAGCAAAATATGTCCAGCTCCTTGACAGCATTTTCCTGATTATTCCAGAACCTATGAGTTCTGCCTCTCCATCAAACATTGAAGTTGCCTCGGAATCTGAAATGGACATGGTAGATGTTGCCATCTCAATGCCTTTGCCTCCTGAAGAAAAGAATGAATTTCTTCCGAGATGCTGTAGGCACAAGAGGCAAACTACTGTGGACTGTATTTATGGTAGCCTTGGTAGAACTTTCAATGACCCAGGGCGAGCTACCAAAACAAAAACCAGCCTATTTCCTTGTATTCTGAGGGGGACGGTTGTAGTGATTGTAACGAGGTAAGACAGGTGAACCTCAAAGAATATGAGTTGCTTGATTGGGCCTGTTAATCTGGTCCAATCAGGGAACCCTGGCTGACATCCTGTTCACGCTAACAGCTGTCTCTGAGGGAGCTGGGTCAGTGTCAAGAGCTCTCCACGTGTAAAAAAAAAAAGGGTAACTTGGAGATGGGATACCAACTGCAGTGGAGTTATTTCACAGTAATTTTCAGATTGTGCAGATTGTCAATCCATTGACTTCCCATGGACAATTGCCTTGTCTTGTTCCACATCCAGTTTTATTTGAGCATTTTTTTATAGTCAGCTTGTGTGACATGATGGGTATTTCACTTCACATAACATCTGTGCTGTGAAAGGCATCTACTGACTAGCACTCCTCAACTAAATAAGTTTGCAACTAGAATGCTCATTGGTAGGCAGAACATTTTTATAACTAGTAAAATTCATTCTGCCTCATGAGTGTTACCCTCTACTTCTGAACTTTCATGTTATACCTAACTCTGCAAACACTATTATTCCATTTAAGACAATTCATTGCATTATGACATTTTGAATCACATCTAAAACATCTATTCCTGAGCTTCCTTTTCTATTATAATTTCACAGCTCCTGCTATCTGAAGTAGGTGACAGGTGTATCCATATCCTCACTCTGTTTTTGTCAATTTCCTTTGCTATTAACACATTGAGGCTATATCTGGGTGGCTTCATACTGCTGCTACCATTGAAGCCTCCAATCTGTGTTATTGTTGAATGTTCCTTATGAGCCATTAAGCATCTATGATTATGTGTTTTTATGTTACGTGATGAGTTTTGAGTTTGATCTAAACTAGTTGAGGGGAAGTCACGTTAAGGACAGTTTTCAGTATTTTTCCTCAAAGTAACATTACTTATTATACTTTCATACTAAATGCTCACTTGTACCAGGCTCTGAAATACAATTACACTAGGAAATGAAGAATATTTTCCTTGCAATATTCATGTTCTTGTGTTCTCCTTGTGTCTATTAGAGAGTCACACATTCTGACCTTCCCTCTTCTACTTGTGTTCTTTTCAGATGGTTCTAACTTTGTCCACACTGTGCTATTTAGACATACTGTTGTATAGCTCTGTGATATCATAGCAAGATTGCTTCAGGGTCCTATCATCCACGCATAACAAAGGCAGCTGGAAATCAATTTTCCGCAGGGCTTTTTTAAGGTTCTTTTATCTGTTGCAGAAATATGTTTATTTCTGAAAATCAAACTCTAGTTAATGCTAGGAGATTTTGCATGCTTAGCACCTTAGCATAGTTCAACAATTTAAAGGCAAGAACTAAGTTTTTGAAGTTTTAAGATGATCTGTTAAATTCCATTTTATATTGTTCTATAGAACATCCATCCTGCTTTCTAACATTTTCAAAGTTTGACTAAGCTTCGTGTGCATTTAATAGATCATCTTCATAAATTTTGTCAATAAACTTTACTAGATGACCCAACTCTCCCCAGTGTCCAAATCTTGGGCCTCTAGCTCTGAGAATACTTCACACTTGATTGTGTTTCTAGTAGGAAGCAACAGTGCCAAGGCCATACCTTGCGTTTTATTTGGTGAGGATGTAACCTGTCTGACTTCTACATCGCTGGGGCCAGGCGCCAACTCTCCGACACCACCTCCTACCGCCCCCTGGATCATGACCCCACCCCCGAGCACCAAACCATCATCTCCCAAACCATCCACAACCTCATCACCTCAGGTGACCTCCCATCCACCGCCTCCAACCTCATCGTTCCCCAACCCTGCACCGCCTGCTTCTATCTCCTTCCCAAAATCCACAAACCTGACTGCCCTGGTCGACCCATTGTCTCCGCCTGCTCCTGCCCCACCAAACTTATCTCCACCTATCTCGACTCCATTTTCTCCCCCTTGGTCCAGGAACTCCCTACCTGCGTCCGTGACACCAACCTCGCACTCCACATTCTCCAGAACTTCCAATTTCCCCGGTCCCCAACACCTCATTTTTACTATGGATGTCCAGTCCCTATACACCTGCGTTCCCCACGCGGATGGCCTAAAGGCCCTCCGCTTCTTCCTGTCCCGCAGGCCTGGCCAGTCCCCCTCCACTGACACCCTCATCCGCTTAGCCGAACTCGTCCTCACCCTCAACAACTTCTCTTTCAATTCCTCCCACTTCCTACAGACAAAGGGGGTGGCCATGGGTACCCGCATGGGGCTAAGCTATGCCTCATTCTTTGTAGGTTACGTGGAACAATCCCTCTTCCAAAGCTACACTGGCTCTAAACCCCACCTCTTGCTCCGTTACATTGATGACTGTATTGGCGCCGCCTCGTGCTCCCATGAGGAGCTCGAACAGTTCATCCACTTCACAAACAACTTCCACCCCAATCTTAAGTTCACCTGGACCATCTCCAACACTTCTCTCTCCTTCCTGGACCTCTCTGTCTCCATCTCGGGTAACCACCTAGAAACTGATACCCATTTCAAGCCCACTGACTCCCACAGCTACCTAGAATACACCTCCTTCCATCCACCTTCCTGCAAAAATGCCATCCCCTATTCCCAATTCCTTCGCCTCTGCCACATCTGCTCCCAGGATGAGGCCTTCCTCTCCCATACATCTCAGATGTCCTCGTTCTTCAAAGGACCGCAACTTCCCCCCCCGCAGTGGTCGAGAACACCCTCGACCGTGTCTCCCGTATTTCCCGTAACTCATCTCTCACACCCCCTCCCTGCAATAACAACCAAAAAAGAATCCCCCCACCAACCTCCAGATCCAATGCATCATCCTCCGACACTTCCGCCATCTGCAATCCGACCCCACCACCAAATACATCTTTCCCTCCCGACCCTTGTCTGCTTTCCGGAAGGACCACTCTCTCCGTGACTCCCTTGTCCACTCCACACTCCCCTCCAGCCCCACCACACCCGGCACTTTTCCCTGCATCCTCAGGAAGTGCTACACCTGCCCCACACCTCCTCCTGCACCCCCATCCCAGGCCCCAAGAAGATTTTCCACATCAAGCAGATGTTCACCTGCACATCTGCTAATGTGGTATACTGCATCCGCTGTACCCGTTGTGGCCTCCTCTACATCGGAGAAACCAAGCGGATGCTTGGGGACTGCTCTGCAGAACACCTGCGCTCGGATCGCAATAAACAACTGCACCTCCCAATCGCGAACCATTTCAACTCCCCGTCCCATTCCTCAGACGACATGTCCATCCTGGGCCTCCTGCAGTGCCACAACGATGCCACCTGAAGGCTGCAGGAACAGCAACTCATATTCAGCTTGGGAACCCGCAGCCCAATGGTATCAATGTGGATTTCACAAGCTTCAAAATCTCCCCTCCCCCTACCACATCCCAAAACCAGCCCAGCTCGTCCCCGCCCATCTAACCTGTTCTTCCTCTCACCTATCCCTTCATCCCACCTCAAGCTGCACCCCCATCTCCTACCTACTAACCTCATCCCGCCTCCTTGACCTGTCCGTCCTCCCTGGACTGACCTATCGCCTCCCTACCTCCCCACCTATGCTCACCTTTACTGGCTCCATCCCCACCTCTTTGACTTGTCTGTCTCCTCTCCACCTATCTTCTCCTCTCTCCATCTTCTATCCACCTCCCCCTCTGTCCCTATTTATTTCAGAATCCTCTTCCCCTCCCCCATTTCTGATGAAGGGTCTAGGCCCGAAACCAAGCTTTCCTGCTCCTCTGATGCTGCTTGGCCTGTTGTGTTCATCCAGCTCTACACCTTGTTAACTTGTCTATATGTCTACTTCATTCCTCCATTCATCACAAGTTTCATCAGTAGAAAATCATATCCCAAAACATTCTACTTGGTTTCAGACATGCTTCTCTAAAATAACTGAAATTACAATCTTCTGTCCGAAAAAGAATCTTACCTTCCAACGGCCACATTTCGAATGCACTTCACTGAAGCCAGTGCCAGCCTGGATCCAAGCCAGTCAGTCAATGAGTCAGGAAACCAAAACAACTTCCTTAGTGGATGGAGTTTATTGAACACGCAGTCCTTCAACTCCTTCCACGCCCACTATTAGAGGTGTCTGCTAGATATGATATTTTTAATTGACCTCTTTAGATGTGCTATGACTCACTTCTAGAGCAAGTGGGACTCGAACCTAGAACCTCTGGTTCAGAAGTAGGGACACTAACACTGCGCCTCAAGAGCCTGGCCTAAGATTTTTTTTCTTTGAATCAACCTGTTCAGAGAGATTGTTAAACATCTCTGAAGCAGGTGGAGATTGAACCCAGTCTCCTGGCTCAGAGGTAAGGACACTACCACTGTCCCACATGAGCCTTTGAGCCCTCCACATTTTTTTTTAATATCCAGAAGTGTTCTTCCACATGACTGAATGTTTTGCTTTCCCCACTACCTGTGGTATTTGTCCCCTACATATGTGTTCAGGCAATAATTAACCATAACCTGTTTCTTCTTCACTCCAAATAAAGAAATTAACAAACTTTACAATGTGATTAATCAGTCATTAACAGTGCCTTTCAAACGTCAAATGGCTAATACAGCATAATATTCTTACCAGGGAATGACTGAACAGTCTGAACAGGTCATGCAACAAACTGAAGAATTCTTCCTGAGATATGCAGTCTAAACTAGGAACTAGGGTAATTTAGAACACTGAATTTAATATAAACTCATTTGCTGGAAACAAAGTAAAGGAAGGAAAGGATAAATAGGATTAAGAGAGATAAAAGAGACTGGATGAAAGACCAAAAACCAGTACCTTTTTAAATCCCCAAAATAAATTAAGGTGCAAGTCTGAGACTCCATATTGACAAAAAAAGGTTTTTAGTGATAGAGGCATGTGTGACTTAGCCAGATGTTAAAGCTTCACTTGCACTTATGGCCTAATAAAAGCATAAGAAGTAGAACAGAAGTAGGCCAATCAACATGTTCATATCTGACCTCACCCCAAGCATCAGCTCCTCATTTGCAATTCATCATAGCCTTCAACTCCCCAGTATTACAAAAATCTGTCAATCTTCTCTTTAAATACATTCAATGAGTGCACCTCCCCAACTTTAGGGAAGAGAATTTTAGACATTTGCTACCCTTCTGGAGAAGAAGTACATTTACATCTCAGCGTTAGGTGAGTATCTCCATATTGTGTAACCATGAATTTAGTTTAAGATTTCCCAGGAGTGAAAAGACCTTTCGAACAGCTACTTTGTTCCCTCAGAATCTTGTATGTTACAATTACATCACCCATTAATCTTCTAAGCTCTAATGAATAAAAACCTTGTTTTGTTGTTAAAGTAATGCCTTCATCTCAAGAATCGGCCTAGTGAATCCCATTTGAATAGCCTCCAATGTCAATATATCCAGTATGTCTCACAGTACTCCAAGTGTGACCTCACCAACACCCTGTACAGTTGTAACAAGAATCCAATCCTGTTCCTGTGGTAATAAAGAACAAAATTCCATTTGCCTTCATAATTATTTGCTGCACTTGCACACTAATCTTTTCTGTCTCAAGCTGAAGAGCACCAAAATCTGTTCTGTGCTGTACATTTTGGAGCCTCTCTCCATTTCTGCCTTTTGATTCTTCCTACCAAACAGCATGACCTCAAATCTCCCAACATTAAACTTGTGATCTGCCAGGTTTTTGCCCACTCACTCAATGTATCTGCACTGCTATGTGAATTCTCTATGTTCTCATCATAAGATGCCCTCTCCCTTACTTTTTTTTTTATCATCAGCAATTTGGAATAAATTGTAGTCTACCCCTCCTTCAAATCATGAATATAGATAGTGAATAATTGATGCCATAGAACTGATCCTTCTAGCACTAATTACATCTTTTCAACCTGAAAAATACACATTAACCCTGATACTGTTTTCTGTGTCTTAACCGATCCTCAATCTATGCTCATATATTATCCCCAAAACCGTGAGCTTCCATCTTGTGCAACAACCTTTTATGTGGTACCTCATGGAATACCTTCTGAAAACCCAAATACGCTACATCTACCTGTTCTTCTTTATCAATGCTACATGTCGTGTTCCTGAAACATTCTAGCAAATTTTGTCAAACATGATTTCTATTTCACAACCTACTTTATGTTGACTCTATTTGATTGTGTAAAGTTTTTCTAACCGCTGAGCTACTTTTTCCCTTAATAGTGGATTCCAGTAGTTTCCCAGAGACAGGTGTTTGGTTGATAGGCCTATAGTTTGCTGTTTTCTGAGGAAGTCGCTCAACCCAAAATGGTAGGAGCCAATGGCCTAGTAGTATTATCGCTGGACGGTTAATCCAGAGACCCAGGATAATGTTCTGGGGATCTGGGTTCGAATCCTGCTGCAGCAGATGATGAAATTTGAATTCAATAAAAAATATCTTGGATTAAGAGTCTTATGATGACCATGAATCCTTTGTCAATTGTTGGAAAAACCCATCTGGTTCACTAATTTCCTTTAGGGAAGGAAACTGCCACTCTTATCTGGTCTGGTCTACATGTGACTCCAGACCCACAGCAATGTGGTTGACTCTTAATTGCTCTCTGGGTAATTAGAGATGGGCAATAAATGCTACCTAGCCAGCAATGTCCTCATTCCGTGAATGAATGTAAAAAAAATGTTAATTCTGATTTCTCTCAACAGATGCTGTGAGACCTGCTGAGCTTTTCTTGCAATTTCTTTTTTTTTATGAATTATCTTATACTAAACTAAAAGATAGGAAAGATTTAATTACAGAAATCAGAAAAGCTTTCCTATTAGCTCTTCTTTCCAGCAACATTTTCACAAAGACACAAATCTCCATGAAGATTTGTCTCTGTCTCCATACTAGGTGCCTTGCCCATCTTTGTCTGACTGTAACTGGCTTCTTTCTGGTGAATTTCTGTGCATTTCCTGAATGCTAGATTTCTTCAGCTAATAACTCTCCCTAAGGCAACTAAATCAATTAAACCACAAATAAAACAAACTATGACTTCAGCTTCAGAGCAAACCCATGAGTTCCTTAAAATCAATGACCAGCATTTTTTCAGTCTCTGGCACACACCACACTGGCTGGCTGACTTGTCGGTGCTGATCTGTTCCTTACTGACCCCTAGGCAATAACAGTTCTTTTGTCCTCTTCTACCATTCTGTAATGCAATGGACTGTTAACTTCTCACCTCTTTAACTCAAGATGGTAAAACTGGTTAAAACAAAAACAAAATAGACTTCCAGACTTCTTGGTATCAACCCACAAAAAACCTCAAAAATGACACACTAAAAATGGCTAACCATATCATCCCTTTCTTTCACAAAACAAAATGAACCTAAAGTTATTAATTTTTCTTACCACTATTCATACCACTATGCAGGTGGACTCTGCAATTAGTTCTCCAAACTGGGCATTTGCCAATGTGCAACATCAGTGAAATTTTAATGGCTTGAAGATGCTGCATTTGTCTGTGTTCATTTCAGTATAAACAACATTTATTGGCATGATTAAATGCTAATTACTGGCAGCCATGTTCTGCTCACTGATGCTTAACTGTTACCAATGTGGAGTCTTGATCTTTCAGATTTTAATTGTTAGAGATTGCAAACATGTAAAATTTAAACTGAAATTTGTTTTAAGTTTTCCTTTCTGTATTTCTTTTAACTTTTAATTACTCCAATTATTCTTTTACTCTTTTCCTGTACCTGAGTTAACATTGAATTAACACTGTAATTATCCTTCTCTGCCTTTATGGCATTAATTCTACAATATTCTGTAAGTACCTGCCTATTTCACTCTGGTCCCAAATACCCTGTTACATTTGTGGCACTGTGATCACTTTTGGTTAATTGCAACAAAATCCATAATTTGTGGGAACCATTATAAGCCCTACTTCTGCAAAATATGGTCCATTAAATCCTAGTTAAGATCAGAATAACAGCATATATTGGAATACAAAAATATTATTCAAAATATCTGATGGTTTACTTCAATTAATTCTGCCCATAGGTACATTAAGATTACGATAAATTGAGTTACAGCAGGCTACCCACAAATTTATGTTAAATGGAGCTTTGAGATAGCCAAGGAGGCTCCCAAGTAACATGATTTGCCCTCAAGTATGTTCTATGTCCAAACCACACCCCTGAAAACATAGTGGTGCAGTAAAAGTGTGAAAAATACCTTTCTTTTTAATTTGTTCATCGCTTAGACTGGTCTGACTCTGTACAGTAAAACGTATTAAAATATGTTAGCAATTAGCTATGTACAATATCAGTAATCTTTTTCTGTTTAGTGTGCCACCTCCTGAATAAGTCCACCATGTCAACACAGCAGTCAAAAAAGTTTTCTATGTCTCTGTGCTACACTGCAAATCCTGAAGCTTCTCCAGGGAAACAGCGCAGCATTCAAATTTTTCAGGGTGATCATCCTCCTTTTCTTCCATTGGTACATTTTGTCCACTTTTCTGATTCTTCCCTTAAAATACCGGAGACTCATTATTTAATTAGCCTTGTACTGCACAGATAGGGCTTTGATATTCACAAAGCAATGTGGCTTTCCTGGACTTTAATATTTTTCTAGTGTCACCCATGTTATCACAGACCAAGCAGCGAAAAATTCCTTGCATCACTTGCTACCATTACACATCACACAACATTAAAAAGTGATCTGGTAAAGGACTGTAAAACATTTCAATCTCATCTTTGTTTAAAGAAATGTTTCTTGCTGTTTAGGACACGGTCAAGATGCTTTGGTAGGGATCACTTGCACACAGTTTCAGTGTGGCCTAACACTGCTTCAAACGGCTAATCCAGAGTTACAAGTCTGGAATTTCAACTTCTAGTGGGTATCCTTGTAAAGAATGTCCTATCCATCGATGGAAACTGTTGACAACTTTCATTGAATTGCTAATTTGTCATTCTGTGCTTTCATGTTACGGCTGGGTTTTAATTTACTCTTTTAAATATAGATTTATAGAAATTACACCAAACGTGCAAAAAGAGGCTGGCAATTGCCTTCATCCCTGCAGACAGTGTGTCCCTGATTGAAACTCTGGTCCAAAACTGATTTAAAAACACACCTGAAGCAAACAATTCTGTGAATATCATCAGTTATTGACAGTTATATCCATTGTGCCATAAAAATTAGTAGCATCATTTACTAGCAGCAAAATGATTTTCATCAGTTTGAAATTTGTTGTTCACTTCATATCTCAAGTCTTCTCATCATCACAAGGTCAGAAGTAGGGTTGTTCATATTTGATTGCACATTGTTCAGCAGCTCTATTCACGTCTCCTCATATACTGAACTGTTTATGTTCAAATGCAGCAAAACCTGGACAATATCCAGACTTTGGCTGCTCAGAGGCAAGTCACATATGCATAACACAACAGCCAGGCAAGCGAAGACCTAACCATTTCCCCTCGACATTCGACAGCATAAGCATCACTGAATTCCCTCACTATCAACATCCAGGGGATTATATTTGACCAAAAATTGAACCAATCATATAAATATTGTGGCTATAAGAGTGTATCAGAAGCTGGGAATTATACAGCAAATAATTCATCTTCTTATAAACAAAAGCTTGTCCATCATTCATAAGATGCAGACCATTATTTTTAAACAAAATGTATTTTCATGACATGTCAGCATTGCTGGCTGGACCAGCATTTATTGCCCATCTCTACTTGCCCTTGAGAAGGTGATGATGAGCTACCTTGTTAAATGACTCCAGTCCATGTGCTATAACTAGACCCACAATACCATTAAGCAGGGAATTGAAACATTAAGATCCAGCGACAGTGAAGGAATCTTTCCAAGTCAGTATGCTGATTGGCTTGGAAGGGAACTTGAAGGTGGTGTTCTTCCCAAGAATCTGCTCTTGTTCTCCCAAGTGAAAGAGGTAACAGGTTTTGATGTGCTGTCTTAGGAGCCTTGGTGAGTAGCTGTAGTCCCTCTTGTATTTAGTACACACTGCTGCAACAGTGCCTCAGTCAGGGAGGGTGTGAACGTTTAAGATGATAAATGTGCTGCCACTCAAGTAAGCTGCTTTGCCCCGGATGGTGTTAAGCTTCTAGAGTGTTGTTGCAAGTGGAGAGTACTCTATCACACTCCTGACTTGTGCCTTGTCGATGGTGGACAGACTTTGGAGAGTCAGGTGGTGAATTAATTGTTCCACACCTTCCTGACTTGGAACTGTTGTTGTATTTTCAGCATTGTTGGGTTAAACAACACTGTGTGAATACCTACATCACATGAACTACAGTGGTTTAAGAAGACAAATGCCTTCTCCAGGGCAATTACACATTGACAATAAATGAAGGCATTGACAATGATGCCCACATTTCAAAGAAACATTCTGGATATCTCTGCTATTACACTGAACAGTGTTTCTATGTCCTTTTGAGGAAAATGGGTCTCTATCAAACAATTACATTGGAATTACAACATAGAAAAAGGTCTTTTGACCCAACTTTCTGTGTTATTTCACATCAAGTATTCATGCTAATCTATGTAGTTGTTGCTGCTCCCATATATCCTCATCTATCTTCCTTTCAAACGGCTATCTAACCTACCCTTAAAAGTTAGCAAAGTCTTTGCTTTAATTATTTACTCCAATTGTACATTTTAGCTTCAACCCACAAAGTCAGTTTCTTTCTGTTCTTAATCCCTCATATCTATGATGCTTCATCACTATATAAATGAATGTAAGATCTAGGAACAGGAGTAGGTTTTTTGAACTTTGTCTGCCATTCAGTAAGATCTGGCTGATCTGTTCATGGCCCCAGTTCCACTTTTCTACTTCATATCCCATCCCTGACTTCCTTGGGCTCACCTGTCAGTTAACTGACTCTGTCTTAAAGATATGCATAGCTCACCCTCTAGTGCTGTCTGAGGAGAAGAGTTCCACAGACTCATGAATGCCCACAAGAAAACGTTTCTCTGATCTCCAACTTAAAATTGAGACACCTCATTTTTAAACAATATCCCTGTTTTCTCCCACAAGATGATAGAAAATACTTTAAAGATTTATGCCATCTAGTTCTTTCTACTCTGACCTATTTCCAAACATGCCACAATCTATTCTCTTCCAGTAAAAAGTAATTCAATTTTTCAAGTCTTTCTTTGTATCTGTATTTATTTAAGACTAATGAATCTGTGCCGTACTCTCATTATTTTCCCAGCAACCTTGCTGTAGCCTGGAGTTCAAAACTGTTTAATTACTGGTGTGAAGCAAACTTCCTGTATTTTAAGACATTCCACCTTTTTCTATAAAACAAAGTTAAAGGTCAGGTAGTGGGCGGGCAGGTAGAATTTCTCAGGCTTCAGTCAAAAGCAGTATAACAAGTGGTTACCTGTTAGGTGTCAGTGGTTCAGATAAACTTTACTTTGCTTTACTTTGCAGCTTCACTAGAATTGCTAATTTTAGTTTCCTTATAGACATACATTCTGTCACAAGACACATAATGGTTTGGGCTATACCGTGCCACAGTTCAGGTCTCAGTCATTTGCAGCAATCCAACACACTACTGCTGCATCTTCAAATGCGTTTGTCAGTTTCCCGACACTATTTGGTACATTGAAACATGCAATATGCATGGCTGCTGCTCATGATCTGAAGTAAACATTGCTGCTCAGTAAATCACACATGGGAAAGAAGTTAAAGAAAAATCAAAGGCCAAAACATTACCTGCTGTGTGTAGCAGCTGGTTAGAACAGGATTGGAAGAAGCCCAGAAATAGATCATCATCCCTGTCCCTCAGGCAGAGAATGATGTGTGGCATGCAAGACCTAAAAATGGGTGGAAATTACAGATTGAGAAATTTTAAATAAAGTTATGTTGAAAAGCAATAAAAGCTATATTAAATTTCACTTTTAAATTAAAATGAAATGGGATTGAATTCTCAAGTTTTATAACCTGAGCAGTAAGTATACTGCATTAATTATACAGTAGCTTTCATCATTAAAAATACGCATTTGATAATTGAAGGAAACCTATTAGCTATTTTAAATGGAATAAACTTTATGATTCTAGTAAGTTAAAATAAACTGGAAAAAGCTATTATCAAATAACTATCATTGGCAAAATGTATTGTACTCCAGGCCAAGGTGGCTTGGAGCACTAATTAAATGCTGGATTCCCAATGTGCATTTTATCTTTCCCTTCCTGTACTTATCATAGATCAGCAACAAAGCAGTTTCATTTTTCTAGTTAACATAAAAAAAATCCTGGTTTAGTTTCATGACCAGAAAAGTACAAGTCTTTCATTGAACACTTACAAAATAGACACCAAAGATTTCACGTATTCGATGGACATTTCTTAAGATTCTCCCAATGACCTTGTTCTAATACTTTGAATAAAGTCTCTCTGTTACATCTTGGACAAAAATAAAGGATGAATATAAGTATCAATCGGTCACAGCTTTTTGAAGAAAACAATCATGTATGTAGTAGTTATTTTGAAAAAGATATAGATATTTGCAGAATATCTTTGGCAAAAATCTTAAGTTAAATTTGATTTATAACAGAAACAAAGATCTTTACCTGCCCAACAAGTCATTCCATTAAAGTAGAGGGTAATGAGAAACTGACCCATGGAGATTTTTTGGTCCCAGGTTCAATCCCCAGCCTGGGCTGAGGTTGTTAATTTCAAGCAAGTACGTAGAGCAACACTAAGGATGGGCAGTACACAGCCAATGTTCTGTGTGCTGGTTGCTTTCCTATGGTCTCTATTGGTCTGTCATGTGTTTGTGCAGACACCAGGTGAGTCTAAGATTGACACAGTTGTCATGCTTTCATGATCAAATGGCCTACTGACACCAACTGTCAAGACTAATGCATGAAGGTACTGGAGGGTGGTGGCAGAACTGCAGTTCAATATCAATCCACACCTTCAAGAGATGTAGAGGGAAACTGGAGGGAAACCAACTGAACAAAGAAAACCCAGATTGTTGGGAATCAGTTGATTTGTAAAACAGTAAACAAAATTATGTTTAAATGGATTAACAACTTGCAAGCACTGCTATTTTAAATGATACATTATGTAATTTTGTAAGGGAAAACAGACGAATATTTAAAGGAAACATCACCAACCAAACTGAAAAGCCACACATAAATCTTATTTTCTTGTTCACTGACAGCATTTCATTCAACCAATGGATAAATCTTGTTCTTCAGTGACATAATAATTATAGTGATAGAACTACCGTAGGTCTTTCCTTCACTATATTAACGTCCAATAGAATTGACAGAAACAGATAAATAATTTTGACAACTACATTAATATAGCTATGTTAAAATCTTCAAAGTATGATGTTGCTTTGTGAAAAAGCACCATTAATTTATTCTGGTGGAATCGCATCTTAATTATTTCCATTGCCATTGTATTTCTCGCTTTATACACTTCTGTATGAGCAATCACTTTAATTTAATAATTAATGACAATGTTACAAAACTATTACAATAAATCTTTGTTTTATTTATGTGACCATGTCATCTGCATACAAAACATTATTTGAAATAATGAGCAACATTATTGATTCTTCTTGCTTAACTGTCAAAACTCATGTCATTAGAAATACCAAAAACTTACCTCTTCATCCCTCCAAACAAGTAAATATATATGGTACTTCCCTGTAACAAGTGAAGGGAGATCAGATCATTCCTAAAATAGTTGACAGTTTAAATAGTTGTGTTTATATGTGTGCTTGGAGTCTTGAGCTTCTGATGATTTGTTTTGATTTGCTTTCATTAACCAGAGATGTATTTCCTTTGCTTGAAGACATTAGGTCACTTTTAACTTAATTCAGCTATCAGGAAATTGATGGGAATCAGGTATAATATCAATTTTATGTCCTATCCATTTTTGGTTTTCATTTTTTGAAGTAGCGGGTTGTGACTGAGTGAATCAGCATTCTGCCTCACCCCATGGGTTTCCTATTAGGCATGTTAGATTAAAATTAGCACCATTGCTTTTACTCTGAGGAAGGGCCACTCAACCTGAAATGTTAATTCTGATTTCTCTTTACAAGTGCTGCCAAACCTGCTGAACTTTTCCAGCAATTTCTGTTTTTATTCCTGATTTACAGTATCCGTTGTTCTTTCGGTTTCCATTACTTTTACATTAGGCCACTGTTGATCACTATTGATCAACAACAGATTTTACCTCATTCCTTAAGTCCATGAAGAACCGCAACTAAGGTGCAAGGGTGACATTATGAAATGAAATTTGTATGCAGCAGACTTATGACTGCTTTGTACTGAATTATTATATGTTGATTGGGCACTGCTTCCAAGGTATGTCAGGTAACATGCATATTTTCATAGCTTTGTCCAACACGCAAAAGATAGGCTCACATGAGCTGTTGACTATCACAGGTCATACATGGATATAGATTTATGTCCCAAATTTCTGCTGCAGCAGAACGTAGTTTCACAGGGCATCAACACAATTGAACAATTTTAGCCACAAAGAGACTCCGAACAATTTTTTTTTTGAAACTGTAGCGCAGTTATGTTTCTTGTGAATAAATTTGATTTGGAAGGCCAGATTTTTGTCTGGCAATAGATGTGTTGGAGCTGCCCGTGACTGAAGATAATATAAAATGGCTACCTGTGGCTTTTAGCTGGCATAAGAAGGCTGAAGAGAATTAATAGCTGAGGCAGTGGTTTACACATTCAGAATAATGGCCTTCATACTCATGGCAACCAGATATGACAATAAAGTGCTTCAGCAAAAATATACACACTGAGACATTTCTGATAAGGGAATCTCAGATGGAAGCCTTTTAGTAAGCTAATTTAAAGTTCTTTATTAAATATGGGCTAGAAGGGGAAAGCTCGACGCACCTTAGTTAAGACCCTTTAAGTAATTATATTTACATTTATGTGAACACATATATATATTTGTACAATAATAGTAGTTGCTTCAGTTGTAGTGTATTAAACATCAAGAATTTAATTAGATTCCTGTAGACAATCAGTTCTAGGCACAGATACAGCCTTGATAAGGAATACCCTTGAAAAACCTAAATAAGAGGCATTTGGTACTAACTGGTTCAAAGCTTGTAAAAGAGAGGAGTCCAATCCCACGATAATCAAGATGCTTTAGGTAATTGTCACTGCATATTATACATGTAGATATATTGAAATTATAAATAGCGTCTGGGGGTTTAACTGAATTCCCATGGACAGCCAATCTTAGACAGAGTGGAGAAACTCTATCCTTCTAGCAGGGAGGGTTGGATCCTGTCAGTCTTAAAATGTGGTTGTGTAAAAGGTATAGTGAAAGCCTAATGATACGTGATAAGGACATTTGGTAAACATCATGAAATCATGTCAAGAGCTAGGGTTGGCCATAGAGTTGTTCATCATTGACCTGGCAGTCACAGGATTGGATCTGTATGTCAGAAGGGACGTGGCAAGCACTGCCTTCAATGTTGCACATAATCATTGTAAAGTGGAATATAGAAGTATACTGTGCCTGATTGGGAGAGACGGAGTGTTTTGGAAACTGCCTCTCCAGACTTCTCCCATGTTGCCTTGGTATGGAGCTCCAAATAAAGATTGAATCATACCAGCTAACTTGGGACTCAAGTCTCCTCTTTGAAATCTCGCCCAAATAAATGCATGAATGATGTTGCAAACGAGGAGCAGCAAGAAATCTTTTACAGTAATGCCAAGTTTGCAATGGCTTTCCAAATCCTTGATATATTTTGTTTGTGCTTTTCACTAGTTGAGAAGACTTTAGATTGCAACTTGATATACATCTCTCCTGAGGTTTGAATCACCATTGTAAGGCATATAGAAAATTTATTTTCATCTTAACTGCCCTAAAAACAATAGCCTTGACGGAGAGTGTATGATCATGGTGAAGGCATGCTAAAGAATCAAAAGTATTCTGCTGGGCTAATTGCTAGATGTTTATGACTGCAAATGTCACTATTAGCTGTTGAATTGTAATGTGGTTACAAATGATTCAATACAGGACTTTGTCTTGAAATGGTAAGTTGACCATTATATTGTTCAGCATTGTTTAAGTGTTGAGATGCATAAGAAAACTTTTACCATTGGAATAAGTACTATTGCTTCATTAAAACTGTAGAAAACTACTGGAGTCTCTCTTGTTATTTTTGGTCTGTGTCTTAAATATCAGAGATCTTTAACTCGAAAAATATTGCCTGGATGTTGAAAATGTTAAAGTATTTACCATCTGCTCCAACCCATTGGTTTACAGACAACATGCCTTGCAAAACAGAAGAAAAGTACTGTCAAAAACTTATATAAAACAAGGCACCGATTCTTCAATGTCAGTGGGTTCAGCTGATCCAAGGGTATATTTGGTTAATTTTTTTGGATGGCTTTTCTTAATGGAAGTTTATTTTCACTATGACATGGCTTTAAATTACAGTTCTATTAGATTGTCAGAGTATTCTGAAGATTTACTTCTAAGACATAGGGGATTCTGAGGCCTGTCCATAGTGGATATAGTGTGAATACCTATGGAAGGGCCTGCAAAGGACATAGGGACATGAGGGCATAGGGGATTCACAGACAGTCTGAGAAGGCATGGGAAAGTAAGTCAGTAGGTGAGGTGTTGAGGATTTGTGTGCAGGGGGCATTAGCCTTCTACTGGGAGCTAGGCTGCTGTCCTCAAGCACTGAGGCAGACCTTCTAACCATTCTGCTTCTGCATTGATACTCCTGCTCCACTCACCCTGCACTGCACTGCAGCTCACAAAACCCAAAATCTTCCTGCTCATGCCTCTCACAAATAAAAGAATAACAGGAATAGGATTCAAAGGCTGGGATAGACTCTACTTCCCTGTTTCTAATACCTGCAACAAAGCGCTATCAGTTTCTGATCTGAGAATCTTCAGCCCCATCCTCTACAATTTTCACGTTTGAAGGATTCAGCATCAGCAGCAATTTCTCCAATGTATACACCCTGGTCAGTGTCCATGCAAGATAAAGAGAGACAGGAGAAGCAGTTAACTCCCAGAGGTGTGTCCTGTTCTCTATATCTCAGCCTTAAATATATCCAACAATGGAACATCCACAAATCTCTGGGATTTCATGAGTTTTATAAGCCTTTCAATGAAGACATTTTCTTCTAAGTTGAAATCGTTGGCTCCTTGCCCTGAGACTGTGTCCCATGTTCCAAATTTCCTACTAAGGGGAAACAGCCCCTTAGCATATACCATATCATGCCCTTTCAGCATGTTTATATTACAGTGAGATCACCCTCATTTTTTGAAACTCCAGAGAGAATAGGCCCAACATATCCAGCTTCTCTTATAGCAGCCCTCACATTCCAGGAACCAATCTAGTGAATCGTTATTGTATTTTCTTTCCTTATCTTTCATTAGGTAAGGAGATCAAAAATGTGCACAGAACTCCAAGTGTGGGCTCAGCAAAACCCTGTGTTGTAGCAAATTTTATTTTGTACTGTGATAGGGTTTCCAATAAAATCTTTGCAATAAAAGTCAACATGTCTTTTGCCTTCCCAATTGCTTGTTATCCCCACATGCTAACTTTGCATTCCTTGTATGAGCACACTTAATTCTCTGAACATCAACTTTAAAAATGATTCATGCTCTTTTGAAAATTTAGTTTTCCTATTCTTCCTTTAAGTTGCTTAGGCCACCTTGTGGGCCATTCACTTGATCTATCTAAATTTCTTTGCACTCTCTTTGAGTCCTTCTCACAGGTTACATTATGAGCATTGACTGAATAATTAACAAACTTTACATATATTACAGGCTTTTCTTCTAAGTTTTTTAACACATAGTTAGTGGAGGCCGCAAAATTGATCTTTATCCCAATCTACAAGTTACAGCCTGCCAACTTGAAAATATCCTATTCTTCCCTAATCTCTGTTTCCTGTCTGTTAACTATTCTTCTGTCCATGTTAAAATCAAATGTACAATGCCAAGAGCCCTTACCTTACATATCAGTCATTTGTGTGGCACCTTTCTGAAATGAACATCAAATGGATTGATTATCCGTAATTCAATCTGGCCACTAAACATGCAAACATGGCCAGTGATATCACTTGGCCATGACAGGACAGTCTACAGAAAACATCTACACATGATGACATCACCAAGTTCCATAAGCAATGGCATCATTAACAGTACACGCTTCACTGATGAAGGCCCGAGGCCTCAATACCCAGGATTCTCACCTGGGTTCCAGTGGGAACAAGGGCAAAGACCAGGAGCAGGGGTTGGGACTGAGGTCTGCACCAGGAACAGAATTAACATATGGTGTTGAGGTTTGCACTGGGAGGGTTGGGTGGATCTTAGGGATTGGGAAACACCGACACTGGGAATGGTGGGATATGCTAGAGGCTGGGAAAGAGAGGCCTGCACCAAACAGAGATCAATTTACAAATAAAATAAACTATTTTTATTTTGTTATTATTTGCAACTATAAACTTTCTTTATACAGAAGTATCCTTAATTTTATTTTTAGTAAGCCATGGGGTGGATCTTTCTTGTGGAATTGTTCTTTCCTTGGAACGTATTTTGTTGAACATTTTCATTTGTTTCTTCAAAGGTTCCCAACTGTTTATTTATTACAGTACCATTTAGCCTATTTAAACAATTAACCTTAGTCCATTCTTCCTACCTACATAGTTGGCTTTGATAAAGACTTTCATATCATGACACATCCCTTTGATTATGATTGTCGATTCCCATTAGATCTTTTCCCAATTTTATTAATTAGCTCTGCATCATTGCATGATACCATACCTAAAATAACTGCATCACTAATCACTTTCAAAATGTATTGTTCCAGGAAACAGTCAAACAAAATTCCACAGACAAATCTAATCATTTTGACTGCCATAATATCTTTTTGAAATCACCATGATTCCATTGCTCAATTATTCAGTGAAAACAAGAGCTCACCAGAATGCTACTAGCACTATGCTGAGTGATTCATGTCATAACAGCAGCGTAGAAGACCATAGGGTTACTCCAAAGGACATCCATGTGCCTGGATAGATTAGAGAGTTCTGTAATGCACTTTAATGAGGAAACAAAGTTAATTGCAGCTCGTAGCGCCACTAACTTGGTCATCCCTGAAGCCTGTGGAAACAGAAGGTCATAACCTGCAGGCTACAATGCCTGTTCAGATAAATCATTGCTTTGGAGTTGCAAGAGCAGAGGGTAGCTCAGAGCCGAGGTGTTCTTTAACTAGTTGCCTCTACCAGCAGAACACAGTCTGATCACCATCTCTATTACTCTCAGTTAATGATCAACTTTCAGAAGGTATTGTGCATCCAAGAACATGACAACAGGACAGCCCTCTTATGCTATTGTGCTTCCCACAAAAAGGATACAATTCTCATGTGTGAAATGGAAAAGTAGAACTAGATGCATTGTCATAGTGCTGAACAATAACAGATCAAAGAATTAATGGGTTAATTTTGTGTAATACAATAGAAAAAACAAAAGAAGGGAATAAAAAATGTAGTTTCAAAGAATAATGTCATGACATTCAAGACATAACTGAAAAGGCGCTTTCAAGTAGAATAGTTAAATTATGAGATGTAGACTCTTATTTATTCAATTGCATTTGTGACTAATGATAGAAAATATGAACAGTTGTTGAGCATACATTCTTTGTGAGACATAACAGAACTCTATTATGACAGTTTGAACCTTAAATGGTGGGAGTCAAAGATGAGCAGTACTACATCAAAAATGAGGTATAAAACAGAGTACAAATACGCAGTTGGAGAGGATTTAAGCATCTGAGTCATTATGTATATTGGTGTTTAGCTGCAATTCCATGGTCCTTAGTGGCAGCTACACAATGCTGAGTCAGAGCAGTATTCTGCAGCAGAGTTGATTCGAACCACTGTTGTGATGCAAAGTTTTCCTGACTGTGCTCTTACTTGATATTCCAGTATGTTTCCAGATCAGGTTCACCCTGAATTTTACTTTTTGGTCAATGTTGATAAGATAGGGCAGTGGTTGAGGAAGCACATAAATTATACTGGTTATTCTGGGAAATAGCAACTAATACTTACACAGCAGGTATCGATCAACTTTCCTAATGGAGGAATGAAGAACCAACACTTCATCACATATCCAAAAACAGAGGTCCCTAGCTTTATCCTTTCTTGAAGACAGTGGAAAGTTCTGAACTGAACCTGCACAGGATCTGAACAATAAGGCTACCTGCTTCATTATCGGAAGCTGAGGGATGACCCTTTGTTTCCCTGAGTTCCAAAAGTATCTACAGTCTCATAGAATTTCTATAGAATTTACCTAGAAGTATGGTAAGTAGAGAGAGACCTAAAAATCAATTGTTTTGGGATAATTTCTGAATTAATGCAATTAAGAAAAATCTGGGCCCATCCTACAAAATTACTGGTATCTGTACTACACGATGTATAAAGTCTGATAGGATAGAGGTCCACTATATGGTTAAATGTTTAAGACCTGAAGAATTAAGATTAATTCTTATGATAGGTTAATGATTCTTATGATTAAAAAGACAGGGTCCATTTGTAACTTAACTTGCTTCATATAATAATATTCTAGCTAACATGACTAATTCTGCTTGATCGTAACATTATCAGTATTCTGATTGTAAAGTTTAGTGCACCCAATCAGAACTCAGATAAATTAACGTGTCATAGCCGGATGATAATCCTTAGAAAAGTTACCCAGAGAAGGTCGGGCAGAATAAAAACCTATTCTATACACCTGATCCCCCAACCACTCACATTAATCCAACTCTCACCTCTTCCCTTGATCCCTATTCCTTCTCCGACCTTTTCACTCATTCATCCACTCACCCATTCTCTAATATTTATTCATGCACTTCTTCACACTGGGTAGTTAAATTTACCATCTGGCAGCTTGTAATAAGTTTTAGCTCCCTCACAACACCACTCAACTGCGACTGACTGCCTTATGATCTCTGTGTTCCCCATTTCTGGGAAAGCCAGAGTCAGAAGGCTTTGCAGAGCAGTGTCAGGTTGGGTCAATGTTCAAGTGGGACGTCTGTAATTCTTTCTGTTTCTGGGAAGATCTGACATACTGACTGTGCTATTTTTACAACAGGCATTCTCTTTGAAGGGGGTTGATCAGGTTCTATTCTGAAATGTAAGATACTGAACAAAATATGCATTACAAATAGAGCTCCCAAACTCTTGTAGCAGATATGTTGGAGCATGAAATAAATGTAGCTGTGATGCTGGGTTGCACAGCAATTCTACAGTTACAGACATTAATAGAGGACAGTTATAACGTAAGACCATGGCTAGAAATCTACAAAATGTTCTCTGACTGACTGAAAGAAATACATTAAGACAATTCTTTAGCATTGACGCAGCACTTTAACATCAATGGAAACTGAGGTCCATATCAGCTATCAGAGGATCAGACACGTTTTGATAAATTCTCAGGAAACTTTCAGCGTAAGAAACTTTAAATGAGACTTGTTCATGATAAGGTGCACAGCTCCAGTTATGACATCAAGGGAATTTGGGGGAAAGTAAAGATGCATCTGCATTAGATCTTTTGATGTCTCACTATGTTAGTGGAGAAAATTAACCTGGGTCCTGGTGATACTGAGAGTGGGAAAGATATACACATAAATGCTGCTGTTGTGAACAGGCATAAAAAATAAAATCCACACACAAGCACAAAAGTGTCAAAGTTCCTCTGTCTGAGCAACTCGATCAGTGTAGAATAGAATAACAATACAGTGGAGATGGTACCACTAACCATCTAGTAAAGAGTTATACATGACAATTTAGGCACGCAGATTCTAAACGATTTAGAGAATACAAGGTTTGGGTAAAAGAGAAGGTTCACTTATGCACATACTGCAATGGATAATAAAAAGTCAGGTCAAAGAGAAAGGTTTAAAGAATCATGTTTTAAAATAGAACGGGACATGGAAAGGCTAAGAGAGTTAGGGAACAAATAAGAAAGACTGAGTTCTTAGGAGTTGACTGCATGGCCTCTAATGGTGAATTGAGCTGTTAGGGACTGCAAAAAGCTTTAGAGGCGGAGGAAAGAGTTTGTGTGTGGGGGGAGCTGGGGGTGGGGGAGTTTCTTTGGGCTAGTGATGCTTAATTAGGATGAGATTTCGGAAGGATTTAAACAAAAGTATGGCAATTTTATGTGTAAGATTTATCAGAAGGATTGTGGTTAACTGGAGGAGGTGCAGAGGAGACTCATCAGTTTCTTACCTGGGATGGAGCACCTTAGCTACAAAGAAAGGTTAGCTAAATTCAAGTTGTTTTCTTTACTCCTGGGGCACATAATAGAAGTGTATAACATTATAAGGGGCATGTACAGAGTAGATTGAAAGCAGATGCTCCCCTTAGTTGAAGGGTCTATAACAAGGGGTATAATTTTAAGGTGAAAGACAGGGAATTTAGAGGGGACTTCAGGACAGAATTTTTAACTCAGAATGTACTAGGTGTCAGAAGGCCCTATCAAGAAGGGTAGTTGAGGCAGGTAAACTCACAACCTTTAAAAAGTGCTTGGATAAGCACATAGAGTGTCATGACATTCATAGCGATGAGCATCATGCTGGGAAGTGTGACTAGTGTAGATTTGTTGTATTTTTGGTGGTACAGATTTGATGGGTCAGAGGACTTCTCTTGTACTGTATGACCTTATGTTCCTAAGATAGTAGGAGACAGAAACCAATGAATATCAGCGGCCTTCTTGATTTGAGTGATGGGAGAGGAGAGAGCGTGAACCGATAGTGAACCACTATATTCAGGCATTGGCTAAAACCGAAACACTACACTTGTAGTGTCTCCCACCTGTCCTCCTCCTCGAAGCAAAAAATAGAAGATTGTGTGGAGGGTCGGAAAAGTAAGGTTTTTTTTATTCTTTTTACAATCTAGGGTAGAGGAATGGAAGCTAGGGCAGTTGCATCTCCTGTTGTAGGATGTGGGAGTTAAGGGTCACTGCTGGTGTCCCCTCTGACTTCACCTGCAAGAAGAGAACCCAACTCTAGCTCCTCATTAACCATGTTAGGGAACTGGAGCTGGAGCTGGATGAACTCTAGATCATTCGGGAGGCTGAGGGGGTGATAGATAGGAGTTATAGCGAGGTCGTCAAACCGAAGTTACAGGACAAAGGTAGCTGGGTGACTGTCAGGAGAGGGAAAGAGAATAGGCAGACAGTGCAGGGATCCCCTGTGACCGTTCCCCTCAATAATAAGTACACCACTTTGGACACTGTTTTGGTGGGAGGGGGTGTACCTACCAGGGGAAAGCCATAGTGGCCAGGTCTCTGGCACTGAGCCTGGTTCTGTGGCTCAGAAAGGAAGTGGGGAGAATAGGAAAGCAATAGAGATAGGAGATTCAATGGTTAGGGGAACAGACAGGGGATTCTGCGGTACCGAGCGAGAGTCCCGGGTAGTATGTTGCCTCCTGGGTGCCAAGGTCAGGGATGTCTCGGATCAAGTCTTTAGGATTCTTAAAGGGGAGGGAGAGCAGCCAGAAGTCATGGTACACATCGGTACCAATGATATAGCTAGGAAACAGGATGAGGACCTGAAAAGAGAATATAGGGAGTTAGGATGGAAGCTAAAAGCCAGGATGAGCAGAGTAGTAATCTCAGGATTACTACCAGTGCCACGGGCTAGTGAGGCCAGGAGTAGAGAGGCAGTGCTGCTGAACACGTGGCTACAGAGCTGGTGTAGGAGGGAGGGCTTCAGATATGTGGATCATTGGGATACCTTCTGGGGAAGGTGGTACCTGTACAGGAAGGACGTGCTGCACCTGATCTGGAGGGGCACCAATACCCTGTGCGGGAGGTTTGCTAGAGTTCTTCGTGAGGGTTTAAACTAGTTTGGCAGGGGGATGGGAACTGTAGCAGCAGATCAGATGATGGGATAGCCAGTGTACGGGTAGACATAGCAAGTGGAGAATCTGTGAGGAAGGATAAGCAGTTGATAGGGCAAAATGGCAGACAGGGCGACGGGTTGAGCTGTGTCTACTTCAATGCTAGAAGTGCCAGGAATAAGGGTGACAAATTTAGAGAATGAATCAGTACTTGGAACTATGATGTTGTGGCCATTACGGAGACTTGGATAACACAGGTGCAGGAATGGTTGTTGCATGTTCCGGGGTATAGATGTTTCAAAAGAAGTAGGGAGGGAGGTAAAAGAGTTGGGGGAGCGGCATTGTTAATCAGGGATGATATCACAGCTGCAGAAAGGGAGGCCGTGGAGGAGGGTTTGACCACTGAGTCACTATGGGGGAAGTCAGAAACAGGAAAGGAGCAATCACTTTATTGGGAGTTTTCTATAGCCCCCACAAATACCAACAGGGACACTGAGGAACAGATTGGGAGACAGATTTTGGAAGGGTGCAGAAGCAATAGAGTTGTTGACATGGGTGACTTCAACTTCCCTAATATCGACTGGAACCTCCTAAGTGCAAATAATTTGGATGGAGCAGATTTTGTCAGGTGTGTCCAGGAAGGATTTCTGACTTAATATGTAGATAGGCCCACTAGAGGGGAAGCCATATTGGATTTGGTACTTGACAACAAACCAGGCCAGGTATCAGATGTCTTGGTGGGAGAGCATTTCGGTGATAGTGATCACAACTCCCTGACCTTTACTATAGTCATGGAGAGGGATAGGAGCAGACAGCATGGGAGAGTAGATAATTGGGGAAGGGGGAATTACAATGCTATTAGGCAAGAACTGCAGAGCATAAATTGGGATCAGATGTTCTCAAGGAAATGCAGGACAGAAATGTGGAGGTTGTTTAGGGAGCAGTTGCTATAAGTACTGGATAGGTTTGTCCCATTGAGGCAAGGAAGGGATGGTAAGGTGAAGGAACCTTGGATGACAAGACATGTGGAACACCTAGTCAAGAGGAAGAAGGACGTTTACTTAAGGTTGAGGAAGTAAGGATCAGACAGGTCTCTAGAGGCCTACAAGGTAGCCAGGAAGGAACTGAAGAATGGACGTAGGAGAGCTAGAAGTGGGTATGAGAAAACCTTGGTGGGTAGGATCAAGGAAACCCCAAGGCTTTCTATGCTTATGTGAGGAACAAGAGGATGGCCAGCGTGAGGGTAGGGCCAATCAGGGATAGTGGAAGGAACTTGTGCGTGGAGTCAGAGGAGGTAGGGGAGGTTCTTATTTTGCTTCAGTATTCACCAGTGAGAGGGGCCTTGACGTTTGTGAGGACAGCATGAAACAGACAGATATGCTCGAACAGGTTGATGTTAGGAAGGAAGATGTGCTAGAAATTTTGAAAAATATGATGATAGATAAGTCCCCTGGGCCAGACGGGATATAACCAAGGGTACTACTGGAAGCGAGGGAAGAGCTTGCTGCCCCTTTGACAATGATCTTTGCGTCCTCACTGTCTATTGGAGTAGTACCAGATGATTGGAGCGTGGCAAATGTCATTCACTTGTTCAAGAAAGGGAATAGGGATAATCCTGGGAATTACAGACCAGTCAGTCTTACTTGGGTGGCGGGCAAATTATTGGAGAGGATTCTGAGAGATAGTATTTATGATTATTTGGAAAAGCACAGTTTGTTTAGAAATAGTCAGCATGGCTTTGTGAGAGGCAGGTCATGCCTCACAAGCCTTACTGAATTCTTTGAGGATGTGACAAAACACATTGATGAAGGCAGAGCAGTGGATGTGGTCTATATGGATTTTAGCAAGGCATTTGGTAAGGTTCATTCAGAAAGTAAGAAGGCATGGGATTCAGGGAAATTTGGCTGCCTGGATACAAAACTGGCTGTCCAATAGAAGACAGAAGGTGCTAGTAGATGGTAAGTATTCAGCCTGGAGCTTGGTGACCAGTGGTGTCCTGCAGGGATCTGTTCTGGGACCTCTGCTCTTTGTGATCTATATAAATGACTTGGATGAGTAAGTGGAACGTTGGGTTAGTAAGTTTGCCAATGACACAAAGGTTTGTGGAGTTATGGACAGTGTGGAGGGCTGTTATAGGTTGCAAAGGGACATTGACAGGATGCAGAGTTGAGCAAAGAAGTGGCAGGTGGAATTCAACCCAGACAAGTGTGAAGTGATTCATTTTGAAAAGTCGAATTTGAATGCGGAATACAGGAATAAGGGCAGGATTCTTGGCAGTGTGAAGGAACAGAGGGATCTTGGGGTCCACGTCCATAGATCCCTCAAAGTTGATAGGGTTGTAAAGAAGGTGTATGCTGTGTTGGCTTTCATTGGCAGGTGAATTGAGTTTAAGAGCCATGAGGTTATGCTGCAGCTCTACAAAACCCTGGTCAGACCACACTTGGAATATTGCGTTCAGTTCTGGTCACCTCATTATAGGAAAGCTGTGGAAGCTTCAGAGAGGGTGCAGAGGAGATTTACCAGGGTGCTGCCTAGACTGGAGGGCAGGTCTTATGAGGAAAGGTTGCAGGAGCTAGGGCTTTTTTCATTGGAGCGAGGGTGGATGACAGGTGACTTGATAGAGCTGTACAAGATGATGAGAGGCATAGATAGAGTGGATAGCCAGAGACATTTTCCCAGGTTGGAAATGACTATTACGTGGGGGCATAATTTTAAGATGCTTTGAGGAAGGTATAGGGGAGATGTCAGAGGTAGTTGCTTTACACAGAGAGTGGTGGGTGTGTGGAATGCGCTGCTGGCAGTGGTAGTGGAGTCAGATACATTAGAGACTTTTAAGCAACACTTGGATAGGCACATGGACGATAGTAAAATGTAGGGTATGCAGGGTATTTTGATCTTAGTAGGATGATAGGTTGGCACGACATCATGGGCCGAAGGGCCTGTACAGTGCTGTACTGTTCTATGTTCTTGATACAACATAGTATCTAGGTAGCAGAGCATTGAATAATCTGTACATTTCTAGAGATTGGGGCTTTGGAGATTATTTATTATGTGTAATCAAGTTGAGTGGAGAAAAGCCCGAACTAGGCACTTCAGTGGAATACAGACTGACAGTTGGGCAGACATGGGAGATTGGAGAGAAGGCAGCTTCTGTTGTGGGGGCAATTCACAAGGATAGATTCTCTTGGGTCAAACTGATAGTTATACATCATCTGTTTCATGCTGAAACTATAACCCCCCAGTGGAAGCTGGAGTTGGTGGAGTGGGCTACGTTTTATTGCTTTGGTGCCTTCAACATGTTGCTGCAGGAAATTGTGACTCATCTAACACTAGATGTTAGGTATACAGGCTGACAAAGAAACAGTAGGAGGATAGTCAGAAATAGTGGAAAGGTATAACTGGGCATCATTAGCACCATGTACAAATGATGAAGAAGAAGTGTCAGGGATTTTGGAAAGATTAGTGGTTGCAATATTAAGAGAATTTATAGGGTGCACTGGTTTGTGAAAGAGCTTGTTTAGCTTGATTTCAGCAGCAGAATGTCGAATGGACAGCACTGAGCAAGTCAATCAATTGATTCCCTTCGTCACACATTGGAACCTAGTCTGTATAATGTTGACGGTCTACTTGAGCCTTTGGAGTCATAAGCATCATGTGAGCAGTAGCCCGGGAAGATCACCTCTCAACCGAGCACTACATGCCACACAATTCAGACCAGCTGACATCAAAGCAATATGCCTCAGATGAATAGGCCAGGACATTCTAGTTTACAACTGTTGGGTCTTTAACAATAGAAGCACAGTCACCACATGCCAGAAGATTCTCAGAATCATCCATGGGAGACTTTGCCATCACTTGCTTCTACAGCGGCTGCTTTCCGTGGAAACACTTACTGAGGTGGCTGTCCGATAATCCAGTGCATCGTGGAGAATAATGTTACAGGAACACATCACATCACACACAAAATGTGAACATTTTCCTGACCCTTCTTTGTATAACATGAAAGTCTTTCTCTATTAAAAAAAATGCTTAGTAAGTAGTAAAATTGCAAAACTATGCAAAAGAAGATCATACAGTCAAGCTCATTAGAAACATTTCCCTAGCTCTAATGCTGATATGCTTGTAACACACTTTGCAGATTTCAGTTGGAAACATCAATCATTGCCTGGCTCATCAGTCACCTATAGACCACTGAGTATTAAGCTGCTGGTTTGATGTATGTTTTCCCTTCCTCTTCATCCATATCTAACCGCTTCTCCCATCTAAGTCATGTATCTATTGCTATACCATTCTCAACAATGCAGCAGACTACAATTATCTTGCAAACTGTTACTATGTTATATTGCAAAGATCACCTGCTCTCCCAAGTGGTCCAAGAAACAACAATGTTATTTTAACGCACTGAAGGCCTGTTCAATGATTTTCTAATCGTGACCTGTGTCTCTTGTGGCTCGTCTCTGCTGTGTTGTGAAGACTGTGTTGAGCTGGAAGTTATCAGTGTCTCAGTAGTTGTGGCAGAACAATGTTGACAAAATATCCGTTTATGTTCCTATTTGCCATACAGCTTTGTCCACAAGTTCAAAGAAAATTGCAGGAATGCAGTTGATTAAACCTTGTAACTTGGGGATGATTTCACGGTGGAAAGATGATAGTTGGTCTTCCTGGTACTGCTCACACTATCATAGGAATTGGTTACCTGGGCAGAAGAATATCTATGGCATCCTTGATTTCAGGCTCACTGCAAATTGGTTCAGTACAAATATATTGTTTGATAGGGACTGGAAAATCTCTGAAAAAAATTCAGCATCGTGATATTAAAGCCTGGATCTCTCTTGGGTATTGTGCCTCTGGCAGAAGAGGGTGGATGGGAGTTGCCACAAAGGAGAGAATGGGGAGAGAATGGTAATGATTTGCATTGCTCCAAATGATTTACAAAAATTCAGTTTCTTCTGAGAGTGATTCAAGTGACTGTAAGATTTTTTTTTCCCAGGATAGGGGAGTTCAGAACTAGAAAGCACAAGTTTGGGGTGAGACGAGAAAGATTTAAGAGGGACCAGAGGGACAGCATTTTTACACCGAGGGTGGTGCATGTATGGAATGAGCTGCCACAGGAAGTAGAGTTGCAGCATTTAAAAGGCTTTTGGACAGGTACATGGATATGAAAGATTTAGAGAGATACAGGCCAAATGCAGGCAAACGGGACTAGTTTAGCTTGGGAAACATGCTCAACATGGAACAGTTTGACCCAAGAGTATGATTCTATTACTCTGTCAGTGCCCATCCAAATATTGGTAGCATTTTAAAAATGAAACTTAATCCTTGCCTAATGAAAGGCTTCAAATTTCCCAATATTTCCAACTATGATTTTTTAAAAATTCATTCATGGTATGTGGGTCTTACTGACTAGGCCAGCATTTATCGATCATTCCTAATTGGTCTGGAGAAGATGGTGTAAGCTGTCTTTTTGAGCCGGAAACCTTCTTACGGTGTTGGGACGTTTACAGTACTGTCAGGAAAGGAGTTCAGAATTTTGCCTCAATGACTGTGAAAAAAATGGCAATCTTGTCCCAAGTCAGGTGGTTAGTGGCTCGGAGGAAACTTTTGGGTGATTTTGTCCCCATGCATCTGCTGCCCTTGTTTTCCTATATGGTCAAAGGTCTGGAAAGTGCAGTCTGAGGAACTTCAGTGAATTTTTGCAGTGCATCTTGTATGACATTGCTGCCATTGTACATCAGTAGTGAAGGGAGTAAATGTTGAAGGTGTTGAATGCGGTGCCAATCAAGCAGGTTGCTTCACTATGGATGGTGTCAAGCGTCTTTTTGTTGGAGCTGCTGTCAACCAGGCAAGCATGGAGTATTCCACCACATTCCTGACTTCTGCCTTATGAATGATCGACAGACGTGGGAAGCAAGGGGTGAGTTACCCGCTGCAGGGTTCTCAGCCTGTGATCTGAAATCGTTGCAATAGTATTCATTTGGCAAGCCTAGTTTAGTTTCTGGTCCATGGTGACCCCATGAACGTTGATTTTGATGATCCTTCGATTGCTAGAATTCGGGTAAGTAAGAGGTATTCAATCTATCTTAGTAATTGCTGACAGCTGTATTGCATTCACAAGGAGCTCTGTAAGACCTTTATGTCACTGGGTTTAATTTTTATTATTTAGTTGGTGTTGATTTTGGTCATTTTAACCAAAGGTTTGTTGCTAGTTTATGCTCTGGGATTGTTTCTTGAAAAATTGAGAAACATTCCAGAGAATGTATATCTTCAGGGATTACCTGCACTATTTATCTTATTTAGTGGACAAAAATGAAGGAGGAACAATGTTAATTAGATACCTCATGAACATTGCCTGTGTCAAAGCCAAATGTCTCATGGAAACAGAGGAGAAAATTCAGTCAACAGGGGCCCAGAATAGCCAGAAACAGATCTTCCAATTTCTACGCATCCGGTCTGGAAGAAAAGATTGGCAGAATGGACTATGGGTGACTGATGCAATACTGGCCATTACCTTGCTCGCACCATCCTGCGGAATTTAGTTTTTACTCTTTAGTCATCATTTGTCAACATCAAACGTTCAAAACAACTGAAGGGAAATTCCGAAGGAACATGTCCAGCCACCATGATCATTCAGAAACCAGTTGAAATTCCTACAAAATTTCATATAGTTGTTTCATTACTGGCTCAAATATTTGCGTGGAAAGAAGCACAAAGAAGTTATTTTTGGTCAGTTCCAGTACTTGGCACTTAGATGTCAAGATGGTGACAAAGCTATACAACTTCAACTCATTCAGCAGGGATCGCAAATAATTTCACCTCAGTTAATCAATAATCTGAAAATGTTCCAGCTGTATCTCATCATTAGGACGTAACAATTTTCCGTTGGGAGAACTTTAGAAAGGTACAATACCAGTGGCAACAGTAACATGAGTTATAAAATTACTTATGCTGTAAAGTTCCACAAAAGTGCTTGGTTTTAATATTAGAGAAACAAGGAGAAGGTGAAAGATGATCAGACAGCAATTTATAACTATTGTAAACACTTCAAAAACAATAGAATATCTTCTCTCCAAACTACATACTTGACCAGGAGTAGCGGGTGTTTGGCTATTAATTGTTGGAATTAGAATACATGTATGTGTAAAAATGTATTTTTCTAATCATCCTGATCAGAGATGTTATTCCAGTGGAGCAGATGGGACTTGAAACTGGGCCTCCTGGTTCAGGTAGGGACATTAGCCCAGGTTCAAGTCCTGCCGACTCGAGTGGTATTTTGTAACACTTCTTAATAGGTTGATTCGAAAATAGTTATTTCTAACATGCATGCATATACTGTAATCAGGTAGGTGTTAACACATGGGGTTGACAGTTCTCCATGGTCTGAATGACTGGATAAAGGAGATGGATAAGCTAATAACTCTTCAAAGGTCCATGCTGTTACATTTATTTCTGAAGAACACATAAAGTGAATTAACATATTGGAGCCAAAGAGCTTGTAAATGTTGTATTTATTTTAAACGAAGTGATACTTAAAACTAAGTATTTCTTCACAATTCATTGATGTGGCTGACACAGAGGACTGGGATTAGAAACATATTTGGGATTAATTAAGGATTTTAAGAACTGGAAAAGCTCAGCCTGAATAAAGACACACATCTGTATAGGAAAACAGGTTTCTTCATTGGAATTGTGATCGAACAACTTTAAACAGTACGAGCAGAAACAGACCATTCAGCCCATCGAGTCTGCTTTTTCATTCAATGAGATTGTAAGGGATCTGATAATCCTCAACTCCACTTTCTTGATTTCCATCCATGAACTTTGATTCTCTTACTGATTAAAGATCCTTCTATCTCAGTGTTGAATATAATTAATTACCCACTTTCTACACCTCTCAGTGGTTTAAGAAAAAATCCACAGATTCACTGTTCTCTGAGAGAAGAAATTCCTTCTCATCTGTCTTATAATGGGTAAACTTTTACTCTGAGATTATGCACACAGACTCTCGCAAAAGGGAAATAAAAACATTTACATCTAGCCACTAAGAAGGATGACATTTCAATAAGATCGCATCTCATTCTTTTAAAAAGCAATGAGTATAGCCCCAAACTATTCACCTTCTCTGAAGAAAATCCCTCCATGCCCAGGGTCAACCTGGCAAACCTTCTTTGGACTGTCTGTAATGCCAATATTACTGCATTAACTTTGACTTTTTTTGACATCTTCTTCCCCCTTTGTCTCTGTGTACATTTTTAGAACAAAAATTGCTAGTACAGTCTGTCCCTTTCAACATTGGCCTGCAATATTGCCAAATCCACTTGTTTTGTGAGCCCAAGTGTCCCCTCTACAGAACCTTCAACCTACTTTATTTAGTTTAAAAACCCCTTCCGCAGCCCGAGTTATTTGATTTGCTGGGACACTGGTCCCAACTCAGTTCAAACAAAGACTATCCCACCAGGACAGTTCCTTTCTACTATAGCACTGGTCTTGATTAACTAAAAATTTCCTTTACACATATTTTCCCAGCCTTAATGACATATTGAAATTTTCAAAAAATAAATCATATTGGATGGAATGCTTTTCCAGAAATCTAAAACATTCGGATTAAAAAAGCTCTCGCACTACATAAAACTACTCTTCTCAACCACAATCCCAATTGTATTGACTTCACATCTATTTCTTTTTAAATAAATCCACTACCTTGACTGTATTTAGATACTGAGGTTGTGACTTGCTCACTGAGCTGGCTTGTTCTCATTCAGATATTTTGTCACCGTGCTAGGTGATATCGTCAGTGGAGTCTTCACTGAAGCGATGTTATCCTACTCCGCTTGGAATTTATACTGTCCTGTCCATTATGGTGAGTACTGTCATTTTTGGTTTTGATCTGTATACGGTTTGTATGTGGTCCAGTTCTATATGTTTGTTGATTGCGTTACTGGTGGACAACCATGCCTCTAGGAATTCCTGTGTGCATCTTTGTTTGACTTGGGCTGCTATGGTTACCTTGTCCCAGTTAAACTGATAGTCTTCATTGTCTGAGTGCACTGATATTAAGGAAAGTTCATCATGCTGTTTTGCTGCCAGTTAATGTTCACGTATGCTGATGGCTAGCTTCCTTCCAGTCTGTCTGATGTAATGTTTGTGGCAGTCATTGCATGGTATATTGTAAACCACGTTGGTTCTGCATGTTGTGGGAATGGGGTCTTTAATCTTTGTAAGTGTTTGTCATAGAGTGGCTGTGGGCTTGTGGGCCACCGTGATTCCTAGTGGTCTTAGGGGTCTTGTTATCAGTTCTGATATGTTGTTGGAAAAAGGGCAATGTGGCCAGTGTGTTAGGGCATACTGTGTCCACTGTTGCTCTCTGTTTAGTAGGCATCTGCGGATGAAGTTGCGGGGATATCCATTTAGAGTGAGGGTTTTGTATAGGTGCTCATCCTCTTTCCTGCGTAGATCTGGAATGTGGCAGTGTGTCCTGGCCCCTTTAAATAGTGTCCTAATGCAGCTTTGTTTGTGGATGTTGGGCTGGTTGCTGTGGACGTTGATGATTTGATCTGTATGGGTTGCTTTTCTGTACACTGAGGATTGGAACTCCCCATTGGTTATATGCTCAACTTTAACATCCAGAAACGGAAGTTGTTCGTTGGTTTCTTCTTCTCTTGTGAATTTAATCCCTGTGAATTCACTATTGATGAGGTGGTGGGTCTCTTCTAATTTGTTGTGTTTAATAATGATGAATGTGTCATCTACATACCAGATCCACAGTTTAGGTTGATTGCGGGGGAGGGTGGTGCGTTCTAGTCTTTGCATGAATGCTTCTGCGATGAGTCCTGAGATGGGTGACCCCATTGGTGTACCATTGATCTGTTTGTATACTTGACCATTAAAGACAAAGTGTATGGTGAGGCAGAGGTCTAGAGTTTAAGTATGTTGTCATTGCTGATGGAGCTGCTGGCCTGCATTGCTGCTCCCTTTAGTAATGTGGCCTGTGTTTCTCTGGCTAGTGGGATGTCGATTGATGTGAATAAAGCTGTGACATCAAAGGATACTATAATCTCGACATCGCTGATTTTTACGTTCTTGAGGGTATTGAGGAAATCTTGGGTTGAGTGGATGGAATGGGGTGATCCGTCTACCAGGTGTTTCAGTCTCTGTTGTAGGTCCTTGGCCAGTTTGTGTGAAGGTGTGCCTGGGAGGGAGACAATGGGTCTGAGGGGGATGTCTGGTTTCTGTGCTTTAGGAAGTCCATAGAAGTGGGGGGTGTTCATGCCTTCTAGTTTCATTCTCATGTAGTCCGCCTTGGTTATCTGCCCTGAATTCATTAGTCTCTTCAGTGCCTGGGTGATCCTATTATACTGCTGCAGTGTTGGGTCTATCGCCACCAGTTGGTAAGTGGTTGCATCTGCATGCCTTGCCTGGGCTTTCTTAATGTAATCTGATTTGTTCATAATGACGGTCATGCACCCTTTGCCTGCTGGTAGGATTATGATGTTCTTGTCTTTCTTGAGTTTAACTAGTGCTTTTCTCTCTGACTTATTCAGGCTGTCCCCTCTGTTCCTTCTGTGTAGTGTGGGGATTATAATTTGTTGGATGACTTGTCGTGTTTTGACTGTGAGTCTGTTGTCTTTTAATGTACAGATCAAAAACCGGAAATGCCACTACGCACCACAACAGACTAGACAGTATCAATTCCAAGCGGAGTAGAATAACATCGCTTCATCAGAGGTTCCACTAATGATATCACCTAGCGTAGTAAGGATACGTCTGAACGAGAACAAGCCAGCTCGGCGAGCAAGTCAACAACCTCATCCACAACCCGAGCTAGAGATCTTTGCCAAAACTTTAAGAATTTAGATACTCTTTCCTGTGTTGATTGTAATTGGTGAAGAAGATTGGTATTTATATAACAGATTTAGGGGAGGTGATGGCCCAGTGATATTATCACTAGACTATTAATCCAGAGACCCAGGGAATGTTCTGAGTTCAATCCAACCATGGCAGGTGGTGGAATTTGAATTCAATAAAGAATCTGGAATTAAGGATTTAATGACGACCATGAAACCATTGTCAATTGTCAGAGAAAACCCATCTGATTCACTAATATCCTTTAGGGAAGGAAAATGCCATCCTTACCTGTTCTGACCTACATGTGATTCTAGACCTTCAGTCATGTGACTCTTAACTGCCCCCTGGGTAATTAGAGATGGGCAATAAATGCTTGCCTAGCCAGCAACACTCAGATCTCAAATGAATAAAAAAACGTCATTGCCAAATACCTCAAAGTGAGGTTCAGCCACTGAAGTACTTTTGAATTACCACCACTTTTGTGTTAAAGACAACACCGCAGATAATTCGTAAGCTCTCACAAACAGAAAAGTGAGAAGTAATCAGATCATCCTTTTTGTGATGTTGATTGAGGGTTAACATTCATCAGGGCAGCAGGTTCTTTTCCTCATCTTTGTAATAGTGTCATGACATCTTTTACATCAAACTGACAGGGCAGATAGGCCTTGGGATTAACATCTGACCTGCACTACACTAGTAACTCAGCCTTAATGTTATTGTAAATATGCTGGAGTGGGACCTTAACATACCACTTTCTGACTCAGAGGCAAGAGTGATTTTCACTGAGCCGTAACTGGCAAAAACAACTTTCTAACTGTTTTAAGTTATGAATAGAGACACGACTTATCTTTTGGAGGAATTTGTGGGAATTCACAATTCCTGGAACAGTAAAGAACAGTCTGTTGTAAAAACAGCAGAGCTGTGAATTTGGCTACTAGAAATGTGTATGCTGCAACATATGCAGTTTTGTAGGAGCATTAATTTTTTAACATACTTTTTTGTCAAAGTGCAACTAGGACACGAATTTGTCATCTTGTCATGGATATTATGTGCAATGTACCAAGAAGTTTATCTTAAAAAAGCATTTCAAAGTGACAATTCCACATTAAAATTTCAGTTTAACATTAGACAATGAGTGTTTTTGTTTCATTTGAGTTTGGAACATTCCCATTTCACTGATACACAATAGCATTTATGCCCAAGATTTAATACTTAATCTGAAATGAGCTATGAAGTAATTCTGCAGAAAGATCAGACAAGTCAAGTTGCCTTTTGACTGTGCAAGGATTGATACAAGCATCTTCAGCAGTGTAGTGGAAAACTTGGCACAGGAAACATCTTCAAGCTTTTTTTCAAAGTAATGGAAATGTCAACTCATCACCTGCCTCTTGCAGAGTGGTTAGATGCTTACAAAGTATTTGTTAGAATTTTAAAGCACCATTACTTGCATCCATTTTAGACAAAAGGCACATTCTACAGCTTTTATAATTCATTCCATACTTTCCAACGTTATTGCTCAAGCATCAGAGATGAGAAACTGATATTTAGCTGGAATTATGCTCAATACTCTATTGTGACATTTGTTTCAAGTACTTTCATGACATTGTCTCTAAAGCTTAGATTACATCTTGTGCTGATCACATTAGTCCTGCATGCATGAAGGAATAAGTCAAGGAATCCAGTATATATAGTTGCTTGAAATACAGAACTTGATTACTACTGAGAAAAAGCACATTTTGCAGATATTTTTGTCTTGCATTTGTTATGGACCACACCAAACCCCCTCAAAATATATGAAGAAGACAGACTAGACCTTAACTTTTCCTTATTTCAAAGGTACATGTAAGGTGTTGCATTCCAAATGCAATTTGATTGGTCATACTACTCAATTTTAAGCAAGACACACTTAAGTTTTACACTACAGTTAAAATACAGACAAAATAAAAATAAAAGAATTGGGTTCACCATAATAACTCTATTGAAATGCTTAACAAAATTTTATATACACACTACTAATTAACTGTTCCAATATAGTAACAACTAATAAACACACACTTGGCAAAAGCAAATTCAGCAAAATGTATTATCTCTCATTCAATTCTAGTAGCAGGAAGAGAACCCCATCTTTTAGCCATAACATGAGAGAAGAATAAGACCTTCCACATCCAGTTTCAAGACCCCAGCAACTGCTGAAAGATAAAACTAAATATCCTGGTTCTGTGGGAGCTTGACTTCACCAATTCAGCCTGTTTCTATTATTCCAACCTTAAAAAAAGAACCCAAGGCCTCACAAGCTGTTTGCTTTATTGACTTTGAGCATGCTGCTCAACACCACTGCCTCAACTTTCTTCGCCAGGATATATACATCTCAAAATACCAGGACAAATACATCTCTTAAAGTCATAGCACATTTGCAAAAATACTGATGTAAAGGGGATGCAGATTTGAGTGTTCTATTTCAAACATGAATGAATGCAGAATGCAGCCCATTAAAATGTGCAAGGAAATTCTTACATTTGGCTGTAAATTCAAGTATATCTCTTTCCTGGCAGCGTGAGCTGGTAAATATGCCACGGTGTTTTTTCCACCTTTTAATGTAAGCCATCTTCATGGGTCAATATATATTCAGTGGGATCCTTACAATTCCACATGCTGAAAAATTGATTTATTGGCAACCTGATGAGTAGGGCCCAAGCCATTTGCTCATCATGCAAACTCAGTGCTGAAATAAGGTGCATTAAAGTAATTCTTGCAAGACAAGAGCTACTCGAATCAGATTATTTCTCACAATATATCACACAAATTCATGAACAGGCCTACACCATCAATTTCAGTTCTGGAAAATGCTCAGTCCACCTCAGATTATCTAGGAAGACTTAGTGTATCTCAAAAATTTGAGCAACAATTTACATAAGGGAAATCATGCTTGAAAAATCTGCTGGAATTTTAACAATGTAACTGGTGATAATGGGAAGCCAGTAAATATGGCTTACGTGGACTTTTAGAAGGCTTTGATATGGTCCCATGTAAGAGATTAGCATGTAAAATTAAACAACAAGGGATTGGAGTAGTGTCCTGACATGTATAGAGAACTAGTTGGCAGATGGGAAGCAAAGAGCAGGAACAACCAGGTCATTTTCCAAGTGCCAGCCAGTGACTAGAGGGATATGACAAGGATCAGCGCTTGGACCCCAGCAATTCAGAATATATGGTAAGATTTAGACGAGGCAACAAAATGAAGTGTCTCCAAGTTTGCAGATAACACAAAACTGGGTAAACTGTGAGAAAGATACACAGATGCTTCAGTGTGAACTGGATAAGTTGTGAGTTGGGAAATGCATGACAAATGAAGTCTAATGTGGATAAATGTGTGTTTGTCCACTTTGGTGGCAAAAACAGGAAAGCAGCTATTACCTGAATGGCAATAAATTGGGAAAGGGTGAGGTGGAATAATTGCTGAATGTCCTTCTATACCAGTCAGTGAAAGTAAACACGCGAGAATAGCAGGTGGTGAAGAAGGAAAATGGTATGTTAGCCTTCATAGTGAGAGGAATTGAGTACAGAAACAGGGATCACTTTGTACCATTATTATACAGGGTCTTGGTAACACCACACCTGGAGTATTCTGTGCAGTTTAGTTTCCTTAAGTGAAAAAGGATATTCTGACTATGGAGGGAGTGCAACAAAAGTTTACCAGACTGATTCCTGGGATGACGGACTGACATATGAACAGAGCCTGGACCAGTTAAGTTTACATACTCTGGAGTTTGGAAGAATGAGGAGGTATCTGATAGAAACCTAAAAAACTTCTAACAAATCTAAACAGGGTAAATGCAAGAAGGGTGTTGTCGATGAACCTGTAATCCAGAAACGGGGGTCACATTCTAATGGGGTAGTCTATTCAGGTCTCAGATGAGGAGAAAGCTCTTCATCTGAAGTGTAGTGACCCTGTCGAATTCTTGGCCACAGAAACCAGATGAGGACAAAACATTTAATGTTTCCAAGCAGTTAGATATATTTCTTAGAGTAAGAGAATCAAAGGTTATGGGGAGAAAACAGGAACAAGGTACTGAGTTGGATGATAAACCATAATCATATTGAATGGCAGAGCAAGCCTTAACGGCTGAATGGCCTACTCCTGGTCTTATTTTCTATGCATCAATGTTTTTAATAGGGGAATATGCTGTTTCATTTTGCTATGTGCAGTAGCAACATGAGCAGTGCTTGTCACCAACAGAACGTTGCCATCCAGATGAAAGGTCATTCTGCTGATCACACAAAGGAGTAATACAGTACATGGCAGTAATACAGTGCTATTGTCATGCTGGGTACGTAGGCCTTCAAAATACTGGCACATTAAACAGCGTGTCTCTTGAAATGTTCGATATAGGTAAGGTACGAACAATACCTAACCAGGCCATGCTTGCAAAACTCAAAATGTGGCTTCCAACTCTTGATGTGGTGGACTCTCTCAGTCAGAACCCCAGTACCAACTGATCACCACTCTCTCCTCATGCAATGTAAAATTTTGCATCCCCATTACAGTGATATTCTTGTGAATGTCCAGATAAATGTAAGGCAAAAATCTTCAGCAGAATGTGTCTTTTTTCAGAAATACCAAGATGTTAAATAGAATATTTTCTGCTGGGAAAACTTAATTTAGTTCAGCTTCACATTGATTGCGTTTTGAGCTGTTTAATTTTAGCCTGTATGTAAATTCATGAGGTATTTGGACAGTAAAGAATAGGCAGATTCTTCATATCATTAAATTAATTTCAAAAACAAAATATGAATTGAGGGAAGCGGTGGCATAATAAATGTCACTGGATTAGTAATCTCGATCCTCAGGTTAACATTCTGGGGTCATCGTCGTTGAATCTCACCATGGCAGGTGAGATATTTGAATTCAATTTTAAAAATTCGGAATTAAAAACTAGCCCAATGGTGATGATATAACCATTATCAATCATCGTAAAAACCCATCTGGATCCCTAATGTCCTTTAGGGAAAGAGATCAGCCATTCTCTCCTGTGACTCCATATTGACAGTAATGTGGCTGAAATTGCCTAACAACCTACACAGTTGTATCAAATGGCTACAAAGTCTAATGATTGAAATAAAACCAGGGAGACAATCTGGCATCAGTCCAGGCACCGGAAATCACAACAGTAAACCCAGCCCTATCAATCAAGCAATCCCCTCCTTAGCAATATCTAGTTGTTTGTGCCAAGGCTAGGAGATCTATCCTACAGACTACTCAAGTAACAGCCTGCCATTGTTTGTGTATGATTTATGAGTATTATTGATTAAGCAATCCCATGTGCATCAGATCTAAGGTCTACAGTCGGGTCACATCCAATCGTGAATGGTGTTGGACAATTAACTAAGCAAGAAGAGAACACTCCACAAATAGCCCCATCCTCAACGATGGGGAAACTCAATACATCAGTGTGATAGACAAGGTTGGAGTGTTTTTACCCACATTCAACAAAAGTACAAAGGTTGTAATCTATCACGGCCTTCTTCTGAAATACCAGCCTCACAGATGCCAATCTTCAACCAATTTAATTCATTGCATGCGATATCAAGAAATGGTTGAATACAGTGGATACACAAAGGCTATTTGCCACAACAATATTATGGCAATTGTACAGAAGATTTGTACACCAGGACTAGCTGTGCCCCTTCAAAGTTGTTCCAGTGCCCCAACAACACCGACACATGACTGACAATATGGAAAAATGCCCGGTATGTCTTGTGCATAGAAAGCAAGATGAATCCAACCTGACAAATTACAACCTTATCAGCCTATTCTTGAACATGAGCAAAGTGATGGGAGGAGTCATTAATACTGATAGGAAATAACCTGCTCATGGATGCCCAGTTCAGATACTGCCAGGGCCACTCGAATTTGGACTAAATGATAGACTAAGTTCACATTCAGACAAAAGAGGTGAACTGAAGAGATGTCAAGAGAGTGACTGCCCTTTTAGCATTGAGGCAGCATTTGACTTTTTATGGCATCAAGGAACTCCAGCAAAATTGGAGTCAACTGGAAACAGAGGAAAGTTCAAATTGTTTGCTAGAGGTCAATCATTTCAGCCTAAGACAGTCCTTCCTCATGGGAGGTATTTTTAATCAATCTGTTCAGGGATGTTATTACATACTTCTGCAGTAAGTGGAACTTGAACCCCAGCCTCTTAGCTCAGAGGTAGGTACTACTGTACTACCGTACTATAAGAGACCCCAAGTTTATCAAGGTAGATATTTTCTAATCAACCTGTTCAGAGAAGTTATCACTCACATCTGATGCATGTGGAACTTGAAGCCAGACCTCCTGGCTCTGAGGTAGGGACATTATCATTACACAAGAGTCCTCATGCAGTTCCTCCGGGTAGTGTTGTAGGCCCAACCATTTTCAACTGCTTCAATGTATTTTCCTCCATTAGTTAGGCTCAGACACCACCAACCGTAAATTCCTCTCCAAGCCACATCCCATTCTGATTTGGATCTATATCACTGTTCTTTCATAATCACTGGATCAAGATCCTGAAGCTCCCTTCCTGACAACAGCCTTGGGTGTTAGCCACCTCCAAAGGACTGCAGCATTTCAAGAAGACAGCTCACCTTTGTTGTCTCCTGGACATTTAAGGATGGACAATAATTTCTGGCCTAGCCAGAGTGACAATCTGTGTCTTTAACAGGGATTTGGCTGTCCTGTTTCTCTTGAAGGGAGGTGTTGGAGACTTAGTGCTGAGGTGTCTGCTCCATTGAAAGCAGAGTAAATAGCTTTTTTTCTAAAATTAGCCAAAAGAAGCATGAGTGGATAGAGTCACACTCACCCAGACCCAAAGTTTTAGCTTTGCTTTCAGTTGTCGATGTTGGGTTTTTCGGAGCAGAAGCTGCTACATACAGTTCTCTCTCTGCTGCTAGGCTCATTCTTTGAGTATTTCTTCTCCTGGACTGGAGAAGATAGCAAGTGAGCTAAATCTGTTTTGCTGAATTTGCCTTTACCAAGGGTATATTTATGAGATGTTGCTATATTGGAACAATTGATAAGTAGTAGTCAAATAATATAATACTTTGTTAAGTATTTTGATAGAGTTAAAATTATGTCAGTTCTTTTTTGTTTGTGTTTTAACTATGGTGTAAGAATCAAGTGTGTTTTGCTTAAAGCCTAATAGTTTTAGCAATCAAATCACATCTGGAACACAACCTATCTTCTCCTCTATCCATCTTCTATCCACCTCACCCCTCTCCCTATTTATTTCAGAACCCCCTTCCCCTCCCCTATTTCTGAAGAAGGGTCTCGGCCTGAAACGTCAGCCTTCCTGCTCCTCTGATGCTGCTTGTTCTGCTGTGTTCATCCAGCTCTACACCTTGTTATCTCAGATTCTCCAAAATCTGCAGTTCCCACTATCTCTGGAACACAACACCTTACATTTGCCTTTAAATAAGATAAAAGCTGGGTCGAGTCTATCTTCATGATATGTTTTGAGGGGGTTTGGCCTGATCCATAACACCAGCAGTGCTCGCATCCTGTGAGAAAGTTAGAAAAATCATATTAAAATTAAATTCAGTTCAAAAATGGAACAAATCAAAGTCATTAGTGGATTGTTTCATCTTTCCCATGGTGAGGCCAATCTTAACCATTCATGGTCATTACATTCATAAGTGTTTAGCTAGCCTCACTTATAGATATCATAATTAGTTGATACTTCTTCATGTTCTTCATATATATCTGTTATTCTGGTGAATCCTGTGATAAAGGAATCTCAGCACCTGAGATGCTGTAATTACATTTTAACTGAAATTAGTAACTCTTTCACTTCTGTTGCCCGAAAACTGTCAGAGTCATTTCACAACAGCCAGCCTTGTACCCAATAGTGCAGAATTAAAGTAATAACACTATTTCCTACTGATACCCACAGTGCTAAAGAATTTGCCAAGATGTTTATCTTTTGTCATTGGATGGACTCTCAAAGCTAATAACAATGCTTTTCCAAGTCTTCCTGATTGAAAAAAATAGCCTTAGGGCTGAGGCAGACCATTAATTTCATACTCAATCTCTGCCCTGGAGATTTTCAAGATGATGGCCAGTTGCATTTTGAGACGAATAATAAATAGAGTGACAGACTGGAGCAGCATTAATTAAATTGTACTGCTTATATTAATTTTCATACAAAGATAGTCACAAAACAACAACAAATTGATATTAATTTTAGAAAACTACCCAAACCAGTTGACAGTTGTCCAACATGAAAAGTACATGCACATATGTATTTTTGCAAAGCTTTCTGTCATATAGAAACCACCTCAATTTAATTAAAGGGAAAGGATTATTTGTATTCCATCGATTTTTGACCAATATTATCTTGTGAAAATATTTGGAACGCTTTGCAATTAAAGATTGATTATATGCGTGCTTTTTTCATTTGTGTGCTGTGGTGTGTCCAATAATTTTGATGAACAGCAAAAACCTTACAGTATGAATCCAAGACCTTTGAAAGAAATAAACACAAGCAAAAAATAAATCAATTTATATAAAGTAGATGACATTACAGGCTAACTGGACCAACTTCTGAAGGGACTTGTTACAGCACTCCACAGATTAGTCCAACATTGAAAATGTTTTGCCTTGAGATTTCACAATAGAAAAATGATCAAATTCTCTAATATTAAAAACTTGTACTCATCCATTAGTATGTGAGATTTAGCTTCATTCAGCTGTAATATCTGTATTTTCAATGTTACGTTTTCAATTTCATCTTCCGTCCACTCTGTGTTATTTACTTGCATCAACTACTTTTAGCTGACAGATTATAATTATACAGAAATTCATTACGCTGACTGATCTCAACAATGTGTTCCACAGTGGCTCGGGGCTACAACTGTGGTCTAGCGATAAAACAAGAAATAAAGTAGTTTGGTGCCAGTACATTTTCCCATGTTGTTATTGAATCATGTTTAATAGCTTCCTTCATGGCAGTTTTGCCAATTTACTTGCAACGACACCCCTTTCACCTTATGGTTCCAGATGCCCCAAAGCTTTATATGAATAACGTACAAACATGTATGCTGTTTAAAAAAGTTATGCTTCATTTCTCCAGTTCACTTCTTGTAGGATGCATTGCCGTATATATTTACAATTTACCATAATGTATAATAATGAGAGCAAACCATTGTATTATAAACCAGCTTTCATAACTGAATTATATTCTAGATATTTTATGATATGTTATTAAACAACTCTGGAACTGGTGAAACTTAAACCCAGGCCTCCAGCTTCAGAGTTAGGGGCAATACTACTGTATTATAAGAGCCCATGAATACATTCTATTGGGTTCTGACTTACTAGCATTGATAAGTCCCTTCCAATGAACTGCATCTGGTGAATCTATTTCAATTCCAATTCACACTACAGCTTAAGCATTGCGTTCATGGATAGATTTTCACAAAGCATTGTCTGCAGCAAAATTCTTTGAAGCCATGAAGATTTTACATTCAGATTCATTGTTCCTGTAATCAGTAGAAAGTTTTGAAACATCCCCCAGTGAATGTTAAAAACGATTACATGTCACAGACAAATAATAGTTATCTAGCAATTTATTCCATTAGGAACATGGAACTAGTTGTTCTGATATTGTTGAATAACTATGCTGAAAGTTGAGCAGAATAGCACAGCATGGAGAAGGGTACCATTAGCAGGAAGCAAGCACAGTTAATGAGTTAAGCTCATTTGTTCTGATTCCCAGATATGTGACAGAATTGTGTTGCTCTGTGGAAGTGGCCTCGTGGTGGCATATTGGGCAAGGTCATGGGTGTTTGATAACTGGACAAATAAGAGCCCCAAGCCAGTTTAAAGTCCTTGCCTACTTGTATGCTACAGTCCACTCTGGGCATCTGTCCTCCCTCCCAACAATGAAGGCTAGGTTGAGAATTGTATTCCATCTTGGGGCTCCCTCTCTCTCATTTACCTGTACTGGCATCCTGTCATTACTTCTGATCTGGAGGCTCTGAACCCACCCATTAACTGGTTAATTTGGGGGTTGTCACAGATAAGAAACAGTTACTTTCATGATAATGGGTTGTTGGATCTTAACTTGGCCTAATGGAGAACTCATGAAGCCCATGGCAAAAACCATGGCCCACTTCACCTTCAATTTTTCTTACCAACCGAGTAGTCACATAACACAGTAATGGTAGTGTTATTGGCTACTAATTGCTGTTAATCAATATCAATTAATCTGCATCAGATTCTGACATGAAGTCCTCAGTTCAGGAAGTCCTTTGGGAACTATAGATTCAAAGCAAACCATTTCTTGCAAGTATGTTATATTTGTCATATGCCATGTCCTAAATTACTCAGTCTACCACAAAATGTTATTTTGGAAGAAATAGGTGTTTAGTTTACATTGAATGAATCAATATGATCTGCTCCCACCATCTCTCTAGGGAGCAGGTTCCGTTGATTTCCCAGTAAGTTGCTGAAATAATGATTGCCCAGTGCTGAATTTATCCCCTCTCCAATCCCTGACACTAGGAAACAATCGGTAGTGGCCGCCATCAGAATTCCAAAAACAGGTTTAATGTCATTTCTAAGCCGGGGAAAGTTCAATTTACATAATTGTTCCTTTGCTTCAGTCACTTTGATCACTCTCTTCTGAATCCTTTCAAAAACTGCAATGTCTTTTTAGTGGTTGCGACGAGAATTGTACACACTGGTCCGAATATAGTTCCAACAATGACTTGCACAGTTTTAAAATTACTGTCCTGGTTCAATGATGACCCTTTTAAATACAGCTCATCTGAGATTAATCATTCGTTGCCAAAACTTGATTATTGCGATTGGTTTGAAGAGCGCGGAGTTTGGAAAGCACTTTTTAAACGAGTTTCCATATCTACACAACACAGAGACCCTTGTGTGAAGATTTTGTATTAATTCGGATCGTGTCCACTGGTCACCAACTTCAGATTTACGACCGTACTTATTAAAAAGAAACACTCGATAACTGGAATGCTTTAAACTACGATTTATTGCTAAACTGTGACATATTGGCTATTTAAAAAAAACAACTTTCTCTCTAGAGTAAATGTATTGAAGTCACAAAAAACTCAAGAGTCTGCTCGCGCGAGGAAATCTAAAGTTTCCCCCCACCTTGATTCGCAATGATTCGAAAGACAGCTGCTTTTAAAATAGCAGTTTTATATATTATATATCTACATTTTAATCAATGACTCGTCGTCGACTATCAACGCTGTTAAATGTAACACAGGGTTACTTTGTTTCCTATACTTTTACACAAATCAATGAGAAATACAATTAGCGATGATGAATAGATAGCAACTCAGATTAATCTTAAATAATTGATTTTATAAGTAACATTTGACGTTCCAAGCGAACATCAAACTATTGAGTGTCCAAGTGCAACGTATTGAAAAACAACTAAAAGTCAATTCTCCCACATTTCCCTGGCGAATCTGGTCGTGTGCAAATACCATATCTTAATGGAAACATAGATATCTCGTTCCAAGGAACCTATTACAGGACGTACGTGTGAACTCCAAATATAACTGGACAACTTTAAGGCTGCCTGCGGTTCCTGCACACGCGAATGTATTGATATAATGTAATGTATCTGGAGGTTGGGTTGAATTGCTGTCTGTCTAACCAGCCTTAGTTAATAGCGAGGCAATGTTTCTGAATCATTTACGGGCATGGAATAATCACTGGCGAATAGCTGCTCAGCAGAAAAGAGCGCAGAGAGTACCTCATACTGGTCCACACCGTTGTTAAAATCAACGAAAAAGTTCAATTATCTAGTAGAAGCAGAAATGCAGCTTGCCGCTTCAACAGATTTTAAGATGCATGGTTTATTAAATTACAAGTCTGCCACTAGTTACAGCTACTTTGGTTTCATTATCAAGTGAGTGAACATTTTTTTTTCCCAGGGAGACCACAGCAAGGCTCTCCGGGGAGAAATCGCCAGTGGAGTCATCATGACCTGATATTTTCTGGTCAAGGATTCTCTCTCTCTCGCACGTCCCTCCACATGTATCTGCTGGCGGCACAAATTGGTAATTGACAATTAAGTTAATTCCTAGCTTTAAGGAGACAATGTCGCTTTAAGACGCAGTGCTCACTTGCAATGAAGAAAGATGTATGAAATTCAAACAGGGTTAAGAGCAGGGGGTTGGGCGGGGTGGGGGTGTGAGGACAGGACCAACAGCTTCCGTTCTGGTGCGAAAGAATTGAGGAGAAAAAGAGGTCGATTTGGTGTGTTATATTATCTGACCACCTTCTCGCTGGTGCTAGACATTCTGTTGAGTTTCTCTCGTGCCATGCATCGGAAAGACTGCATGGGAGGGAGAGAAGGAACGGGATACAGTTGGCGTCCTTGACAGCGTGTCTGACAGCCATTCCTCCGCCTGTTCGGGAACGCTGCATTAGACAAAATAATCCACTGCCCGGCTCCCTGTGAAAGTTGCTGGTTCACATGTTAACGTGACCGAGAGGAGGTTGGGTGGAGGGGGGGAGGCACTGTATCTACCCCATGAGGCCGGTGTCTCTCCCCGGGGGGTGGCCCCAGTTACATCTCACTCTCTCTCTCTGGTTACCCCGACTCTTGCAGGTAAGGAGTGAGTGGCGGGAGAATCAAAGCCCAGGCAGCGATCCCAGAGGAGGAGTGGACACACACACACACACACGCAGAGGAGGGATCGCTGCAGCACTGCCAGAACAAGGGCAGGGAAAGATTCGAGCCTTTCACACACACACACATATATACACGCACAGGGGGAGGGGAGGGCAGTCTCCATAGTCCAGTCAGGGTTAAATGAGCTTAGCAGAGAGGATTGAAATGAGACTTCATTACCGCCCACGGCCCCTTCCACATGCTCACGCGTTAAACTTGTCTTGGTGTCAACGTCAGGCATGAAGGATATTTCTGTCAACTTTGACACCGACTGCACTGATAGATGACCCGCTGCTGCCAGGAAACTTCTCAGTTGCTGGTGACGAGGCGATGTGCTGGCACATTCCGTGGTCTACTGGACACCGTTTGTTCCGGAGAGGCGATGCTGTTTGAAGGAAGGCACTGAGGCACTTTGCTCTGGGGAGGGTGGTGTTTGGGGGCTCAGCATTTGGACCCGGGGCAGAAAGAAGAGGGTTCCCGGACTCTTGTTGCTGCTTGCTGCTGAACACCACCTATCCACCCTCTCCTCCCCAGAATCAGTGAGGGCTCACCCCCCCCCTCCCCGTCCCCCAGCCCCGGAGGCTGAGAGCTACACCCTTTCCCTGGGCATCGCTGCGAACCTTCCTCTGGAATAGAGCTGCCGCCTGAGAATTGGCGATACGTAGATGGCGCAGCGACTTTCCGGGGGCTAATTGGATCTGTCGGTTCATTTTCAGCGGACTTCCTCTTACCCCCCCGCACAACATGGACAAGCCTCAAAACTGATGAGGTGGGGGTAGGGAGGGGGTGGGGGGGGGGGGAAAAGTGAAGTGATGGCCCGCTCCTCCTGGACACGCTTCTAGCCAAAAGCTGAGAGAGCGAATGAAGTCAAGTCTGTTCTGATAAACCAATTAGTCTGCCGCTATTTTCATGGAGAAAGCGATGTGGGAGAGTCGGTAGTTGCAGCATTCCCACAGACTTGGCTCTTTCCCATAGGTGAGTCGCTAATGCGTTCCTCGGTATAAAAACCGTGTAGGAGGGCTCCTAGCCAAACAACACGCTTCCAGTTTTAAAACCCTCCTTTAAACTTGCTCGCCAGTTGTATGGGATTGGATCTGGACTCTGTGTTTCTCTAACCTTAGGGTGATAGGCACGGATCTGGTTGCTTTTTTTTCCTTACAGAATTGAGACACAGTTTTCTAGCTGATGCAGTTTCCCGGAGCCGAGGGCGACCTAAGTTTATTCCTCACTTCCTGCTTTACAGAGAGACGCGATGGTCCCTACAATGTCCGTGTTGCTGTCTCTCTGGATAACAGCCTGCGCCTTGGCGTTCAGTCACGGAGCCCTTCCGCCAACACTCGAGCAACTTTATCTACACCGGCCAGGTAAGCTCTTTCCAACCGTGGATCTAAACTCAGTGTGGAATCTGGAGAGGACTCAGGGAGGCAAGTCCCTCCCTACCACCCCCCCCACCCCGTTTGCCGACCCCTGCTCACATTCCCAGCCCAGTCAGTGAGCGAAAGCGGAGTAGGAAAGATAAAGAGGCGAGCAGATTCAAGGTTCAACTTTTCACAGCCTCCCTCGTGAGCAGGAAGCAGGAAAATCGGGCAGGCAGCCTGGAGAGGAGTCTCGCTGCGAATGACCCACATGGAATGGGAGATTATTGCAGGCAGCGGGACCGGCGGTGGGAATAAAAGTGTGAGAGCCGCACAAGATCCCCCTCCGAGTGTAGAGGGCTGGGAGAACAGAGCTGCAGTGAGGCAGGACATTGATTACAGATTTTATTGCGTTTTGCCCGTAGCCTCTGAAAGGCCGGGTTCGGAGCACGCAAAGTGGAAGTTGATGAATGTCTGAGCTTAGCGGTTCCTCCTGTGACTCTCCAACAGATACCCACTCTGCACCAAGACCGACCACTGTTCAATCCCAAAACAGCCCCTTCTCCCCTCCATTCACTCCTTCCTCCATATAAAACCCATTGCACTGACAGACGCGTGTCATTTGACATGATATAGAGCCCGTTCAAATCGCCCTCTACTCGTCCCGGAACGAAGCGAGTGCCAATCTGCTGGTGCCAGCTCTCTCTCTCTCTGCTCTCATGTCACCGGCACCGTGCACGCACGGGAATGGATCGAGCTCCGATCTGTGAAGGATTCCTCCAGCACCAGTTCCCAGCCCAGTGCCTGGTGACAGCAGCATGCTGAGAAGGAAGAGCTTTAGCCCAAATATTAGAGAGGTCGGCGCCTCGTTTACTACTTCCCGAACTACAGCTGCTTCCACATTCCGGATAACTCTATTCCTGGAATGTGTGTTTTTTAACGATAGAAAGTCTGACAGGCTACAATATGTAAGTGAGAATCTATTGATCCCCTGATTGACTTCCATTGGAGGGATTGGTTTCTCTTTGTATTGCGTGTCTACACAAGAGACCAAAAACTTTGTCCAGGCAAATTTCACCTGGAAATAATCGGTGATTTAGCGGCTCTCGAGTTTGGTGAGGAAAATACAATTTTAACGTGCCTTATTGTCCTCAGAAGATGCAGTGTCCACAGCAGCATATAACAAGTATGAAACATTACCATGTACAAGAGCATTGGGGGAATGTTGGTCATTTTTTAAAACAGGAGTAATAAGATTTTCTCAAGACAGCAAACGAAACCGGCAATTCAATTGACACGGGCAGATGAATGGCTTCTGTCTCTATCATTGATTTCCCGGAATGTGTTGAGTATCTCGCCTGATTTAGACCCCGGTGCTTAAAGCCACCACTCTACACTACTGGAGACAATTACTGTGGTTAGCATAGTTCAAACGATCAGTCAGGAAATGCTGACAATCACATTCACTCCGAAACTGCAAATGTCGGGCTCTCAATAGCCTCCTACCTTTCATAAGAAAAATCTTCGTGTAAAATCTGGAAAGCGCTCTCTCATGCCCTGCTCACCTGCCCGACTGCTACTTGTACCTGGGAAGAGATAGCCAGCACTGCAGAGCTCTGCTACTTGGGCTCTTTCATTGAGAAGTTTCCCCGAAATATCTTTGCCCCTCACTTTGACGTGAATTAGTTCTACCCGGCTGACCCATACCTAAAATTATATGACTGTTTTGCCAAGTTAACATTCACTTTGATAAATTATTTCATTGTTGCAGTATAAGATTTAACCTATTCCCTGAGGTATGGCATAAGATGTCCAAATGGGTTGACCAAAATAATTTAAAATTGTAATTGTTTGCTCCTAAGGATATACGTTAATTATCCACGCATTTAATCACATCAGCTGTTCTTCAACAAGTAGTTCCAATGTTGACATTTTGGCACAGAGTTAATGAACATAAAAATAATTCCCCAATTAAATTTAAGCTTCTGCCGCAATGTTATCGGTGAGATGGAATCATGATTAAAGGCATTCGAGGCTCGGAAGGTGTTTGATGCTCAGCACCTTATTATATATGTTGTGGAGTCACGCTGGTCAAATTCAATTCCGATTCCAGGATTGGGAGCAGGAATCCGAGCTAGCAACTTCTCCTTTTCCTGGTCAGTTGATAGGGCAGGCAATTTTGCGGTCCCTCATTGTTAGCAGAGGTATGTGGGACTCCTTTCACTCAGGGCACTTCTATGTGAGAGTCAAGGGATTTAGTCAAAAGAGCATTGAAAAAAGCAGATGCAATCATAACACTATCAAATGATTTCTATCTGGAATTCATTATTTACATTTTAAATAATTATTGGAGATTTATTTTTATACAGGTTAGTGAGTGTCTGAGATGTGATAGTGGAGTTTGTAATTAAAACAGAAACCATATCAATCTTTCATGGATAAAATAAGTGGTAGCACAATGTTGGAAGAAAGGAATGTAATGACAGTCTATATATATGCGATCAGAATTATTGGTCCTATGGAAGTTAAACATACAGAAATGGGGTATCTCTCTAGTAATGCAATTATGCTATCATTATGATTTGAAATATAGAGGTTACTGATCCACTGAGTTTTTTTTACAGTGCGATAATCTAATTGCCAGAAGCTCCCTTTGTGAATTAAATCTTCCAGAAAATGGGGGTGTTAAGGCCAGGCCTATACTTTGACGGCCATCCCTAATTGCCTTGGAGAAAGTGCTGTGAGCTACTGCAATTCATGTGGTATGGATACATTGAGTGCTGTCACAATTTTGAACCAGTGATATAGTTACATATCAGAATGTTGTGTGGCTTGGTGGGCAACTTGCAGGTAGTGCTCCTAATTCTCAGCTGTTGTGCACCTCATGGTGGATACAGGTTACAAGTTTGGAAGGTACAGTCTAGGGAGCTGATGCATTGTATGTTGTAGAGTAGGCACAAGCTGCCACTGCGTGCTTGGGGCAGTGGAGTGAATATTGAAGGTGATGGATGGGATGCTTTGTTCTGGAGGGTGTTGACCTTCTTGAGTAGTGTTGGAGCTGCATGTGGAGACTATTGCACACACTCCTGACTAGTGATGGTAATGCACTGAATGTCAAGGAGAAGTGGTTAGATTCTGTTGTGTTGAAGATGGACCGTGGCCTGTCACTTGTGGCATAAACAGTACACTTATCTGAGGTTTATGAAATTGCTGCACGCTGTGCATTCATCAGCAAACATCCCCACTTCTGACCTTTTGATGGAAGGAAGGCCATTGAAGCAGCTGAAGATGGCTGGATCTAGGATAGTACCCTGAGAAACATGTGGGACTCTTGTGGCACATTGGTAGTGTCCCTCTGAACCAGGGGGCCAAAATTCAAGTCATACCTGCTGCAGAGATGTGTAATTACATTTGGGAACTGAATTTAATTAGGAACTTCTGCAGTGATGCTCTTGGACTGACATGATTAGCTTCCATAGACCATAATGATCTTTCATTAATGCTCGGTGTGCCTCCAACCAGTTGAGAGAATTCCCCCTCATTTCAGTTTTGCTACGGCAACAGGCTGCCTATCATGAAGTCAGGAGCTTAGTCGCCCTGGTGAAACCCAAACTTATTATCAATGGTCAGGTTATTGCAATGTCAGTGTAGCTTGATAGGCCTGTCAACAATATATTCCTTCACATATTTTGGTAGCAAATAGGCTGAGGCTGTAATTGGCTGGGCTGAATTTGTTCTGATTTTTTTTAATAAGTAGGCTATACCTATTTAATTCTCCTCATTGTTAAGTATATGCCATTGCCCTAGTTGTACTGGAATAGCTTGTCTAGGCTGGCTCTGGAACACAAGTCTTAGTATACATATGAGAATGTTGATTGGATTTGATGTGATTCACTGTTTATGAAATTGCTGGCTTGGATTGGGGCTAGCTATAATGTACTGCCTCTGATGTTTGGCAAATGAATAGTCCTGTGGTATAACGTCATTGAGCTGGCACTTACATTTTTAGGTAAACCTGGAGTAGGCCAGGAGATTATGTATTGTTGTTGAACACAGCTCTGCCTCTAATGGCCCACAATACCCAATCTTGAGTTGCTTGGCCTGTTTTGAAATCTATCCCATTTTGGATTGTTTGGTGGTTACTCCTACAAATGCTGAAATGGACAGTTGCATTTATAACAGGCTGTGTCAAGCAGATTGTTCCCCTCTTTTTAGTTGCTTCACTGCCTGCTGTAGGCTTGGTCTAATAGTTATGTTTTTCTGGACTGTCACTGTATTGAAACTGTTGAACTATTTCTGATGGACATTTAAGTCTACTGGCCAAAACACTTTCTGTACTCTTGCCACTTTCAATGCTTCTTTCAACTGTTGTTTGGCATGATTCATCAGCTGAGGGGTCAGTTGTTTTATATACTGTATGGAATAACTCAGATAGTCATGAATGACATGAAATAATGGGGTCGAAAGAAATCATTTGTTTCAGCCAATGATTGACAATATTAAACCCTTAATGTTTTTGTCTTGTCATGCATTAGCCTACGCAGTTACAACATATGATACATAGACTGCCCAAATTTTGCTCATAAACTATTGATTATATTCTCAATATATTTGCAATGACTACAACAAAATGCTAAATCTTTTTGGTATAAATCTTATCAAGTGTCAACTACATTAAGTACAGATGTTTATTACAAAAACTAAAAATAGCACTTTCTCTAGAATCATTAAGTCTAATCTTTATCTGCAAGTTCGGATGGCAATTGTAACTATTCAGGTTTCCCTGTTTGTAGTTTCTGCCATCCTAAAATGATTGAAAAGATTACAATCTTGCACCTGTTCTTAGGGATTCATGTATTCTTCAAAAGGTACTTTTGAAGTTTTTGAATTACAATTAAATTTCGTTTAGACTTGCTGATTTCAGATTTCAGGGTTAATGTATTAACCTCATCGCAAATGTTCACCAATCATAACCTGGGTGCTTCTGAGTAGTAGAGATTTGGGGCATATAATTTGCAATTTTACAAAGGTGATTTTTGTCTTGGAAAAATGGATTTAGCTCATGACGTTTGATGTTATGAGGAGACTGCTTGCCACTTAAAACATTTTTGCATTTTGAAAGTAGTTACCTGTTTTGCATCACAATGAAAATCAGCATTAAAAATAAATAATACATTGGCAGGCAATAACAAAATCAACTTATATTAAAAGCATAGCATTAATTACACTGAGGCAGTTTTGGGATGTTTTGCAAAAGAAAAATGAAGCACCGACCCTCAAAAAAGAGATTGGTTGGTGAAAAAGCTAGGTTTTATTCAGGATTCTGATGGCTTAACCATGGAGCGTTCCAAAATCATGGTTTTGTGATGTGAAGGGATGTATGCTAATGGTGAAATAAGGCAAGTTTGGAATGTGATGACAATATTGGAAGAATGCAGAGTTTGAATATGGTTGTAAGACTGAAGGAAGCTACAGCAATAAGCAGGGCAAGGCTATTTGAGGGAGTTGGGGGAGTGGGGAGAGAGGAGTGTGTATGAAATAGGCTTTATATTTTAAGGTATTGGTGAACTGGGACCCAAAGCAAACACAGGGATATCAAGTGAACAGGACCTGATGTTATGACAGGAACAGCAGAGTTTTGGATGAACTCCTGTTAATGGAGCATGGAGGAGAGGAAGCCAGTCAAAACAACATTGGAATAATTGTGCCTCAAAGTAACGAAAGCAATATGATTATAATCAGTGAGGATGACAGGAAAACTTGTATACATTCCAATACATAAGTTAATTATAATCAATTTTTGTGTGAATATTCATCATACCTGACTGCTGACCATGACATTCTAGCTCTCATGTCTGACCTTTAACAGAAGGAACACTGTTGTTGTTTGCTAGATAAATCAGTTGGAGCAGCTTTGTGAAGGCATAACAGTGAACATCTGATATTGGTCCTTAGTGCTTCTTCACATTCATTATAAATGAATGCAATTTTTTGTGGTTTTTACCAATCTTTACTTTCAAAGTGTGTGTGTATGTATGTGTGATATGAATAGCAACAAATGAAGAAATGTTGTAAGACAAATGCTCTGTTATGTTTGAGCTCAATTATTATCAACAAGCATGTAATTGGGAATGATGACACTATAAATGGCTTCATTTCTTAAAATATTTATGTTAAAAATGTGAACTTGTACCTTTGTTTGCCTTTACACAATCTCAATTTTTAATGAAACAATTCTTTCACTTTGGTCGAGTTGGATGCAGTTTGTAGTTGGAGGATGGAGTGGGGGAGGAAGGAAATAATCTTGTGTCCTTTGCTTTAATCAGCTGTGCCCTTAATTGAGAATCAAATTGTTGGAATATTTCTTCTGTACATTGTCCCTTCATATTGTTTTGAATGTTGAAATTCCTATGTTTATTGTTTAATTAGATTCTGCTTAAACTCTGATAGATAATGAATATATTGGGTCAATAGCATATTATAGAAATGTCCATGAGAGAGACTGGTCAATAACTTAATTGGTAACATAGTTCACAAGTGCTTATAGTTATCCAAGCAGTAGAAATATTTATTATATCTAATACAGGCATCTATTGATTGTTACACTTTCCCAATAGGCACAGGCAACTGAATAATGTTGAAGTGATGTCTCAAATGCAATACAGCAAAAAATCAACTTGTTTGCACATGACAACTGGGTCTAGCATTGTCCGTGCGAATGGCTAATATCTAAAATGTTAGACAACATTTTATATAACAGTATACACACAAAAGACGTGTTCTGGCAGATTGATATGATAGTGTGTGAAATATAGTGTCACACATTTTGCAGGCTGTTCATTGGCTGTGGTACTGCTCGGACAATGTTCTGCTCTAGAGCAGGTGATTCACAGACATATTTAGCTGCTAAGAGGTTACATTGGTGTGATTCAAGCAATCTTATCTAAGGAAATTTTCATATGATACCATTTTCTATTAGACTGAGAAATGCTGCCTATTTGTTTCAATAAGTGTTAAACTTTTCATTGTTTTGTGTTCTAGAGAATCATAGTTGAAATGTGCTAAAGCATTTTTTAAATAGATTAAACATTGTTAATGAAAGTAATTGAAGTGAAAGTTTCAAGCAAATGTATAGATATCTGTACCCGTTCAGAATAATCTAGGTCCTGTATTTTGAGAACAAGGAAAAATTGTCTTATGGATCTAATTACTCAAAGTTGGATTAGATGAAATGAAAGGTTGGTTGCCACTGAGAATTGGGAGAAAATTTCAGTTTTATCATCCTGAAATTTTTATTTAATCCTTTCTTCACCCCTCTCACAGTTAATTGGAAACACTCCATGGCCTTTCCTTGCCAATATTAACCATGATTTATTCAACTTTGCAGTATGGTAGCATAATAATTATGTATGTAGACCAGAGTTACAAGTTCCAATCTCACCAGCTGAGGAATTTGAAATCAATTAATTAAACGTAAATTTGGACTTTACTATCAGTAATGGTGAAACTAGTGGAGTTGTGCTGGCGGGAGGGTTTAAAAAAGTATGGAGAACACAATCTGGTCCGCTAATGTCCTTTTTTAAAGGAAGGAGATCATCTGTCATTATCTAGTCTGGTATCTCGTGACTCTATACTCTTAGCAGTGTGGTTTACACCAAACTGCCTTCTGCAACAATTCAGTTATCTGCCAGAAGTAAGCTTATCGTCATCACCTATTCTAAGGCAATTCAGGATGGGCAGCAAATGTTGGCTTTTCCATTTATGCTTCCTACCCAGGAACTACTAAATCATTTTACTAGGGGAAAATTTGTTTCATTGATAGTGTAACGTCAGGACAGATGACGATTTAATAAAATCTTTGTGTTCTCTATTAATCACATTTGCATGTCTTTCATGTGTGAGAGAGAGGTTAAGCAACTCTGTGAAAAACATGTAAAACGAGGAATTCACTGATCTTATCATTCAATACGAAATGGTTTCATTCTTGATGTATATTATTTCTTTCACTAATCCAATGAATTTTCACAAGATCTTAATCTTGTTCTATTTATCTTACTCTTAAGTTCTTTGACATGAGTTTTCAAACCTTGTTAAAGCATCCTAATGTGATTATCTGATGTGCTGACAGCCTATTATATATTGAAATACCATAAATATACTCATCGGGCTACTTGGAAGACAAGTTAACGAGTCAAAATTATAACAATAGTGGGAATGGTATTTATATAAACTTTTTTTGAAACATTTCAATCACATAATGTTCAAACTCCAAAACAAATGGATATAAAAGTTTTGCTTTTTTTATTGACATTGCCGAGACTAGTGCTGTTCATTGCTCCAACTACAGCTGTCCCTTCTCAATACATTCAGAATTCCGCTGTAGCACTCATTCAGTTTATTATGGCTCAAGTGAAGCCATTTGTCAGTGTGCAAAATATCCCAGTGGTCTGATCAGTTAGTGAAAACCCAGGCAATGTTATTGGCTCCTTGGCTGTCAAGTTGTCTCGTCTGACATCCTTAGCACTCACTTGGGGAGAGTCAAGATGACAAAAATGTACCATGTTGTTAACAGCTTTAAAAATAATCAACATGATTCTGCAGAATATGATGTTTACATTAACATTGTTAAAATGTTAGATGTGAATGTCAGAAATATAAATTAACAAGTCAGGCAACACATTGACCCAACATTAATGCAACCTATCTCCGTAAATTCTTTTAAGTAGATGAATGGGATATTTCTGTGACACTTATCCACCTAAAGTCACCATACCTGTTTTTCACATGAGGATGTAATGTACCCTTCTAAGTAAACTGTTTAAATTTTTTTTGAATTTAAGTGGAGAATTGATTTTCCTAACCAAATAGGTTATAAGTCAATGTGGTGCGGGTGTTGGGGGAGAGAGGGGGACAAGAGAGAAAGAGAAAAATAAATTGATCTGATTTGTCTATCAGTGATTGAGTTGTTAAACGAATCACACCAGATGAAGTGCAATTATAAAAATACCATTTAATTAGTCTGGTCACCCAAAGCTTTTGCTCGATTCATTTATACGATACCTCCTTCCAACGACGCAGATGGTTACAGCTTTATCATACTCACTTCTGTGAATTTTTTGAAACTATCAGGTTGTGCATTAAAGTCAAATTACTTTTCTGGTATTGACATTTAAAGTTTCACTTGTAGGAAATGTTGTTTGTTTATTTACGGTTTCTAGTCAAAAATACCAAAATACTTTGCACTCAAGTAATCCATTTCTAATAAGGATGGGACTGACCTATCAGATAAAAATATTGGTGGATTCTGACCTCAAAATCGTATATGGGCGGAGATACTGTTGTGATGGGGCCACCGAAGTTCTAGCAGTATGTATGAATAAGTCGACGTACAATATTCAAACATTCGTAAAGTAAATCAAAATATTTGGTGAAGCATTCTTCATTTTGTTTTCAAACATGCTAATTGTTTTAAAAGAAAATCAAATTTGATTTTTAGCATGGATACTCTGGATTAGTTTGTTAGGTCAGTAGGTTCAAACCTGTCTGTCTGTTTTGGCACTGGAATATCCAGAAAAGATATGTGACAAAAGTAACACACAAATAGTGGAAATATAATAGACATAATTTTTAAGAGAATTTAAAGCTACTTCTCTGTACAAATCAATTTCTGATCAGTTGAAATTTAGGTCATCATGTATTGAAATGGTAATGTGAAAATACGCAGTTTGTAAGAGGAAAGAAACTATGTGGTAAGAACCAGGTGAAAGAACGCAATTATAAACACTGCTCCCATTGGATCTCCACCATTACACTACATTTTCATGACCATTTTCAGCAATGCTGTCAATTACATTAGGTGATAGTCTCTTTTGAGTATTAAAATAGGCATGAAATATATACCAATGACTGGATACACAGGTTTCCAGCATATGTACCAGAAAATCAATATGCACTCAAGCAGCCCAGATAAAACTCATTTTTCAGAGTTATTAGGATGTTGGTGGTTGTGAACATTTAAATGGCAGCTGGCAATTTTCAGCCTTTTTTTTTAAAACTCCAGAAAAGGACTTTTTGGGGAGTGTTTTTCTGCTTGAGTTCATTAATTTGTATAGAGCATTTGAACTGTAATTTCACCGGATTTTGTATAGAATGCAGTTGTTTTGGAGGAAGAACAAAGGAAGGATGTCGGGTAGATGTTGTTAGAACTGATGTAATACCCAAGCTCACAGTTGCCTTCAAACCTGCATCTACAGAAAGAAGCATATGAATAAGGATTTCTGTGAGGGATGTTTTATTACAAAACTGTAGGGCTATTTTCCTCCTATCACCTGGGAGGTAATGTGGCAGATTGTGCCTCATAAATCATACAGAACTCAGTTCATTTTGTTCTCATTGTTTTTGATTTCAATGGGCTAGAAATCACAAGCTCCCTTACATTGTTGCTAATTGCCTTTTTTTTATCACATTACCAGCCAGGCAAATTCATTGGAGCAATTGTGAAAAAGTTGCCACATGCTAGAATCTAGCTCCCCATCAAACTACTTCACAGGGATGGAGCAGTCAGGGTGAAGCAAAACCACCAGAGTGCCCTGTCAAATTTTTATGAAATGCAGGATGCAAAAAATATGTGTTGCAACGGACATCTGCAACATCAATCAATCTGAAACTCATGGATGTATCAAGCAGATGCATCAGTTTTACCCATGGTAATTGAAAAGCTCATGAAAGGAAGAATAAATTTGCATCTCTCTAGCATTTTAGTTTGTGACCATGAAGCCTTTTTTTTTGTACTGGATGGAAGTCTGGGTCCTAATCCAGAATGAGCTCTTTTTGTAAAATCAATCAAAGTTCTTGCGAGTATAAGGCATAATTTGATGGCATTCAAATTAAGGATTCCTGTAATTATTAGCTTTGCCCCATTGAGCCACAAAAAAAAATGCTCTATGAATGCTCAGCTTTACTTTAAACATCAGCAAAGGATCAGTTGTCTCTTTCCTTGCTTTCTTGGCAGCAGTTGTACTGTTTATTTTAAATACACCAGCTAGACTCCACTATTTGATGCACAAGTTGAAAGCAAGGTGTAAACTATTTTAAAACCGAGGATATTATCTTGAACTCTGGCTGGTTAGACATCCATGATGTCTACAGCCAGCCACAAGGCACAGGTACAGAGGTGCATGCTGCTACTGGAATAATTATTGGCCATAACACAGGCAAGATATACATATAGGTAGACCAAATACTAAATCTTGCTTGTTAGGCATAGTTTTTAGGATCATTTTATTTAGCTATATAATGCACATCTTTTCATCATTCTAAATTTTTATTTACAGATGAGTCTTCAACAGTTGGATAAACAATCTGTGTACGCAGGGGAGAAACTGGAAATCTAACCTGCTGATCCATTTGCATCTCCTGTTTGTTACCTGAAATTGTTTCAAGTATCACAGAGTCGGGATTGGTTAAAATTACCCCCCAACATACTGCTAGTTATCTTTGAATGAGCTAATGAAGTCTGGATGCCATCTTAACTTGTTATTGTGAGTCTCACTTGGCACTGGAGTACATGAATAATGTTTATTAATGTGACTGGTGCTCTCAGATGCTGAGGAGAAACTCATTCAATTGGGACCAGAGCATTGATAAGTTGTTACTTGGCACAATGTCTTTGAAAGCTGAAATTTTGGCACTAAAAAAAATTAGCAGTACAGTTTTATTAACTTTGTCTCGCATGAAACAACCTCTCCTGACAAGTTTTACTGTAGTACCTTTACATTCTGCAGTTTCACTAGATTTCCTGTCAGTTTCAAAGTAATGAACTCACAGTTATGCATTTGTAGGTGCTATTACAATGAAACTGACTCCACAAGTCTCATCCACAATCATTTTGCCCCTAAACAGATCCATACTTGCATCTGAGATCAAATGTCATTTGCCTTGATATTTACCATGAATACAAGAGGGCACATGGGAGCAAAACAGTGTTGATTGTGAAATGGCAAGGAACTGCTGACTGTTTTAAAAACCTGCCACTCCTAGCGCTGCCACTTGTCTTGCAGCTAGGCAGATTGATGGCTTGATCAATAGATTGGAGGGTAGGCTCAACAGCACAGAGGCCACAGCTGGGAACAACCTTCTCAAATGGGGAGAGAAAGTCACCAACTATCATCCATATTGCCATTTAGGGGTCGGCCGTAGAAGGGAGGGGGTGAGGTTGGTAACTGGGTTGTTAGTGATCAGGCATGCAGCAGGGGTAAAAGATATCCTTGAAGGGCTGGTAGGGAGCATTCAACTTTTTTCTGGCCCACAAGGAATAGCAAAAGTGCCATTTCCTTTTGAACGCTGGCTACTCCCACTTTGGATCAATGCCAAGAATATCACAAGTTGGGCCTCCTCTTAGTGGGAAACATAAGTCATGGCCCCAGTGGCTTAAATTTTGCTATATGAATTAGGTCACACTTACTCTTTAGTCCACTTTGCTTGACCATCTTCTAGCCAGTGGGAGAGCGAATAATATGTGTTACAATTGAAGCAGCTAGCTTGAATGTTGGTCCATTAAGAATTTCCAGTTGAAATATTTTTAAGTTTTCCCCCTTTTCTGTTTGGTATGGATCTCATTGTGCCAAACTATAGCCCACCCTGTGTAATATTACACATTTTGCATAGCACGTTTGAAAACATATGAAAATTGGATCAGAGTTGGTTTTCCCCGAAGATTTTAATTTCCTGCTTTCAATGCCACATTCAGATACCCAGAAGAAATAGGAGCCCTTCAACAGGACTCTGCTATTCTACAAGAACCCAGCTGATCTTTTACATTGACTCTAGCTTTCAACATTGTTGTCCATGTCCCTTGAGTCCCTCTGCATTGAATGGAGGAATCATCAGAGCAATTGCAATTGTCAGGGAGTGGTCAGTTGTGACGAATTACAGAACCATTTGAGTGGAAGAGTTTCTTGCCTGAATCCTAAATGAGACTGACCCCTTGTGCTTAGACTGTGAACCTGGTTTCAAACATCTCTGCCAGGTAAACCATCCTTTAGAATCCGTCCTGTCCAAACCCTTCAGAATTTTGAATGTTTCAATGAGAGCATCTTTCATCATTTTAAACTGAAGGGATTGGGTCTAGTTTCATTTATAGTACAATGGTGGTGAAGGGTGAGTGAGTGGGCAGGTTGGGTCAGGGATGAGGAAGTTGTAAGTAATTTGGAAGGCTATTGGGCAGTTACCAGCTGTTAGACTAGGTTTTGATCTTTGTAGCTTATCAAGGGGAGTGCTAACCTTCTCTCCTCTCGCACAACACACTGGTTACCACTTTCTGGGTAATTAGCTAGGCAAGCACTACAGAACTGTTTGAACTCAATGACTTTAACTGTGGATTGGAGACTTTTGCCGAGAGCTCTAAGGTACTGTGGAATTCCCAATTGGTAGTTGAAATGTTAGGGGCAATTCCCGCATGTGTCCACATGTCAGCATTTTTATAGGGTCCTGTAAATACCTTTGGTTACATGTCAGGGCTCCAATGATACAGAGACCAGAAAATTTGGCTCACTGGCTCCTCTTTATTTATCTAATATTTGAACCTCAAAAAGCTCTGACTAATTTTTCATACATAATGATGCTGGTGGTCCTACCACTTCTGGTAGACCTGAGAACACCAGGTAAAATATTTGTGATTTCTGTGCTGGATTGCCAAAGCTGCATTGTATGTTAGGGTACTGATGGAAGGCTTTATGACTGACTATATGTGGTCAGTTTAGCAGTTGTTAATTATAACATCTAAGTTCCAACAATCCTGGTATAGGTGCTTCAGATTCCAAACTTGCTGAATATTTGCAGTAGCTCTCATGTTGGCATTGTTTTTGTTTTTACTAGTTTTCATTGGGCAAATAATGTTGATTTGTGGACAAAGCTTCGAGTTGACTTTGTCCATGTATTTTACTTCCATGAAGTGAGCAAAATTTATTCAAACTTTGGTTGGAAGCTGTTTCACTGTAGGTTTATTACTCTGAATTCTGTATATTAGCTTGTGTTTATACATGTCGCTACCACATTCCTTCTTGCTGTTGCCATACTGCTGCACCTGTCTTCTGTTTGATTGTGCCACATAGTATCCTACTGTGTCCTTTAGAGCCAGATTTCGGGTATAGATGGACTCAGCAAACTTTTGCACTGCATACTTTCTACAGATCTCAGAGTCCAAGGTAGAGGTTATGATAGCCCACACATGCAACAATTTCCTCGCATTTTATATCTTGACTATAGTGTTAACTTAGTGCTTGCAGGTGCTGTTGTCCACCCACAATGGTTTCATACTTTCTGCTGTCTGTCAGTAGTGAATCAATGCTGTGACCTTTCTCCCCAAGACATCTTTTTGGAATACTGCTTTCACATGTCAAAGTCACCAACTCCATAATTCACTCCAACAATTCTACATCTACATTTGTTGTCCTTGTTATGGCATCTACTGACAGATTTATCAATTGATTCCTACCGGCTTTTGCCTGTAGGGCATCAATTCTAAGTGATGATTTCTAAAACTGACCCTTGAATGCAGTTCATCTTCTTTCTGCTTCTTTGTTAGAGCTTTTCTTGTTGTATCCGATACGTCCAAGTATTGAATCCATGCAAGCTACCAATTGCTTCTCCATATTGTTACCACTTGTTTAAAGCTGCTTAGTCTATGTGAGTGACCCCAATATATCTGATTCCAGTCTTGGTTTCCTTTAACTTGGTCATGTTGTTTAAAATATTGTCAGTGTTTCAGATCTCTGACTTTGGAAGTGTCTGCCTATGGTTGAATCAGTTTTGTTATTTTGAAATTTTTCTCCACTGTAATTCATCTTAAGATTGCAATGATTTTTCAGTAATATGCCCGTGAGATTTTGGGATGAGACCTCTGCGTATTGAATAATTTGGAATATGAAGTAAACCTCAGGATCACCTAAAGCACGACATGGTCAATGATTTACGTTTGAAATGTTTCAATGTCAGGAAACATTAGGAAATTTGCACATACAGAGGGCTCTCAAAAAAAGAGAAAAATAGGAACATAGGCTAAAGAATAAAGGTAGGAGAACACTTCTTTTTGAATATAATCTTTAATGCTCACCTGAATGGGTAGATGCACATTCTTCAGTTTTAGGTCTCTTTGAAATACCATGATTCTAAAAGGAACTTCGAACTGCTTTGGTTAGTTTAGATTGGCTACTAAACTCTATGGTGTGTGGCTTGAAACCACAATTTCCTAATTCAAAGGCAGTCACTGAACTGAGACAATGCCTTTGAAGTGGTGTACTCATTATACAACTGTAAGATATGACTTCCATCCCAATCTGAATAAATCCTTATGCAAGATATACTACATAGGTTCTGGGAATTTGTTCGAAAAGGAGTGGCGAATGAAGTCATGATGAGGTGACTTGTTTTGGGACATCATTAAGATGTGGGTCTGCACTGCTAATGAAAATGGCGCAAGTCCATTTTGCTCAATGAAAAATACCATTGGTTTTAGGCCTGGGCAATTTGTAGATTCATAGGAGCAGGAGTGGGCCATTTGACGACTCAAGCCTGCCCACCATTCAATATGATCATGGCTGACTATTGAGCTCAATACCCTAATATCTTCTACTCCCACCACTGTCTACCCCGACTCTTGATCCCTTTTAGCCATTAGAGCTATATCTACCTCCTTCTTGAAACAGCATAATGTTTTGGCCTCAATCACTTCTGTGGTAGTGAATTCTACAGGCTCACCATTCTCTGGGTGAAGAAATTTCTCCTCATTTCAGTCCTAAAAGATTTACCCCTTATCCTTAAGCTATGACCCCTGGTTTTGGACTCCCTCTCACCGGTCCTGCATTTAACCTGTCTAGTCCTGATAGAATTCTATCAGTTTGTATGAGACTTACCCCCCTCCACCCCCCCAACCACCTCATTCTTCTAAACTCCAATGAATGTAATCCTAACCCATTCAATCTCTCCTCATATGTCAGTCCTGCCATTCCAGGAATCAATTTGGTAAAGCTAAACTGCACTGTCTCTATAGCAAGAACATCCTTCCTCGGATAAGGAGACCGAAACTGCACACAGTATCCCAGGTGTAGCCTTGCCAATGCCCTGTTCAATTGCAGCAATTCTTGCCGTTTCCTGCTGTTTAGCTAAAATGATCTTGAAACTCTGCCCCTGCTTCTGGATTCCTCAACATCCCCTCTGCATCTATTCTGTCAAACCTGTTTGGATCTTTTAATAAGATCATTCCTCTTCAAAGTTTCAAATGGCAATCTTGAATGTTCAGTTCCCAACTTTGAAATTCTGCAACTACATTTCGGTACTTGCTTTGTGTATGTATCCATTTATTTCACTTTGCCCGTCTAGTTATAAATGTTGTATGCTTTCCGATGAAGAGTTTTGTTTTTACCATTTCCCTCAACTCTGATCCTATTTGCAAGAGAATTCTTTTGCCCTTTCTCTGCTTCTTACATTCTGACTATCATTACTATTATATTATTTATTTCTCATTGTTTTTCCTTATAATTTTCTGAATCCGCCCTTGAGCAAACTGACCCCCAACTCTCCCACCATTTAGTTTAAAGCTGTCTATCTCAACAATGCCAGTTAAAATTACTGTCGGGTTGTTTAATTTTATACTGTCCCAAAGGTTTAGCCCCTCTCTCCCCAGTACTCGTACTGAATTCCGAAGCATCAAAATCTATTAGTTTCAGACCAATTAGTTTCAAGGGGAACTGGTGGCCTAGTGGTATTATCACTAGACCTGTTAATCCAGAGACCTAGATAATATCCTGGGGACCTGGGTTCAAATCTTGTCATGGCAGATGGTGGACTTTGCATTCAATAAATATCTGAAATTAAGGGTCTGATGATGATGACCATGAATCAATTGTTTGAAAAAACCCATCTAGTTCCTTCCCTTTAGGGAAGGAAACTGCCATCTTTACCTGGTCTGGCCTACATTTGGCTCCAGACCCACAGCAATGTGGTTGACTCTTAACTGCCCTCTGGGCAATAAATGCTGCCTAGCCAGCAACACCCTTGTCCAATGAATAAATAAAGGCCTTTTGAATCATATGTTCAACTTTAAGATCATATTTACTTTATTCCAATTTGCTAATGACTCTGGTTGAAACACAGAGCACTTTCCTTTGTGACTTTTTAACAATTAATTTGGCACCTAGCTGCTCATTTCATTCAATTGCGTTTATCTCGTGTTTCTACTTATGTTCTTGGTACCTGTGTGAACCATGCCATCGGAACCTTCCCTTCTGACTCCAGTTCCTCTCCAGTCCTGGGCTGGCAGCACAGCCTGAGGGGACTTGTGCTTTTTGCTTCAAAGGACAGCATCATTCCCCTGACAATACTGTCCTTTCCTACAACATCTCCTTATATTTCTTCTCCCCCACTGCACCCCCCCTCACAACTTGAATGCCTCTTATATCTGAAAAGGTGTTGCAAACAGGTTAAATGACTTTTTTAAAAGTGGCATGGATTAATATTTCAAAAGGAGAAATTTGGATAAACAGATAATTGGAGCACCTTCTCAAAGATTTGGCAGGTACTTCCAAGTTATAATTCTGAAGTGTGCGCAGAGTTGAATTGTGATTAGTGGATGGGATGTTTCTGCCATATTTTGTATCATTTCTTGGTCTGTACGTGTTGTGGAGAATCTTGTCCATGAGATTTAACTTGGTGTAGAAAAATGAATGTGGAGATCATTTATGGCCAAATACTGAGGTGAAGACATGGCCAGTTAACCAGCAGCAAAAGTGGAGTTTGCGTTTAAGAGTCTGATATGAAGGCCAGATTTTGTTATATAAGTGAGGTCAGATCAACAGAAAAAAGGGGCCAGGTCAAACTAAAACAAAAAGTGCACACAAGTGCTTATGGTAATAGGCTGACCAGAAGTGCATCAAAGCTGTATGTAAGATTTCTTTTTCAAACTCTGCTTTGGTACTTGTTCACTTTTATTTTGTCCTTGGTAACTTGTCATACAAGTTCACCGTAATTGACATGAGAATGTGAATGATGATCCTTTGGACTTAACAGATGTTGACACAGTCTCTTCATTCAGAAGTTACCTGGCTTTAGGACACAAATCTAAATATTAATTCCTGTTGGAGAGTGCTCAAAAGTATTGCCTTGAGGACTACAAATCATTGAACATATTTTGGTGGTTTATTACATATTACAGAGTTTTAAATAAGCTGAGGGAATAATATTTATTGGCTGAGATTTTTAATTAGCGTTCGATTTATAACATCGTGCTGCCTCTGTAACAATGTATTTTGGGAAAAGAATACCAAAGATCTTCAATTTACACAAAAGACTTGCAAATATTAGCATGAGCAGCTAATGAAGCAACATTTTGGTTGTGCAAGTACTCAAAGGATTTTCAATTGATTTGTCCGGTTTTTGCTATAAATTTGTGTATATCTGTGAAAAATAATCAATTAAGATTTTCACAGGCAAATCTAGTAGGAGGTCTAGAGCACAAAATACTTAATGCAGTGATTTCCCCACAGACACATGAATTTTTCAATTTAACATAGGTCATTTATGTGGCTTGAAGATGACTCCAGAATTTTAATAGCTTTTGATGGAAAGCACAGCATTCTAATTTAATATTTTATAGGAACAGCTATTTTAAATTTACATGTTTAATTTTTTAAGGGGGTTTGCAGCCATTGAAGCCCTGGCTAAAATCTGCTTGCTTTGGATTGTATTTATCTAAAATCCTAAACAGCATTCTACTGTTCAGTATGCTTTTCTCCGTTATTGGTCTTTGTTCTACCTGCATCTACTGTGACTTACTTAAGACTCTGTTTCAATGAAAGTGAATTATTAAAACTATTTTTGGCACATGATTACTTTTGCACACATCCCAACTTTTAAATTTATACTCCAGGGTATAATGAAGTTGTATAGTGATCATCATCGATTTTGCAAGAGGGAGGGTGAGACAGCATTAAAATGTAACATAATATGTACTGCACACCCATCAATATTTAATAGCCACTAACATTGGTCAGCTATACTTTTTTCAGTCAAAAGTAATTTGTAAACTTACTACACTTACCAAGATGGCACAGTTTTCAAAATTTTAGCTGAAGAGAACTTTATTATATGATTCGTTACATTTTTTGATGCTAGCTTTTAAATAACAATCAGAAAGCAAGACATTCTGCAGTTTCATCTTGAATAAACATGGAGTCAGAGATAAACAATATACACTGGATGCTGTAAATTGTGAATAAAAATGGAAAACGTTGGAAATATTCAGCAGATCTGGTACCATCTGTGAGGAGAAAAACAGATTTAATGTTGCAGATCAGGGACCTATTGTCAGAACAATCCTAATGAAAGGTCACCAACCTGAAATGTTGGCTGTTTATTTTCTCTCCCCACAGCGCTGGCAGCCCAGCTGAGTATTTCTAGCATTTCCAGTGCATAAAAATATCTGCATTTTTATTAGTAAATACAACTCGATTATTGAATGAGAAATAGTAAGAACCTCAGTTGCTGGAGTCAGTGATAACACTGTGGAACTGGAGGAACACAGCAGGCCAGGCAGCGACAGAGGAGCAGGAAATTTCTGAAGAAGGGTCCCGACCCAAAACATCAACCTTCCTGCTCCACTGATGCTGCCTGGCTTGCTGTGTTCCTTGAGCTCCACACTGTGTTATCCCTATTATTGAATGTTGTTTTATCCGGTTTAAGAAATAAATGCAATTCTTAAGCTTATGTTGAATGTGATATTTTCCCAAATAACCGTTATTAGTACCTTGTGGTATTTGCGACCTCTACTGGGATGTGTTACAAGGATGAAGGTTGTTTTGAGGTAGTTCTCTACCACTAACCCTCTTTCCTGACTCATGACAAATCAAAAATTACCCAGTGATAGACTACAGTGTATGTATGGGCCAGGAGCAGGCAGTTGAGACTAGTTTAGTTTGGGATTATGTTTGACATGGACTAGTTAGATCAAAGGGTCTGTTTCGGTGCTGTATGTCTCTTCGTCTCTCTGACTCTATGAAGTGACACTGCACTTGAATAAGAAAGGTTATTTACAGCAATAAGTACAACTTTATTTAGTGAGACATAATTACAAGGATCTTTAGGGAGCTGGAAGAAATGCATCTGCTCTCTCTAAAAGCTGGAGTAGCACTCAGGCTTCACCCACAGACTGTGGCATCAATGGAATGGGTGATGCCTGTGTAACACTAACATTAACCTCTTCAGAACCATTACTTTAAACAACACTGAGTTGCATCAGTGCATGAAGGCAGTAAGTCCTTATTTCAAGTTGTGATTCCATTCTTGAGAATCTAGATTTTAAGCGAAACATTAGTAGGTTGGTCATTTAGGACCTTGCTAATAAGAAAAAAACAAAGTAAAGCATTACATCATTTAAGCTGAACTGGTAAATAAAATAACATTTTAAAATAAATTGAAAAATGTAACTTGCAACTTATGTTAGCACCACCTTCCTAATCCTTCTTCCTGGTCACTGCTGACCCTCGTTGCGCCTCAATCCTCTGAGTTTCCATAGAATCCGTACAGTGTGGAAACAGGCCATTCAGCCCAACAGGTCCACACCAACCTTCTGAAGAGTATCCCATGCAGACCCATCCCGCTAACCTTACATTTCCCATGGCTAACACACCTAACCTGCACATCCCTAGACACTATGGACAATTTAGCATGGCTAATCCACCTGACCCGCACATTTTTGGACTGCTGGAGGAAACCAGAGCACCCAGCAGAAACCCATGCAGACACGGGGAGAACATGGAAACTCCACACAGACAGTTGCCCGAGGGTGGAATTGAACTCATGACATGGCCTCTGAGTTGTGTTGACCCCCTGACTAGCCGTCTCGCCATTTCCTTCTGCTATAGTTACATTCCTATTCAAGATCAAATTTAGACTGAAGCTAGAGACCTGATGGTATGCAAGTATTGAGTCCTGATTGTTCATAAGTACCAAGATATGGCCTTTAGAAAACATATTTTTTTGTATGGGGAGGCAGTGGCGATGACCTGGGGAAAGTAATTCATAATTCCAGAATAATGTCTGGGTTTCTGAGTTCAAATCTCATCATGGCAGATGAAACTGAGATTCAATAAAATGCTAATCTAATGGCAACCATGTCACCTCTGTTGTTTCACATTAATGTCCTGCTGACCTTGCCTTGTCTGGCTTAGATGTGACTCTAGACCCACAGAAATACAGTCAACAAATTTTTAAAAAATTCTTAAAGAATGCTCCCACTCGCTAGTTTTCTCCCTTGAAACCCCTCAGGCTCTCTAAGCTGTAAGGCAGAGGCAGCTTTGGCAGTGATTTAAAAAGAACATGGATTTTAAATGCTCCAGCTCCAGCACTTTGAACCGCTGGGGCCTTGCACTTCCATGATGTTGGAGCTACAGTTTGGGATTGAGCCTGCTTCTTAATTGAGAAATCCAGTCCAGCAAAGGAAGCTGCAAGAGCTTGGGTTGGGGAGATGCTGTAACTTAGAGGCTGGGGAGGAGGAAAAGGCCACAACCCAAGGTTGGAGAGTGGGATGTGGCACTGATTAGGTATGTACAGGAAACGATGTTAAAACCCACTTTGCGATGTTTGAGATCACAGAGCCAATTAACTTATTGATGTTAAAACAAGAAAATGCTAAACAGGATAACTTTAATGATGTACAGACTTACTGTACCACTTGAGTTTTCTGGTTCCGAAAAGTTTAAAATAATCAAAGTCAGACTGAAAATGCTGCAACTTCATGTGGCTGATGTATTAATGTATTGTTACTTCTCATGTCTGTAACATGTATATTCCTCAGAACGAATAGTCAAGTACAACTCTTAGTTCCTAGCTCTTTATAAATAATATAAAAATATAACATTTGTTCTTTCATTATAAAGCTGGTTGTATTAGCAGCTTAGCCAGTGTTTGAAGTGTGCATGTGAGATTGATATATAAAAGTAAGGATCTGTAATTGGAAACGAACCTCACAGTAAAACTTGTCAGAAATCTTTTGGATATTATTATCCTCAATCAATCTAATGGGAACAACGAATGGATGACACACACAAATAATGATAGATAGGCAGGATGCTGGAATGAAATGGATGAAAGGTACATAAACTGATGAGTACAGATTTTGTCCCTGTTTAGCAGATGTTTAAGTTTAATTCTCTGCAACTAATATCTGACAGCTGCAGTTAACTTTGCTGCTATAATCTTTTAATTGTAATATTTACAATCCAGTAATAAATTAAGCAGGATCCAGATAGTTCATTTTAAGCTGTCGTAGCTAGAAAATTGCTTAGAGGCAATGAGTGTTGCAAACATGGTTTTTACTGCTGAAATGTTTGCATAGCAAAGTTCGATTCAAATGTTCAGCTTGTATTGTACTTTCTAAAGCAAAGAAGAAAGTGTCATAGGCTAATAATACTTAAAATTTTAGCTGACCCTTCAATGGACGTCCTTTGTGTATCTTGAGAAACAGTCAAGAGTAAAAAATGGAAACTATTCATAAAGTTTAACAAGCGCTAAATGGAAAGGTACCCTATTGTGCAAGAAAATGCTTAACATAAATTATGATCTAATTAACATTTGCATAATGATATAGACTTCCTACTGCTTGTGGTGCTAATTAGCAAATGACAAATGAGTAAGCATTAATATTTCATTAAGATCTAAGGCTCTATAAGAAAGATTTACAACAAAAAATATAGCTACGCTCAGCAACATGCATGTAAAAAAAAATGTTCATTGTAGTTGGCCTCATTCTTCTGGATTCTGTACCTTTTTATCTTTTAGAAAATTAAATTAGTAAATATTATGTTCTTCATTTTCATCAAAACGATTTAATAGTTAAAATGCACAGTTCATCAGATATGCCTTAACCATATATAATTCCCAAGGGGTAAACACGGTTTACAACAGGAAACACTGCAAGAAAACTAGCCATAATTAAACTAGCATTACGCATTATTTATGATTCACATCAAAACAATACCTCTAACATTATAAAAATAAAAAAAGTAAAGACATATTCAATTAGGCCATTTATACCATTCATTTTACATTGATTCAATGAACTTGTGGTTTATATTCTGACACTTTCCTCAATGCACTGAAGTAAACCATATGTAATGACAATTTATTATATGCGATTATTTGTAAACTTGGATCCTAAAGTAGAAGAAAAATGTATAGATTTAGGTTTGGTTTGTATTTTTATATTGTCTATCGAGAAAGGGAGATCATAGTTTTAGTTTCATTGGAGTTCTGTGGGTCATGTTGGGGTGGCTGAATTTTGTTTACATGCATCTAAATTAGGTTATTAAAAGATTGGGAGGAAGAAAAGACATTTACCTGGAAACAAAATGCCTTATGACACCTGTAGACAGACTGAGCAATCCAGAAGATTCGCCAGAGAATGTTTCATTTGAGTCCAATAAGATACAATTTAGAGTCATAGAGTCACAGAGTCCTACAGCACAGAGACAGGCCCTTCAGTCCAAATGGGTCCACGCCGACCAAAATGTCCATCCACACTAACCCCATTTCCCTACACTTGGCCCACATCCTTCTAAATCTTTCCTATCCATGTTGTCGTCCAAATGCCTTTGTTGTTAATGTACCCGCCTCAACCACTTCCGCTGGCAGCTTTTTCCAAGTGCGTACCACCCTCTGTGTAAAAAAGTTGCCCCTCAGGTTCCCATGTATTCTTTCCCCTCTTACCTTAAACTGAAACCCTCTAGTTCTCGATTACCCAACCCTGGGAAAAAGACTGAGTGCATTTACCCAATCCATGCCTCTCATGATCTAATACACTTAAGTATGATCCCCCCTCAATCTCCTATGCTCCAAAGAACAAAATCCCAACTTTTCCGATCTATCCCTGTAACTCAATCTCTTGAGTCCTGGCAACATCCTTGGAAATTTCTTCTGCACTCTTTCCAGTTTAATAACATCCTTCCTATTGCAAGGTGACCAAAACTAAACACAATACTCGAAGTGCAGCCTCACTAACGTCCTGTACAACGGCAACATAACTTCACAACTTCTATACTCAATGCCTGTTTGCTGAAGGCCAGTGTGCCAAAAGCCTTCTTCACTGCCCTGTCTACCTGTGACTCCACTTTCAGGGAACTGTGCACCTGAACTCCATGTTCCCTCTGTTACACTACACTCCTTAAGACCCTACTATTCACCATGAAACTCCTAATTTGATTTGACTTTCCAAAATGCAACATCTCACACTTATCTATATTAAACTCCATTTGCTATTTCTCACCCCAGTTCTCCAGATGATCAAGATCCTGCTGCAATTTCTGATAACCTTCCTCACTGTCCATGATATCGTCTATTTTAGTGTCAGCCACAAACTTACTAATCATGCCTTGTACATTTTCATCCAAATCATTGATATGGATAACAGACAGCAATGGGCCCAGCACCGACCACTAAGGCACACCACTAGTCACAGGCCTCCAGCATCCTTCCACTATTACTCTCTGCTTCCTACCATCAAGCCAATTGTGTATCCAATTTTCCAGCTCTCCCTGGATTCCATATAATCTAACCTTCCAGAGCAGCCTATCATGTGGAACCATATCAAAGGCCTTACTAAAATCCATGTAGACTATATCTACCACCCTCCCCGCATCAACCTTCCTGGTCACTTCATCAAAGAACTCCAACAAATTTATGAGGCAGAATCTGCCACACGCAAAGCCATGCTGACTCCTCCTAATCAAACCCTGTCTTTCTAAATGCATATATATCTTATCCCTCCGAATTTTCTGAAGTAACTTACCTTCCACAGATGTTTAACCATTGCCCCCTTGACACTCAATTATATCACCATATCTGAATCCCCCGCTATCAATATTCTTGCTTTTGCCATTCACCAGAATCTGAACTGGACTTGCCATATAGATACAATGGCTAAAAGAGCAGGTCAGAGGTTAGGAATACTGCATAAACCAACTCCTAACTCCCCAATGTCTGTACACCATTTACAATGCCAAAATTTGAAGCATCCGGGAATACTGCCCACTTGCCTGGATGAGTGCAGTTCCAGAAACACTCAAGAAACTTACAACATCGAGGACAAAGCAGCCTGTTTTATCGGCACCACATCCACTTCCTTCTCCATAACCAACTCTCCGTAGAGTTTACCCTCTGCAAGAGTACTGCAGAAATTCACTGAGATTCCTTTGAAACCTTTACCTTCACACCTTCCAAACCCATGACAACTTCCATCGAGAAGACTGAGGACACAAATACCTGGGAACATCACCACCTGCAAGTTCCCTTCGAAACAACTTACAATGAAGTTGTTGTTGTTTCTTCATTGCTGGGTCAAAATCCTGATATTTCCTCCCTGACAGCATTATGGATCTACCTACATTGCATATACTGCTGTGGTTCCAGAAGAAAGCTCACCAGCTTCTCAAGGGAAATGAGTAACAGGTGATAAATGCTGGCCCAGCCAAAGATGACACATCCCATGAGAGAATAAAATACAAGTATCCTGATGACACCAAGCTCTTCCTCCTCAATGTCTCTCAGTTGTCATACTGATTTACCAGACATCAAGTATTGGATGGGGGTCAGTATGCTTAGTTGGTTGGACAACTGATTTGCGATACAGAGTAGTGCTAACAGCTTGGGTTCAATTCTCACACTGGCTGAGGTTACCAAAAAGGACTCTGTTTATAAACCTCTCCACTTGCATGCTGCATGGGGACCGTCTGGTTAAACAACTTCAAGTTATCTCACTCTCTCCCACTCTCCAAGAGAGCAGCCCTCTGGTCCAGTAGGACTATGGCAGCTTTACTTTTTTTTTACTGGATGAATGTATATCCTTCCAATTAAGTATTAGGAGGACTGAAGCCATTTCCTCCCACTTTCTAAAACAATTGTGGCCATCCAAAACCTGGCTGTTCATGTCTAAATACGTCAATTTCCATTCACCCATTACCCTGTACTTGTTAACCTATGCTGTCTTCCAATTAAAAAATCCATTTTTGGAAAAGAAAGCAGCTTCTCTCAAACCCAAAAAAAGGTTTGTTTAAGAAGGCTTATGAATGAGCTTTGTGAATTTCTGCTCACCGCCCTCTATCTTCCTGCATTATCTTTAAAGATTGTGTTGTGTTTAAGTCCTGGCATGTGGACCTCATTGGTTGGCCAGCATTTATTGCCGTTCTTAGCTTCCGTTTAGAAGGTGGTTGTGAGCTGTCTTCTTGAACCACTGCAGTCCATGTGCTGTAGGTTGACCCACAATGCCCTTAGGGAAGGAATTCCAGGATTTTGATCCAGTGACAGTGAAGGAACGGTGATATATTTCCAAATCAGGATGGCGAGTGACTTGGAGAGGAAGTTGCAGGTGGTAGTGTTCCCATGTATCTACTGCCTATGACTTTTGAGGTGGTGGAGGTAGTTGGTTTGGAAGGTGCTGTCTAAGGAGCTTCGGTGAATTTCTGCAGTGGTACAAACTGCTGCTACTGATTGTCAGTGGTAGAAAGAGTAAATGTTGGTGAATATGGTGCCAATCAAATAGACGTCTTTGTCCTGGATGCTGTCAAGCTTTTTGAGTGTTGTTGGAGCTGCATCCATCCAGGCAAGTGGGGAGTATTCCATCACACTCCTGACAAGTGCCTTGTGGATCGTGGACAGGCTTTGGGGAGTCAGGAGGTGATTTACTGACCTCAATATTCCTACCCTCTGACCTGCTCTTGAAATGATTGTGTTTATGTGATGAGCTGAGTTTCTGGTCAATGGTAACCCCAAGGATGTTGATAGTGGGGGATTCAGTGACGTCAAGGGACTGTGATTAGATTGTGTCTTATTGAAGGCAATTGCTGGGCATAGAGGAGAATAGATTAATCATCTGAGGGGGACAGCATGTAGTACTCAGCAGAAGGTTCCTTGCCCGTGTTTGACCTGATGTCATGAGATGTCATGGGCTCTGGTGTCAATGTTGTAGCCTTCTAGGGCAACTCTATCCTGACTGTATACTACTATGCTGCCCCCTCTGCTGAGCCTGTCCTGTCAAAGGGACAGGACATATCCAGGAATGGTGACGGTGGTGGTTGGGACATTGCCTATATATTATGATTCCATGAGTAATTATGTCATCTTTGTCTAGACTTTGAGACAACTCTCCCAATGTTGGCGCCTGTCCTCAGATATTTATAAGAAGGACTTTGCCGAGTTGACAGGACCATTTTTGCCATTGTCATTTCCAGTGCTTAAGTGGTCAATTTTTGTTCCTTTTTTCTTCTTTGTTGCTGGTTAATACAACTAAACGGCTTGTTAGGTCATTTCAGAGCATTGTTAAGAGTCACTTGTAAGACAGACCAAGTAAGAATGATAGTTTTCTTCCCTGTAGGGTTTTAGTGAACCAGGTGATTTTTCCTGACAATTGACAATGGTTTTACGGTCATCATTAGACTCTTTATACCAGTCTTTTATTGGATTCATCCCTTATTCCCCAGAACAATACCTGGGTTCTAGATTGATAGTCTAGCAATAATACCACTAGATCATTGTCTCCCTATTTGAGAAAGCTATTGTAAATGAAAACTCTATTGTAGAGTTTTATGATAAGAATGGTGTAGAGATAAACATGCAGCATTTTACATGTAAATAGATTTTAATATCAGAAAATGGCATGCATTGTGTAGTCTGATTATTGCTATCTGTAAGTGGATTAGAATTTGCTACCCCATTTTGCCAGTAAATATTTGTGACTTTTATATGCACAAGGCTTAACAAATTAAGTTATAAGCAAGACTCTTGTGATGGAAGATTTTAGGAAGTATATGAAAGGAAAGAGGTATATATAAGACAAACATTAAACAATTCCTTGGACTGTTTCATCCAGTTGTCGGGTCCATTGAACTGATATTGGGTCAAGATAACAAGCATGGGGCTGGATGAACACAGCACGTCAAGCAGCATCATAGGAGCAGGAAAACTTGACGTTTCGGGCCTAAACCCTTCATCAGAAATGGGGGAGGGGAAGAGGGTTCTGAAATAAATAGGGAGAGAGGGGGAGGCGGATAGAGGATGGATAGAGGAGAGGATAGGTGGAGAGGAGGCAGACAAGTCGAAGAGGCGGGGATGGAGCCAGTAAAGGTGATATTGGGTCAAGTTCACTTTCAGTGCAAACACTCCCTTGGCCACAGTCCTACTAGTGGAGACTGACATGTTCTTCTCTTGAGAGTCTGTAAAACTTTGCTGGCAACATGAAGTGAACATGTCTTTTAACCCTTGGCTGACCATCACTATGTCAGAATTAGAGTATTATTAACTTAGGAGGCTCTAGCCATTACTAGATGAATTTGATTTGGTTCTGAACCATCGTGGATGCCTGGCTTAAATATCTCAAATAAGAATACAATGCAGTTATTTCACACTGTCTTTTAATCTGACTCAATACAAGTTCTCTATTCATGGAACCTGGCTCTGCAAGGTTATGGTGTGACTTTCTTAGAAACTACCTTTAGGAATCCAAAAGATTCCATTGTCAGAATAATTTGAATGAAGCTGCCCTTTCCAGAGACTTGCAATCATTTAATTTAACGTTCTTCAAGTGAAAACCCACTCTTAATAAATATTGATTCATTAATTATAAATCAATCAAGGCTCATTACTTATCCAATCATCTGTTACATGACAGGTTACCACCTCAGTGCAGTAATTTTATTAATTTGTGACCAGTTTAGAATATAAAATGGTTTATTTTGCTCTGTTGTAATATCAAACCATATTCTATTATCTTGTTAATTATTACAGGTGATACAATATAAAATGGTTAGATTAAAGTAAAATGTAACTATCCAGGCCATTTAAGATTGCAATGACTCCTTGGGAAGGCCAATAAGGAAGAGTTAATTCATCTTCCAGACTTTTTCAGGAATTCACTACTATCAATGAAAAAGCTCCCATATCCCTGAGCTTGCTTTTCAGAAATCTGAACAAATAAACAAGATAGGAAAGCTTGCCTGATTTATTGACAATCAATAATAAAAACAGAGTAAAAATGGATTGGATTAAGATTTCCTTTTCATTAGCCAACAGTAACAATGTCACAGCAGACAGCATCAGTTTTAAACTTTGGTAACCTTCGTAAATGACCCCTCACTTGGTTTTGTGAGGAGTCTTTTTTTTCAGAAATCCATTTGTCTGATAGTTTCAGAATTGATTACTAGAGAAATATATATTTAAAAAAACGTGCTAAGGACTGATGCAGTTAAAAGATATTAAAGCACAGTAATTGATAGCTGAAGTCCTCACAACAAGAAAGAAATATATGCAGTAAATAATATTTTTGAATAAACATCAATTCACAGAAGCCACAGTGTTGACTTTTCCCTGTTGTGTATTTAGTCTTTCACTGTAAACTTTTTTTGAAATAATATTAAATATACTTGAAAGATAAGGGATCTGATCGTATTCAATGTACATTTTGTAACCTATAAGACAAACAGGGTTTTCTATTTACAAATAACAATATTCCTCACCAGCATGAGGATGGTGAGCTCATCTTGACCTAGATACGTAACTTGAATACCGAGAAGAGTACATTAGTAAATGCTTGTGTGACTAAGCTTGCTTTGACAATTTATTTATTTATCTATAATAACATTTGTCCATAAAGATGAATATTGACTGGCATTGTATGCAAGATAACTCTTTGAAAAGCATATCTGTAGCAGTGCTTTGTAGACTACAGTCAGGTAAACATCGGCTTCCCATAAAGATCTGTCATAACCTTGTGAAATAATCACAGATGTAAAGAAGTAGTGACCAGAAAAGTGTGGTATATGCTCAATGTAGGAACAATGTGTACCCATCTCCTGTGCAGCATAGTGTAGGATGGTTATCTCCACAAGGAGGAGGAGCACGTAGAAGTAAGCATTGTCATGAAATTCCGTGTGATTCGTACCGACAGAGGTTATACAGAATAGTTCATGGTGGAAAAGGGGTAAGACAGAGGGGGGATGTCGAAAGATTCTCAGCAGATTCCATATCCGCCCAAGGTGTTCAGAGAGCAATCTAGAAAAATGTCTGAGACACCCTGTCTTTCAGTAAGGATGTCACTGTTGTAATTTGCTATCTAGTACAGCCACAATTGTAACTGGAAGCAGGGAGATGACAGCATTTCTAGTGCACATGAATATAGCAAGTTTTTTTGGTTGCTTCATATTTAATAATATTTGTGGATTTAGGTTTGAAAGATTGTGGACATACATGGACTGTTTTAAATTAAGGGGGTCATTGAAAGAATGGTGGAACTTTATTTAAATATGCCCTTTGATGGCAGTCAGACGTTTTGTGATAATTGCTTATTCATTGATACTCTGCCGGGGTACAGCTGTCCATTTGCACTTTGTTTTGGATATGACTTAAAGTAGTTGGTGATTGTTCGGCCAAACGGAAGGAACTTCCAGCTCAGCTATCTTATTTCTGAAAAAAACAACCTTTACTTGTGAAAGATAACACAATGTGGAACTGGAGGAATGCAGCAGACCAGGCAGCATCAGTGGAGCTGGAAAGCTGACGTTTCGGGTCGAGACCCTTCTTCAGAAGTGGAGCCATTTTTGAAGAAGGATCCCAGCCCGAAACGTCAGCTTTCTAGCTCCGCTGATGCTACCTGGCCTGCTGTGTTCCTCCAGCTCCACACTGTGTTATCTCTGACTCCAGCATCGGCAGTTCTTACTATCTCTCACCTTTGCTTGTGAATCCTGATTATCCTCTTGAAGTGTGATTGGCTGACTTCTCAGTGCTATGTTTCCTCAGCAAACTGTCTGCCATCTGACAGACATCTGCTCATATTTGATGACCCTCAACAACCGCATCTGAATCTGCCAGAAGGTCAGACATATAGCCATTGGGGAATCTCAAGCTTTGTATGTTTTGCCTTTGGGAGCAAAAACCTCATGACCAAAAGGTATTTTCTTCACAAAATGAATCTCTGCTGAAAGAAATCTGTTTTTGTCTCTCTTACTGTCTATATGTTTCTGGTTATTTAGAAGTGTAAATAATAACTCTTCCTGTTATAAACTTTATATCAGTTTGCCTCTCATTGAATCAGTATTTTTGTTTCATACTAAACCAAGAAGTTTTTGTTCATTTAAAAGAAAAAGATGAGATGGAATTCTTTATTTTAATCCTAATACACAAAAGGCGTATGATTATCAAAATTGGGAACCAGATAAGACAATGAATATTTTCACTCCTCTGATTTTTCACAAACGTACAAGTGGTGGCTCTAGCAGGATGCCCAATGCTGACTGTGTTTAATTGGAAGTGAGATGGTAATAATTGGAGAAGGTTATAAGCATAGATACTAGGTTTCTCGTGCATTATTGAATCAAAATTATTTTGCCAGTTGCTGCGTATTTCCTAGAGAGGGAATATTTATCCTTTGTTGAATTACAAAAGTAACTGAAGCTAGGTTATGAGAATTGTTAGACAAGTTGAAGTTACAATTAAAAGCAGTGATAAAGAAAGCAGCTGCAATTGAGATTGTAGCACATTCCAAATTGGAAGAAGGGCAAAGCAAAGCAGAAGGTAATTCAGTTGAGTTTGGACTAATTAAGTCGCAGATGAGGCAGCTTGACATAGAAAGAGAATTAAAAATGAAAAAGTGTTGAGCTTGAAAGAAAAGCACTTCAGAGAGAGGAAAAGATTTTAAAAAAGGCACTTCATTGAGAAGAGAAAGAAAAAGGAATTTAGGAATTTGGAGTAAGAACGCGCATCTGATATCTCTATCAAATTTCCTCCCAACCTTCACGTAGAGGAAAAATCTCCCTACTTCACCAATCTTTCTACATAACTGAAGTTCCCTATCACTGGAAACATTCTTGTGAATCTTTTCCCCCACATCCTTCCTAAATCACTGCCCAGAACCGAAAGGAAGCTCCAGCTGAGGGCTATCCAGTATTTTAAACAAGCTTAACTTAACTTCCATGCACTTGCACTATCTCTCCATATTGATAAAACACACTGTATCTTCAGCTTTATTAACCATACTTCCTCAACCTTCAATGATTTTTGCACATAAACACCCATATCCCTCTGCTCATGCACCCGCTTTTGAATTGTATCCTTATTTAGTATTGTCTCTCAGTATTTCCTACCAAGTCAATTAGTTCATATTTCTCGGCATTTAATTTCATCTGTCACTCGTCTGTCCTTTCCAACAACCCTTTTCGAGTTGTCCTCTATTATACTCATGGTTCACAATATTTCCAAGTTTGTTTCATTGGCAGATTTTAACATTATACCTATACAGCAGGGTCTAGGTAATTAATATAAATCAGAAAGGGCAAGGCTTCAAACACTAATCCCTGGGAATTCCATCATAACCACCACCTAATCTGAAAATCAAGTATTCATTGCTATCTTGGTTTCCAGTCACTCAGCCAATTTTTATCTCTGTTGCTGCTATCACTTTTTTTATTCCACGAGTGTTTACTGTGCTCTCAAATTTGTTGTATGGCACATTATCAAATGCCTTTTTGGATTGCCACATGTTCCACACCAACAGCATTATCCTCATCAATTTCTCTGCCACAGTCAAAAAAACTGCAGCACGATAGATGCACGGTGATATAGAGTTATAGAGATATACAGCGTGGAAACAGACCTTTCAGTCCAACTCATCCATGCTGACAGATATCCTACATAAATCTAGTCCCATTTGCCAGCATTTGGCCCATATCTCTCTAAACCATTCCTATTCATATACCCAGCCAGATGACTTTTAAATGTTGTAATTGTACCAGCCTCCACCACTTCCTGTGGCAACTTATTCCATATACGCATCACTCTGTGTGAAAAGAAGTTGCCCCTTAGGTCCCTTTTTATATCTTTCCCCTCTCACCTTAAACCCTTGCCCTCTAGTTTTCCCCCAGGTAAAAAACCTTGCCTATTTACCCTATCCATGCCCATCATGATTTTATAAATCTCTATAAGGTCAATCTACAGCTTCTGATGCTCCATGGAAAATAGCCCCAGCCTCTCCCAATAGCTCAAACCCTCCAACCCTGGCAATACCCTCGTAAATCTTTTCTGAACCGTTCTAGTTTCACAACATCCTTTCTATGGAAGGGAGACCAGAATTGCATACAATACTCCAAAAGTGGCCAAACCAATGTGCAGCCTCAACATGACCTCTGAGCTCCTATATTCAATATACCAATAAAGACAAACATACCAAACATTTCACTATCCTATCTACCTGCGACTCCACTTTCAAGGAACTATGAAACTGCACTTCAAGATCTTTTTGTTCAGCAATACTTCCCAGGACCTTATCATATTGTGTCCTTAACAAATATGCCCTTAACAAATTAGATTATCCATCTATCCAAGCGATTATTGCTTCTAAAGGCTTCCGACCATCAAGATTTATCTGACTGGTCTGTAGCTATTGGCTTATTGTTTTACACTTTTTTGAACAAGAGCGTAACATTTTCAAATCTTCAGTTCTCCGGCCCCATCCCCAATTCTAATGAAGATTGGGAAATCATGGCCATTCCAATTTTTACCTTCCTTCAGCATCCTCAGATGGGTCTGACCTGGTTCTGGTGCATATCGACTTTAAGATTATCCTCCTTTACTAGTGTTAAACATTTCAAGTGTCCGAACTATATCTCCTCTTTGCTCCCTGTCAAGGAAGGAGATGGTATGCAGGTCACTGTGAAAGACAATGCAAGGTATTAATTTTACTGTCTTCAACTCATTGTCTAAATCCCCTTTTGGTCCCTAAATAGCTCCATTTAATCTCTTTGCAATCCTTTAATTATTTACTTGACTGTAGAAGACGAATAGATTTCCTTTTTGTTTGGTAAAAGATTCTCCTCCATTCTCTGTTTTGCTTCTATCATTAATTTTTTTTTCCCCACAGGTGCTGTCTAAACCTTCTGCATTTAACCTGATTTTAAACTGTATTATCCACCTGAAATTTTTCACAAAATACATTGTTCTTTCTATTTCGTCTCACTTTCATGACCTCTTTCTTCATCCAGAGACATCTGAATTTGTTTGATCTCCCTTTCCCATTCCTGGGATTATATTTAGTTCCCATTTTGGTGCTCATCTTGGAGAGATCCATTTATGGCAACTGAAGTCGACATTTTCTCCAATAATTATTCTCACTCTGGAATTCTCCTCATACTTTTCCAAAGCCAATTTAGACTTTATGACACAGTGATAACTGTCCCCTAAATATTCTCCTATGGACAATTGGTCCACCACATTCTTAGAGGCAGGGTCCTACAGTGCTTCCTTCCTGATTGGATGAGAAAAATATGGATGTAGAAAATTCTCCTGATCACACACAGTCCCGAGGAGCTTTTAATCCCCTCTGTCCTTTACTACTATCGCAGTCTATGTTTGAATGGTAGTATGTAGACCTTGCACCAGTCTGAACTTTCATAACACCACACTAAGGGCTGCTTGCTGCTGTTTGTGTTTGTCTAAAATTGAGGCATCAATCATCAGCTGTGGAATCCTGGTTGTGTCCTCAAATGCATGAGTAAACTTGCCACAGCTTCCACTTTACAAAGGATGGACTCCCAGTTCTGTGCAAAGCCCTGTGCACCCTAACATTGACACCTGGCTTTCTGGGAGGCGTCCTAATGCAGCAAGTTTTTTTATGTATACCAATCTGTTTTCTTCCATTAGATGATTACATTAAAGTCCTTACCAATCCTCTGCAGCAGAATTTGTGCAATCTCACCCCCTCCATGAATTTTTTTAAAATTTCAAAAATATACTTTATTCATAAAAATATCTTTATATTCACATGGTCACAGACACATTTCAGTTCTATACAGTAGCATATTCAAGGAAACAAACAAATATTGAAGCTTGGCCATGCTTGACATCTTTGTTCCTAGACCCAGACTGTGGACTACTTGTGCTTAGTGTCCGATCCTCTGAGCCTGCCTGTGCACTATCCTCTGTATTGTTAGCCATTCTAGTATCTGAGCTGCTGGTTCTGATCTGTAAAATTGAGAGGCACTGCACTTTCATAAAGGAACAAAAAGAGTAGTGTAGGCCAACTCCTCTTGGTGCTGACAAGTTTACGATATTGAGAATTTTGGTCAATGCATGAAATCCTTAAATGGATCAGTTAGCATTGGCTGCATGCAGAAATTATTCAAATGAGCAGACAGCGCAAAGTTGGCATGTTGCCTCAGTTGCATTAAACAGGGGCGAGCTAATCACATGTCACAATGACTTTTTCAGGGTTTATTGAAAAGCTTTTTCAAATGTTGACAAATATTTGGTAGTTTGTAGAATTAATGAAAAAATTGAGATTAAGCAAACAATGAAGGTAAGTAGATTATTATGCCTATTTTTCAACTAAACTCATGAAAGCTCATTCTGAGTTACTTTTCAGTGCAGTATTTCTTAGTAGTAAAGCAGATGAATAAAGTCATTTGAGACTCTCCTACAAAGGTATAATCAGAGATGAAACACATTCTGAAGACAGAAACGACCACAGAGTAGATTGAACATAAATCACTGGGATGTCATAGAGCTTCCCTAAATTCTTGGGAGAGAAAACACACAATGGTCTGCATGCACAGAAGGAAGTCATTAGAATCATTCACTGTCTGGAGAACATTGGGAACTTTCCCCTTGATCACCATGAATGGATAGATCAGATACATCTATCTATTTCGGTATGTCGCTCCAAAGATGTATCGTTGAATTAATGACGGAAAAGGGAGCCAGTTTACAAAGCTAATCTTCTTGTACTTGTCACTGAAAAGATCTTAAGACTGCCCTATCTATTGTTGAACGTTAAAGGCTGGAAGTGGGCCCTTAAGCATTGCTTAACCAATGCAGCACAGAGCAAAAGGTCCTAGTTTTACAATGAGGTTTTCGGTATGAATACTAGGAATAAGATTGTAGCCATACTTTCACACAAAGACTCATGTTGATCTCAATTAAAATCCGTGTAATTTTTTTTTGAAATACCATTGATCCACATATTACTATCTAATGTGTTGTAACATGGAATATAGTAAAGATTGTTTTTTGCAGCCTTTTATGATATTTTCACCAGCATCAATTATTGATGGATTAACTTAAATAATTCCTTACATTTTAACTTTCTTTGTTTGAAGTTATTTTCCTTTGTGAATCAAATGAATCTGTATATCTGACATCATCAACATATTCGCGTTTCCTCAGATGACAACAAAATAATAAATAGCAGTTCAGTGGTCCAGATTTTGAGTCTTGCTGCTAAACAAACAGAAACATTTTGTCAAAGCTTTTTTATCTTGCACTCATCAGGGAAATTTACGATAAATTCCAATTTGAAGGGAAAACTACCTTTTTTGTCCTTATTTATGAAAAGCAAATGCTGATTGCTTGACAAGCAAAATGTGACCGAGGCATTGCCATTGATAATGCACCAGTTATGACCAATAGTTAACTGCAAGGCTTTGTTTCCCTCTCTCCCTCCCTCTCTCCTTGTCAATAAAGCTGAGGATGCCATGTGCATTCTTAACTATGCTGTAAATTTTTCCACTTTCGTTTTACAGCTTTACGTGCATACACATCCAGGTCCCTCTGCTCTTGCCCAGCTTTATAAATGTATCCCATATTTGATATGCTTCCTTGCATTCATTCTACCAACATGAATTATTTCACATTTCTCTGCATTATATTTCATCTGCCAGTTGTCTGCTCCTTCCACCAAATTGTCTCTCTTCTTTCTTTTGAAAATTCTACATTGTTCACCTCACAGTGTGTATTATTTTCACATTTTTGATTATCCAAAGTTTTGAAATTGTGACCTGTACTCTAAGGTCTAGGTCTAAGGTGCAATAAAATGGAGATTGACCCCCTCTGATAACTAACACTGAAGCACACAGAGGAGCGCCTCACCCTATAATCTGTTAAAAGGAGCGTGAGAAGGGGTGTAATCCATTTTTTCAGCAAATTCTTGTCATTAAGTAAAGTAAGCCCCCTGACATTGATTTTACAATCGAGAAATAACAATTTATTTATCTAACTAATAGTGAACAAATGAACTAAATTATTAACAAACTGAATAAACCCCTTCTAACTGCTAACTATTCCCGAATAAAACAAGATTCTAATAAATAAAAAAATACAATAAATACAAGTCCCAATTATATAAAATGAAAATAATGAAAACAGAATTTAGTATCATGAAATTACAGCCAAGTTACGTGCCTTCGAGAATCTTCTGGGCCTTCTCCATCGAATGTTCTGTCAGGAACACCTTCTCTGTCGAATTCTTCCATCAGGAATGTGAACGAGAGACAGTAAGAACTGCTGATGCTGGAGTCAGAGATAACACGGTGTGGAGCTGGAAGAACACAGCAGGCCAGGCAGCATCAGCGGAGCAGGAAAGCTGATGTTTCGGGTCGGGACCCTTCCTCAGAAATGGGGGAGGGGAAGGGGATTCTGAAATAAATGCAGGGGGTGGGGTGCGCAGTGATAGTAGGTAGGTAGTGGTGGGGATTGGTCAGTGAGGTGGGAGAGATGACGGACAGGCCAAGGAGGCAGAGATGTGAAGGAGGAGCTGGTGTTGGGATGAGGTCGGGGGTGGGGAGATTTTGAAGCTAATAAAATCCACATTGAGACCATTGGGTTGTAGGCTTCCAAGGTGGAATATGAGGTGCTGTTCCCCCAGTTTCTGGATGGTGTCATTGTGACACTGGAGGAGGCCCAGGATGGACATGTCGTCCAGGGAGTGGGAGGGGGGTTTGAAGTGGTTTGCGACTGGGAGGTGTTGTCATTTGTTGCGAACCGAGCATAGGTGCTGTACAAAGGTACAGTCCAATGTTATATATGTATGCAGAATCTATTCCCAATTCCTTCGCCTCCGCCGCGTCTGCTCCCAGGATGAGACATTCCACTCCCATACATCTCAGATGTCCTCATTCTTCAAGGACCGCAACTTCCCCCCGACAGTGGTCGAGAACGCCCTCGACCGTGTCTCCCGCATTTCCCGTAACACATCCCTCACGCCCCGTCCCCACAACAATAACAAAAAAAGAATCCCCCTCGTCCTCACGTACTACCCCACCAACCTCTAGATCCAACGCATCATCCTCCGACACTTCCGCCATCTGCAATCAGACCCCACCACCAAAGAGATTTTTCCCTCCCCACCCTTATCTGCCTTCCGGAGGGACCACTCCCTCCGCGACTCCCTTGTCTGCTCCACACTCCCCTCCAGCCCCACCACACCCGGCACTTTTCCCTGCAACCGCAGGAAGTGCTACACCTGCCCCCACACCTCCTCCCTCACCCCAATCCCAGGCCCCAAGAAGACTTTCCACATCAGGCAGATGTTTACCTGCACATCTGCCAATATGGTATACTGCATCCGCTGTACCCGTTGTGGCTTCCTCTACATCGGGGAAACCAAGCGGAGGCTTGGGGACCGCTTTGCAGAACACCTGCGCTCAGTTCGCAACAAACAACTGCACCTCCCATTCCTCAGACAACATGTCCATCCTGGGCCTCCTGCAATGCCACAACGATGCCACCTGAAGGCTGCAGGAACAGCAAATCATATTCAGCCTGGGAACCCTGCAGCCCAATGGCATCAATGTGGATTTCACAAGCTTCAAAATCTCCCCTCCCCCAACCGCATCCCCAAACCAGCCCAGCTCATCTCCACCTCCCTAACCTGTTTTTCCTCTCACCTCAAGCCACACCCCCATCTCCTAGCTACTAACATCATCCCGCCCCCTTGACCTGTCCGTCCTCCCTGGACTGACCAATCTCCTCCCTACCCCCCCACCTACACTCACCTTTACTGGCTCCATCCCCGCCTCTTCGACTTGTCTGCCTCCTCTCCACCTATCCTCTCCTCTCTATCCATCCTCTATCCGCCTCCCCCTCTCTCCCTATTTATTTCAGAACCCTCTTCCCCTCCCCCATTTCTGATGAAGGGTCTAGGCCCGAAACGTCAAGTTTTCCTGCTCCTATGATGCTGCTTGGCCTGCTGTGTTCATCCAGCCCCACGCTTGTGATCTCTTTAAAAATCTTTTCAAGGGAACACACATCTCCCCCCTAGCATTTTACAAACACCAATATTTTGCAAACACCAAATTCTTAAGGCCTGCCTTCCAATCCACAAATACTCTACCCAAGTTCGTAACACCTTTCTTTACCTTCTCCCCTTGTTTCCAACTGAATAAACCTTACCCATGCAGGTGAAGTCTTTGAAAGATGGGCACTATCTTACTTTCCTGTCCGTGACTAGGCTATGCACTCTCCTGTAGCTCCTTGACTTTTCTTGGGATTTCTTTCACTACCTCCACTAATCCCACTGGTTTAGCCTCTTTTACCATATCTCTTTTTAACCCAGTCCCTCTCTTAGATCATCAACTCTATGACTTTGCGTGTCCCATCCGATTGCAATGAATATACCTGAGGCCTTTCACCTCTTTTCCACCCTCTTGGGTTTCTTCTTTCATATGGTAAACTGTTCTCAGTGTGATCTACTTTTTGTTTTTCAATGAAGGACCTCCCTCTTTTCCAATTTCTATCCTTCACGGACTGAAATTGCAGTCGGAAGCAAGATTTTCATGTATGTGCTAATGCGTATTCATCTCTGCAGCTCTTCTCACTGTTTTAACTTTCTATTCCTCAACATGAGCTCTTTGCACTTTTGGAAGTGAGTTTTTAAACTTTTCTAGCAGAATAACATCTTTAAGATCCTCATATGTCTTTTCTATTTTTAATGCTCTCATCCATTTATTGAAGTTGCTCTGTTTAATTCTTTCAAACTCGATATAAGTCTGACCTGGTTCCTTTCTTATATTTCTGAACCATTGTCTGTATGCTTCTTGAACCAATTCGTATACACTCAAAATAGTCTGTTTGACATCTTCATAATCTCATGACACCTCATCTGAGAGTGCTGCAAACACCTCACTAGGCCTGCCTACCAACTTGGTCTGATTTAACATTACCCACATAGGCTCTGGCCCGTTCGTCTCTTTAGCCAATTTGTCAAAGGAAATGAGAAAGGCTCCTACATCACTTTCATTGAATTTTGATAATGTTTTGATATATTTGTATATATCTGTACCAAGCCTTTGGCTACGATGGGTTTACTCATCATCACTCTCCTCCTCACTCAGCCTACCTTCATCTCCATCCTTTTAAATTAAGTCTTCTGTCCAATTGTCAGCTTCCGAAGTTGAAACTGTCTCTCTTTCTCCCTTGCATTTCTATCTTTTTCTTTTCACTCAGCTAAGAACCTTCTTTCCCTTCCTTTATCTTCTAACTCTTATTTGCAATTTAATTTTTCCATCTCTACTGCTCTTGACTGCTTCCCTGATATGCCTAAATGCTTGGCTAACTCCATTACAATTTCAGCTTTCTTCGTATCCCTAGATAAACCCAATTCTAGCCTGCCCGCTAATTCTAAAAGTGTCTCCTTTTTCTGTCTTTCTAAACTTTCTTGGTAAATTTGGGAAGCATCTTTGACCCCAAAAACCTGTTTAACAATGTTAAGAGCCATTTCCCTACTTTTGATTTAACCAACAACAAGCAACCAAAATTGAACAGATTTTTCACTTCTCACTTAAGTTTTATTTAAAGATTTCGGACACTAATCCCCAAATTTGTTGAAATCTGCTGGGACCTCTCATACCCCAAATCCTTGACCCAATCTGTCCCAACCTGCCCAAATCCCAGACCCGAGCTGGCCAGATCCTGGACCCAAGCCTCCAGTCTGTTATAAAGCGGAGGTTGAACCCACTGCCCCCCCGCCCCCCCATCAACTCTGGTAACTAAAACCAAAACACCCAGAGAGAAGTGCCTCACTCTAAAATCTGTTAAAATGAGTGTGAGAAGGGGTGTAATCCATTTTTTCCAAGAAACTTCTAGTGGTTAAATAAAATAAGCCCCCTCACACTGATTTTACAATCAGCAAATAACAATTTATTTATCTAACTCTAACAACGAACAAATTAACTAACTTATTAACAGACCAAATAAACCCCTTCTAACTACTAATTGTTCTGGAATAAAACAAGATTCTAATGGTATGCTGTTCCAATAAATATAAGTCCCACTTATATAAAACAAAGGTAATAAAAATAGAATTTAGTCTCTCGACATTACAGCCAAGCTACATATCTTCCAGAATCCTTTGTGCCTTCCCCATCAATTTCTTCTGTCAGGAATATTAACTAGTTTTGCCCTAGGTACCTTTGGTTTAGATGGTGCGTTCTCTAAAACTTAGAGAAAACTGTGAGAGCTAGCGATTCTCTCTTGAGAACTGAGAGCTGTTTACTCTTGCATACAGCAGTTCATTCTCCTGTCTTTGCCCAACTTTCCCTTCTTTTATACTCTTGATAACATATCAATATTCCTTACAATAGGATTGGTCCTATGTTGCCAAAACCATCAGATTTAAAATTAATTGGCTTTTGGTACCTGAGTGCCTGGTTCAACTGCTGCTTGGCCTGCTGACTGTACAGCCTTTTGATGCAAATGTTTCAATTCAGGTGGTCTGTGTACCTGCAAACCTACAAGTTGCTGTGGATAGACATACTTTTTGAACCTGTCTAAGCATAGAAAAAGCACATCATCCTTTAAATAGACCACACACTGCTTTCCCCCCTATCACTTTACAACCACCAAATTCTAACATTCTGCCTTCCAATCCATAAATACCATTCCCAACTTCACAACAAAGGTCATTAATATATTGTTAGGAAGGACAAAAGTCCTAACACCAAGTAGAGAGCTCCGTTATAAATGTTCTGCCGTCCAGAACTTAAATGTTCACCACTACTTTGTTTTTTGTCACTCAACCATTGTTTTAAAAATTTCTGCTGCTACTGACCCTTTTATTTCATGGACTCCGACACTGCTTGCAGGTAGGTCTGTTCAGAACTTTGTCAAATCCTTTAGAAGTTCGCACGTACCATATCAACAAGTTTATTTCATTAACCCTCTCTGTGCTATCAAGACATTGAAAGGGATTAGTTAAATGTGATTTTCCTTTAAACCTGTGCTGATTTGCCTTAATTAACCTAAATTTGTGAAATGACTATTAACTTTCCCCCCAGTTATAATTTCTAGAATCTCACCCACCACTGAGGGTAAGCTGGCTGGCCTGGTGTTGGGATTGTCACTGTGTAATCTGTTTTGCTCAAGGATATGACACTTGCAGTTCTCCAGTTCTCTGGCACCATGCCTGTGTCTAAGGAAGATAAGAAAATCATGGTCAGCACCCTTACAATTTTGAGCCATTCTTTCCTCATATTTATATAGACCTGGTATCTTATCAACATTGAGAAAAGACAACCAATCCAATACCTTTTCATCAGTTTTAAAACCATTAAGTTTCAGTAAGACCTGTGACAGCATCATCTTCTTTGCTAGAGTCCGACACAAAGAACTCACTCATTTTATCAGCTGTGCTTCATCTCTGAGTAAATCTCTCTTTTCATCTCTAATCGGTCTGACTCCATTTTTTACTACCTTTCTTCTTTTCCCCTATAGGAATGTAAACATTCCCCTGTCTGTCAGTGTTTTAACCACTGTCTCATTATCAATTAGATACTGAGTTTAATCCGGCTCCATAAGTGGTTAGTTATTGTACTAAAAGAAAACCTACAATAGGAATCCATTGAGCATTGAACACACAATTCTGGTTTAGCAGTGTTGGAAGGAGAGCTGGCCGGTGCTCTAATAAGAAACACATTGATCACTTAAATATTTATTATGAGGTTGCCTATCTTTTTAAGTCATTCCATTTTCAACAAATTTCAGCCAGTATCTGGTGACTCCAGGCAACTTTGATGATCTTCTACAATACATTTTCTTTTAACACTTGGGAGGCACTCGTCCTCCATTTTAATGGTGCGCTTTGTAGTGTTATTCTTCCATGTTGGTGAGATTGCTTCTGGTTGGGACACTTTTTCCATCATCCTACATCTCAGCCATGGCTTAGTTGGTAGTACTCTGACAGAGTCACAAGGCTGCAGCCTTCAGTCTGACTTCAGAGACGTCAGTGTAAAAACCTAGTGATATACCTGTAGGATTGTGTTTCAATAATGATCGAGATCGGTGAGTGGCAAAAACAGCCTCATCATTGAGCATCAGCAGTAGCACAGTTCAAGGCAGTGATGGAATCCAAAGTACAGTTTTACAGTAGCCTCTTTTATGTGCAGTTTTTACATACATTAAAATTTTAGCACTATGGTGTCACATAATTCTATCTATTGTACATAAGTTTGCATTACATCTATCCTGGGGAAACGAGATAGTTTAAGCACTTGCTAAATGCTGGCTGTTACTCCTGATGGGATTAGAATGCCTGTCTGGTCTGAACTTGCATAATTAAGAGATGTGAGTCCTTTTGTCTTTAAAGTTAGTAATGTTAGTAAAAATTCTAGACCTGTATGATCTAAATAAGTGAGAAATTATACGTGTACTAAATAAAAGTACAGAGGATATTAAATTGATCTCCTGCAGCTGGGTCATGTGGTTTCATTTACTGTTGCCAGTCTTTGACAGTTCCTTCACTTTCATTCATGAAGTTTCGCGGAAGCACTGTTTTGATAGTAAGTTTCTTAAAGGGGGTAAAAGCCCTACTTAATATGTATTTAAAAGTATAAATCTGCATGTTAGTGCAAGATGGTAATCCTGAATAAAAGTTAGAAGTAGGAATACAGTGTTATAGAAATAGGTAGTGTAAAAGGAAATTTCAAAGCGATGAAAAGCAGAAGACTATAGGGACATGTTGGCGGAGGAAACCAATTGATGTCCTGCAGATGTTCAGCTCCCCAAGAGAAGGTTACTAGGGGCTAATTAATATTATAATCTTTTCATAGTTTTGAGTGAGTTATGGAGATACGATGGCAGGGATAGTGTTGTTCTGAGTAGGTTACAGTATTAACACTTATTCAGAGACAGCCTTTGATACAGAAACATTGCTTGCAGCATGGGGTCGATGAGAATTGAATGGTGTAAAGAAACAGTAATATTTTGGAAGCTTAGGAAAGGATGTTTAATTTAGTTTATCTTGTATGAGTAAAATGTACTATGAAAACATGGTTTATGAACGAATGAATGGAAACGCAGTATAGTAAACATAGAATGCTTGTGAGTAGGTTAGTGAAGACAATCATAATACAGTGTCTTACATACTGGAGTGTTGGCCTGAAATGCTGTATAGTCAAAGGTGCCATCATTTCCAGGTGAGATATTTAATAGAGGCCTGCTATCTTGGATGGGGCCAAAAATTTGTATGACATAGTTTTGAAGATGAGTAATGTCCTGGCCAATGTCCATTTGTAAATCAACGCGAGAAAAAGATTTTCTGGTAATTATTGTATTGTTTATAGGAATTTGCTGTGGGTAAATTGGCTGCTGTGTTTCCTATAATCTATCAGTGATGACCCATTTATAAGTATTGTATTATCTGTAAAGTGTTTTGGGATGGCTTGTAGTTGTACAATGTAAATGCAAGTTTCCTTCTTCTGCAAGTTTAACAATAATGCTGATCTGAAAGTAAGTTCCTTTAATATTGAATAATCAACCATATCTTGTACAGAATTAGGAGACAAAATACTATTTTAACAAAGTTGACAATCAATATGCTTTAAATATCTGAATATTCCAGAGCTGTGGTATAGAAAGTTCACTCTGAATCGTTAGTAATTGTCTGTTGTCTCCCTTTGTTAAACTCAGTAATTGGTGTAGAAACTGCTCATGACAGATCAGGTCATGTAACAGGTGAAAATTCGCCAGTTGTAAGATTAGAAAGGTTTCTTCTTTAAAGTCCTAATTGTGATTGTTGTGGATGGATAACATATCTTAAAAATAGTCAATGACAAATACCTTAAAATTGGTTTCTTAACCTGGACCTTACAGACCTAGTTCTCTCTAAATTTCTGACAGCTGGAATTCAAATCTTTGCTTTTATAAAGATGGTTCAATTTTATAAACCCCTTAGACATGTTGACTTTAACTGTTTTTTTTAGTATCTGCACACTCTCAACTTGACTGACTCCCAGTGGAATAACATTCTCAACCCATTTTCAGAAGACAGAGGCATGAACTTCACAGTTCTTTTTTCTCATGCTAATTTATCATGAAAATGTCCATATTGTCAGTGATCAGTACCAAGGTCAAATTTGTTAAGTGTGTTTCTTTTTGAATCAACGGGTTAAATAATTTTAGGATGTGCTATGGGTGTCCAGTGATGCCCACATCCCATGAGCAGAAAATAAATCCAGTTAAGTGAGCTTTAAGAATGGCAGCTAGGGCCCAATTATGGGATTCTGCCACCAAAGTTGGCAGTTTTCAGTAAATGGCATTATGGAGATCAGTGAAGAGTTCATTAGCTAATGTGTCATTCAGCAATTCGGGGCAATTGTGGATGTGGGCATTTCAAAGTGTGTCTAATTTTCACAGAAACAGGCTTACTTTGGAAGTTGACATGTTATAAATGGTGTCTTAAGTCATGGGACCTGTGTTTGGAGTCAAACTATACAAAAATATGAAATAACCTTTGGTCCCTCAAATCTGCTCCACCATTCAATAAGACCGTTTATATTTCAATAAGATCTGTTTATATTTCGAACTCCGCATTTTCATCTATCCCGATAATCATTGGTTCCCCTTTCTATCAAGATTCTGCCTACCTCTACCCTAAAGATATTCAATGACTTCACTTTCACTGCCCTCTGAAGCAGACTTCCAAAGGCTCTCAACCAATAGAAAAAAATTCTGAGTGATTCCTAAAAGGGTGATTCCTAATTTTAAAACAGTGCCCCTAATTCTGGACTGAGCCACAAGACGAAATATTTTTTCCACATCTTCCTCCTTGACTGTTTAGAATCTTACATACTTCAATTAGGAGCCCTGTGTGTGATTCCATCTCTAGTTGGATGCCTTCCATTTCCTTGAGGATTGGCCACCTAGACTGGGGTCAGGTCTCCTTGCTTCCCCTCCCCCCAACCCTCCCCACTGTTGCCATGCATTTGGTCCTGGGGTCCAACAGGTGAGGCTATGGAGTGCTGATGTACATGCCTGTCCAGCACACACTGAGGGTGCTGGATGTGGGTGTCCATGGTATTACTTGAATTTACATGAGTACATTTTTTAAAATTTTCTGATTTCTTTTCACGTTGCTTCGGGTAATTTTGTAGCTTGAGATTTTCATATTGTGCCTGTATTTCTATTTAAAATTATGCTGATTATTTGAAAATTCTCTTCAAACCAGATGCCTGAACCATTATTTAATACTGACTAGGCTTCAAATCATAAGATTTCAATAATCTATTTCTTGAATTATAATAGCCAGTGTGTATCATCCTACTTTTTAAAGTATGAGATCTGACGTGAGTAAGCTAGATCTTTGACTATAGCCCCTTTTATTTAAATTAGTGAATTGCACCAGAGTCCAATCCCAGGTCACGGGAGTCAATTAGGAGTTGCATCTCTGAGGTCACTTAAATTATTGAGCTGTCTTAAAACAGTAAGGAATTTAGATTTTCCAATTTGGACTGAATAACTTTTGGATCAAGCTTTTCTTTGTTATTTTAGAGTTTGTGTTTGTTTATATGTTGAGTGGTATAATGATACTATGGCTTTAAGAGCTGTCTTTTGTCCTGGTTTTTTTTATGAAGATAGGGTGAAACAGAAGTGAGAAGTGGGTCTGTTCCAAGCCCAGAAAGTAAACAGCTTCTGAGGGCCCTCAGGGTTTTTAAAAACTTGACGGGGTATGGAGGGTTAGGGTCAAGCTCCTACAGAATTAGGCTTTTAGTTTAACTTTCAGTAGCTGCTGAAGTCTTGAATTGAATGTGAAAGCTGTTATTCCTTTCTCTGTTACAGCTAAATGCTGGAATTCTGTCTGCTACAAGAATCGCATGCGACACAATCTGTTTTACTGAACTTGCCTTTGCCAAGGGTGGTTTTATAAGCCATTACTCTGTTGTAACAGCTGCTGTTAAATAGTTAAATAACTATTATTCTGTTAAGTTGTCTAATACCGTTACATTATTCCAATTCTTCTTTTTGTTTGTATGCTAACTATAATGTAAGAATAAAGTGTTTTGTTTCAAGCCTGATAGCTTGGCCAATCAAATTGCATCTGGAATGCAACACCTTTAAAGTAAGAAAAAATTGGAGTCTAGGCTATCTTCTTAATATAATTTGAGGGAACTTTGGTCTGGTCCATAACAGATGGATCAATGTCATTCAATTTTAGAAAAATCTCCAGAGGAAATTGTTAAGCTTTCTTTTTAATTGAATACTCAAAATGAATCTCTCCCGTCTTTACTCCTATATAATCCATCAAATGTGTGAATCCATGGAGATTAAGCACAACCACTCAGTGATTTTTGTTGTGGAGCATTTTACAATAGTAATTTAAGAAATACTCAGTTATGAGTGGTGTACCACAAGGATCTGTTCTGGATCCTCTTCTATTTGTGATTTTTGTAAATTATTTGGATGAAGGAGTGGAAGGGTGGATTAGTAAATTTGCAGATGATACGAAGGTGGGTCGAGTTGTGGATAGTGCAGAGGGCTGTTCTAGGCTACAAAGGGACCTTGATAGGATGCAGAGCTGGGCTGAGAAGTAGCAGATGGAGTCTAACCCTGAAAAATGTGAGGTGATTCATTTTAGAAGGACAAATTTGAAACCTTGTATTCTGCTTAACAGAAAGATTCTTGGCAGTGTGGAGGAGCAGAGGGATCTTGGGGTTCATGTCCATAGGTCCCTGAAAGCTGCCACCCAGGTGGATGGAGTTGTTAAGAAGGCGTATGGTGTGTTAGCTTTCATTAATAGAGGGACTGAGTTCAAGAGTCGTGAAGTTATGCTCCAGCTATACAAAAGCCTGGTTCGGCCACCTCTGGAGTATTGTGTCCAGTTCTGGTCACCTCATTGCAAGAAAGATGTGGAAGCATTGGAAAGGGTGCAGGGGAGATTTACCAGGATGTTGCCTGAAATGGAGGGAAGGTCTTACAAGGAAAGGTTGAGAGAGCTAGGGCTTTTCTCTTTAGAACGACGAAGGACGAAAGGTGACTTGATAGAGGTGTACAAAATGATCAGACATATGGATAGAGTGGACAGCCAGAGACCTTTTCCTAGGGTGGAGGTAGCTATTATGAGGGTGCATAGTTTTAAAGTGAGTGGAGGTAGATATAGGGGAGACGTCAGAGGTAGGTTCTTTACTCAGAGAGTGGTAGGGGCGTGGAACGCATTGCCGGAGAGGGTAGTGGAGTTGGCCTCATTAGGGGCATTTAAATGGCTATTAGACAGGCATATGGATGATAGTATAAGGTAGGGTGGAGGTTAGATTGACATTAGGTTTAGGGTACTAGTTCAGCACAACATTGTGGGCCGAAGGGCCTGTACTGTGCTGTACTGTTCTATGTTCAATGTTCTAAATAAGTAATATGCATAAATCAATGTCAATTATTGCTGATCTCCATAGAAATTATCTCTGTTTCTATTGTCACTGCTCTAACATTTCTTTACCTTACCTGGCTTTAGATTGCTTTGCATAAATTTAGCCATCTTGTGTGGTTATTTCATAAACTCAAGTTGCATAACGTAAAGCTCGTGCTGTGCTGTTGTATTCTCAGCATGATTTAATTTCATACATGATGCTAAAATGTGAAGAAATAATTTCTAAGGTTCTATATGGGCTGTCAAAATACCATTCAAATATCTCCATAACTACTGATTACTATGCCATAAAAGACACACTTGATTGGCTGTAATTTGTAAGCAACAATAGGCACTGTCTCTCTAGTTAAATATAACATCTAAACACGCAGTATAGAAGTCAATACCCTGTTGCTGGTCTTCACATCAAGTTCTGAAATTCTAAGTGATATTTGCAGTGTGCAATGTTCCACTGTAAAATGTACTACAGGTTCAAGGCTATCCCGTTACAAAAATCAAATTGAACAGAAAACAAAATCATTGTTGTTTTTCTACAAATATTGTAATCAATGACTGAAACATTGGCATACATCGCAAATATTTTATTCTGAAATTATTTTCAAGTTTTGAGAGCATATCTTAGCTTGGAAGTAGTGCTGCTACTGATTTCGAGTCACACATTAATTAGAAACTGTTTATCCTTTGCTGACATTTGACTGTCTTGCTGTTTTGTGGGATAATCTAAAATAAGTGATAGAGCACTTCCTTTCGGTGTCTTATATCCCTGGAGGCTTATGCTGGAGATTGAGAATGACATCCATGCTATTAATAGCAAAAATGTGGCATACTTCCTTATTACTAAATTATATACATTTTTAACAAGAAGGAATATTCCAAGTTTAATGCAGAATTGGTACTCGTCTGTTATGTTCCTGATTTTGTTCCTGATTCTGTAAGCTTTCATTTCCCAAAGACAAGCCTTTTCCCTCTCTAATATTAAGTAGCTTCATTCTTGCTTCAGTTCTTCTCCTTTAGTTATATATTTCTCATGCCCAGATTTGATCAACTCAGTACTTTCATGGGCGATTCATCCTCTATTTTCCAGAAGTTTGAACTCATCCAGAACTTGGCTGCAGTATTCAATTTCAGATCAATCACCATACCCCTTACACCTAGGACTAGGAATTTCGGTTCTGGTTTTCCGGTATTTCAAAATTAAAACATTCAACTTGTGGCTAAATGCCTCCATGGTTCTGCTACATTTTATCTCTGAAACACTTTCTAGTGTTCCACCCCGTATTCTACCTTTCTTTGACCCAGTTATGCACTCTTCCTTTTATCCCAGTATGAATTTTAGAACAATTACATCATTGGGAAGGCTGGAATTTATTGTTGTTTTGTTCTTTCCTAATGTCCACTGATTGTGTGTCTATTTTCTCCAAAGGCATCTGTGAAATCCTTTGAGACTTTTTGGCATAGAGACACTAGTAACACTGTAAATGCTGTGAATACCAGATCAAGATGATCATATTGAATGCTCCATAATTGATTAACTTATTATTCTTATGATGGAACTATGATCAAAATGAGCTGGCACTCAATAGCAGATGCACCAGTATCGGTGTGAATTTTTCACTGTGCAAGGTCTATCTATCTTTCAATTCCTACAGCACAATCGGCTTGGTATAATGCATTCTTCTGCAATTTTATCCTTTCATTGAGTTATGTGGCTCTGATCTAGAGAAAAGCCAGTGATGCAGTAAATTGGAAAATAATTATTCTGATTTGAACGGCCTAGATTTTATGATGCGAGTAACAGGGAGACCATCAGTTTTGGGAGTGAATCAGACTACAGTTTCCTATCTGCATATGCAGTTAAATATAGTCAACCAGAAATTGCTTTCTGACATGCATAAATCCTTCACAGCCGCTTCACCAATTTGGGTCCTCATTGATAAATTCAGCACGTGACTGGCATAAAGTAAATGTAACTACCCACCAGGTAGTCAGTTATCATTGCAGGAAAAGTTCAGACTTGGTCATACAGGAGTAAGTGTGTGATAAGTTTTAATCGCTGCCAAGTATTCTTCTCCAAGTGCAGAGTCTCATACATTTACATTTTAACTGTTGAAGAAGATTTTGTGAGCATATATTCTTTTTTATTTCTGTCTCTTTCTCACTCCGTCTTGCATTCTACTTATTTTACTTTCTATACTAGTTTAATTAGACTATGTTAGACAAGTTAATCACTTATTTAATGCCTTTTTCTTCTTTCATGCCTTGCTCAGACAAGGCACTGATCCTCTGTAAAATGTTTTGCCCTGAAATGGAACTCCACTTATTGCAAGTTACTGCCAAAAGCTCGTTGAAATTCTATAGTTGTTGTAAGATTAATAAATGGTAAGTTCTGTTCCTTCCTTGTAGTTAACACAACCTGTGTTAGCAGCTTATTGAGAACCTAGAGGGAGAATTCTGCTATTTCATATTTGTAGTAAAATTGTAAGCACATTTGAAATAATTTTAGAATTTGCAGTAAAGAATGATGAAAATCTCCCTTTTGTGTTTATGCTATCCCTTATATAGTGGACAATTTGCTTTACGTGTAATATTCTCAGTCATTCCACCAGAGATAGCTGTCACACAATCACATCAACTGGTTCAATGTCAGAGACTAAAATGTCATCTCTGATAAAGGATCCCCATACAAGCTACCATGATGTGCATTTAGTATTTTCAGTACTGAAGCAGAAATTAGTGCTAAGCATGGATGACTTAGCTTCAAAGAAAAATGGTTTGGCCTGTAAAATTAGATGCCTACAATTGCTTTGGAAATAAATTCAGTGTGTGGATGCTTAAAAATTCAAAAATTTGAAATACAATTTGCATTAACATTATATAGAAATTTAATGTTTTACTCATGCAGGCAAATCTAATAAGTTAACCTTCCAATAGGGGAAAAAAATGAATCACTTTCTAAATGCCTTATTAAATGAAGGATCCAAAATTCCCATAGTATGATTGTGCAACAAGCTGCTTTTCTAAACTATCACTCAAAATGTAAGTGGACTTGGACAATGAAGAACCAATGTTTACAGCCTATTTCTCCGACTAGTGGATTTGGATCTCTTGGGTTCTGCTTTGAAAACAGAGTTGTTGGAAGTGTATCACACAAAGACGAAGGCATTGTGTATCGTCTCCAAGGACAAGAGACAGACAGCAGGGCTCGCAATGAGTAGCTAAACACTACAATGTATTGCCTGAAAGGGTGGTGGAGGCAATTTGAACTGAGGGCTCCAAAAGAGAATTGGCAAGCATCTGAAGATAAAATTCATACATTTTACAGAGAAAGGGTGGGGGAGTGAAACAAGCTGAATTATTCTTGCAGAGAGCTAGTGTATCTGACCTATTTCATTGCTATAAGCTATCCATTATTTAATAATTTGTTGCAAAAGCTTTTAATATTTGTGCAGCAAATAAGCAGAAAGTCATAATCTGACATTTTGCAATGCTTCTATAGTTGTTCCAAAACAAGTTCCAAATGATTTCAACACTTTATGATCAAGAATCAATAGACTTTTTTCTGTTATACGATATGTAATCCAGTAAATAAACTGTTAAACAAATTGACAATGTAAAGCAAAGATGAGTAGACGTTGGTGTGGTGAGCCCCACAGATTTGGTAAAATGATCAGGTTATTTGGTCAAGTGTTACGTAGGCAGTTGTATTTAAAGGCATGAAACAAAAACAAAATGCCAGAGAAACTCAGCAGGGAGCATCTGTTGCAAGAGAAACAGTTAATGTTACGAGTCCTGTATTACACCTTTAGAAACCTGCCAGAACTCCTGGGTTTCTCCAGCACTTTGATTTTATTTGATTCCCAGCATCTGCAGTATTTTGCTTGTATTTAAAATGCTTCCTGACTACCAAATTTTTTAGGGTGATGCTAGACTTCCACAAGTTTAATTACGCACTTGTAGCATGTAAAAGTGTCTGAATGCCATTTGTCATTGCCCATAGCAAACATTTCCATTTATATCAATAGATTAAATAACAGGAGCAAAAAAAAATGATGAAACCCATTCAAAGAGAGCATAAGAATGTGACGTCTCCTGGCCTGAGCTATCAGACGGTACCTATGAGCTCTTCTATATTAATAGTGGATTTCTGTCAAATTAGGTGGGGTGTTGGGAAAGAAATTAATTTTAGATGGTAATCCAAAATTACTGCTTTTTGTAGCAAGTGCTTGTTGTCTACTAAAATTCAAAGTATTGGTGGTGACCAATGAAATGCGATAATTATCTCCTCTGAAAACATTCTGAAAGGCATTTGATAATGCACAATGGAGTCATTACGAGTGATACAATAAATGTTTTAAATTATTTATTCTCCTGTTTTCAGAATTATATAAGTACTTTGTTCCTTTGTATACCAATAGTCATGATGATGTAGAGTCCTTAAATCAGTGAGAAAATACTAATTTTCAATTGTCTCAATTTTACTTTTATCCTGATATAGGTATGGCGCAGTAGTGCTAAATAAAAGCGTAAACAGTGTTTGGTATGGATTATGAAGATCAATACAAAGAAACATGTCGGCCCAGATTTGTTCAATGGAGAATGAATGGCCTTTGCTGTTCATTTTACCCGGATTTAGTCGCATAATTTCAGTTGTGATATTATTGAGTGGTGGAACAGGCTCAAGGAGATAAATGGCCTAATGTCCCAATTATTCTGCCAGCTTTCACCTTGTGGCTGGTGGTTCTCAGACAAGTTTTTTGCAGAGGATCTGGGATTTCAACAAGGTGAACCAAAGAAGTGTCTCGTCAAGATTCAAGAATTTGAACTGAGGCATACATGAATTTTATGTTGCACATATTTAATGTAAAACGAGGTATGGAAAATGAAATAGTGAGAGAGATGGGGCTAACAGATGACAAGCAAAAAAAACCTTTTCCGATCATTAAAATCCATAGCAATGAGATTTCAAACTTGAGAATTAAGTTTCCAATGCTGGAGAGATTGATTAAGGGTAGCTAAGTTAACGTTTTGTTTAAAAATAACTTATACATGATTGGATAAATCAGAATTTTACCTGGTTTATTTATATTTTCAGTGGGCAAATACCAGGAATTATTGAATTTCTAAACCAATCTCTCCAATGAGACACTATTACAGAAGAGTTTGCATAGAACAGCTGGGCAAATTAGATATCAAGGTATGGGGCTGGATGAACACAGCAGGCCAAGCAGCATCATAGGAGCAGG
>JAHRHZ010000069.1:19884040-19915426 GCA_024137785.1 Ginglymostoma cirratum | reverse complement strand
CCTGCTCCTATGATGCTGCTTGGCCTGCTGTGTTCATCCAGCCCCATGCTTGTTATCTCGGATTCTCCAGCATCTGCAGTACCTTTTATCTCTGGGCAAATTAGATACAACTTTTAGACTTCCATGTTTAATTGCCTACGTGCAATCACTGCTAGATGTTGTCACATCCACTTCCTGTTGATGATGAGTACCTGCTGGCAATACTATTATTTCAACAGCACCCACAAGGTCATAAATTGCTGGAAAAACTCAGCAGGTCTGGCAGCATCTGTGGATTGGAGAGAAAAGAGTTAACGTTTTGAATCCAATGACCCTTCTTCGTAGCTGTTCTGAACTGTTCTGGAGAAGGGTTGCAATCCACAGATGCTGCCAGACCTGCTGAGTTTTTCCTGCAATTTATGATTTTGTTTCTGATTTCCAACATCTGCAGTTCTTTGGTTGTTTACTGTTCTACCGCGCAATACTGGCCATGCATCCTTTTGTAATGGTGAAAATTATTCACTGACCAGCTAGAAGGATAAAGTTTTCCTGTTTCTGCCTTAAACCACTCTGGCTGAATTGACATTTCTACCAAATAGTATTGGAAAGTCAGTAGTCATAAGAGGTGTTGCAGAGACAAAGGTGTTCACTGTTTATTTCAGTTTCCACGAAATATTTGGAAAATCTTATAAACAGTGGGGGAGATAAAGGAACAATGTTTTCAGATCAACTAACCCTTTCAGAATAAGGAACAAAAACAAGTTCTTTTGGTTTTTATTTCCTTTCAGAATAAGATTTGACTTGTCAAATCTCTGTATTAATTCAAAAAACCGGTCCTGAGTCTTAATTGCTACCTATTCAGTAGCTCTTGCTGGTAATGGGCTTTCATTAGAACTTACTGCTCCAGCTGCCAGTTGAACTGTTTGATGTGCGTTACAATTTTATTTGGAAGGGATCTTTGCTCCATCCTTATAAATCACAAGATTCAAACTGCCTGTGTTTGACATGACAGATGTTGAGGTGTCATTAATCTTTCAAACGAATTCAAATTTTGCATGGCAAAATGAAATAAAACAATATGCTAACAGGAAAAATATTCAAATTATTCATTCTTTCTTGAACATTCCAAATATTTCATGTGCTCAATGGTGACTGTAGTACCTGTTGCCTCCTGCAATGTAAATACATTAAAACATTAATTGATTGCTTTGAGAGATGACTCACAAACATTTTGTTTCATCTTGCAATGTTTCTGCAGATATTTCAATCCATTTTTATGAGCTGTGAATTTTATTACCATTATCAATGTGTGTGGAAGACGTTCTGTCCTAAGGACTAGCGAGAACTGAACCACCGTAAATTCTCACAACTTGAACAAAGTCGGTCATCATTACCTTCTTATTTATTTTCTTTTTTATTATCTGCCATAAAAAGTCATTTCCATAGAAGTGCGTGATGCATCAAAACAGCAATGGTAGAGCGATCCTGACTACAGTTGTTGAGCCCCAGCAGGGAATGCTGGATCGTTACTTGGATTTACAATCATTTCAACAGTAAAATGTTAATCTATTTTAGTGCTTTTATTTAATGTTGATGTTAATTTAAATCATAGCTCAGAACATTCGCACAATCAAACTATTAAAGCAAATAAATCATGGGACTTTGGTAATTAGCCTGACTTGATTTCCAGTTCAGAAGAAAACTAACATATGAAACCCCACAGAATCACAACTTAAATTTAGTGGTGCAGGAGTACCATATTTTAGAACTTCATGAGAGAATCTATGAGATTGTTAAAAGACATCATAATTTGATTAAAAACTGGTATGAGAACAATAAGTAGGCATTTACTGGCCATGATTAAAATGTCCCTATGACCAAGATTGTTTCCTATGGACTTGTTCTAAAATTCACCTGTGGGATGTTGGCGTCACTGACTGGCCAGCACTTTTTGCCTACCCCTGGTTGTCCTTGAAGATGATCACTATAATCAAACTGTAAATTGGACTGCCAAATCTGCTAGCCACAGATGTGTTTTTAAACTGGCACTGCACAAACAACAGTACACTGACATCTCATTATGAGACTTGGCCTTGACATTCAAAATGGTGTGAACTTCGGGTACTTGCATGATTAATGCCTACTAAAAGAGCCAAAAAGTTGGGGCTTGTCCATCCTTGTATGTGAAGTTTTAATGGTATGGTAAGTCATAACTATTGCCATCAATTTCTCTGGCAGTTAGCTTTTACAGTATGTGGTGTTATTTCCTTATGTTAATAAATGTTGGATATTAAGCCTTTCTTTTAGTTGACTTATCCCTCTCAATCATATTTTAATTCCCCTCCTTTTTGCTTTTTCATGCATAATTTGGCATAAAATGACATTTTTAACAAGTTGTATTTGGAAAGCACTTTCACAACCACAGGACATGCCAAAGCACATTTTTGAAGGATAGTGACTGTTGTAATCTAGGAAACAGCAGAGCCAATTAATGCATGACCACCTCCCAAAAACAGTGATAATGACCAAACCGTCTGTTATTATAATATTGATTGATTAAGGAATCAATATTGGCCAGGGCATTGGGACTAGATACTGTGCTCTTCCAAATCATTATGTGAGATCTTTTGCAGCCACAGAAGACACAGCGGCCTTAATTTAACAACTCACGTGAGAATGAACATTTATGATGGCGTAGGTCAATAGTGCACTAGAATGTTGGACACTTTTTTTTTTTGCTCGATTTCTGGAGTTGAACTTGAATCCATAACTTTCCGAATCAGAAATGAAATTGACTGATCTATGAATAACGCCAGTATTGTCAATTGATACTTTCAAGTTCAGACACGGTGGCCAAAATGTTTCTGAATCCATTGAAGATGGTTTCTGTGCTGGGTAATGTGGGAAAGTCTTGGAAATTTAGGAACAGGAGTAGGCCACTCAGCCAATTAAAAGACATCCACAGTGCACAAATGATGTTCGACCTTCCCAACAAGTTGAAGTAAATTTTTTTGCATATGTGGATTGTGCATATTTTTTGTGTGTGTATCAACAGATTAAGAATAGAGGTTTAATTAGCCATAAATTGGAGATGTTTTGCACTGCACTGAAGCCAGACAACAACTGCAGATTCAAGGTGCTGTCGAAAAGAAGAAATTACATGGTCATTGTTACAAGTCCCTGGGTGAGGTTTCCCCAGTTAGACTCCCTACAGTGTGGAAACAGGCCCTTCGTCTCAACAAGTCCACACACCGATACTCAGAGCATCCCACCCAGACCCATCCCCCTATAACCCACCTCACCTACACATCCCTGAACACTATGTCCAATCCAACTAACCTGCACACCTTTGGACTGTGGGAGGAAACCGGAGCATCGGAGGAAACCCAGGCAGACACAGGGAGAATGTGCAAACTCCACACAGTGACCTGACGGTGGAATCGCATCCAGGTCTCTGGTGCTGTGAGGCAGCAGTGCTAACCACTGAGCCAGCGTGCCGCCCCGTTGTTGAGGTTCCCATCTGGATACCTCAAAACATCTGGGCTCCTGGGTAAGCAGCTGTGAATTGATGCCCATGGTTATTCACCCACCCACTTGGTTGGTTATGACAAGTTAAATTTTAAAAAGAGTTCATTCACTTGTCAATTAATTTTTTCCTAGATGCAAATAAACTTATGTTTTAAAAGGAGTCAATTATAACCAGGAATTCTTATGTTGTTAAATGCGAGAAGAAATAATATCATTTTAAATCTGTGTGGAGACGTGTTGCAGAGAGAGTGCAAAGAAAATAGATACACACAACATTTGCAACAAGGTTGATGATCTAAAGACATAAATAGAGGCAACTGCCACTGCATAAACATGGCTGCATGGTGACCAGGATGGGGAACTGAATGTTTGAGGATATTTGATGCTAAGAAAGATAAGGAGGTGGAGTTGAGCTGATAATGAGGTCAGATCAGTGTATTAGTAAGGAAGAAGAAGATGTAGTCTGCTTTGGGTGGAACTAAGAAACAGCAAAGGGCACTAGGCATTGGTTGAAATTCTTTACCAAATGGTTGTGATATTTTAGTACATAATATTAGTCAGGAGATGAGAGAAGCATGTAGCCTGTGCAACACAGTTATTATGCGTGACTTCAATCTACATATAGACTGGATAAACCAGTTGAACACTGAATCTGTGGAGGTTTGAGTTTCTGGTGTGACTTGGGAATGGTTTTCTAGAACGGTATATTGAAAAGCTGACTAGACAACAGGTTATATTGGATCTAGGATTATGTAATGAACAAGGACTAATTAATAATCTTGTAGTAAAACTGCCTTTAGGGATGAATGACTACAATATAGTGGAATCTTGCATTATGTTTGAAAGTGAGGTAATTCAATCTGAAGAAAGGGTACTAAATTTAAATAAGAGCTTATGAAACCATGAGGCACATGTTGAGCTGGATTGGGAAAATATTTCAAAAGACATGACTGTGCATTGTTCTTTAAAGACTTCCCACTGCATTCACATGGCTTACAGCAAATATATCTTCCTTCAAAGTGCAAAAACTGAAAGAGCGGTCAGTCAACCGTGGCTGGTGAAGGAAGTTGAGATTTGTAGAAGATGCAAGGAAGGCTTATAAAATGGCCAGAAATAGTAATGAACCCATGAATTGGGAGTTCTCTGGAATACAGCAAAGGAGGACAAAGAAACTAATGAGGAAAGAAAGAATAGAATATGAATGCAATGTCGCAAAAATCAAAAATGGACTGATAAAGCTTCTACAGGTACATGGAAATGAAACATTCGCTTCAGATGAATGTGGGTCCATAGAAGTAGAATTAGGAGAATTTTTAGTGGGGATAGAGAAATAATACAGAAGCTAAATTATTACTTTGTGTTTGTTTTCATTGAGGAAGATAAACATATCTCGCAGAATTAGAGAGTCAAGTGACTTGGGCGAGTGAGAATTTGAAGAAATTTATATGAGTAAGATCAGGAAAGTAGAGGCTGATAATTTTTTGATCACCTGTGGCATAAAGCATTATGGGACTAATGTGGGTAAAAAGCATTGAAGTGTTTGATCAGGTATGATCATATTAAATGGCAGAATAGGCTCAACAGGCTGAATGGCCTTTTCCAGTTCTTACATTCTTATCAGGCAATGGTTAATGTAAAAATAGTTTTATCCCTGAATGTATGACTGTTAACTGGGGGTAGGGTAGGGGGAGGGATACTTGGGGAGATGTTGAATAGGCAATAGTTTCCAAAAGAGAGGATGATGATGTATTTAGCTCCACCTAATCAAATGTTTTCTCTGTCTTTGTCTTTGAGTGGAGAAGAGGTAGCATCTAGGATAAGGTTCCAATGGAGACAGATGTTTCATCTTTAGTTCCCGATATTCTTAGTAATTATGCCAAACTAGTCGATGTGATTTATATCTATTGTTATCATACTATAAAATACACCTTGCTGTTAAGATAAGTGCTTCTTCTTGACTCTGAATAGTGGCTTATCCTCCACAATTGCTAATTAGACAAGTTTGTAGACTCAGCGCTTCCATTGTCATTTTTGTTTTGCTACAGTATCTAACCTGTTTAATGTTTATTTAAATGAATGGAAAGGATTGGGGCTGTGTTGCAGAGTGGCCCTTTTGGGACAGAGGTCTGGGTTCAAGTCCCATCTGTCCCAGAGGCAAGTCCTAATATGGCTGAGCAGGTTAATTAGAAAGGTGGAGTTAGTGGCAGAACTCTAGCCACAAGCCATGAGTAGCTTGTACTGCAATATACAACAGTTTTTGACCTGGGCTATTCTGATAGATGTTTTTATCCTTTGGATTCTACTCTGTTATTATCCATGCTATTTTTGCTATTGTTTTATGAGTGACAAACTTTAACAATTGTGACCATTTGTAAAATTAATTGTAATTTGTAAAATTTATTTTAAATTCCAAAACTACAGTGATACTGAATGTTAATAAATGATAATATGTTTGTAAATCATACTATTTTCATGTCTAGTTTAAGTTAAAATGACAAAGTTGCAAACGAATTTCTCTTTTAAAGGGATAATATTTTGAATACACTTTAATTGCAAATCATTTAATGCCTTGTGAATTTATTGGTATGCTAACTTTAATCTCTTTTGTCCCTTAAATAGTATTTAAGTGGCAATTTTCCACTTGGACAATAATGCAATACATCTACAATTAATTAACAGCGCTCGTGAAACTTAATAGCACTTAGTATTTGTAAAGACAATTTACAAAATATTGTTGGAACAGGACGTTTCCATTCCAAACATTTTGGAGTTCATGACCATAATTCAATACCACTTTGTTTATCCCAAATTATCAATACACATAGGAGAGTTCCGCATAATAAACTGTAACCCAATTCTTCACCAGTTAGGTGCTAAATTTTTGTTTGCTTTGGCCTAGTTCACTGACGAAATTGTGATGTCTTGTTTTGTTGGCCTAGTTTGTTACATATTCTTGGCTCTTCAAGTATTTCATTTTAATTATTTTAGTTACCTATCTGAGGGACACTACAGAAAGATGATATACTTCAGGAATCCCCTGAGCAAACACCCAGTGACAGCTCTATAGACAAGAGTTCAATTCCACGAAGGCAATTTGGGCCAGCATTAGATTGATTGTGAATGTGTCTCTTTGTGCCAATGAGTATATTTGCATATTATAATTTGACAATTTATAACAAAACAGTTAATATGTTTAATTGTATTCAGGCAGCAGCCATTAATTGGAAATTTTGTTTATTTTCGTCTGTTCGTGAGATGTGAATGTTTCTTGCCCATTCTAATCCTATGTATAGAATACATTGAAACTATATTGACCAGGCCTGGAGTTGCATATTTGCAATGTGCATCTCTGTGAATATAAGTTATAATGGTGTGTACCCAAGTGACTCTAGAACAAAGAACAGTAAAGCACATGAACAGAACCTTCAGCTGACCAAGCCTGCGCCAACACATGATGCCTTTCTAAACTAAAAATATATTGCCTCTACGTGGCTCTCCTATCCCTCTATTCCATTTTTATTCATATATCTGTCAAGACACCTCTTAAACTTTGTTGTTGTATCTGCTGCCACCACTTCCTCTGGCAACATATCCCAGGCACTTACTACCCACTGTGTAAAACATGCGTCTCATTTCTCTTTTAAAGTTTCCCCTTTTACCTTAAACCTATGTACCCTACTAACTGACATTTCTACTCTGGGAAAAAGACTCTGACTATCTATTCTATCCATGCTTCATATAATGTTGTGACATTCTGTCAGGTTGCCCCTTGTCCTTCGATGTTCAAGTGAAAACAAACCAGTTTTGTCTAATTTCTTCTCCTAGCTAATACCTTCCAAACCAGGGAATATCCTGATAAACCATTTCTGTTCCCTCTCGAAAGCCTCCACATTTTTCTGGTAGCGTGGTGACCAGAACAGTGCACGATTTTCCAAAAATGGCTTAACTATAGTTCTATACAGCTGCAATATGACTTGCCAATTTTTATATTCTATGTTCCAACTGATGAAGGGAGCATGCCTAATGCGTTCTTGATCACCTTTTCCACTTGTGTTGCCACTTTCGGGGAACTGTGGACCTCTACCCCCAGATCCCTAAAAATGTTGATGCTACTAAGGGTTCTGCTATTTACTGTATACTCCCCTCCTGCATTAGGTCTTCCAAAATACATCATCTTGCGTTTGTCCAGATTAAACTCCAGCTGTCATTTCTCCACCCAAGTCTCCAGCCTATCTATATTCTACTGTATCCAGTGACAGTCCTCCTCACTATCTGAAGCTCTCCAGTATTTGTGTTATCTGCAAACTTACTAATCAGGCCACCTACGTTCTCCTCCACATCATTAATATATAAGAAACAACAGGGGTCCCAGCATTGATCCCTGTGGAACACCCCACTGGTCACAGATCTCCAGACAGAAACATGCCTTTCCAAGCTACTGTTTGTCTTCTGTGATTAAGCCAGTTCTGTATCTATTTTACCAGGTTATTGTGAATCCCATGTGAGATTCACTTTTGTATCAGCCTACCACGAGGGACCTTATCCAACGTCAAGTTAAAGTTTGTATAGACATCTAGTTCCCTAGCATAAAATATAGCAGCAGAGGATGATTGTCTAAAGATGAAGGTTGGAAACACAATAAAATGTCTTCACATGGAAAATTAATGACAATTGTGGAACATAGCAGAAAGCAAGTGTAAATTGTTGAGGTATGATTATCCTCCAATTCTCTGAGCCTGAACCACAGAATGAAGTGTTATTATGATTATGGATTATGTCTTTATGAAAGAGGAAACAAAGTTTGACCTTGGCCTTGCCACCTCTGACAAGAGATGAATTCAGAAGCATTTAGTGAGATGGATGCCTGCCAATGGAAGTTAGAGATCTTGAATAAAATCGACAAGAAAGATGATTTCTTAATTGCTGATAAAGTATGTTCAGAGTTTCATAGATTTTGGAAAGCAAATGATTATTTCATGAAACAATATTTCATGGATGTTAACATTGCATAAAAGATTGACACAGTTTAATCTTGGTATCCCTGGATAAGTAATAGTTTCTAAATTACTAGATCTATTGTAAGGTATATCATGTGGACAGACTATGATCCACTGGCTATTGGTTCCAACCGATGTTCCAATCTTGACATGGAGACTCAATTGAATCAGATATCTGTGTCCTAAAAAAAAACGGGGAAAATGGGCATTTTCTTCAGCAGTAATGACACTTTTTGAGGTGTCCAAAGGATGATATTCTCAGAGACTGTTTGACTTTGAAACAGTCCATGTCAGGGACGCAGGCGTGAAGACCCTGTATGGTTTAATAACAGGTAAAATAAAGCTGAAAGCACTGTCGGGCAACCTGGCTAATATAGCAGAGGTAAAATTTGACCAAAAAATAATGGGTGAAAGAATCTCAGGAATGCCCAAGGCACAATCGCTAGATTCTGTTGGATTTACTTAATGTATCTGTATGCAGTGAAGGGCCAAAACCAAAGAACCGGATCCTTAAATATGGCTCTTGATAAGGAGAATTTTGAGGAAGACAGCAGAGATACTGATGAATCCCCAAAGTGTTCTGCTAAAGATAAGGACCCCCCCATTTAGAATACTGTGTCCAATTTTGGGCCCCACACCTCAGGAAGGACATACTGGCACTGGAGCGTGTTCAGCGGAGATTCACACGGATGATCCCTGGAATGGTAGGCCTAACATACGATGAACGGCTGAGGATCCTGGGATTGTATTCATTAGAGTTTAGAAGGTTGAGGGGAGATCTAATAGAAACTTACAAGATAATGCATGGCTTAGAAAGGGTGGATGCTGGGAAGTTGTTTCCGTTAGGTGGGGATACTAGGACCCGTGGGCACAGCCTTAGAATTAGAGGGGATCAATTTAGAACGGAAATGAGGAGACAGTTCTTCAGCCAGAGAGTGATGGGCCTGTGGAATTCATTGCCACGGAGCGCAGTGGAGGCCGGGACGTTGAATGTCTTCAAGGCAGAGATTGATAAATTCTTGATCTCGCAAGGAATCAAGGGCTACGGGGAGAGTGCGGGTAAGTGGAGTTGAAATGCCCATCAGCCATGATTAAATGGCGGAGTGGACTCGATGGGCCGAATGGCCTTACTTCCACTCCTATGTCTTATGGTCTTATGGTCTTAAGTTCTGTTACAGATGCTGTTGTCATGGCCTTCTTTAACTGTGCAACACTAGACCATTAAGCAGTTTGACAGTGTTTTATTAATCATTCATTCAATGCATATGCGTGTCACTGACCAGGCCAGAATTTATTGCCAATCCAAAATAGCCCTTGATGTGGAACAGATTGGTTAGTAAAAGCTGGTCTTGATTTACGATGTAGTAAGAATTGAAGCAAGGTTGAAGAAAATAAAAGTACTACATGCATTAGTTTTGTTGATGATCACAACCCTCATTTGTGATTTCAAAGTGTTAATTCATTTAAAATAATTGAGGTAGAGAGATAATTAGTTTGTACAGTTTTGGGTTACTTGTTACCTTGGTTACACCCTTGGCATGCAACTCTAATACCTATCACGTTATTGCAGCCATTTCGTTTATCTCCTGCACCATCTTATTTTTAATTCTTTGTAATTATCTCTCTGCCTCAATTAATCAGATTATAAATGATCCCTTCACTTGCTATTCAGCTTTTGACACTTTACTCACACTATCTGACATTTTTGATCACCTGCAGAGACTTGCTATTTGGCCTGTTGACACTCCACTCACACCATTTGCACTATATTTTTGTTCTCTCTGCCTATAAATTCTGTGCCATTCACTTCACCTGACAAGGGAGCAATACTGTGAAAGACTGTGATTTCAAATAAACCTGTTGGACTATAACCTGGTGTCATGTGATTTCTGACCTTGTTCACTCAAGTCCAACACAGGCGCCTCCACATTGAATTAGTTGGAGAAAGCTTATCTAACTCTTGATGTAGTCTCTAGTGAGATAATAATGCTGACTGATGGACTGGAATGTGCCAATGATAGGTTTAGAAATGTGTGAAAATATGTCTCTATAGTCATGAAAGCCCCTGCTTTTCGAGAACTTTCAGCACTAGACTTTGTGAAAGGAATCATGCTGACTTCGTCATAAAAAATAGCTGATCAATCAAACTACAATGATGTCTGCTCTGACATAGGAAGTCTGTACAGAAAAACTCACAAATATTTAGACATCATAGTTCCTATCAGTAACAGGATGCCCCAAATTACCTCCTGTTATTTGTGGTTGTCCTCCTGCTCCAGATATTACAATTAATTCATTTCTGTTGCACATCTGAATGTTTTACAAGTAGTGAGGTAGACTTCCTTCAATATTGTGGTATTGGAGAAATTTCTGATGGTAATAGGGTATCAGAGAAGACTGCTTGAGACAAAACTGACTGCAAGAGATTTTGTATTCTATAAAAGGAGGGTCTTATGAAGTGAGTATGCTTTGGTATTAAGACTGTAATTTATCCAATTAAGTTTCATTCTTTGTGGTTGAATTGAATGACAAAATTATGACACAGTGACTGGAACAAGTAAGCAAGGCAGCGTCTTCATTTGTTTTATGATGATGGTCCTGCGAAACAGAACATAACGTGAGGAATAATGACACATGTGGCAGAGGTGTTACATCCCATAATCAATTCCCCCACATGGGAATAAAACATGTTGGAAATCACAGTGGGTCAGGCAGCTTCCATGCATAGAGAGCAAGCTGATGTTTTGAGTCCAGATGACTCTTCATCGGAGCTCTGATGAAGAGCCATCTGGACTTAAAATGTTAGCTTGCTGTCTCACCATGGATGCTGCCTGACCCACTATGATTTCCAGCATTCTTTGTTTTCAGTTCAGCTTCCAGCATCTGTAGTAACTTGTTCCCCCAACTGAGTACTCTGATAAACAGAAACAGATGAAGACTATAGTAGCCATTTTAGAAGTTCCACGTTTGTAAAAATATGTTTTGCGATAGGAGTTGCAACTGCTGTTTTGAAAATTCTTCTGATTTGTTTCAAGGACGGTATAGTCCATCTGTTTTCTGGTAATTTTTGTCCTACATTTGTTTTGGTCACAGTACTTAAAATTCAGATATCTCAGTGTATTGTCTAACAGAATAAATAAATAACTTGAGATAACAAGGTGTAGAGCTGGATGAACACAGCAGGCCAAGCAGCATCAATGGAGTAGGAAAGCTGACGTTTCGGGTCTCAGCCCTTCTTCTAAAGAAGGGTCTAGGCCCGAAACGTCAGCTTTCCTGCTCCTCTGATGCTGCTTGGCCTGTGTTCATCCAGCTCTACACCTTGTTATTTCAGATTCTCCAGCATCTGCAGTTCCTACTATCTCTGAATAAATAACTTGTTCACCTTTACTAATACTGTTTTGAATTTGACATTAAAAAGAAAGGGGTTTTCTTTCTAGTTTTCCAGTCACTTTTTGTCTGATATCTTGTGCATTTTTATGGTAGGATGGCTGAGATTGTTTTACGTATTCTGAAGAAGGTGCCTCTAAAATCTTCTTGTGTTTTGGTAAAATAGGTTTTTGACATTAAGGTTCATCTGCTTAATGTCAACAGATACTGTATTACTGTTTGCGAAATCATCTCTCAACAGGTTTTTGCTTCCACTAGAATAATTTCAAACCTATTTAATTATATTTGTATTCACGTAGATCAGTCACAAACTTGTGGAGTCCAATAAAGTCTAAATCAGCACCTAAACCAGCAACATGACAGAGTTAAACAGCAAAGTAAATCAATTTGTCATTGAATAATAATTGAACATGGTTTTCATTAATCATGCATAGACTGTGAATTGTAGCACTTGTATCAAGTACTGCAAAAGACACACATTTATACGCATAAAATGTATCTTGAATAAGTGCTAAATATTAGTTGTTGGAGGCCGTTAACTATATAAAAATAGTAAATTATCCAGAACAAAAGTCCAAATTACACCCGTCCATATCTCAATAATGGGCTGGTATAAATGATCTGTACGCTGCTGGACAAAGGTTGTGTAATGAATGTAAATAAGATTGAGGAGTCCTATGGAGATTAATTGAAATTAATTAAATCACGACCTTTATCCATTATGAACCAGGTAATGAAAGCTACCTCAAAATCCACAGTTGGAGTTGTGAGCCTTTTAATTTTCAATTCTCAAATTTAGAAAACAAAACCTAACTTTTAACTTAAAATGGAGACAGATACTTTACCTAAAGACAATTTGTCTATTCTTTATGCATCTGCTCTGCTGGCATGAACCTTGCTTGCTGTTCTGATCCATCCAGAAGTTCTTTAAATCTGTTACCCTATTGTTATGATCTCCGTAATGACCAGTAATGTGTTTACTTTAAGATTCCAAAACTTGGTGATGTTACAAGGTTAATGGTTTAGAATAAAAAGAAACTCCACCAACTTAAAGGACGTGAATTCTGATAACTATACTCTATTTTAGATAGTTATGTTAAAGCTATTGAAAATACCATGAACTCTTATAAACTTTCTAATCTCCTCTTTTAATGTTAACTGAATTCCTCAAATCCACCTTCCCTCTATGCCCCTTAGACTTACACCCCAAACTCAAGATACTTATCATCAATCAAAAATTAATCAATTGGTTCTGAGTACTGTTTCAAAGATTCATATAAGGGTTGAGAATTTTTGGGTTTTCTGGTTACTTCCAACATGGTTGTCCCTTCCAGCAACATTGTCAATTGAGTCTCCTCTGGCTATTTTATGGTTGTAAACTTTCTGTCTCCAGCATCTTAAGCATGGTCACCTTGGATCAGAAAGCCCCCTGCTTTCTATTCTTTTTTTAATTCCATAATTTTGCACCTAAAATTCTCTATCTCTTTCTCAGTTTGGCGATACTAGAAGTTCAACTCACTGTTAGAAATCCGTCATATAATGAGTTTTACTGATGGAAAATTAATTTTAACTGAATTATTTTGAGAGTAATGTTTTTTTTCTTTCTGCAGCCAGCTTGTCCTTCAATCTGCAGCTTAACTGTTCATTTACAGGGCCACTCCTATGGTTAACTTGTGTTACTTTTCTTTTAATCTATTGACTGTCTGTCAGGCAACCTGTTAATTGGTAATTGACTGGAAGCCAGGTGCTTTTCAATAAACCCGTTTCATATTTCTTCAAGAGACCATAACTGCAAATTAATACATAGTTTTGCCTCCACCCAAACGCAACAGCCCATCACATTACACTGACTTCCCTTGTTCTCAGCTGAAGGACCTTCTGTGCATATGAGAGATCTTGAACCTAACCATTTTATGGATTTGCAACAGACGGGATAGTACTGCAGGAAAACGTGTTTTTTTTATGCCAACCTGTCTTGTAACAGTTTATAAGAAAAGTTGTGCCCATTCTCCCACGTGAAAATCTGATTAGAAACTAACTTGGCAGTTTTTCTAAGATATACAGACTGACATGCTAACCTAAGTCCTCGGACATGATCATTCCTTGCCTGCTAGAGATACAGCAGGGAAAAGGTGATCACAAGGTGTAGAGCTGGATGAACACAGCAGGCCAAGCACCATCAGAGGAGCAGGAAGGCTGATGTTTCGGGCCTAGACCCTTCTTCAGAAAAGGTGATGTTGTATTTAAATGGCAATAGGATAATTTTCCAGTAGGCTTCTGGTAGTACAGAACATTGCTAGAAAAAGATATTTTGTCAAAGCTTAGCGACAAACTATTCACAAGAAGGGGAAAACCAGTACAGGGCGGCACGGTGGCTCAGTGGTTAGCACTGTTGCCTCACAGCACCAGGGGTCTGGGTTCAATTCCAGCCATGGGCAACCGTCTGTATGGAGTTTGCACATTCTCCCTGTGTCTGCTTGGGTTTCCTCCGGGTGCTCTGGTTTCCTCCCACAGTCCAGAGATGTGCAGGTTAGATTGATTGGCCATGTTAAATTGCCCGTAGTGTTCAGGGATGTGTAGATTAGGGGTTATAGGGGGATGGGTCTGAATGGGATGCTCCAAGGGTCACTGTGGACTTGTTGGGCTGAAAGGCCTGTTTCCACACTGTAGGGATTCTATGAATATTTGAGGGGGAAAATAGCATTTATGCAGTATAAGAGATGATTGGTTTGTAAGTGTACAATGAATGGGACAAGATATTGCCATGAAGGATGCAACTGTTCATGGTAACGCTGACTCAGGAAGATATGAGAAAGGTTGACATTAGCTGACATTATGCTTTAAAGCAGAACACGATATTTTTGTGCAGACGTTTTCTTAACTAAATTACTGTGATATTGCCCACAATACAGTAGTTCAGAACTGGTCCACTCTTAGTGGTTTTTGTGGGAGCCCTGTATAAATCAAATGCAAAATACTGTATGTCCTACATTTTTACTATTAACATTTGACAAATTCATATTTCCAGCATGATTTATATGAATAAGAAAGCTTTAACCCAACTATCATTATTTTTGCAATTCAGCACTGACAATGCTTCCAGATACACAAAGTCAACTGTTTAATGGAAAATAAGTAAAGTTCACAACTGGATTCATGATACACACATGAATCAGACAGTGGCGGAGACTTTGGAATCAATCACTTGCTCTGAGTTTAAGAAATACCCTTTCCTTGGTTGTACAGTTAAGTCCGCTTTCATGGACGTGAAAGTCATGTGATTCTGTATATTGCAGGTCATTCAGTCTAATAGTTCACCATCCAAGTGGTGAAAGTGCATGTTAATCACAGGGCTTGAATCCTCCATCTAATGATTTGAGGGCAAAATAGCTATCACAGAACCAATGCTGATGCCAGGCAGTCCCTATACTCCACTCAGGAATGAAGCAGAGTCTTGATCAAATGCTTAAGAGCCTTTTGCAGATGAATTGCACTACTTCTTAACTTAATGCGAGTGTTAAGCTATATCCAATACTATATTTGGTGATCAGGTGAGCGTTACTAGCACTTGCATCAGGGACACAATTGGATATTTCATCATTCCGGGAGTGGTGGGTTGAAGTGGGTGCCTGGGTGCACTCAATATGAGAACTGCCAGATAGCTGAAGATTCTGTGCTTCTAAATATGAAAGTAGAGATGGAGTAGCAATAGTGCTTGAAAAATCAGTTGACTTGCATATCCTGATAAAACTGTCAAGGCATCCAGAGGGAAAAATGATTGCATCATTGCATGGGTTGCCTTCCGGTCCAACCACTAGCTTGATGGATTGACTCCAGTGTCATTTAGCCCTGCAATCTCAATGGTCAATATAAGATCAGCTGTCCATCAAATGCAGAATCGCTTTCTGGAACATATGGATATGCCATATTGTTGAATGTTCCAATTTTTATGGCTAAAAATTGGCACTGTTCGGAGAAGAAAGGAGTTGCCACAGACCAGGATTTATCCCTCAATCGTATTAATTTAAACTAGATTACTGGTCATGTGCCTTATTGCTTTTCTTGGCATCATGCTACGTGCAAATTGACTCTTTTGTTACATTGAATTGTCTGTGAGTCAGAAGAACTTAATCAGCTGTGAAGAACTTTTGGACCTTCTGTGATCAAGAAATATTACAAAAACAAAGTTTTTAAAATTTCTACCCGCATTTGGCTGTTCCCTTTCAATGTTTGTGATTTTATATGCTGTACAGAAGCTTCTAAATTAAACACTGTCTTTAACGTGTATACTTGGTACCATGCACTCCTCTCACCCGTCAGGATTCTCATCCTTGGTTTGTGTTATTTATTTTATATTGAGCTGATTAAGCTAAACAACCACCTGAAGGCTGGATTAGACATCTACGTACTTTACCCAGTCCCTTAAAGCAAAAATAAATAGCACAATGTCACTGCAGCCAGGAGATATTTAAGTATTATGTCAACTTGTTGCCAATTGCCACTGTGACACTGCCCTACCAGGTCAAACTCCTAACCCAATCAATTCAATTCATAGGTAATTAAGTAGTTATTCCTTTCATAACTGAGCTTATTCAATTAACTTACTAGTAGAATAAATGCTGTAAATAGAGAATATGGCAAAACATTGAATGGAAATGGTAAAGGCTGTATTTCAGCAAATTCAAGAAGTGTCATCAACAGATATTATAATTGAGTAAGGATTTACAAGCAGATTTCTTTTTGAAAACATCAATAAAATGCTGGATTAGTATTTGTATCATCACCACTTGTATTTAGAATGTAATACAGTTTTGCAGAATGATAACTCTACTGTTTGTTAGCACTGTACAATTCCCAGTGAAAGACCGTAACTAATTGTCATACTTTAAATCGTGAACAAAGAAGATATATTACTTAATTATTTTTGTATTTATGCGATTCTATTTTTTTCTCAGGTATTAGAACCACAGATGCTGAGTACTAACCCATCTGTGATGGCAGATGTGTTGGATATAAATTGTGAATGATATTGATGAATCTCCTCATTAAAGGCTGGGAAAAAAATCGAGTAATCAACAATTTACGTCTCCTGTCCAAATATTCAAGTGACATATTTATATATTAAATATGAAAGGTTTATGATTTATAGTGCATAATTGGTATTTTAAAAATACAGTCACATACCAACCAATTCTGCTACAGGTTTTTTCAGTTTGTACAGTTTGCAAATTGGTTTAAACCTTACCCAGTCTAGTGCTTTAACAATGACAAATAGGTTTGCATTGTTGGCCTGGTAAATGCTATTTATCATTAATAGGAATAGCTTTTGGTACAAGAGATAAATATCCTTATCTTAATTTCTTCATAGTTGTTGTTAAATTGGCAAGGAATATGGGCATCTGGGCTCTGTCCAAACCCTCTGCACATTGTATGGATTCACCAACATTAGAAATTGCAGCATTTATTTACATTACAAACCAGCCTTGATGAACTGTTTCTAACCTAAAAAATATAACTACTTTTAAAATTATATTCTTCTTCCACAATTAAAATTTAATTATGATTTCATTCAGTAAAGAAGGTGTCATTGCAGCATCAGATAGAAATGCATGCAGTTTTTCTGGCAGTCTTTTTGGCTTGCCACTTTTCTCCAGAAACATTTCACTTCAACTTGTTTGTACCTTCTCAGGACATGGCCTAACTTACTCCTAGTAATTCATTGCCATTAGGAAATACTTAAGGCAGAACATATTTAAATTACTTTTGCTGAAAACATGTCTGAGATCAATGATCTTGATCAACATTTGCATAGTATATGCATGATATGATTTGAAGTCCTTTCTCACTAGCTATTATGGAGACAACTCATTTTAATGACAGAATTTCAAAAATTACATCAGTGTTACTTTGTGACAAATTAGCCACTAACTTCAAATATACTGTGACTTAAGGAGCTACATGTTTGTAGGTTGACATTGTTAATGGCTGACTCCTCAGAAGTGTGGGATTGCTGTTCATAGGAATTGCCTTTCTTGTGATGATATATTTCTTTTAAGAGGAATTTGTCTGTCCTGGTTCTTTTGAAAAGAGGCGTTGTAAACCTGTTTCTGAGGTGTCTGCACCATAGAAAACAGAGTAAAAAGCTTGGGATGTTTTTAAAGAATTAGACAAAAGAATTTTGAGTGGGTGGAGTCAGATTCACACAGGCCCAGGATTTTAGTTTTGCTTTCAGTTGTGAAAGTTGGAGTTTTGAAGTTGAACCTGCTAGATACAGCTCTCTCTTTCTGCTGCTAGATTCATTCTTTTGGTATTCCTTCTCCTGGACTGAAGGAGATAGCGTGTAGGGGAAATATGTTTTACTGAATTTGCCTTCGCCAAGGCTGTGTTTATGAAATATTGCTATAATGAAAAGTATTTCAATAGACTTAAATTCATGCCATTTTTTGTTTGTATTTTAACTGTACTGTAAAAATAAAGTGTGCTTTGCTTAAAACCTAGTAGTTTGACAAATTGAATCACATCTGCAATGTAGCACTTTATACTTTCCTTTAAATAAGATTAAAAATTGGGGTCTAAGCTATCTCCTTGATATATTTTGAGGGGATTTGGTCTGGTCCATATCATTCTACAGCACCTTTTCATCCTCAAAGATCTTTTCAACCAATTAATTACTTCTAAATAAAAACTGAAAGATCTGCGGATGCTTTAAATCAGAAACAAAAACGGAGATAACAAGATGCAGAGCTGGATAAACACAGCAGGCCAAGCAGCATCATAGGAGCAGGAAAGCTGACGTTTCAGGCCTAGACCCTTCGGAAAGCTCAGCAAGCCTGAGGAAGGTTCACTGGACCCGAAACGTTAACTCTGATACCTCTCCACAGATACTGCCAGACCTGCTGAGCTTTTCCAGCAATTTCTGTTTTGGTTCTTAATTGCTTCTAAAGTGTGTTTGCTGTTGAAATGCACGGTAACAATGCAATCAGTTTACACTTTGCCAAGATTCCAGCAACACCAGTGGAATCTGAACAGACAACCTGTTTCTGTGATAAGAACAAAATGCTGGAGAAACTCAACAAGTCTGACAGCATCCATGGAGAGAGAAAAAAAGTTAGTGTTCCAGTCCAGTATGTGTCAAACAGAATACTTGGTTCTGAGTTTGACAATGAACATAAAACTAGAAAAGTTCAGGATTGCAAGCCAGCAGTTCTGTATTCATCAGCTATTTCTGTATACTTTGCCTCCTATATCAGATGTTTGGTATAAAGCTACAGCAATGTGGATACAAGCAGGTTGTTCGATGGGTAATTTAGAGTGTTATACAATTTTGCTGCACGAATGCAAAATATCCCCATTGGCAAATGTTAATGTTTTTGATTAATAGTTGTTCATTGACTTGTATAAAGGCTTCTACAATGCTTTCCTACTCTCAACTAATGTGTTTCGCATTGTTTCCATCTATCTTTGATCATGTCTGTGTATAAATCAATTTTCAAAAAATTAACATTGTGTACAATGTAGCATTTATACAAGTGGCTCCAGTTACACACAATTTTGTGTACCTTGCAATTAGATTCTTATGGAATTGGCTTGTTAAAATTTGTACATTTTGTTGTGTAGATTCATATTTGTATTCTTCATAGCAGTGAGTTTTCAGAATAACATCTATATAATAAAATTCACCAGCCAAGATCAACAACCTAGTTTATGTTTTCACTTATTAAATTTTCCATTGATATCACCTGCTACAATGCAAGGCCTGGGAACACATGAGAATAAACATATGACGTATTGAATAGGAAATGATCTATTCCTTATAATAGACAAAACACAATGATTCGCTATGTTCCTTTGATATATACATGAAGTGTCCAAGAAGCATATTTCAATTTTGCTCCTCAGTGAATTAATTTAATCTGGCCTTGTTTTGATTACATTTGATATCAAGTAACACTTGATAGTTGTAAGAAAGCTCCAAGTTTCCGTAAGTGAGCGCATTTTTACAAAAAATATTAGTCCTACAATTCGTATTTTATGCAGTATTTCATCCATATCTCACTACTGCCACTTAATCTGGTTGCTGTGAAGTTATGTTAGATTACAATTTCCAACTGATATGTGGGATCTCTTCATTTGTCCAGCAGAAAAGTAAGTTCAAATCATATGACTAGATGAGGTATTCTGAGTCAGCTGCAATAGAAATTTGGATGTTATATTGGGTGAACTGGAACATTCAATGGGACAAAAATATTTTTACAAAACAGTTACAGCATATCACGTAAAACATGCTGCATTATTCTAGTTATTTGTGTAATTTAGCACATCGATTAAGAATTTACATGAAGCAGCAATATAATTAATCGCATTTTTTAAGCAACTTTACTGATAAGAGCAGATTACATACAATATGCTAACAATACCCCTTACTCTCTCTTTGCCACAAGAATCTCCAATTTCAATCACTCCAGGATCTTTTTTGGCTATTATAGTTAACAGTGGTGCTGTAAAGAGATTTCTTTTTGACCATTCTTATAAAGTGGATCATTCTACTACCATACCTTGCACAGTCAGATGATTAATATCTTCCATGGTTCAAGTTTTCTTTCTATGAACTTTTCTCCACTGGTAATTGAAAGACTATTCAATGCAAAGAAAAAATTGGGTCGGTAATAGAAAATTCTATTTAAGAGAAAGTATGCTGACTAACCCAAAATATAATCTGTAGACAGACCAGAACTCATTTGGTGCTAAATTTAAAGTCTAATGCTTTGTATGTCAGCTTGCTAATATGTTATTGATTTTAAATATACTGAAGATTAAGTTTAAATTTTTTACTTGCCTGTATGATTCAGAAATGAAGGTCAGAAGAGATTCAAGTGGTTCAGTAATCTTTACTCATCAGTTGTTTTTGAGATCTGACCTTCTGTTCAGCTCAATCCAGCTTAACTCCGGACTTTATAACATTAATGTGATGAAATATGGATGAATTCATAAATTGAAACCTGGCTGACAGGAAACAAGAAAATGACCTCCTTCAAGTTATGAAACAATTTAAGTTATTAGGAAAATACATACCTTTACAAGACTGGAAATGTGTTTTTTTTTTTCAGTGCTTTAATTTTTTAATATTATAGTTGTCCTTCACTGAAATTCACAAATTATTTCTACAGAATATGGCAAATACTGTGAAATATACAGTTTTTAGTGTATTAAAGAGCCGGCCTAAAACTTGACTTTTAGATCTTACCTATGGTACTGGTAACAATGTAATTGCCTGATTCATGAATGGTTGCTAATATTTTAGCTCCAGTCTCATAGCTTTCACTGTTTGAGAGATTAACATGGTAATCTATCTATGAGCCCTGAGGCCACATTATTTGTATTGTTAATAAATCAAGGAAGAGAACCAGAATTTGGAGAATTCTGAGTCTTAGTTAGTAAATGCATGATTTTATATAACAAGGCTATTCTTGATAGGGGTTGACCATTGACCAGGGTTGGGAAAGGGGATGTGCACTTAGCCATTTGAATTGGGCAGTACTATGGGGCTACAGTTAGGACAAGTACCTGAGCTAGTCCTTTCTCAAGCAGATGCTTTGTCTTGGTGTGTCCACAGATTATGATAGTTGAGCTTTGAAGTAAAGATGTGTGGTTTCTGGGTGCCTATATACCTTTAACATGCTTAATGATGAGTGTCAAGCGATAAACTGATGAGACAATGAAATGATTGATTGTCTGCTTTGTGACAATGGCATTGTTAGCAGGTTGTGGTAGATGAAGCAGGAGGGAAGAATTGTCATGTGGAATCCCACCTGTTGACTGAGAGTTTTTGTGGTGCTATGTTAGTGTCTGTACCTCCTGAGCCAAACAGCCTGGGTTGAAATCCTACCTGCTCTAGAGTGTGTGATAACATTTCTCACCAGGTTGATTAGAAAATATCCACACCAGTCAACTGATGAAACTTGAATAATGTAGAAGTATGCTACTTTATAAGGCCATCTAGTGTCCAAAAGCCCAACCTTCTCTCATGTCTCCTTTTTGAGTCCATCTGCAACTGCTCCCATGTGCTGTATTTTACTCCTCTTGCAAATCTGAAACTTTCTGCTGGACAAAACAGGGTAGAACACATTGCAATCATTTTGGAGGCTCTGGTGTATTGTGAAGGCCTAGATCTGTCCACTCATCAATATGCATCTTCGGCATTTACTGGCATGTTTAATCTCTCATCTAGTGATAATATAGGATTCATTATAGTGCTATTGGGTTTCATTGTTCATCAGTGCAGCCAATATTCAGTGGCCTGTTTGCCAGCCGGTTATCAGTCCCCTGAGGAACTGCCAACTGGGAACTTCTGGATGTGTCTCCAGTATAGCCCAAGTTTCTGAAGGCAGCAAGGCAGGGTCTGGTTGTGAAATTAACAGCCCTTAAGAATGCATGACCATCGAGAAGTGTGTCATTTTCTAAAAGGCTGCAGGTGTATGCCACTTCCTGATGTGACAGTCTGACATAGAGTCTCTCGTTCAGATATGTTAAGGAAGCTTAATCAGTACACCCAGTGACCTTGATAGTAGCTGTGCAAGCAGTATCCCACCCCCTGCTCTGCTGTCCAGCTGTAGGTCTTCTAACAAAGGGATGCTGCTTATTACTCTTGATGCTGGTATTCTTCATATTGATCCTTGCCCAACAACCAACATAAGACAGCTGTGATTCTGATAATTCCACACTGTCAAAGGCAACTTTCAGTGGGGGAAAATCCCCTATTTATGATATTTGCATGGAACAAAATAGAATGCTGGAGAAACACAACAGATCTGGCATTATCTTTAAAGCGAATGTAGAATAGAACTGGGTTAATGTTTTGAGTCCAGCAACCTTTCGTCAGAACATTTGCACAGGTGTTAATCATCCCTCTCACCGTTATTTTACCTAGATTACAAGGACAAGTTTTCAGATGCCCTGGAAGCAATAGATGTGACATCAAATTTAAAAATGTGCTGAAATAATGCTCCAGTTGAACAGTTAACAAATATTAATAGTCAATCTGCTTTAGTTAACCGAAACAGACTAATGTGGCCAAGTTAACCTAGAAGTCAGAAGATTGGAGGAAGCTGCCTGTCACTTTTGCATTTTGTCACATTTAGCTTCCTCACTTGCACTTATGTGCTTCTCCAGGCTAAAATTTTCCCTATGTGTTTGTTCATAGTGTCTTTAAGATCTGATTTTTCCCTGCCAAACATTTAAGTAATGTCATTTACACAAAAAAAAAAGTAACACAGATATATGGAGGTGAAAAAAAATTATGTGCAAGGCACATGTATTGAGGCAAGCTGTAATTTATTCATTAACACTTTGAAAGCTTTCCTCACCATCCTTACTTGAAGAAAGGACTTCATTAGGTAGAAAAAAATGCTAAGTTTTTTTGACAAGTTGAACAATGAATCTTCTAAAGCTGCAAGTTGGAGAGCATGCTTGGATTCAAGTCTGTCAATCATGCATACGTGCGCATCTTTAAACAAAGCTGGTCACAGCTTTCAAGTCATTATTATTTTGTGGAGTGGATTACAAACTAATTATTTTTAAGCAGAAGAAGAATATTTTGAATAAACTGGCAGATTTGAAATCTAGGTCATTTTAAATTCTAAATCACCAAACAATAGTGGCAGTAACACCATCAAGAAAGTATTTACAAAAGAAATGGTCTAAGGAGTATGAAGTCCAAAGCCTTCAAATAGCCAAATGACTCTGTTTGTAAGACATCTATCTAATGTGGAATATGTCAACTTTGATCCTTGATTTCTGCTCTGTCAATCATCATCCTCAAGGGAGTTATTTGGGAAATTCAGTTAGGCCATGTTCCTCTACTGGGAGGTAGAAAGGGAAGGAAACCCAGCAGGAACCTCACACCTGATCACTGTTTGATGAGTTTGGTTCAAATCAGGTATGGACATTAGTGGTATATTGTGGCTAGCCCTGACCATCATTTTTCTCCGAACCCATTAACTCTGACAGTCTAGTTTTACACACAGTACCCCAGCAAGTGTATATCATAATGAAGGGATGGTAAATTGGAGGACGTTGCCGAATTTAAGGTTTCATATTGGATCTATTTCTGCTTTAAACATGCATGTAGTTTACAGAGAACAGTAGTATAGGATTACTGAAATAATATGGCACTGATATTCATTGTGACATGAAATCTGACATATAAATAATTGCTCAAATAAATACCTTGCCTGATGGATTAAAGTGAGCATCAATACAAATAGGCGAACAAAACCACAGGCTGAATTTTTACAAAAATCAACTAAGCGTCAATTTCGGGAAGTTTCATGCATGGTTTCTCTCAGGAAGCTCCAGTGAGTTATCTCATTCAATTCTCAGCAACTCGTCTTTTTCTCTCTGTGCCGCTCCTTGACAGCAGCTTGTTCATGTTGTCGTGTGCTCAACAATGGCAAAAGTAACTGACGCTGTTGGATGCCCTTGGGATTCCTGGCACCGGAGCCATATTTAAAAACCAGCCAGGTCAAATGTTGCCAGCAAGGAGCTGCCTTTTACCATGCACATAGCTGGGGGCGAATGTAAAAGGAAAGCTGGTGAGGGTACTTTAGCATGGCTGACACTTTATTGCAAAGTTTGCATTGGTAAATGCATTGCTATTTTACATCAGTCATCTAAACAGTTGTCACTGTAAGTAAAGCTGTGAATCTCTAGCTACAGAGGCTACCTGCACTCAGCACCATATCATCTTGGAAGCCTGTCCAAGGGAGTGTTATTCTTTCCCTTACACCTTCTCGTTGTTCGACATTGGAACATCTAAAGCCTTCAGTTGCAAACATGCACTTTAACATCAACAGCAAAAGTGAACAAAAGAAAACCAAAAATGCTGCGTATGTTCCTGGGGACAGATGGATCTGTTTGCCTTTTAAGCAACAACAAATTTACAGTTAATAAGTGATCATTGCTCCCAGCTCCCTTTTGGAATTTTGTGTAAACTAATTACTGTCCTGTTGTTGCATCCGATACAGCACTGCTCCATTATATTGATGGTGACGTTCCTCCTGCTCAATGTCCTTGTCTTCCTCCTCGGAAGATTGCTACTATTCTCCCAACTCATCCATCACATTCCCTCTTTGCCTGCTCCAGATGTGCAGAGCACAGTAAGCAAAGATTGTGAAGCATATGCTATCTGGTCTATTATGAAAGACACCCAGATCAGACCAAACATCAGAAATTCATCTTCAGGAGCTCCATAACTTGCTCCACATTGGCCTTGATAGAAGAATTGTATTTATACTCAGCCTCAATTGGGGGATTGCACAATGGAATCATCAGTCATCCTTTCCATCAACCAACCAGTTCATACCTACGATCAGTGTCCACCTATCACCACCATGCTCCCCCTTTATCTGCAGCTCCACCTAACCTCATATCCAGTCCTGAACAAGGATAATACCCAAAATGTTGACTTCTCCTTTCCTGCAGATGCTGCCTGGCTTGCTATGTTCTTCCAGCCTCCTGTTTGTCTACCATAGTTGCAGAGGTGTTGTCCATGCTTTGGACACTTTGACCAATTTGTGTATCACAACACTTTACCCGAGCACTCTTGTCAGTGGATACACTGTTGAGAAGCTTACATCTGTAGCTAACCCCATGCTGTTCCTGTCTTGGTGTGTTTGATTGGGACAGTGTGGAGAGAGTTTAACTCTGTATCTAACCTCGTGCCGTCCTGTCCTGGGAGTATTTGATGGGAACAGTGTGGAGGAGGTTTACTTTTAGTTTAAAAAAGTAAAGGCATTTTACTTAAAAAAGAAAGGAGCTGATTTACTGTGGATGTTGTAAATCAGAAGCAAAAACAAAATTGCTGGAAAAGCTGAGCAGGTCCAGCAGCATCTGTGAAGGAAGAAACAGAGTTAACGTTTCAGGTCCGGTAACCCTTCCTCAGACTCAAAACATTAAGTCTTTTTTTTTCTCCCTCACAGATGCTGCTGGACCTGCTCAGCTTTTCCAGCAATTTTGTTTTTGCTGCTGAAGGCATTTTACTTTCAGGGGGAAAGACTAACAAATCAGAGGGACTTTTGTGAGCATATCTATAGATTCTTGAAGGCAATAGGGCTGGTAGATAAGTTAGTTAAACAAGGTACAGGGGTATTTGCCCTTATTTGTCAAGGTATCAAATATATGAACAAGGAGGCTATGATCAGAGCTGCATCTAACATTAGTTAGGCTACAGCTGGAGTACTGTGTGCAGATCTGGTTACCACACTACAAGAAGAAGTTTGTTACACTTGAGATGGTGCAGAAGAGATTGACTAGAATGTTTCCTTTTATCTCTTGACTAGAATGTTGCCTCGGTTAGAGTGATTCATCTATTAGGAGAGATCAAACCGACTCTGACAGCAGAGAAGGCTGAGGGGGATTTTGATTAAGGTTGTAAAACGTTCTGAGGGGATAGACAGGGAAGATAGGGATAAATGGGATAATTGCCCCTTCGTAGAAGGGTAATAACTGGGAGACAAAATTTTAAGTCAAATTTTAAAAGGGTTAGAGAGAAAAATAATTTTCACTGAGAGTGATAAGTTTCTGTATTTTTGTTATTCATTTACATGATGAGGGTGTCACTGGCTAGGCAGCATTTATTGCCCATCCCTAATTGCCCAGAGAGCAGTGAAGAGTAAACCACGTTGCTGTGGGTCTGGAGTCACATGTAGGCCTGACCAGGTAAGGGTGGCAATTTTCTTCCCTAAAGAACATTAGTGAACCAGAGGGGTTTTATTAGACTCTTAATTCCAGATATTTATTGAATTCAAATTCCAGCAACTGCCTTGGTGTGATTCAAACCCAGGTCCCCAGAACATTGCCTGGGTCTCTGGATTAACTGTCCAGTGATCATACCACTAGGCTATTGCCTCCCCTTTTTGTCTAAGTGGTTGATAGAGGCAGGCACCATCAAGTTATTTTAGAAGCATTTAGCTGAACACTTGAAGCACCACAGCCTACAGGGCTAAGAGCTAAGTGCTGGAAACTGGGTTCAGAATAGGTAGATGCTTGATGACTGACACCAACATGATGGGCTGAAGGGCCTTTCACCGTGCTGTAAAATTTCTATAACTTTGAATTGGCTAAATGCACTCTGGTGCTGTGGATCTCTGGAGGATGCAGAGGTGGATCAACCATTTAGCAATTCCAGCTGATGAATGTTACAAATGCTTCTATCCGGCCCATCAGGTGACCCTGCAACTTAATCATGCCAATCATTGTGCTGCACTGTTTCTACCCCCTGACCCCTCCACACCCCACCACTGCCCCCAAAGAAGGCCAGGGTGGTTGAGACTATTAGTGACCTCCACCCACCAAATCACACACTACCCCACAACATCCAATCCAGTATTATATCCTACTCTTATGTTGTTGCCCCACTTCACAATTATACAATTACTGTTATCTTAGCATTCTTCCTCCTATTCCCACAATTGACTTCTCCAGTTTCCCAAACCCTGCAGTTACTGCTGATAACATTGATAAGTGGTGAACTACAGCCACCAAATCTACTTTACAAAGGGTTTCAGCCCGAAACGTTGACTTCCCTGCTCCTCGGATGTTGTCTGACCTGCTGTGCTTTTCCAGCTCCACGTTTATTAACTGAAACCTTTCATGTTGGGAATTGTTCCTAACTAACTGCTTGCCACCAAGTTAGAGACAGGAAACTGCACATCAATGAGATACAAGTAGGCCTCTTGCCAGTTTCTAGCATGATTTTTGTCTTGCCAATCAAAATGTGGTTGTAGGATCAGTGTCTCTTTTCTGACATTGGGAGTTTTGTTTCCCCAAAGTTGCCATACTTTTTCCAACTGATTCCCCGTTGCCTTGTTTAGGAGGTGCAGAAATTCTACCTCATGTGTTAACCAACCATAAATTAATTCATAACCTCACATCTGTCTGAAACTCGCACTGCACAATAAAAAGAAATATTCTCTGCACTGTTACTTTTATGCTTGGCTTTTGGTGAACATGTACATGTGCTAGGTAGCCAATGTAAATGATTGTATTATATGTTTTAATGTGTAGAATTTAGATAATTGGTTACTTAAAATGTTATTAATTGGTTTAAGATAGACTGAAGAGCAAAACAAAACAATACAACAAAGTGACTTACAGGGTCAGAATGGAGTTTTAAAAATGGTGAATCAAACCCAGATCAATGTTCAACAAATGCATTATCCATAGCACTTCTCATGGGACAGGCCTTGATAGTCAGAAGTGGGAAACCAAAATCCAGCTGTACTATTTTGAAAGTTTGTAGAGCTTTGGAAGTATAATATTCTTTTACTTAAAAACTCTTTAAATTCTGAATTCTTAATTTAAAATCATGGGTTCTCAGTTGTGCTTAACTAACGAAGTATGAATAACCAGCATTTATGAATCAAGAATTTGTCAAGCAAGATTTTGTAAATACTTAACAAACAAGTCAAGTCAACACAAAAATTCCTTATCCTTCAAGGCCAATGAGTCCTTGAATGTTGCCAAAACAGTTGAGGCCCTCCATTTCTGTGATGTTATGTTGAACTGTGTTTCAGAGGACTTATACCACCAAAGGAATGGTAAAACTGTGCCATAAAAAAACCTGAGTTTCAAATTCTTATTCCTTAATCTGTGGTTTACTAATCCTTATTTGGAAATGTTTAAGTTAACACTTTACTTTGGCATGAGATGAGGGTCAACAGGTACAACTCACCCAATTGATGAAAGTCATGCAGGCTAAACACATGTCTATCTCTTATTCCCTAGGCTTCAGGAACAACTACTGCATTGTGAAAATGAAATGCATCTTTTTTGGTAGTCGAAACATGTTCCGTCCTCATCAATAACGCCAATTGTTGTAAAACCATTCACCCAACATTCCCAGGAATACCAAGCAATAAAGAACAAATGTTTCTCACATGATATCAGGATGTCCTTTTAAAAATGTAGATATTTTGTTCTACAGTTTAACTAATTGACAAAGTGAGTTAGCCAGCTAAACCATTTTCAAAAGACATGATGCATGTTTAAGTAGGGGTGTCATACTTGGTTCAAGCTGCTTAAGTCCAAGCTTTTTACTTATTTCTTAACAGCTGTCTGACAAACCTTAAATTGTTCCTAGTGTAATTAAGATGCACACATCGCTTAATCCAGACTCTTTTGGCAACTTTAGGTCATTCAAACCCAGTCTTGTAAGTAGTTTCCCTAACTACTAATTGTTCCACTAGTTGAAATTCAAACAAAACCATTTAAAAAGATAGCTAAGGCAAAATAATGAAATGTAACTACAAAGCAAAACCGAACATTGAAATTTAATAGATTTATCAAAGTGGTACAATCTGAACTCAGTGCTGAGTTTAAACTGATCTCCTTTTTCTTGCAGTAAGGGATTCATTCCTCAGTGTCAGAGTCACAAATTTATAAAGGAGGACTAAGTCCTCAAGAAGAGTGAATAAGGCCAAATGGTCTACTCCTGCTCCTATTTTCTATTTTTCTATAAATTATTGGAATGCCCAATCTGTCAAGTTATTTAAATCTGCAGCCCTTTGCACATTTGATAATCAATAGTTGCCTGAGCCAGTGAGTGTTGAATAAAATGTGTACTGGCAGTTAAAATAGATGCTTGTTGTCATTACTTCATATCATTGTTAATAATTGGCAGCTTTCCTGACAATTATCCCAGTATGAGTTTAGAAGAGGCATTGGGGATTGGTTGTCTGGTCATGGTTTGATCGGACATAAAATTCCTATGACATCCTTCCAAAGAACAGCAAAGGAATATTAACCCAGTGCACTGGTCAATTTTGAACTCTCGATCAACATTACAAAACGTGATTACCTAGTCCTTGTCATATTGCTGTTTGTGGATGCTTATTTTATGGAAGTTGTCCATTGCATTTCCTAAATCTCACCAGTGATCACAGTTTAAAAGTACTTCATAGACTGAAGAATTTCAGATAGCTGATAAATGTGAAATACATCATGTAAATGCTAGTCTTTCTTTGAAAGTGTTAATGGCCTCAGAATATAAGCTAATCAGTATTGTCTTGTTCCTCCATCAATATAAAGATGCAAAAACTTTAATGAAGAACATAAATTATAAAAAGACAAAACAGCTTCATCCCTGATTATGTTTTAGCAAAAATGATAGCAGTGCTTTTCTGTCTGTGATGACAAGTACTGTCAAGTTTATTGGCCGTTAAAAAAAAGTTGATGGCACTATTAACTAGTCAGATTTCAGCACTTAGCTGTCCAATGAGGAACTGTAAGGTTGCCTTATCTATAGGCTGTCCAATTCAGTAGTCATTGAAACAGAAAACAGCGAAGCAATTCAATGTAATGATTAGTAATGTAACGTAATGACTAGTAATTCAGTAGTGTCATAAATGTATAATGCCTGTGTACTTATTTTGTACCAATTAAAGTTTATTTGTTAGTAGTAAATTTCAAGATTTCACAGTGATCGTTTGTGGCAATTTAAATTTTTTTTTAATAGCACTCTTAATGAAAGAACAGATTAATTATCTTCCTGCCTTGTTTTTCACAGTCCAGTTCTTAAGATGACACTTATATTTTGCAGTGAAATTATGGTTTAGAAATCGTCAAACTAAAATCTGAAAATCAAGTTTTATAGTCATAAAATTAGTTTTTTCATACATGATGGAGTTATAAATAATTTAACTGTTATCTAATAAAATCTACAAATTGCAAAACTGTCAATGATCGTTTTATGAGGAAACATTGTGTTTCTTGACTTATAATAACAAAATAAAGCATTTACGAGGATATTCAGTTTGGCTGATTTTTATTATCAAATACTGCATGGTTTACAATCAAGGGGCTGGATGAACACAGCAGGTCAAGCAGCATCATAGGAGCAGGAAAACTTGACGTTTCGGGCCTAAACCCTTCATCAGAAATGGGGGAGGGGAAGAGGGTTCTGAAATAAATAAGGAGACAGGGGGAGGCAGATAGAGGATGGATAGAGGAGAGGATAGGTGGAGGGGAGGCAGACAAGTCGAAGAGGCGGGGATGGAGCCAGTAAAGGTGAGTGTAGGTGGGGGGGTGGATACACCTCCCACCCAGCTACCTGGAATACACCTCCTCCCACCCACCCTCCTGCAAAAATGCCATCCCCTATTCCCAATTCCTTCGCCTCCGCCGCATCTGCTCCCAGGATGAGACATTCCACTCCCGTACATCTCAAATGTCCTCATTCTTCAAGGACCGCAACTTTCCCCCCACAGTGGTCGAGAACGCCCTCGACCGTGTCTCCCGCATTTCCCGTAACACATCCCTCACGCCCTGTCCCCGCAATAATAACCAAAAAAGAATCCCCCTCGTCCTCACATACCACCCCACCAACCTCCGGATCCAATGCATCATCCTCCGACACTTCCGCCATCTGCAATCAGACCCCACCACCAAAGACATTTTTCCCTCCCCACCCTTATCTGCCTTCCGGAGGGACCACTCCCTC
>JAHRHZ010000069.1:19870378-19883640 GCA_024137785.1 Ginglymostoma cirratum | reverse complement strand
CTATGATGCTGCTTGACCTGCTGTGTTCATCCAGCCCCATGCTTGTTATCTCGGATTCTCCAGCATCTGCAGTACCTTTTATCTCTGGTTTACAATCAATATTGTTTCGTAACTTTAAAATCAAACTTAGTACTGAAATCTCAATATTTCTTTATATTTTGCTTTCAAGTGTTCAGCAGTCTTGGAGGTCTAAACAGAATAGTCAACGCAACTTCATAATTAAAAGATACCCAATTATGATAGTCTATGTTTTTATATAGGCTATTGTGTTTTTGTGAACTTTTGTATTCATTACAGTGAGTGGTAGATGCTTGGAATTCTCTTCCACAAATGGCAGTGAATACTGGATCAGTAATTTTAAACCTGAGGTAGATAAATTTTTGTTAAGAAGAGATACTAAGGAATGTAGGCCAAAGACAGGTATATGGAGTTGGGCCACAGATCAGCCTTGATCTCATTGACTAGTGAAACAGGTTCAAGGAGATGAATGGTCTGTTCCTATGAAAGTTAGTATTGGAAAATTTCTCATTTTTGTGCATTGGATGCATTCTGATCATGTACAGTACAGTTGAATACAGTGTATCATTGAAAATAGATCTCAACGTGAATTTTTTCAATTCTCAAACCATCCTGGGGCAGTACAGTGGCTCAGTGGTTAGCACTGCTGCCTCACAGCACTAGGGACCTGGGTTCGATTCCACCCTCGGGCGACTGTCTGTGAAAAGTTTACACGTTCTCCCCATGTCTGTGTGGGTTTCTTCCAAGTGGTCTGGTTTCCTCCCACAGTCCAAAGATGTGCAGGATAGGCAGATTGGCCTTGCTAAATTGCCCGTAGTGTTCAGGGATGTGTAGATTAGGTGGTTTATGAGAGATGCTATGAGGAACAGTGTGGACTTGTTGGGCAGGAGGGCCTGTTTCCATATTGTAGGGATTTGATGACCTAGCTTTCAGCAGTAGTTCTATATATTTGGTTGAATACAATGCATATTAAGATTCAAGAGTTCCTGCAGCAGAATGTTTCTTTCCACCAATCTAGGTTGCATTTGAATACTAACCCATCAGCCTAAACCTATTATGTTGCATGGTTATTTTCTTTACATTTCACCTCCTGGTGATTCAATATCGGATGGAAAGCGATTGTGCCTATAAGTGCACCTATTGAATTCCACTGTTCTTCTTGATTCAGTGTATATTCACCATTTTCAGAGAAATCAAAGTATGTCACCTAATCCTAGTTACTGCTGCAGATTGATCTAATGGTGTTTCGTTTTCTTTCTGCGGTGTTCTGTTACATGGTCAGTATGTTAATATACCTTTAAGACACATTCTCATGAGATCATCACTGTATCTTAGCATGTGATCCACATGCTTAAAAGTCACATAGTCGATCTTATGTAGGGATCACTTGAAGCGTGACACACTAACAAAAGCATTCAATGCTATGGAACTAGTCCAGACATCATACTCCTGAAGAATTTAAGGCTTGTACATAATTGCTATCTGTAATAAATCCCTATTAGATTCTTCAATATCACTTTATCCATGCCTAGTTTATTATATTGTGAGGGATAACATGAGCAATGTCGCATCAGGTAAATACAGTGCTGAAGGCAAACACCCACATTGTCATGTGCCATAACTTACAGATGTTGTGTTCATACTTTGTTTTCCATAAGTGGTATTTTGGGTGCTTACCTTATCAGGTATTGCTATTCATAGCCCATATATCAATCATAATAATCAAACTTTAATTGCTTTGCGTGATTAGAAAATGATCTTCAACAATGGATGTCAGGGCCCATTATGCATGTAGCAAGATCATTTAAAGGTATTAATCATTAGGCATTAATCATTAAAAGAGGAACTATAACAACTATATTCAAAATGAAGATCAGATTTCTCAGCTCTGATCTGTAAGCAGTTCACAAAGAAGTAGTAGTGTTCTGCCTATGGTTTAGCTGTGAAGTGCACTTCATGTGTAGAACTTAATTATCCAGAGGATAAAGGTCACAAAATGTTTTGTGGTCTTCACTGAGTAATTTTAGCAGTCGTGTGGAGTCCTCCACTCAACTTCACCGCCTTTGGAACAGGAAGGAAAAAAGCATAGCCCACTGTACTTTCCTAACTGGTAATGACACATTTTGGAAAGTGCCTGTGTTAAGATAAGGTAGGAGGACACAATTTCGCTTGTTTTTGATACCAAGCCATCCCACAGGAAAATATCTTTTAATGGCCACTGGATTAGACTCAAACATATTGCTTTGCATAAGAACACTGGAGAGCAGCTGTGGAACTGCAACTCAGTACAAATCAGCTCATTCAGCACAGAATAGGAGGGCAAAACATAAAAGTTAATGACAAGATGCAAAAACAGTGGGGAACATTTTGGTATCGGAAGAAATGTAACAGCATCTGTTGTTAGAGTTGCCCTTGCATACTATTCATTTTAACATCTTCCAAATGTAACATTGCTGGAAAAAAATGTGAGCTGATAATGTTCAGTGAGGGAAATGGGGCACCTGGGACTTGAATGAAGACAGCAACCAGCAGTTGTCTCCTCAGTCAGATTGAAGAATTGTAATATGAACAGCACAACACATAAGAAAGAAGTGTCAATTAAGATAAATAAAGTCAATGTCAAATCTTTTACAGAATGTGAGATAAAAAGAAAGAAATAAAAAAGGATAAAACAAAGGAAAAAGGCAGAATTAAAATAATTGCAATTATACACTTTGAAAATTTCCAACAGCATTTGAAGCTTCAAGGAATGAGATTCCATAAATTGAGAGGGAGAAAACCAAAGTTTAAAGAGAAAAATAATTTAAGCCCTCTGATGCCAATAAATCTGAAAAGATGTGTCAAAAGCACAAATAATGGTTCATTTTCAGAGTCTGATTGTTTGGCAGATATTATCATTTATCACATTGCTCAGAAGAAGTACAGTTAGCTCAGTTAGCGAGATAGCTAATGTGTAGTTGGGAGTAACGTCAACAGCATGTGGTTCAGTCCCAATCCTGACTAGGATAGACTTGGAGCCTGACTCCCTAACCATCACTGTGGTAAAATCTAGTGTAATTGATGGTTTGGATACCCTTTGAATAATCAAGGATTTCACCGAGAGATGAAGGGTAGGTTAAACTCGATTATAGTGATATCACTATGCCAGTAACCTGTAGGCTTATGCTGATGCTGTGAGGGCACAGGTTTAAATGCTGGAATTTAAATTCAATTATTATTTGAGCGAAGAAAAAGGCCTGGAATTGAAAGTGAGTCTCAGACATGGGGATCACGAAAGTATCATTGATTGTTACTAGTACTTACCTAGTTCGTGAATCATTTTGGCAGAAGAAAAGTTGCCATCCTTATCAGCTCTGGCTGATGTATGACTCAAGACCACAATACCATAATTGACTATAATCTTAGGAAATTAGCAATGGGCAAAAGGTGCTGGACATGCCAGCAATTGCCATACCTCATCGACAAATAATAAAAAAACATAAAAAGTAGTTAAAATTGATTTTCTGTAGTGAGTTTATTTAAAAGCAACCAGTTAAAATCAGTAGATGTATGCCAGTCAATGAGTTTCAGTGGTGAAGTGGACATTAAAATGTCACTTAGCTCTGGTGGCTGGACGGCTGGTTTGTGATGTGACGCCAACAGTGTGGGTTCAATTTCCACACCAGCTGAGCTCACTGTGAAGAACTCGACCTCTCTCTTTGTCTGAGGCATGCTGATCCCCAGGTTAAATTACTACCCGTCCTCCCTTTTTAGTGAGAAAGTAGCTCGATGATCCTTTGGGATTATGGTAACTTTACCTTTACTTCTGTGGAGCAAAAGATGGAACTGTGTGTCTTGGACATTTTTTATTGCTGAATTTCTGCCTCTCACCTGAAATTGCTGTACTATTTCTGCATTAGTCTTATTGCTATTTTGAATTGCCTGCCACTTATAATATATTAATAATCTCACATCCATTATCATTATGTAAGAGAAGTGTGTGACTGTTAGAAGTTTTGGGTTTGGCCTAAGTTGTTTTATGGGATACAACGATGTTGATCATTTCCAAAGCAGTTTGTATGTTTTATATTCATGAGCATCTGATCTACCCAATATCTGAGGAAGGGTCACTTAACCCAAAACATTAATTCTGAATTCTCAGCACAGATGCTGCCAGACATGCTGAGCTTTTCCAGCAATTTCTGATTTTGCTTCTGATTTACGGCGTCCACAGTTCTTTCGGTTTTTACCCAACATCTATCTTTATAACTGCAGAACATGATTATAACGATAGACTCATCGAGTCATACAGCATGGAAACAGACCCTTTAGTGCAAACAGTCTGTGTGAATGATAATCCCGAACTAAACCAATTCCACCTGCCCATATCCCTCCAAACATGCGTGTACTTATCTAAGCACCTTTTCAACACTGTAACTATTCACATCTGCTATTTCTTCTGGAAGTTCGTTCTATGCATGAAGCACTCTCTGTGTAATAAATTTACCTGTCACGTTTTTTATTTTAATCTTTCTCCTTTCACCTTAAAAATATGCCCCAAGTCTTGAAATCCCCACCCTAGGGAAAAGACACCTGCCATTCACCTTATTTATACCCCTCATTATTTTATAAACTCTATAGGAAGCCTTATGATCTTTGTTTGAATATCTCATTGATTTCTGAAAGTGAGTTTTTTACTCATTCACTTGTAGGCTTTTGAAAGACTTGCTGAACCAAAGTTGGATGCCACATGTTAAGCTGCTACAATTCAAAAACAACAAGTGAATGTGTTGACTAATGATCAAAATAAATTCAAGTAGTTCGATTCTCCCTTTTTTTAATAAAAATGGAAAGTGTCACAAACTGCATGCTCTACATTTTTTTATACACACTATCTGACTTGTGCTTTGCATACTTGCTTTCAAATTGAAAATTGCATAAACATAGCACCACCACCCAAAATACCTTGGAGCAGCGGGTGAATTTGGTCTCAAAACCAAACAAACTGCCCTAGAAAATTCAACTGGAGGGGAAAGAGCCCTCCAAAAGGATTGGAGGAACAGCAAGGGCAGGATAGGGGAAAGCTGTGGTTAAAGTGAAGTTGCTGAGCATCAAGCCTGAAGATAGTAATCAGCAAGTGCCCTGAGAAAGAATGCAGTGCTCAGAGAGTGACTGGAGAGGATTTCAGTAAGAGAAGCCCAGATTCTGAGCTGCAGTGGAAGGGCCTGGGTTGAGTCATTGAAGTTATGAAAAACATGAAAAAACAGCAAGTATTTTGCATTGAGCCAGTTAGAAATTAAATTTATTTCAGTCTTTGAGTTCACATTGGGACATGACCTTTTGTGATACGATTGGATTACATGAATCTATGTCTGAGTTGAATTGGGATATGATACTATAAATCTAACTGGTTTAAACGTGGTTAAGTTTTGTCAGCTTTGTGTGCTGCTTTTCTTGATTTTTGTCTATCTTAATTTAGTGGTGAGATCCAAAAGGATTGATTCTTTGTCACACAGGTAGTTGAGCTTGAGGCTTGGAGACTGCAACCTCTGAATATCCAACCAATTAATAACACTAGTCCTGCATCAATAATTAATTTTGCAGAACTTCTCCATGAAACAGTAAAAGTCTGATAGAATTCAATCATTTCATAGACTGTTTTTCGACTCCAAAAGGGAGGTAGATTGGGGTGACATTGGATCCTGTGACTGCTGAGTAAGTGGGAAGGGGCTTTGGAGGAGGAGCATATATGCACATGGTGGGTCAAGAAAATATGTGTGAAGCTGAACAAATAATGTCCGTTTCAGAATTAATCTGAGAAAATGTTGGAAATGAATTTATTTCATAATTAATTATCAAATTTAAAATTGGAAACTCTTGTTCATCAACTGCTAAATTTGAATCATTCAACATCAACAGCATTAGTTCAGGTCTTTCGATTCCTACTTAAAGATTTAACAGGTATGTATATAATTTTTGATATTTCAGTTATTTATCTATAGGGAAAAATGCTATAAAAAATTCAATATAAATGCCAAAGATAATGTTGCTCAACAACTGTATCATGTAGTAAAGGGATTAGTGAGAATGAAAACGAGCCCTAAAAGCAAAAATATAGATCCTGAAAACCAAAATTAGCACTAGCGAATGGCTCTTAAAGAGCCCTCAAACAAAAAAAAATTGAACCCTGCATAACGTTTAATAGTACCCCTTGTTTAATGTTATTTCCTGCGTATACATCAATCCTTCACTTTCCCAGTCAACGAATGGGCTGTGAATTTGACCTCCACTGTTGTCATTAATTCATCAGTCAAACTGTTAGTAAAGAAAGACACTCATTTAGAAAATACATTTCACAACCTCAAGATATTTAAAGTGTCTTAAACCAATTAAAGACATTGATTGTAAAACAAGTCCTCATTTAAAGTTGCAGTTGCATTCCTGAAAATCATGGCCTTAAAGGAAGCAAGGATTCCTCCAGAAACCTGTGCTAAAACTGAAGTTACATTTTGTAGGACCTTCCTTACCAGCGAGGAAAAAAAACATTAAAACATTATATCCTGCAAGTTGACATACTTTGCATTGCTATCCTCACATTAGTAAATGAAATAATTTTATGTTTTTGTTATAAATTGTGAAAGAATTTGTAACTTTCCATTTACACCAATCCTGCATCCCACTCTCAGAACTCCTGGTCACAGGAGATCCTTCTGCTCATTGACCCTTCAAGAGCAGGAACACATTGTAGCACTGTTTAAGAGCTGCACCAGGGATCCTTACCCCACCAGGCTGCCTGTTTGAGCCATCATGTGTTCCTGTTCTCATTGAGACACTGCCCAGGAGCATTTTTCTGAGAGGCTATGACACTGCCTCTTGCTGGGCACCTCCATATCCAGGATTCATTTTGGATGCAGCAGATCCGCTCCTCTTAGCTGGTTGTGGGTCATTGACCTTTCTCCTGCTTCTTCTCCTGGCTGCCAGAATGTTGGCTAAGAATGAGCTTCATCCAGAGAGACAAGGTGGGAAAAGCTACCGAACTCAGTCAACATTGATACCCTACCATTCAGGAAAAGCAGGAGGACGGTCGGTGACCCACTGCCAGCCAAGAGGAGCAGCTCCACTGTGCCTGTGTCAGCAGGAAGACGTGTTGTGGCCTCTCAAAAGGATTCAAACACTTGTGGTGTATTAAAATGATGGAAGTTATGTAATGGGAGTGATGGAAGACATGCTCACCAGCTGGAAATCTGGTGACAGGCATGTGCTGCCTGTTTTAGGGAAGGCTCTGACTCTTATATGAAGGGCCTTTCTCAAGATCAATGACTCTGTGATTGGAAATCCTGTCCACTGAGAGTTGTTGACCAATCAGAGGCTGCAAGCTGTATTGAAGGACAATTCCATTTGGAGATGGTAGCCCCTGCCATGTGGCAAAAAGAATCTAGACAGTGACAGCTCCCAAAATGAAAGCCAGAGCAGGTACCTGGCAGCTCTAGCTTGTCTCTTGTTCCTCCAGGCCTCTATATAAACCGACAGTCCCTAACATCTCAGGGTATGCTTCATGAGTAGCAAATGCCTACATCCTTTGTCCACAGAGAAGAGACATCAGCCTCACCTCCCGAGTATAGAGGGCACCATTTAATCCTGCACTTAGGAGTGCATCAGTGTCTTGCATTGCAATGTTGCTGCCAGACCACAGTGAACAGAGGAGTTGGGGATGATAAAGTATCGGAAAGGAAGCAACGGAGGGCATAGTCATCAGACACCACCACCTGGACTTCCTTAGGTGAAAAGTCCAGAACTTTGATTGGTGTAACGAAGCCTGCAGCTCAGGGTAGAGTCAAGCAAAGAGCAGTCGAATAAACAAGTTAGGTAGGAACATGAGCAGAATCAAAACTGATGCGGTTGACAGGGAGGGCAAGGAATAAAAGAATGTGAAGGTTTGGGGGAGGGCAGGGGTCACCAAGATTGAGAAGTTGAGCCTGAAACCTATTTCATGAAGTGTCCCTGTGTCACCTTCCACACTCATCCAAATCACAACTATGCAATCAAAGTGTAAAACAGTTGCCACCACATCTCGAGTAGGAAGAGTAAGTGGCTTGTTTGGTGTGTGGCCCTCATGGAGCAAAACAAATCAATACAACTGATGGCTGTGAAGCACAATTAGTGTTAGGCAAACTGTAAAGATTTGCCTTAGCTGCAAAAGTCACAATGACTTTTGAAAGTTTCAAAACCTGCAGGAGCTACTAGATTATAAAGTGTCCACATTGTTAAACCAAATACAATGTTGCATTTCGTAGGTATTGTGGGACTGGGGATGGGTAGAGAATTTCTCATTATTGCTACCATGTGCACAATATCTGACTGTAGGTCTGCCAAATGGCCTGAATAGCATTCATCTGAATTAAGTCAATGATGTGAAAAGCCCATGTAGAGACATCCCATTGATTGCCTTGTTGGAGGCCTTGTGTTCTCATGTTTAGAGGATGCTGTTGAAATGTTACTTGTGTGTGCTGCAACTGCTGAATGATCACATTACTGAGGAGCTGCTTTGTGTCTGATGCTGCCCACACCAGCTCATTGGAGCCATCCCCCACGGATCCAGCCACAGTAGCTGTGGTCTTTGCTATGGCCACTGTGCTGTGAGCATCCACAGGAATGGATGATGATCAAGTGCATGTAGAATACCAGGTCCAGGTGCCCTTACGATGCATTAAAGATACAGGAAACCCATAATATTTTTTTTTTTTCCTTCATTCATTCATGGAATGAGGGCATCATTGGCTAGGCCAGCATTTATTGCTCATCCCTAATTGCCCAGAGGGCAGTTAAGAATGAACCACATTGCTGTGAGTCTAGAGTCACATGTAGGCCAGACCAGGTAAGGATAGTTGTGAACCAAATGGGCTTTTCCCAACAATCAACAGTGGACTCACAGTCATCATTAGATTCTTAATTCCAGGTATTTATTGGATTCAAATTCCACCATCTCCCATGGTGGGATTCGAACCCCAGTCCCCAGAATGTTGTCTGGTCTCTGGATTAACAGTCCAGCGACAATACCACTAAGCCATCACCTCTCCCTATTTGTCTTTCATGGAATGTGATACAAATGAGACAGGGACAGTGGTACTACACCCTGCTTAGAAGTGGCAGTCAGATCACCACATTATGATATCTAGCATATTTGCAATATAACTCCTTCCTTCACAGGGGCCACTGAAGGCCACAAGATGTCTCCTCCACATCAGGTTTCCATGGAAGTTGTTCCTTGGAGGGGGGTGGGTCTTTTGCAGTTCAGGGCAGATAGAGGAGATTGTTTATCCTTGAATTCTTTCCTCCAGAGACCTAGGGGATGTAACAAGACAATGAGGTATATGATGAAGTTCTGAGAGAGCTGGAGCATTGAACCAAATAAGAAAATAAGGGCATTTTTCAGATGGAGTACCACCTATGGTGCAGCAGCACCAGCCAAAGAAACATAGAAGGCCTTATTTAGAGGATGCATAATGTAAAACTGAGTTGTGTGCAGTCATTTTTCATTGACTGTAAATGCTTTGATGCTGCAGCGGCTGGCATCCTGTTTAATCCCAACTACAAATGCACCTTATTGTTTTGATTTTTATAATGCTTTTCCTGCGGTGAGATAAAAGTCAAGATCACAATCTGATCGAAGGCTTCACAACATCCGATGCTCCTTTATTCAATTATGACAAAGTTTCATGTTAGTATGGATGGTGTGGAAAAAATAGCTATCAACCAAGCAGAGTTACAACATCACGTGGTGCTAAGGTATCTCTAACTTTATATTTATAGTTGCAAGTAGAATGTCAGGTGCTCACAGAGCTGATGATGAAAAGTGAATGTATAATTTAAAGGTAATGATGTATTTACAATCCTGTTTCACCTATGCCTCCTGTGTATCCTCAGAACATTTTATTTTTCTCATTTCCCACCCACTATGTTTAAGTGCAATCCCAGGATCCACAGCTAGGGTGCAGGTGACCTCCACTATGCTGGAGCCTGTTGATTTTGGAGTTTTAGGAAAGTGACTCTGATGGCATGTGTGACGAGAGGGTGAAGACATGCTCACTGTGTCCTGGCTAGGTGCAGGTTCACCACCAACCACCACTGCATCCGCCACCCACCCACACCACTCCCCTCAGCTTGAACTCCTATAGGTTTAGAGGTTGCATGCGAGATGGCTTGGAGGGCTCCAACATCTCATTAATCTTCTGCATCAAGGACAGATATGCATAAGTCTTGTGACGGTTCGTCCATAAAATGAGAAACTTCCTTCTAATACTCATTGACCTCCTACTGCACCAACTCTATTGTCACATTTGAAGGAACTCCAAGGATGGTGGATGAATTCAGACTGACTGGAGAAAGAGTCAAAGGTACATCAGTTCACATTGCAGTTCATCATCAGTAATTAGTTGCAAAGTGGAAGTGTGATATCTAACCCTGTCACTAGGAATGTGGAGGACTCCACACCCCCTCTCCCCATCTTTTGATTGTCAATGATCATCCACTTCTTCAACTTGACCTTCTCCAGGGCACTACCTCCACAGTGGGTAGGACCTTCTCCTCCCTGCCATTCTCTGCCTCTCCTTCCAGTTCTGCATTGTCTTTCCTTGCATCCAGACAAAGCCTAATTAAGAATGTTAGCAATGGATGCTGCGGAAAATATCAAATGAAAGCATTCATGGAACATGATCAGGAGGGAAATAGTTTGGGAAGATCAAAAAATAAGGATGACCATTAGTGATGGCCTTCAAATAGGGCTGTGAGGTGTCTTCTAGAGAGAGAATGATTGGAGAACAGCAAGGTGTATAGTTCTGAAGGCTACAGTGGATGTAAATGCTGGGGAAGTTCAGAAGGTTAAGGCTGCTGCCTCTGTGTGTGATTCCCCTCAACCTCCAACCTCCTGAGGCTCAATGCCTCTTGCAGCACTTGAGCTAGATGTGCAATACCTCACTTCTGCTGTTCATTGTGTTTGCCACTTCCAACTAAGCCTGTTTTGTTTCAATGGCTGACCACCATCCCATTTCAATGGGAAACAACACTTCTGTGTGAGCTCACGGTGTGGAGTGAGAGAGCAAATGGCGGCTTCCCCACACTTTGCTTCCATTCTTGTATTTTCCAAAGACTCAGGAAGCAACTGAAGCAATTCAGGTTCCTAAAATAAATCCTCCATTGACTGGTGCTGAGACATTATCTTGAACACACTTTGTTCAAGAAATTTGGAAAACGGTACTAATACTGTAGTTGAGTTAAACAGGCACAGCAAAATCCACTTCTGTCTCAATCAGGTTCCTAACCTGTTGTCGGATCCTCCACTGTAATTAGGCCAGTTGAGTCAACGTCCTGCCCTCTTTACACCACAACTAACTCTCCTCTACCCGAACGAGGTATGGTTTTAAATAATCCAACTCCTGCTTTTTACAAAATAAGTCAGGGTGACACTGAAAATGGGCCTGGGATGAGACCACTGATGGGCCAGCAGTTTTGAAATGATTAGATTAGATATGTCACAAAGTAGTCTACTTAGTTTCAATTCCAAATCATAAGCCTCTTTTTTTAGACTCGTGCAAGTTCTGTGTAGTGTCTTTAAGTATGAAGCTTACATCCTCAATTGAACTTTAAGGTCTTTCCATAATGAAAAAGGCCCAGTAAATTTAGAATGCTATCAAGGAGAATGTATCATAACATTGGACAGAACCTTCCTAGGCTTTGAGCAATGTTGGTGAGACATCCAGTGAGGACCTTGCTGACATTAATAGCAAAAGCTCCACACCGACACAAGTGCCAACCTTGGACCAGACTGGCAGGGTCTGGCTTTGTGATCTCCTCTGCCAGTCCTGGGTAGAAGACAGCTCTTCTCTACACCATATTGTCCACCAGGACCTCCAGGGTTCCTATCCACAAAGCGGAGCACTAATTGCCCCCATTAGCATACCTGAGGCAAATGTCACAAATTGTTGAAGACAGCTCTGTACTGTTAGCACTTGACTGTGTGTCTTTTAAATGTCAAGAATCCTGGGATGACAAGGCAGTGCCAGTACTTCTGGCCATGGTGAAGAGGACACTTGGGTTCGCACTGGATGTGTGGGGCATTACATGGTCATGGTACATAGGAAATTAGGTAAATTTGGGACAATCATTTGAGAGAACTTGCTCAGCCTCGTGGAGAGAAACCCTCCATAAATTTGCCAGAAACGACACTTGGCTGATTTCTGGTAGAATTAAGCGCTTCGTTCATTATGGTTCCTTTGGGTTTTCGGTAACTAGTCTTTTATTTAATAAGACAAAGATTAATTTAAATTGCTTGTTTCCTTTAGAACTAGTATAGACCTTTCAGGCCTCTGGAAGGATGATTTGTCAGCCTCTGGAGAATTTGGAAACATTATTGAGAGGTTAATTTCATGCACTAATAGACATAATGTGCAATGATTTTCATTTGATATTGTACATTCAGCTCACATTGCGTCTGAGAAATCACATAAAATAGCACACCTTTCAATTCATTCGACTCTTGGATTCACTGTGCTTCTGTGCCATTGTGATCAATAGTGTGGAGTGCATTTTTTGCCCCAACAGATCCCATGGGACTGTTTTTGGAGGAGGAAAATTCAGGCTATTCCTGACATCCTGATTAATATTGTGCTAATAATAGACAAAATAATATTAACTGGTCATCTGTCTAATTTCTATTCATCATGGAACAGGATGGGAGGCAAAGTGGCTTCCATGTTAATCCACAGAAGTGTCTGTATTTCAAAGCATTTATTTGTGGCAAAACAACGAGACACATTTGTGTAAAAAATAAGATATATATTCACCAGCTCTGTCTTCCTTTGTTTGATTATCTGATATTGAGCTCCAATCATGAAAGGTACCAATTGTTGGTTTTGTGTGTGTGTGTGTGTGTGTGTGTGTGTGTGTGTGTGTGTGTGTGCGCGCGCGCGCGCGCGCCTGTGCTTAGCTGTTTGCAGGATCTAAACTGTTATGTACAAGTGTTTCCATAGGGAATGTTTTCTTAGCTGCAAGTATGACTACGTTTGAGAACAGGTATAAATCCACCTGGTCCAGTCTGAGCAGGTGCTCCTTTTATTGTGACAGTCTACAGAATGAAAGATGGTAAAGTTCTTATTCTGAGATAACAAGCATGGGGCTGGATGAACACAGCAGGTCAAGCAGCATCATAGGAGCAGGAAAACTTGACGTTTCGGGCCTAAACCCTTCATCAGAAATGGGGGAGGGGAAGA
>JAHRHZ010000069.1:19834186-19860378 GCA_024137785.1 Ginglymostoma cirratum | reverse complement strand
AGGGTTCAGGTACATAATTCTTTGAAATTTGCATCACAGGTAGATAGCGTGGTTAAGAAGGCATTTAACACACTAGCCTTCATTGCTCAGACTTTTAAGTATAGGAGGTGGGGCATCATATTGAGTTTGTACAGGACAGTGGTGAGGGCTCTTCTGGATTAGTGTGTTCAGTTCTGGTCACCCTGTTATAGGAGGGAAGTTATTAAGCTGGAGAGGGATCAGAAAAGATTTACCAGGATGTTGCCGGGAATGAGGGTTTGAGTTATAAAAATAAGCTGGGACTTTTTTCATTGGAACTTAGGAGGTTAGAGATTTCTAAAATCATGTGAGGCATAGATAAATTGAATAAATAAAGTCTATTCTCCAGAGTGGGGGAGTTCGAAACGAGGGGACATATTTTTAAGGTGAGAGGAGAAATACTTAAAAAGGATATGAGGGGCAACTTCTTTACACAGAGATTGGCTGGTGTGTGGAATTAATGGGCGGATGCAGGTACAGTTACAATGTTTAAAAGACAGGTGGGTAAGTACATGAATAGGAAAGGTTTGGAGACATATGGGCCAAACACAAGCAGTTGGGGCTAGTTTAGTTTGGGAACATGGTCAGCATGGGCTAGTTGGACTGAAGGCTCTGTTTCCATGCTGTATGACTCTATGATTCAAGCTTAAGACTTTGGGACTTGAGCAGCGTCTGGTATCACTGCAATACAATGTGAGGGTGTAAGCTACATGGATGATTTCTGATGAAGGGTCTAGGCCCGAAACGTCAAGTTTTCCTGCTCCTATGATGCTGCTTGGCCTGCCGTGTTCATCCAGCCCCACGCCTTGTTATCTCAAATGGGACAAGATCAGTTTAAGATATCTGGTTGGCGCAAATGAGTCGGACCAAAGGGTCTGTTTCTGCGCTGTATAACTCAATTACTCTATGAGTCTATAAGTCAGGCAACATCCATGGAGGGAAACCAGAGTTAAGATTTCAGGACAACAATGATTCTTCATCAGCAGTATTACATTTACTTCTTTAAAAGTCTTGTAAACATCTTCCCTACTGCTCTGTAAACATCAGATTCCATGGGTTTCTCTGTCTATGTCATTAAGGAAATTGAAAAGCTGTACATATCAAAGGATTCACCTTCACTTTTGTAAATTTGAAATAATTCAAAACCTTGTTAGAGTTGTATAGCTTACAGAAAAAAGATGTTTCTAATTGACTTTGTACCCAATCTTTGTTAAATTGAAAAGAGAGTAAGTCAATGCACATTTCACCATTTCAACCCATCTTTGCAGATCTCTTCATGTTCTTCTCTGAGTTGTTGTGATTACCCCTACCATAATGCTTGTAAAAGTGTGAAGTCTGGGAAAAGGAAGGTGACAAATGTAACTGCTAACAGTGGTATTTTTCTTGAGAAATTCCACTTGGTAGCTCTCACCAAATCTACATAATTGTGTTAGAAGCAGGAATTGAAGCTGATCTGCCCATCCTTATCATCAACAATTGTGCCAAAGCTCAGCATGCCTAGAATTGAAATGGTCTACAGCTTTGGTTCTTGAGGATTGCTTGAAATTTATACACTGAAATTATTCAAATTTTAATTGGCAATCCTTCTTCTTAAAATCTAATGATGTTAAAATATCTGTAGCCAATCCCACTGATATTAAAAATAATCACACTTATTTCAAGCTCTTCAAAGAATATAAAAGATGTTTCTTCACCCATAAATAGTGCCATGAATGTTTTCTAGTCACTGTGAAGTGCAGATTTTTTTGATTTGGCATTATTAGTTTTATCCTTTGGGGAGGTGTAGATATCTTAACAATTCATTAGCCTATTGTAGGAAATGTTTCAAATGAGTGTTACTAGCCTTTAAATATTTCTGAGTGCCATACATCCTCAGAGATGCTGTTCATGTTCTACATGGGAATCTAGTCAACTTCGGGTAAACTTAATTTGTTGGCACAGAGGAAAAGCTCTAGCTACTATCAAACATGCATTGTCATTTAAATGAAAAAATAAGCCCAGTTATGCCCAAAACGCCCTTGATCTATTGTCAAGCACCAATCCTTCATTCTACCAGAAACTGTACATTCCTTATTATCTACTGGGTACGAATTTCACAATGACATTTCAGCATAGACTAGTCCCCTCTACAATATTCACCTTCCTCATTTTGATAATGTGAGTACAGCCCACAATTTATTTTCTAAGTTAAATGAAGTAATAGGCTGATTTGTCAATCTGTGCAGCTTTTAATATATTACATTCTTCAACCATGACCAAACTATGGCATGCTCAAACGAATTATTAACCTAGTTTTTCTATGGTGAACAAGGAAAGTTCAGAATGTTAACCATTGGAGTCAACTTTTTGCATTTATTAATGACAATAATAATTCTCACACATTTTCTAAGTTATGAAAATACTGTGGATTTCATATGAAATTATGGATATGGAGGAACATGCTGCTGACCTAAGAATACCAATTAGCCGTACTCAAAGCTGCAAACTAAGGGTCAGCATTGATTGTGTTAAAGTGTGCCCACTGCAGTCCTTCTAGCACAGCAATGGATAGCCTGCACGTACAAACCATACCATGCTAAACATCACACCATTCTGGACAGTTGCAACTGAGGGAGACATGTATTTCTCAGACCAGGAAACACATTTTCTGGGAATTTGTACAAGAATGTAAAGTTCAAAACTTTGTTGGGAGTTTATTGGGGAGCAGGTCTGGCACTCCCAAGTTGCTGTTATTTTTTGCAGAGTTGAGGGGAGCTGACACCATAATGAAAGGTGAGCACCAGGAAAGCTATGACATTCATAGATAAGCAACAAAAAAAAATGAAATTTGACTTTATTATGGATTAAGGTCAAGATCATTTTTACTCCAAATGTATGCCTTGTTTCTGATAATTATTCATGAAATTTCAGGCTTAATGCTGTGGTAGTGGAATCTTTCGACAAGATGTACGTTGTTTAATTGAATTCTTCTTTGAGAGTAAGATGTGAACCAAACCCCATTATAAAATTATTTGTCATTCCAATACAAAATTAAACACTTGAAAGCTTTGGACTTCTCTTTACCTGTCCAATTTGATGTAAAAATGAATTGTCCTTGGAATAGAGCAGGGCAAAACACAAGTGGAGTAAAATTATGTCAGCACCAGGCTGGCTTTAGACAGTGCTCATCCCCTTTATACAGCAAGGTTAAGGACATGCCATGAATTGGTTTAAAAGGTTGGCATTGAATTGAATATTGCAGATCCTTGCTTTGAAATAATATCTGAATATTAAAGCTGCAGACTTCACTTTATTCTATGGTTAGTTTTACCCAGAAGTAAGTTTTTTTCAACTCTGCACCATACGAAATCAAAGAACAAATCTGTTCTGATTGTTATTCATATTTCATATTACATGTACAGTGGAAGAGGAGAAAACTCAAAACATATATGTGTATAACTTAAAGTTGTTTACGAATGTACCTAGTAATTGGCTTTAATTTAAGACGTTTTGATCATAAAGAAGCGATAGGTTATTTAAAATATTTGTGTCTATCCTGTACATAACTCCGCAGAGATCTGGTGATTTGAAGAATGCCCCTTTGAGATCTACTTTCTTGAACTTTGGTTAAAACACAAAGTAAACTGAACATATTCTGATATTTATGGTAAAAATGAAAGTGCTTTCTGCTTCTTGAACTCGAAGGGTTGCCCAGTCAAATTTTAGGAGATTCCAGAAACTCAATTACTTTTTGTATCAACACTGTTAAAAATTTCATTAGCCCTTCTAGCTCTTCTTATCCTCTGTACCATATACTGTGTGCCCCGGGGAAAAAAACACAACTGTGCCTTTCTAAAACAAAAAAGGTTTTAAAAAAGTGAGATGCTGTTGTAATGATCATTTCACTGGGGTCGTAGTTCAAAAGCCAAGACTAATGCTCTGGGGGCATTGTTTTGAATCTCCGGCAGCTGGCAGCCAATTGGAAGGCAGTCTACTGGAAAAACGTGCTGTCGTATTGCTTCCAGCAAGTGTGGGTACAAGGCTTCATTTAGTCCTAAAGCTTATGGTAAAATCCAGCCCAAAGACTTATTTATTTGGAAAGCCTTACTTTGCAGTATGGATGTACAAATAGTACAATCCCTGCAGAAATATCAGAAATTTGAATTTATTTATTCTGAATCTCTGAACTCCCCTGAGATTGAAGCCTTTGGGTTCAAGTCCCACATGAGAATTTGATCACAAAGATCGAGGCTGATACTTCAGTACTGGGGAAGTGCTGCATTTGCAGCTTGCTACCCTATTAGTAACAGTGGTGTAACTATATTGAGTGCAATTTGGATCCTGCCAACACGAGAGGGAGAGATTGCTGATGCAGGTTGGAGACTGCAAGGGCACCTCAAGGAGTTGTACTTGCTGGTCTGCACAGCGGTGCTGAATATGACAGAAATCAGGTTGGCAGGTCTTTCAGGATGAATGGAGGGAGATCCTCTTTGTCCTGGAATGCCTTTGGCCATGATTACATCATTTTGTGCCAGAGGCTCCATCAATGAGGCATGGACCCTCTGGCTCTGATGGATTCTAGTTGCTGCGGGGAGGTCAGCTTCTCTAATCTAGCAGCTTTTGCATGCCATGGAGGTGGGGGGAGGGGAGCAGGGTGGTGCTGGTGGTTACAAATTTGTCCCTAACCGGGGTCTCAACCTCCATAATCGGACACATGTCAACAATAATGTGGACAGCCAATCGTCTTCCTAGTCCTGTCCAGAAACACTTCCCTGATGTAGACAATGTGTTGAGGAGCAATCCCAATGCTGTTTCTACCCTTCCCAATTTCCTTGGAGCTGGAATAATCTACCTCTTTGTTCTTGTTCTCTGTAAAACATTAGTTATTTCAACATTAGTTCTGCTTTCCATAAAATTAATAACATTATGTTTAAGGTATATTCACGATTATCCCTCTGTTCCCCTGAGTCTTCAACAATTAGAAATGCAATGGTAGTAGTACTTAAAGGTTATATCTCTAAGGAGGGACAAAGAACTTTAGTAAATATTTCCATGTGAATTACCTGACATGCATTGCTATAGGATTTAGTGCAGGAAGGATTGGTTTTAGTTAATTTTAACAATATAAGGATGAATGCCTTTTTTCAATGGTTTTCACTGAATCAAACAACACAGGAGTGATCAGCCATGGCTAGTTTGCTCAGGTACTATCACAATTATCCAATGTTAGAAAACATGATTAAGTGATCTTTACTCCTTTAATTTCTAGTTGTTGAATTGAAATATTCTTTCAGCATTCTCTACATTGTGTTGTGTCTGATCCTCATACAATTGGGCCTTGGGAGAAATATCTGCAATATTGCCAAAATTAATATCTTAGCTATTCTTTTTGAAAATTTGGTAGGCTATTCCTCTTTGAGAGGCAGCCTGATTGCCACTTAATTTTTCTTCAAAGCCAGAGCAGAATCCTCCAATTGAATTACTGAAGATTTCCAATCTTGCTATGATAAGTTGCCCACAAATTTTATGGACAGAAACTTATTCTTTGAAAAATATTGAAGAAAACACCATTATGCATTTGCCTGAAATATACCCTCTTGCTCCTGTTTCATCGTTCAGTTAGGATCTTGGCTTATTTGTCTCTTCATTTTCTTGCAATGGTTCCATCATTGTCAGTGCCCATGCCTAACAAATATCAATTTCAGTTTTAAAATTTTCTAATAATCCAGTTTTATCTGGTTCATGAAAGTCAGAATTCCAGATTTCCACCATTGCTGTAGAAAGACATGCTGTCAAAGGCTTTCGTCTTCTGCTCATCAACACAAATACAAGAATAATAAATTTCAAATACAACAATTAATACTGCATGAGAAACGGAGTGCCATTCAGTTGGCAAGTGTTGGGGTGGAGTGACTAAGTGAATCACTCAACACCCAGGTTTAATTCTAGCATCAAAGAACATATTGCTTCACACCTGTGGGGAGAAAGCATTTGGGCAATCCAGAGACTTATCCCTCTGAACAAAGGCTAACATACACTTTTAATATGTTTGCTTTTAGCCCACTTTTGGCCAGTACAAACCAATCATATTATTAATTGATAACATACACTTCATTCAGGTTTATCATATGACCACATGATCAGTTCATAGACAGTTTTAGGTCTTCTCATAATGTCTATCAGAATCTCTTATCACTAATGAAGAAAACAGAAATTGCTAGGAAACCTCAGCAGCATTTGTGAAGGGAAAGCAGAGTTAACATTTCAGGTCCAGTGACCCTTCTTCAGAATGGTCTGAATGGACTGGACCCGAAATGTTAACTCTGCTTTCTTTCCACAGATGCTGCTAGAGCTCCTGAGTTTTTCCAGCAATTTCAGTTTCTGATTCTGATTTCCAGCACCCGCAGTTCTTTGTTTATTTTTATCATTTATTCTTGGACATTCACAATACATCGTATTCAAGGACAGTCCAGGCTTTAGATCCTGTGCCAATTATTCAGTACTCCCCTGCTAATGGAAAGGAGGCTTCTCTGCCTTAGATAAAATATCCATGGGAATACAGTTAATGTTTGTCTACTTAAAGCTCTATGTTTGATATATAACCTGTGGCTACAATTACCTGGTGGTCTTTACTGATATGGGTCAGACCCTTTCCTTCTATCCCACGGTCAGTGTAAGATTTTGGACCAGTCTGAAGACCTCTATCAGCATATCTCAAGAATGTTCCTTATCAAACTGTCTCTGTGCAAGCAGCAGCTGCATTTTTGCTTCTATTCCACAGGATCGTTTTATATACTTTTTTTGCAAGATCCTCATGTGTATTATCTTATTCTTGTTACCTTGGATATACTCCTTCTATGCTTATAGCTTTAATATCAAAATATGGAAGCTGCAGTTTCAGCTAAAAGAAAATCTTCCCTGGCCATTTTATGCCAACTGAGAACCATTTTCAGATGTTTTATGCTGCTTCAGCCACGGGCAGTCGAACAATCCCCTTTCAGTAAGGGCCAGCCAAGCAAAGCAAAAAGCCCACTAACCCAAACTACTGCTTAATTTTATGTGACCCAGTATGCTTTGCCTCATTCATGCTGGCCAGTTGCATGTTTTGAGGAATTCCAGTTGGTTAAATCAAATTGATATGTTCTGGTATTGTCTGCATTGGCTGTTGTTTCCTTTCCAGGACCCAAGTCTTTTTCCTTACCTGTGTTGCCAACAGGACATACAGGGCATTATTCCCTACCATGGGCAGCCATAAACTCCAGTTCATGGAGCAACTGAACTCCAGTTGAAGCAGTGTGTACCAGGGTATGGTTATCAATTAGACTTCCTGTACCCAATATTCCTGCCTTGGATTATAAATCCTATAAAGCTTTCCAAAGTCTGTGTTCAATGATTGCTACTGGAGGTAGTAGCGAGGGTCATAGAGTCATAGAGACATACGGCGGAAACAGACCATTTGGTCCAATTCGTCCATACCAACCAGATTTTTTTTTTTTTTTGAAAAAATATACTTTATTCGTGAAATATAAAAATAAACAAATTTACAGACCTACCCGGTCAAACTATCCGCTCTGGATTACCCAGGGGGTACGTACGCCAACTAAAGGAAAAAAAAAAACAAAAACAAAAGAAAAAGACCCCCGGTTGGCCCCCTGACCAGTTGGCGGAGGCCCCAGCTGGACCCAGTTATTGAAAGGGCCCCTGTTATATTCCGGCCGAGGGGTCTTACATGGTGGTCTTTCCCCATCGCGCCTTGGCGGTGGCCGCCCCAAGCTTTAGTGCGTCCCTCAGCACGTAGTCCTGGACCTTGGAGTGCGCCAGTCTACAACGCTCGGTCAGGGTTAGTTCTTTCAGCTGGAAGACCAGCAAGTTGCGGACAGACCAAAGAGCGTCTTTCACCGCATTGATGGTCTTCTAGGCGCAGTTGATATTGGTCTCGGTGTGCGTCCCGGGAAACAGCCCGTAGAGCACGGAGTCCCGTGTCACGGAGCTGCTCGGGACGAACCTCGACACATACCACTGCATTCCCCTCCAGACCTCCTGCGCGTAGGCGCACTCCAGAAGGAGGTGATTCCATACCAACCAGATATTCTAAATTAATTTAGTACCATTTTCCAGCATTTGGCCCATATCCCTCTAAACCCTTCCTATTCATATACCCATCCAGATGCCTCTTACATGTTGTTATTGTACCAACCTCCACTACCTCCTGTGGCATCTCATTCCGTATACAGACCACCTTCTGCTTGAAAAAGTTGGCCCTTAGGTCCTTTTTAAATCTTTGCCCACTCACCTTAAATCTACATCCCCTAGGGCTGGGGATTTTGACAGGAAAGTGAGGCGGTTGTGACCTCAGAACTTCCAAACAGCACTACGTGATTTACTCACTCACGATTGTTCATTCATTCAGTGAAATCATGACTAATTTGTGACTTAACTCCACTCACCTACTTTTGCCCCATTACCTCTTAATATTTTATATAACACAAATCTATAAAGTTCAGATTTGGAATTTATAATTGATCTAGAATCAGTTCTTGTTTGGGACCGAAAGAATGTTCCAAGTACCTATCATTTTGCATGTAGAGTGTTTCGTAATTTCAATTCTGTGTGACTGGCTCTAATGTTTTATTTTACACCCGGTCTTAAACTCTCCAGTCAGCAAAAACAGAGGTTAGGCTAACTAGTCTATAATTCCCTGATTTCCTCTGTCACCTTTCTTCAATATCAGACTGACATCTGCAATTTTGCAATTTTTTGAGAGAAAATTTACAGATGACCTTATTGAATTCTTACAAAGTTTTCAGCTACTTCCTTGAAAGTTCTGGCTTGGAATAAGCAAAGGAAGGGAAAAAATGTGTGAATGTCGTATTCCACCAAGAAACAACAAAATGGAAATTTAAAGGTTTAGAATCTTAATGCATGAAGCATTTGGAATAAGGTGGATGACCTGACAGTGCAAATCGAGGGAAATGAATATGATCTCGTAGCCATTACAAAGATATGGTGACAAAGAGATTGAAACTGGGAACTTTACTTTCAGGGATACTTCACCTTTAGGAGAGACAGGAGGGATGGGGAAGGTGGTAGGGTAGCACTGTCAATAAGAAATAAAATGAGGACAGTCGAGAAATGATCTAGGCTCGGTTGACGTAGAGTCCATTTGGTTTAAAAGAAACAAAGGAAAGAAGAAATTGGCAAGAGTAATGTATAGAACCCCAAACAGTGGGAATGGCTATAAATCAACAAATAATAGGAGCATATAAAAAGGATACAGCAATAATTATGCATGACTTTAATCTTCATTTTGATTGGCTTAATCAAATTGGAAAGGGTTGCTACAGCAACAAATTCATAGCGTGCATTAGGGACAGTTTCCTAGGATAGGAATAGTAATATATCATGGAGCCAACCAGGAGCAGGATATCTTGGATCTTGTAATGGATAATGAGGCAGATTTAAAAAATGACCTCCGAGTAAAATATCCCCAAGTAAGTAGTGAACACAACATAACAATTTAGTTTGAGAGTGAGAAACTTGGGTTGGAAGCTACAATGTTTAATTTAAATGAAGGGAATTACAACAAAATGATAATAGAGTTAGCTAAAGTGAACTGAGCAGATAGATTAGCAGGAATGAAAGTAAGCAAGCAGTGGAAGACATTTAAGAAAGTAGTTCATGATTCTCAGCAAAAAATACATCCCAATAAGGAGGAAAGATTCTAAGACAGGAATAAACTAACCATGGCTAATCAAGAAAGTTAAAGAAAGCATTAAGTTGAAAGGAAAAGCAATATAAAGAAGCTAAAGTCTGGGATAGGCCCAAAAGATTGGATGAATTCAGATTCCAGCAAAAGCGGACAGAAAGGATAATAAAGACAAAAAATGAATCAAGAGAGAACTAGTGAGGAATATAGAAACCGATAATAAGAGCTTCTTTAAATATGTAAAAAGGAAGAGAGAGCACAAAGTGAACATAAGCCCCACAGAGAATGAATCTAGGAAGACAGATTGGAGAACATGGAAATGGCAGAGGTGTTAAACAGAGATTTTACATCAGGTTTTCCAGTAAGAGATATTTCAAGCATTCTGTTAATGCTAAAAAAAGGGGAAGGAATTCAGTAGATCACTAAAGACGTTGGATGAGACAAACTAATGTAGCTAAATACAGATAAGTTCCCTGGCCCTGATGCCTTGCATGCTAGGATTCCACAAGAGGTAGCTACAGAGATAGTGGATGAATTATTTGTAATTTTCCAAAAATTGTTGGATTTCGGAGAAATACCAGAGTATTGGAAAACTGCTAATGTGACACTCCCATTCAAAAAGGGAGACAGTGAAAAAGTAGGTAACTATATTAACTTAACATCTATTGGAAAAGTATTGGAATCAATTATTAAGGAAGAACATTTGGAAAATCATAAGCTAATTAACAGAACAAGCTTGGCTTCATGAAAGGGAATTCATGGCTGGCTAATTTGTTAGTTTCTCGAGGAAGTCTCGACTAAAGTAGACAGAGGGGAACCCGTCGATGTGTTGTATTTGGACTTCCCATAGCTTTTGACAAGGTACTTCACAAAAAGTTAAATTATAACTTAGGAGCCCACAGTGTTGGAAGTGGTATATCGGCATGGATAGAGAATTGGTTCATGGGCAGGAAACAGCAAGTCCGGATGAGGGTTTTTTTTTCAGGTTGGCCACATGGGAACAATGGGTTCCACACGGATCAGCACTGGGACAAAAACTGTTTACAATGTGTATTCCTGACTTGGAGGAAGGAAGTTAAGTACTGTAGCCAAATTTGCAGATGACACAAAAAAACGTGGAACAGCAGATTGTGAGAGGGGTACAAACAGTTTAGAGAGAGACATTGATAGTTTAAATGAGTGCGTGAAAAAGTTGGCCAATAGGGTATAATGTGGGAAAATGTAAGGTTGTTCATTTTGGAAAGGAGAACAAAGGAACACAACATTATTTAAGTAGAGAAAAATTGCAGAAAACTGCAATGTATGAAACACAGAAAGCTAGCACATACATACAGCGGGTAATCAGGAAGCCTTGCCTTTCCATACCATCCCACCAGCATCCACATCCTTAAGATCATTAGTCACCACTTCAACTACCTCCAGCGAGATGCCACCACCAGACACACATTCCCCTCCCCTTCCTTTTCAGCCTTGCTCAGGGATCGTTTCCTCTGGGACATCCTGGCCCACTCTTCCGTCACTCCCAACACCCCACCCACAGCACACACTCACAGCACCTTCCCCTGCAATTGCAGAAGGTGCAACACCTGTCCATTTACTTCCTCCATCCTCTGTATTCAAGCTCCCAAACATACCTTCCTGGTGAAGCAGTGCTTTACCTGCACTTCTCTCAATCTAGTCTACTGTATTTGCTGCTCACAATATGGCCTCCTGTACACTGGGGAAACAAACTGCAGACTGGGTGACTGCTTTGCAGAACACCTATGTTTTGTCCACAAAAAAGACTCTAAGCTTCTTGTTGTCTGCCACCTTAACACACTACCATGTTCCCCATCTCTGCCTCAGGTTTGCTGCAGTGCTCCAGTGATGCTCAGTGTAAGCCGGAGGAACAGCACCTCATTTTCCACTTGGCAACTCTGCAACCTTTTGGACTTAATATCGAGTTCAACAATTTTAGGACTTGAGGCCTTGTCCCTACTCTGACCCTCACACACCAGGCATTGTCATCACATGGACTGCTATCACACACAACCCATTGTCAGCTACTAACGGTCCCCATTAGTGGCCATTCATTTTCTGGACTGACCTTTAACCACTCATTTGTCTGTCCAAATCTTTATCTCTCTCTTTGGGGTCTATTTCCACCTATCGTTTACTCTCCCCCCTCCCCCTACCCCATCTTTTGTATAAATATCAATCTTTTCCTAGCTACCATCAGATCTGAAGAAGGGTCACTGCCCCTGAAACATTAACTCTGATTTTTCTCCGCAGAATCTGCTAGAACTGCTGCATTTTTCCTGTAATTTCTGTTCTTGTTTTTGTTTGTGAAGACTGATGTATAAGAGTAGGGAAGTCTTACAGCAACTGAACAAGGTACTAGTGAGACCACATGTGGGGTACTATGAGCTAGTTTGAGTCCCCTATTCAAGTCAAGATATGATTTCATTGGAGACAGTTCAGAGAAAGTTCACCAGGATCATCCCCACTCTGGGCAAATTATAAGCAAATTCTAAACAGGTTGAGACTGTACCTACTGGAGATTAGAAGAATGAGAGATAATCGCATTGAAATTTATAGGATTCTTAAAGGACTTGACGGGGTAAATCATGAGAGAATATTTCCCCTCACAGGAGAGGCTAGGATCAGAGGCATAGTCTCAGAATAATGGGGCACCAATTTAAGATCAGATGAGGAGGAATGTCTTGTCTCAGAGGGCTGTGATTCCTTGGAACTCCTTGCCACAGAGAGCTTAGGAATGGAGTCCTTGAATATATTTAAGGCTGAGATAGATAGATTCTTGATCAGTTGGGGCATCACAGGTCAAAGGGAAAGGGAAGAAAGTGGATGTGAGGAATGTTAATTCAGCCATGATCTTATTGAATGGTGGAGAAGGCTCAAAGGGCTGATTGGCCTACTATTGTTCCTGTTTCTTATGGTTTTACAGTCTCAGGAACTAACTGGTCCTGGGGATTTGTCGCTATTGTCTGAGTTTTATGTACCATTATTTCCTTGTCGTTTTGATTATATTAACTTTGGTGAGCCCTTGTCCCTGATTCGATTTTAGTTTCCTTGGGATTTCGAGGATGTTAATCTCATCCTGTACTGTACCTGCTGATGTAAAATAATTATTCAGTCCATGCGTGAATCTAAGTATGATGAATCCGTGCCTAAATTCATCCTTTCAATTTACCACATTAATGAATGATCCGATGTATGTTATCATGTTGTACCGATTAGTGCAGTCACATGCAACATTCTGAGCTTCGAATGAATGTCACAATAAATGGAATCAGATGTTAAAAAAAACTTGAACTGATGACAAGCATGTAAAAAGTATCTGCTTTTGACTCCGACTTGACCTAAGTTTATAAAGTTTTAACAGACCTATTGCTTTTATCTTAAAATTAATCACCACAGTGCTAAGAAAGTAACTGTCAAGATAAATATTCCCTCCCCTTCAATTTAAATCTTAAAAAAAACATATACAGTAGGTGATATCATTAAAAGCTCATAATAGTCTTGTAACCAAATCTAGGAACGTACACTTCTGCTGGTTCCAGTCGATGTCTGATGTCTCCAGTACTGATTTGCATGAAGTCTTCTGTATTTTCAAGTGTCAGTTCTTAGTTAACACCAACCTCTTTACAATCTTCACCTGGTTTATCACTGTTGGCTGTGAACAGATAACCAGAACTCCTGGTCTCACCCCCTTAGCTATTCTCCAATTATTTTGTCATGCTCTGTTCCAAAAGCAATAAAATTCCTTGGGATGAGGTGGGGGCCATGGGATGCAACTGAGTCAATTTCTGTGAATATATTTGCAACTCCTGAACCTCATTTTCACCTTGACCCCACATATTGAGTCTCTTGCAGATGTTAGTGCTGTTTATCAACAATAACTTTTGGCTTGGCAAACATAGCTGCACAAAAGTCTAAAATAGAGCACTCCCATATCCAGTGCAGGTTAATGTCTACTGGACAATAGTCATTTTACATTTCTAACTTTACAGGATAGGAAGGATCTTTTGTATCAGCTTTTAATCCTCTTTATTCTAGAGCTCCCTCTCTCATTTCTTTCTTCTACTACACAATGACAGTATCGGGCTCATAATGGAAGATCAGTGATCTCTCCTGTTCACAAACATGGAGGTTTATCATATGCATTTCTCCATTCCCTCATCTTAAAAATTCTGAAAACTAGAGCACAGAAGGTTGATCAATATGCTTTCTGGGGAGCCATAGTGCTACCTTTTGCCATTTTATTCTGTCACCTTCAAGTCCTTTTCCATTCTCAACAGCTGATACTTTTCAGTCAGCTTTATCTCCTGGACTAGGACACTGTTTTGGAATAGATATTGGGTGCAACTGATTTTAAATGGTTTCTTTATACAGATAGTGCAGAAACTCAAGTGTTAGCCTAGATTTTGGCTTGTAGTCTCTGACATGGGGCTTTCACCAACTTGTCTTTAAGTCAGAAATTATGTAATATTACCTGAGCCATAATCACCTCATTAGAACACAGTACTAAAAACAGATTAAATACGTGCTTATAACACAATGTGGAGCTGGAGGAACACAGCCGGCCAGGTAGCATCAGAGGAGCAGGAAAGCTGACATTTCATGTTGGGGCTCTTCTGCTCCTCTGATACTGCCTGGCCGGCTGTGTTCCTCCAGCTCTACACTGTGTTATCTCTGACTCCAGCATTGGCAGTTCTTACTATCTCTAAGTGAGTTAAATACATGCTTGATGCCTTTGCACTCAGTTGGTCAGGTGGTATTTGTTATTTTACCTTCACAGTTTGTTTGAACTTTGTTTAAAGTTCAGTTTGCTTAAGACTCATTCTACTGCCAGTTTAGTTTTTCATAATCCCCCATATTCTCATCCATTATTTGCCCATTAGACATCAAGTTTATGAAGGCTATCTGGACTATGTGTTCTCCTAGACCTTAGTTTGCTCTGAATCAGGGCATTTGTTTAGTTTTCAGTCAGAAACACATTGCTCATTCTATGTATATTTAACGTCAACTTTCTGCTTTGGATATCTATGTGGTTATTAAAACTAATAAATGACAGGACTTGCAACATGTCGCCTAGGGATGCCCTGTCCACAAAAATAATGAGGGAGAATTCCAATCTGATCAGTTACCACCCCATCGGTCTACCATCAATCTCATGGCAGAAGGTGTCATTGAATGTGCTAGGCTGTAGCCCTTGCATAACAATACCTACTCGGAAAGTCTCAGTTTGGGTCTGCCAAGGTCACTCAGCTCCTAACCTCACTACAGCCTTGGTCCAAACATGAGCAAAAGAGTTGAATTCCCCAGGGTGAGTTGAGAGTTCATGTCCTTGATATCAAGGTAGATTTGCATTTAACTGTGATGTCAAGGAATCCGAGCAAAATTCAGGTTAATTGGCATCACCAACAAAATTCTCCAATGGTTAGACGATCAAAATGAAGGTAGTTTTGCTTGATGGGCACCCAAGCACCTCAGAGCCATATACTGCTGCGGGACCACCTCAGGGGAGTGTACTAGGCCTGATCAGCTTTAGCTGCTTCTTCAATGACATTTGCTCAACATAAAGTCAGGTGGTCTCCAATGAATGCATTAACAACTCCTTAGATACTGAAGCAGTCTACTTTCATGTAGCAAAGCCTGAAAAAAAAAATCAGAGTCATGTTGATAAGTGGCAAGTAACATTTGTACCATGTAGGTATTAAGGAATGACCACCTCCAACAAAAGAGACCTAACCATCACTCTCAATGCTGTATACTGAATCCCCACCATCAATATACCCAGAAAATTAAACAATAAAAATATGATGCAACAAAAGTTCAGAGGCTGGGACTTCTGTAGCAAATAACTCTCATTCTGACTCCTCAAAAGCTTGCCCAGAATCTACAAGGTACAAGCCAGGAGTACTGTAGAATATTGTCCACTTGCCTGGATAGTTTTAGCTCTAACACCATTCAAGATGGATTGTAGCAAATCAACAGTACCTGCCAAATTCCTGACTTCTACTACCGATAGGGACATGACTGTAGATGCACGGGAACAACACCAGCTACCATTTTCTCTCCAAACTACAGATGATCCTGACTAGGAGCTATGTCATCATTCATTTATGTCACTGAATCAGAATCCTGGAACAACTAACAGTGCTGCAGTTGTATCTCTAATAGATGGACTGTGGATGTGTAGTGAGGCAAGTTAATGTCACTATTTCAAGGTAAGTTAGGGATGGTTAACAAATGTTGGCCTTACCAACAATAATCTAATCCCATGAGAAAATTTAATAAAGGTATGCAGTAAAATGACTCATAATTTTGACCAGATTGTTCTTGGTCTCCATTACCAAGAACATCCCTTCACTTCTGTTTAAGACAAAGGCAAAAGCTGTGATTCCATTTTCTCAATCCTTCCCCATGAGCTCAACTGGGAATAATGGTTGTCTTGTTGCCTGGAGAAATGTTTTTTTTGGTGACAATTATTCATTTGCTATGGCACTAAGACCTTAGTAAAAGTATACCAGACAGTGCATTTAAATAATTGATGGCATATATCAGAGTCTGCCCTTTGGGCAAAGTACCCTCAAATATAATTGAACATTATTCTGTATAAACTGCAGCCATGCTATTATTTCATTTAGCTCCACTATGGGTCTTCCCCCACACGCATTATGAACATCTCCAAGTCAAGCATCTACATATGTTGTCTATAAAGTCGCAAAGTGGATCAAGGCCACATGCTGATGAAGCACTGTTTCACCGAATCACAGAATTGATATGGAATAGAGTGAGGCCATTTGGTCCAACGTGACAATTTGATAAATTTATCAGATGGTGAAAATCTAGCTTTGACAAATTCACTCAACCAGACAATGTTGAAACTATTGCAGAGATCTGTCCCTTCTGAATTGTGAGTATCATCTTGCAATTTGTAGAGAGTGGTGACTGAAGAAGAAACATTGATTCCCTACCTAATAGAGTGTTCTTCATTCTTCAAATGGATAAGTTACTCCCTGTGAGTGAATACACCTGTTTCAGGATTTAAAAAAAATTTTAAGGCATTTTAAATTTGTTTTAAAAACAATGTAATTTTTTCATTTTTAATTTTAAGGAATGCAGTTTATCTTTCTACATCCATTTCCCTGCCAATAAGCTAATTATTCCTGTAAACATTCATAACTGGTTCCATTTCCATATTACAATAATATTCAAATGCAACTAATATGCATAAGTCTCCAAAAAGATATTAAAAAAAACGAATGGCATCTCACAAAGTGATATTTGATTTTCACTGCGAACAATGTCATTTTTGAAGTTTTGCAAACTATTGTAACAGCTGCAAACATTGTTGAAACCAATGCATTATTCAACATCTTCTCATTACATAATTTGTCACGCCATTTTCTAACATTGTTTCTTTAACTTGTGATTTTATTCAGTACACCACAGTAGGTAAATGATTTAGTATGTTAAAAAAAATCTATGTTTTTAAGAAAAATAATTCAACACCTGCACATTCTTTCTGAATCTGCTAGAATAATGTAAGAATACAGAATAATTATAGCCATCTCCAGCAAGTTAGGAATCAAACAGCTTTCCTGTCACACAACCTCGTGTCAATCGATTGGATTGGGATCTAATTACGTTTTCTTAAAATTCCAGTCTAAGGTTTAGCAAAAAAAAGTGATGTGATGTGATGTAAAACGTGGCAACATAATCTTATGAATGGGGGAAAACTTGGAAAAAGAGCATCATGAAGAATTCTTGAATTCTATCAAATTAAATTACTTGTTGTGACTAATAATGAATGATAGCAAATATTTTGATAAAACTGCTTACTTAAGATTGACATGTTTTTCATCAAGAACATCTAATCTGAAAGTGATTGGAAGATCACTTTAGACCAAATTACTGACAAGTGTCTTACAGATTTAAATTTGTAAGGAATACTTTTGAGCTAAAATCACTGTCCAGTTGTTGATGCTTTGCCCTAGGGCAGATCTTAACTCAACACTAACAGAGGAAATTCTTTAGTCACTTACTAGATTAGCTTTTTCCTATCACCTTCCTCACTTTCTTTGAAGTACTTCATCCTTGGTGAACTGTAATCAAGTTTAAAGAACACCAACAAGTTTTTTCATAATAAGGGCCATGGGTGTTTTTGCATATCAATTCAGTTTTCGGAACCTGCAGCCTGATCTCTGCTGAAGCTATCTGAAACAAAGCATCGACCGAGCCCTCTGATTCTGAAGTGCTAAATGTATCACTGAGCCACTGGTCAATAGAAATGGATATAAATTTTTTGCAGGTTATCAGTGTATTATTTAATTATGATGGGATGAACTTTCTCAAGGGCACAGGAACAAATGTAAGTCACATCTGAGCCTCCCAAAGGACCATACCCATGTTTGTCGTCTTTAGAACCAATAGGAGGGATCACAGCAGTATCTGAATAGCAATCTCATCAGCAGCAGTGAACATTGCTGGAAAGCAGGGAAACCTAGGGGGCACTTCAAAATGGAGGTGTTTGTGAAGGCCTTGATTCCAGTAGTGATCAAGATTACAAAGTATTGTGGAGGATTGCCCCATTCAGCAGAGTCCTCAGTTCCCTCCTGAGTCTCTGTGACAATTGAAAAGACTATTTCTTTATTTTTTCATTGTTTGGATTGTGCACTGAAATGGGAAAAAAACTGTTTTGAAAACCAAGCTTTGTTGAAGGATTGCTGAACATTTTAAAAGAAAGAACCTGACACTGATTGTAAGTATTATTTACATGGCTGCTTATTCCAGGAATAGTGGAAGTCTAATTTTCAGACAAACTGAAACCAAGGACTGTGTACAAAAGGAGCTTTAGCTGGCAATCAGTAGCTGATTTATCTATTGCCTCATGACCAATTATCGATGACAAATCCCCCCATCTACTATGTGATTGGATCCCAGGTAGCTGAACAATTTGGGAATGTGAATGTTTTGGCAGAAACCATCTGACCTTTGAAGGAGAAGAAGGTCATTTTGTTCTGCAGCAAAAAAGCACCTCAAGCCTAAAGATAGCCAGTTTTTATCTCTCAGCACTTGCTGTAAGCTATACCTCCTAATGAGTAAATCACAGAGTTTATACGGTGTGAACCAGCCACCCTGTACCTTTTACAGGCGAGTGAAAGTATCTGGCAAAAGAGAATCAAGGAGCAGCACATCTTGATATGCTAAAAGGACTATTTAAGTGAACCCTGTACACAGAAACCATTGAACTGTCTTCCTAATATTTCCCTCTGCCTATAATGCCTGCATGTTTTTTATATCCATATGCATGTGTGGAGGTGGTATATATGACAGCATTAGAATTTTAACTAGTAGAGCCAGTTCAGAATTATTTATCAGTAGCTAGACTCTATTTATCTGTAATAAATAGTCCTTCTTGTTGAGTACAGAAACATGGTCCATACTTAATGTCAATCTAGGTCTGATGGACAAGTAAATTCGGGAATTATGCATAATTTCCAAATCTATAACGTTGTGATGACTCCAGGAATAGCAGGGCTTGATTTCCAACATGCTACCCCAGTGAAGCATAAACGAATTGCCTCATCTGAGTCCTGCCAATTAATTCAGCTACACGTGATTCTCAGCTATTCTAGTGAGAGACTATCTCTGCAACATTGCTGGACTACCATTACAGCAGGGGCCTTCATGTACTGCTTGGAAAGTAGACCGCTGCTGAAGAATAGCCTATTAATAGCATCTTTATAGTTGGCTTTAATACCCTCAGCCTTCATGGAGTGGTAAGTCAGTTATTGAGACAGCCTGCCCCTGGGAAAATTGCCCAAAGAGAGTTACCAACACATCTCTCAGACTCTCAGTACACCCCTCCTACAATCTCTTAAAACCCATCAACACGGGACTGGGAACATTCTGCCAATAGATGACAAAGTGGAGTTTTGGGGCAGTGCAGGGTTTGACTGATCTACTGGCTGCCATTTTCTCTTCATTCATATGGACTGTATTTGTTGCTGCAGGTAGGCAGGCTCTGTACTGAAAAGTAAAAATCCTAGCCCAGTGATGTCATTGGTGCTGCAGCATCATTTTAACTTGAATTTTGGGATGGGCGTGAGAAGGTGGTAGAATTCTAGAAAACCTGGAGGGAATCAGCAGAGCGACAAGAGGATACTAAAGTAAGATTTGCCCATGAATCTTCTTCGGGGTAACTCACAAAGAAGCTCGGAGTGAGACTTGGAACCTTCTCTCAGAAGTATGAATGTTACCATGTTGCCAGAGGCTCTGTCCAAAATCTCTCCGAGAATACATTTTCTTCTCTCAACATATGGCACTCTTTAGATAGTGATAATTTATGCCCATTCTTTTTAACTACAAGTTCAAAGTTTGTCCTTGGATTAGGATGTGGTATTATCTAAACCTGCCTCCTAACCCCTCCATGTATGTGCAGAGTTGATTAGTATCTGGATGGCATTTTCTGCCCTTCCATTAGTTCAAGAATGCAACAAAATTATAGGCACAAATAGATATAAATAATACTTAAAATTTGTTATGTTCTTCCAAATTGGAAGTGTGGTAGTACATCAATATTGGACTATTACCATTTTTGATTGAGTACTATTGGCTCTTCTTGATTTTCATGAATTATCAATTGGGAAAAAAAAAGTGACTACCAGTGAAATGGCACAAGTACTCTCACAGACCCCTTTCAAGTATTTAAAAATCCATCCTGTCCTATTTCTGTCAATCTTTTACTTGAACCTTATGCATGCAGACCAGTGAATTGGAAATCAAGCTGTTTTATGAAATCTCATTTTTGGTCTGTTCTATTCTGATAGGATATCAGCACAGTGGCAATTCTGATAACATCCTTTTCACTTTGGTCCTGCTTACTATTTCTGCAATGTCTCTTTTCCCTTTTGTCGGCTATATTAATTTACTGTGGCTGACTTTGGTCACAGTTCCCCAGAGAGCTCATCCTATTTATCATGTTGTGGGTCAGTACTTATAGGTGTTGATTCCACACTTGGATGGCATACTCAATCTACAAACTTCTAACTTACAGATATAAGAAAATTGCAAATACTGTAAATCTGTATAGAAATAGATGTGCGCAAGCAGCAAGATAGTTGCTATCTGATTGAGTAATATCGGGTAACTATATAGGTGGAGCCTATCATCAGAACTAATCTCTTTGATTTTTGTTAAGCATGACTACAGCTTTGAGAGGAAATTCACTTGTATGCTGTTTTCACAAAGGTCCAGTTCATTCAACATGAATGGATAAGCATCTTAATTTAAAATAGAAAAGGATCGATTTATAAAGGCAGACCTTCATATACTAACTTTCATTGTGGTTAATTACTGATATTATCTACCTATTTTTCAACTTCAGGTGTGTTTATGTGGGAAAATGTTTATGGATTGAAAATTGAAAGCAAATTTCAGTGTTCAAGCTTCTGTTTTATTGAAGGTAACATTGAAATGACTTGTGAATGCAACTCATTGAATGTAATTCTGAACATTTAGTGGAAGCAGATGTGATAGCAACATTTAAGAGACATACAGACAGACAGATGAACAGACAAGAAATAGAGAGAGATGGACCATGTGAGGCAGACTGGATTAGTTTAGAATGGCATCATGGTCAGCACAAACATGGTTGACCAAATGGCCTAGGCCTGGATTGTATTATTCTATGTTCTACTGTGTTCTATGTAGCATTTCTTACAAACGTGAACACAATATTTATGTCATCTAATTGAAACGTTCCTATTTTTTAAAAAACACATCTAATGATTAATACGATGAAATGTTCAAAAAGCATAAGAGGATCCAGCACATAATTACTGATGATTTTATGATTAACCTACTGTTGGGTACCTGTGGTCATAACCTGTCATTTAGAAAATTCCTGCTAAAAGAATGCCCAATGTAATTTAAGAGAACAAAGTAAGGCATTTTGGTGGGTTTCCCTCCCCTCACACGCCTCACTACAGGACTTTATATTCAAGATTCCCTTATGGAAAACCGTGAAAAGAGGCTGAAATATATCTCATGGATTAGTGGTCTATTCCAACATAAACCTTGTAGTTAAATTAAGATTACACGTTTACTTCAATGCCACAGTGTGCAATAAGAAGAAAGCTGCATTCATGATTGCAACAGGAAACAATGCCCTGAGCAATGTTTAGAAAACACTATTTTTGATATTTTAAATGCTACAGGATTTCCATCCCAGCAATAACGTCTGGTCAGATTTACCCATCTTAAAATACATCTTATAGAAAACTAAAGCCTTTTTGTTTTCGATATATCAGGTTTCATGGATTGTCACGGCACCTATGTGTTACATAGAGCCACATTGATTTTAGAAGCACTTACTACAAGTAATTAACTGTGTCCTACGAGACATGACAAAATACAATGGTCGAGTCTGAAGTCAGCAGTACAGAAAGGGTAAAATGAGCTTGCGACTCTTTGAAATTGCCTATACTTTTCACGTTTATGCTCAATTTGGTTCCTCTGTTAAACCATTAAATTGAATCAAACAGAAAGTAATACAACAAATCTATTGAAAATTTAATCTGCTTATATCGCAGAAGCAACATTTATGTGGACTGTAATAGCCTGACTGAGATAGAAATAAGAATTTTTGAGTAACAAATCCAGGGGATGGCAAAAAAACTAAAAATTTCCCCAATAGATTACATTTGAAGTGTCCACTGAAAAATAATTGGGTTATCACAATAATACAATCTTCCACAAACTAGCACAATAAGGCAGTATAATTGAATGTAATTCTTTTCTTTCCATGAAAATAAATTATTGATATATTTACGAGTGGCAAACTGATGTAATTAATATAGCTGAAAATAAATTCATCACAATAAAGTACTTTGCAGAGTACCTTAATCTCCACCTAATTTTTATCAGTTTTAAATTGGATTAAATATTAGTGGAAAAATCTACACTGAAACTTTTTTTATTGCTTTTACTGGTGTGTAAAAGTTGATTTCTTAGCAGATAAAATGTTTCTGATATGCAAGATTTTTAAAAACCTGTTGAAACAAATAAGAAAATAGTGCAAATTGGAGACACTTTCTCTAAATAGTGCCATCAGCAGAATCTTAATGTCGTGAGGCCAGTTTTGTTGGAGGGACGTATTGGAAACAAACTGAATCTTGAAAAATCATGATCAGACACTTGTTTGTAACATTTTGGGTATAATTCACATTTTAAATTCACTAATCATGTGTGCTTATTTTGCCATTACTGTTGACAGCGCTGATTGTAATAGTATAAAGAAATGGAAACTCCTCTGCCCCACTATCCCCCCCATAAGAATATCTGGAAAAGACTATTCTGGGTTCTGTCATTTTTCAACTTCGAACCACTCCTTCAAAGTGAATGCTAACTTTGTGAGTTGACTTTATTTACTTAAAATCAGAATCTACAAAGGATTTTCCAATTCACAATATAATTATGTTGTGTTACTTTTGTTGTGGTGTATTTTTTAAGCTATTGATAAATAATACTTTTAGTAACTTAATCATTTTAAAGAAACAAGCTATTCTAATGGAGACAAAAGTAGAAAACAGTGGAAGGAAACAAATAGTTACTGCTTACCAACGGTTAGAAGAAAGCAGAGACCAGAATCTTATAGGGGGCTGAACAATGTAGGCTATGGTGAGATTTGTGGAAGAATTGCATTAAAATTCTGATGAGGCCTATCCGAATGTTAACAATATCTCATTGCATCTCTTATGCATTTGCCAAGTGGCAATGCAAGTTTCTCACTATGCTGCGGTGAGTTGCCAATTAAGGGGGATTAACGCCTCTTACACATATTATTAATGTCGCAGCTTCCCTCATTGAAAGTCAACTTCTTATTTTATCAAATGTGCTGAACAAGCTAAATGTTGAGAATTCTCGACATGGAGGTCAGGGCAAATGCCTGACAACTTCAGCTTGCCACCTCCTCCAAAGGACCTCCGCATTCGACCCCAGGCATCAAGACCTCGGTATACTCATGGGCACCAACTGCATGCACATCACATCAGCAGATATGCCATCTGACATGCCAGCCTTAAAGGATCCCTATGACGCAACTCTGATCCACTTACAATATGCATCTGCACTTCTAAGACAGCACCGACAATTATCATTTTAATTCTGCAGCAAGGCCACTGCGGTCCCACTTCATGGAGTGGACAGGCTAGATCTTTGGCCTGTTTGTTTGCTATCATAAAGCTGACTCACTTTGAGCCTATCTGAGCTCACAGCGTTGCTGCATATGTTTCCTTGTCTTTTTGCTCTTTGTCCCCTGAGCCAGAGATACCAGGTTCATATCTGTCTTGCTGTGCTATTTAGTGCAGACACAAAGACAAAAGCTGGTCATGATCATCAGCAAGCTTCTGTCAAATCAAGGGGGTGGGGAGAGCCTTTGCTTAGGAGGTCCTGCAGGGAAGCAGTGAAAAACCCTCCAAAAACTTGGTGCAAGTTGGACTAGCCAGAAAAAAGCAAGATTCAACCCAATTGTTCAGATTGTCCTGACAATCTACTGGTGAGGCTAATGTCACTATTGCTATTTATGTGTAAATGATGTTGCAGTTTTAGGTGAGGCGAAGATCACAGCTAAACTCAATTATTGCTACCCAAGTTGCTTCAGCGTTGGATTTGCAAAATGGCGTCTTGCTTTCTGAACCATGTGAAGTTCTGTATTTATATATTAGTAATGATCTAGACTCAGCAGAGGAATTTAAGTTATACCCATTCCAGTCTAATTGCCCATTTCAAAGTGTGGTAAGTTTTAATTAATGGAGAGCAACATCTCTGGAAGTTGAGTATTAATTCTTACAAGTCTGAATTTTCATTCCTTCAGCTATTAATTGTTGCTGTTGACTGAGAAACTTTGAAAACACTTTTTTTCTCTTGCTTCATCTCTTTAATTTTTGTGTCTCAAACCAGTGGGCTGAAACTTAGATTGGGTAGAGAGGGACACACTGCCCACCAACACCTCCTTTTCCTCCTATGGGAGTGAGTGACCAGAGACTCATGACCAAAAAAAATGAGCATGGAGGCAAAAATGAATGAAGAGGAGTTCAACATTATGTTGTGCCTGGAATTCATTGAACTGAACATAAAGGGATAAAAAAAATCCTTTACTGGGCACAGACCATTTAGCATTAGAGTGGAGGATCAAGAGTTACAATGACCACTCGATAAGAAATGTGATTACCAGAAGAGTTGGAGTCAGAGGGAAGGGGAGGAGGATACCTAAGAGCATCAGTACCTGTGAGCTGTAAGAGCTTGTATTTTTTAACATGAAAGGAACTTGAAGAGTTTATTTTTTATTAAAGTGTTGTATAGAACAAAGAGTGAAATAGAATTGTGGACCAGGATAGCTCTGAGGTAGCATCAGATGAGGCTGATAAGGAGAGAGAGGCTGAGAGTTGCACGTGGTGATACACTGCACTGAGTGTGGATCTCAGGATGTAATAAACAGACTGAGGAATAGTCTGTATGTTTGAGATATCCGTAATCTTGCGTGCATTCGAAACATGAGGGATGAACTCCAGTTGGAATCCAAATAGGGCAACTCAGAACCGAAGGCAGTCACTGAGGAAGGAGATGTGGCTGTGAAAGCAAGCTTTAGTAAATACTTTATCCAACACTAGGAGGTAAATAGAAAGAAAGGACAGTGCACAAACTGAAGGATTCAAATGGAAGTCCCGTTGCATAGAAGAGCAGAACTCCTTCAAGCTGCCATATCTGGAAGGAAAAGCACAGTGAGTTAAACAGGGAAATAAAGGCAAAGTAGTGCATATGCTGGAGATTTGAAATAAAAGCAGAAAATAGTAGAGGAACTCAGCAGATCTGTTAGCATCTGTAGAGAAAGAAAAATAGTTAGTGTTTCAGGTTCAATGATTCTTCTTCAGATCTGCGAGTTCTGGGGTGACAAGGTAGGGATAGTTACACCTCATATTTTAAGCACCCACTCCACCAAAAACACATTCATGTTTGAAATGACACATGCAAAATCCAGCTCAAAGTCTCTTTTTCAGAAAATTCTCTCTATTAGCCTGCCTTGTCCAAATTATAAAGTCCTGAGTGGAACGTATAGTCATTGGGGAATTATATGCCTGAGGTTATGAGGAACTTGTCCCACTGCTGGCCAGTCCTAGCAGCACCACTGGGAATAGTGGTCACCAGTCGCACTGCAGTAAACCCTTGCCACAAGTCACAATGGAGACTGGATATGAAGGTTCATTACAGGCCTTGCCAAAGCCAGTTAGGCAGGCCCTGCGGAAGAGAGTTACAGGACCAGCAGTTGTGACCTGTAGGTAACAAGGTGTAGAGCTGGATGAACACAGCAGGCCAAGCAACATCAGAGGAGCAGGAAGGCTGACGTTTCGGGCCAAGACCCTTCTTTCTGAAGAAAGCAGACTGTGAACAAGCGGCCTACTCAGTGGCTTGACATAGGACA
>JAHRHZ010000069.1:19787660-19833786 GCA_024137785.1 Ginglymostoma cirratum | reverse complement strand
CCTTCCTGCTCCTCTGATGCTGCCTGGCCTGCTGTGTTCATCCAGCTCTACCCCTTGTTATCTCAGATTCTCCAGCATCTGCAGTTCCTACTATCTCTGATAGTTGTGACCTGTAGATGTTTCCAGTGGGGACAACTTTTTCTGTGAATGTGGCGGTGCGTCTGGCAGCCTTGTCATGTGCATGGGCACCTTCTGCCACTGGTAACATACCCAGAATATGGTACCATACTAGTGGAACTGGGTGACCGTCTGGCATGGTATTCCTGGTCTCCACCTGTTAGCCTGCTCCCTTGGAATAAGATTTGCATAATACGTCAGGCATTGCTTCTGTCTTTTGGTAGCTGACTTAGTACTGAATTCATCCATTCTAATTTACACTTCCTTCACAGCCTTGCACGTTAATTTTAAGATCCTTCAGTGTAATGGTTGAGGAGATACACTGTTGCTTGGTCTGTTCACTTAAATCCCGGATGTCTTGTTTTTCTCACTGCAGGATAATCAGTTCTCACTTTCAGTGAGCCACACAAAAACTTACAAAGCTAAACATGCAAGGACAAGTCCGATAGATGTTAGGTGACCTGCAATGACAAATTACAGCTCTAAGCATCGAATGTAGGTTATATTAATTTTCTATGACTAAATGAGAAGAACTAATTTCGATGCTATGTGCTATGCTTGTCAGACAAAGAACACATATCAAGCAAACACAAAATGTTGAAGGGTAGAATTTAAATAAAGATTTAAGACACTTAGAGTGGTTGTTTTACCAGTGATTATGATTTAAGTAGTTCCTTCATTAATGATAAAATAAAGCATTTGTTCTTTATTGTGTTATGTGTCAAAAGAACATAGAAACAATGATACATCAGCTTATCGAGCCTGCATGCCCATCATTTAAATCACGGCTTTAAGCTGCAGGTATAAACAAAAGTAGTGATTTATCTGTTTTTAGATTTCATGTATCTCTGCTGCACATATTTGTTGTTTCAGGCTCCTAGTGTTTGTGGGCTTTCCTTTTAATATCTCCTATTTGATTTACTGCAATTTAGATTCCAGGTGCAGTAGCCCCAAATAACTTCTGTTCCTTTTCATTGTAGCATCTGATGTAAACCAATCTTCTTCATTTAGATGCTGACTGATTTATTGTTCATTTCCAGCATTCTGTTTTTCCTCTAATGGTCATGCTGTTACACACAAGTCAAAGTAAACCCTGAAGTCAATGTCAAGCCAAGCAAGTATTTGGTGAAATGTTGCTCTTGATAGTGCTGAGTGAAATGGAGAGAACACTGCTGCTGACAGTGCAGCTCTGACCCATATCTGGATTGTCTGGTTTAATTCACTCATGAAATATTGATTCTGTTGCCACTGAAATTACGAATCATCCCATAGTTTGGGATTCAATATGCAGGAATTAAGGAAACCCCAATGTAGTCAATCAGTGCATTTCCAAACAAGAATCTGTCAGTTTGCTTTTGAAGTCAATACATCTCTTACATGGACTAAAACTGCTTACTTTGAAATTTGTTGAAGAAATGATGTCCAGAATTTCAAAATGGTTATGATACGCTTCATGCTGAAGCAGTTCATTTCAAATGCAACAAGATCTGGCCAAATCCAGGCTTGGGCTGACAAACAGCAGGTAATGTTCGTGCCACACAAATATCAGACAATGACCATTTCCAATAAGAGATCATCGAACCAAGACCCCTTGGCATTCAATGGTGTTACCATCACTGAGTCCCACATTATCAACAATTTATCATTGACCAGAAGCCCAACTGGGCCCACTATGTAAATACCTTGGCTACAAGAGCAGGTCAGAGGCTAGGTATACTGCAGTGAGTAATTTATCTCCTGACACACCAAAGCCTTTCCACCACCCAGAAGGCACAAGTCAAGAGTGTGATGGAATACTCTCCACTTGCCTGGGCGGGTGCAGCTCCAATAACATTCAAGAAACTCAATACCGTCCAGGATAAAACAGCCCGCTTGATTGGCACTACATCCACAAGCATCCACTCTCTCTATCGCTGATGCTCAGCAGCAGCAGTATGTACTATCCACAAGATGCATTGCAGAAATTCACTAAAATGCTGAAACAGCACCTCCAAGTGACCACTTTCATCTAGGAAGACACGGGCAGCAAATCCATGGGAACACCACCACCTGCAAATTCCCCTTCAAGCCACTCAACATCCTGACTTGGAAATACGTTACAGTTCCTTCACTGTCGCTGGATCAAAATCCTGGTATTCCCTCCCTAATGGCATTGTGGGTTTACCTCAGGCAATAACCATTCCCAGAAAGAGAAAATTGAACGTATTTCTCTTGACATTACCATAACTGAATCCCCCATTATCAAAAGCCAGAGAATATCCATTGACTATACACTTAACTGGACAAGGCCTTACAAAAACTGTATCTTCAAGTGCCAGTAAGAGTCTAGTAATTTCCTAGTGACTAACTCACTTCCTGACTCCCTAAAGCCTGCCCACCATCTGCAACGCACGAGTCAGCAGTATGATAGATTACTATCTCGTTGTCTGGTGACTTCAGGCAGCTCCAACAGCACATAAGAGACTCAAAATCATTCAGAACAAAACAGCCTGCTCAGTTTGCATCCACCATCTTCAACATTCATTCCCTTCATCACCAGCATGCTGTAGCGGCAGTGTGTACTGTATACAAGCATTGTGGAAATTTTATCAAAACCACCTCCCAAACTCATATTCTCAACCACCTGGAGAAACAAGGGCAGCAGGAATATGAGTGAATCATCACCTGAAAGTTCTCCTCCAAGTCACAAAATCCGTGGCTTTTGCAAAAGTAATCATCAAAGAAATTTTCTATCAAGGATTGCGTAAAATCTAACAGAAGCTCTTTGGAATAGTTTACTTCATAATTTACAGAACAAACCATCTGGTGCATGATATTGTGATTTGGAAGTATATCACTGTTTCTGTATTGTCCCGGGGCCAAAATCTTAGAACTCTTATCTTAACTCTGTAGATATACCTGTGTGTAGCAGTAGAAAAGTGACTCATCATCACCTACTCCAGGATAATTAGGAATGGACCAAGCTCTACATGTTCCAAAGCATTGTGCAAATCTGTATTCAAGACCATTAGAATATAGATTGATCTTAGAACTTCGAGTCTACTGAAATCAGCCTTTGTCAGCATTTCCTCTAACACTCTTCCGAACTTGCGGGCCTCAGTCCAGTGCGTGGCAAACCAATGCTGTGACCAGCATGACAACACTGATTGCTGTGTGTGTAATCTTGGAGTGGCTGCACGCAGGTGCAGCTTACAGGTATCATTGGTCTACCCATACCAGGATAGACAAGTTCACAGATAAAGGACTTTATCTACCAAGGGTAAAGGACCCAACTGTTGCATTCACCTGGCTTTACCTGTCCATTGAAGCACTTTACTGGGGTGTAGCTACATTTGGATGAACAAATGAGAGCTGGGTGAAAGTGAACATCATTACAGGATGAGCCACTCTATAGAGTGCAGTGTGCTGTCTTTCCTTTGCACATTGCCAGTTTGGGACTGGACAAGCGTTGCTGAGAACCTTTAGAATATCTTCAACTTCATAGCCAAAGCATCAATGTTTAGATTGGAAGGAATATCTTGGTCTTTTGTAGGTTAGGTTTTCTGCTTAGTGTGCCACATATAATCATTCTGTTATCTGGCTTATATCTCTCTTCAAAGTCATATCCTTATAGATCATTTTCTGACTTGATTGTGCCATAACTATTCTGTTCTGCGATGGTGGATTTGATTTGAGTCACCTGAATTGTAGCTACATCAAGAGATGAGCATACGGGTAGTTCTGCAACTGCTGGATTGTTGGTATCTATCAGGAAGCAAAGATGAACTTGTATTCGCAACCCAGTATGATTTTGCAAAAACATGAAATTGGTGGTCTATTATACACTATAAGCCTGTCTCTCATAGGTTGTGGCATAAAATACCACTTGTTGGAGTAAATGTCTTTCAAGGTGCATAGTGGTTATATGTTGACAAAAACTCCTGTATCAGTTATCAAGTGTGTATTGTCCTGCCATTTCAGGAGCTATGATCTTAATCATAAAAACTTCTGACTGCCTTACAACACCAACATAGTGAGTAAGATAACATTATGGAAAGCTTGGTCATCTTCTGAAATTTGCCTTTCATTTGGTTTACTCTGAACTTCATTGATGCATTCATAATTGTGCACATCTTAAACTCATCCTGCAACTGGTGTTCAGGTGGTCACCTGTCTTTTATTCTGGGCTCCGGCTTGGCCTTTTTGGCACACATTAAGAAAATCAATATCTCTTGTTGCCAAATACTTCACAGATATCAAGAAAAGCTGCATAGCTTTTGGGTTAGTGTGGTAAAATGCATGTATACAAGTATTGTTGATTTGTTGCACTTTTCTGATTGTAGCAATAGTTTTGGCTTTCCCTAATACATGTAGTTGTTTGCCTGCCACTATGGCTGCACATTTGCATCAATGGTATAGCTAATTTTCTTGTCCAAAAAGTTCTTTGCCTCTACACCCATGAAAGGCTGTAGGAGTGACTAACTCAACGTGACTCTCTGGCAGTTCCTTTTTGGAAAAGTTACACTCATGTCCTTTGCTGAGGCATCTTCTGATTTGAAGTATGTTCATCCTGTGGTTGATTCTTACTTTTGAGCTGGTCTACAAGATCTTTCCAAACATTTTCTGGATTTTGCTTAAATGTCTATGACAAGCAAGGTTTTTAGAACTCTTTTCTCCCAATAAAAGCAGCTGCTGTAATGGGAAACTGTTACTGATGTACCAACTGTCAGGAACAAAGCACCCTAGCCTTTCAGTTTTTTTTTATACTGCATTGCATTGGCCTTGTGTTCCAGATGAAAAGTACACTTCAACCTTTTTTTATATTTTTTAATCAATTTTAGAAATTCATTTTATGTTGAAAGAACCTATATTTCAATTGTAAATTAGCTCTGTTTTCTTTGTGGTTAATACACCTTCTACAGAAACTGATGATGCTTATAGATGAGAAACTACCAATTTGTCTGAATTCTCTGTTATCCAAAGCTGTTCGATTAATCTTCATTTAATTTTCCAAACATTTGTCACCAAGACATTGGAGTCTTTCATAGACAATCACTGCTATTACGAAATTATGAGCTAACCTCCAACAGGATGTTTTACCTGATGTGGCAATGCTTATGTCATCTCCCATAATATAAGAAAGTGAGTGTGGGTAGTCTGCTACTAAAGAACCCAACCAACATTGGACATAGAAGTGTTGAAGAGTTGTAATTGGTGGAAGGTGAGGTTGAATGTGTGAATGCTGCAATATTTTTGAAAACACAAATGAAACTATGAGAAGTCAGAATTCATGCATTGTTAATGCTTTCCACGGTGTTTCCAAAAGACCTGTATACTTCATGCCTACTTTAAAGACAACCCATTCCCATGTTGCCTTCTGACACTGAGTACACTCAGAGGATTAATAAAAACAGTTGCAGCACAAAGAAAAATAATAGCAAAATGTGCAAATGACCTCAGCTGGTGTCCTGAATATTTAACTTTTTGATAACAGTGCTATAATTCAGCATACACCAAATTACAGCTTCATTTATTAAACATGGAAAATCCGTGGCTTTTGCAAAAGTAATCATCAAAGAAATTTTCTATCAAGAATCATGTAAAATTTAACAGTAGCTCTTCTGGAATATTTTACTTCATAATTTTCAGAACAAACCATCTGGTGCATGATATTGTGAGCTATATTAGTTTTGTCATTGTCGTGGTGAAAGCACAGTGTGCTGGATTTGCAACTCGCTGGCTGGCTGAATTTACTTGCATTGTACTCTCAACTGGCTTAAAATACCAGCAACATACTTAATGATTATAAAGTGATTACAAAAGATTCAAAATGAGGAGTTTGTTTCTAGATACATAAAATAATAATACATTACTTAAAGTCCATCTATACTGAGAACTTACCTGTCTCATTCTTAATTAACGTCACTGCAATGAAGCAGTGTAAATTATTGATTTTGGGAGACCATCTGTTCTTCTCAAGTTCTTGAAGTTTTTTTAAATGTTATCCTTTTAATAGAAATCTTTGCATTCCCATCTGGATGGAATATGTTTGATGACAGCTGGATATCATCCCAGCATAATGTTCATGTTATATAAGTGTAATTAATGGGTGCATGGGCAGGGTGGTATACTATTTATCAAACGTCATCAACTTGCTTCATTTGAAAGTCCTCAAAACTCTGGGAGCTGATGGTTATTTATTCAAGCTCCACCCTTTGACTGTAAGTTTAGGCCCAGGTCTTCCAATAGGAAAATGTTTGTTGCTGAAGTGTAGACTGGAGTTGTGGGTTGGGACCACGAGGAAGTCCTGGCACAACTGACTCTTCAGGAATTTTAAGTTGAAGCTTCAATGGGTCCTTACCTGATGCCTCTGAAACATTTTTCATGACATAATTGGAGACCTCAGAGAGTGTGAAAGACAGCTTAATAGTTACCTGGGGAATTTTATACAATTGAAACCTACATTGTCTCTTTGGGTAAATATTAAACTGAAGCCCCCAACTCACAACTGACATCCAGCATCCTCCAAACTCATCAAACCTGACTACCTTCTTCCCTCACCTTCCCCAACTCAAACCCCAACCCATGAAGTCCTGATCCAAGACCAAATCTCCCTCCCATCTCAATCACCTCTTAAGTCCTCCAATTCCCAAGACTACCTCCTGACCAGATATACCTCAAGCCACCCTAACCTGATACCTCCTCCCACCCACCACCCCCCCCCACCCCCGGCACCCTAGTCCCTCTCTCATTTATCTTACACACTTACCTTCATTCCGGTCTGTAAAGTTTCTTCAGGACTGTTAAATCTTGGACAGTGGCAGCTGGTGGTAAAATCAAGGGGTGTTGTTTCAATACTGATCCATTGCATGGACTAGACTACTTCAGCTGTGCAAACTCCTGGCTAGTACTTACTCATGGAGAGGTTCTGCAAAAGTAATGGTGTATTTTTATGTCTGATCAGGGTCAGATGTCCTGGACCTTAATCTCAGTGTGTGCACTCTGGCATAGTGCAGAAAGGTGCTTCAATGTTAGAGGTCCCATCATTCAGTCAAGACATTAAACTAAGGTCTCTTTTAAGACTGCAAGTGATTGTAAAGGATTAAAGTAACTTAATGAAAATGTGGAAATTTGTTGCCTTGGCCAATATTATCCTCTCAACCAACACTGCCAAATATACAGAGATAATAGGAACTGCAGATGCTGGAGAATCCGAGATAACAAGGTGTGGAGCTGGATGAACACAGCAGGCCAAGCAGCATCATAGGAGCAGGAAAGCTTGACGTTTCGGGCCTAGACCCTTCATCAGAAGGGTCCTCCCTTCCCTCTACTGACCCCTTCTCCCGCCTCCAACACAAGCCCTCGTCCTGGACACCACCCCAAGGCCTCCTACCCTCCCTTGACCTCTTCATCTCCAACTGCCAAATATACATTTATTTCTAATGTAAAAGAAATTGTCTTATTTGCCTACATCGGAACAGATACTATATTTTAACTCATTGTGTGAAAAACAGTTAAGGTTGCTTTTAAAATTATGGACTAGGTGTTATGTAAATAGAAATGTTTGCTTGATATCTCTGCAGTGATTTCACTCAAAATGTGCAAAGGCATCCAAGTTGTCATGCATGCAAAAGTCAACAAAAACTGTTGTTGCCAAATACTCCTGCAATTTATCATCCGTTATATTGTAAAATGACTTGTTTTTGTAATTTACAATTTGTGAAGAATAATGAGTATACCACTGCTGTCAGTGCACTGCGCAAGTAGGGAAGATAAAAATGAACTTGAGATATCACTGAAACAATAGCAAAGCAAGTGATTGAAGTGAAAATGTCAAAATTACGAGTATTGCTCATCCAGTAATTCACTTCTACATATTATTCAAAATTTGCTTCATAGAATAATTGAATGAAGTGAATGTTTTATAGGGCATAATAAATCTCCAGTTTATAGGAATGTATTGTCTAAAGGTTGGTTGTCATTTTTACAAAGGTAGCCAATGTTGCGTTAAGTTGACAACACATGTAAACATGTAGTTTGTAATTAGATCCATATGGAAGGCTAGTGGTGAAACCTTGTAGTGTAGATTCTGTGCAAATGAAATGCTTTTCATTTTACACTGTTCGGTTTATGCTTTATTATACAAATTGTATGCCATATTTGTAACTGTCACAATGACCAAAAAAAAGAAACTGGCTTTGAAAATAGTCATTGAACTTCATGTGCATCAATTCTGATTAGCTAGAGCTGAATGTGTTGAACCCAGTAACATCATAAGATATATTGGCAACAGCTTTGGCAAGAAATAAAAATCTGTTTGCTTTTATTAGAGACAACTCCCCAAACTGCTGTAAATACCCAACTTTAATATTTATATTAAAAGCAATACAAAACCATATATGAACACACAAAGCAGGGGCAGATTTAGACCATTTGGCCTCTCAAGATCGTGGCTAAACTGTATGTGTTTCGAATGCCACATTCTGACCTACCTCAGATAACCCTTGATTCCCCTGCCTGACAAGAATCCATTGATTTCCATCTTAAAAAATTCCATTGATCCTGCCTCCATCACCTTCTGAAGCATAGAGTTCCAAAGTCACACAATCCCCAGAGAGAAAGAAAAATTCTCCTCATCTCTGTTCTGAAAGGGTGACACTAATTTTAAAACAGTGCATCTCAGTTCAGACTGATCCATAAAGGAAACATCCATTCCACATTTACCTTATCAAGACAATTCAGGATCTAATACACTTCAATCTGGTCATCCCTTATTCTTCTAAACTCCAGTGGAAACAAGGTCATCCTGTGCAATCTCTCCTCCTAAGACAATACACTCATTCCAGGTAGTAATCTAGAAAACTACGAATGGACTGTCTCCAAAGCATTGACATCCTTCATTAAACAAGCAAACCAAAGTTGAACACATTATTCCAGATGTCTCACCAATGCCTGCATGACTGAAACATAACATTCATACTTTAATGTTCAATTCTTCTCATGAAAAAAAGTATAGCCCTTCACTCCAGTGGAAAAAAGCCTAGTCTGTCAAACTTATTTTCATAATACCAACCCTCTCATTCCAAGAATCAATCCAGCAAACCTCCTCCAAATCATCTCCAATGCATTCATACCTTTCCTTAAATAAGGAGATCAAAACCACATGCCGTATTTGAAAAGCAGCCTCACGAACGCTCAATATAACTGAAGCATGACATTCTTGCTTCTTCGTTCAATTTCTTTCAATTTCTTTCATAATAAAAGGTAACATCACATTAACCTCCTTAGTTATGTGTTGGACCTGCACACTCACTTTTTGTGATTCTTGCACCAAAACACCTCAGTTCCTCTGCACCTCAGAATTCTGCGGTTGTTCTTATTTCTTACTACACTTATTTGTTTTATTCTTCCTTTCAAAGTGAATGACTTCATACTTTCCCATATTAAACTTTATCTGCCAGATCTTCCCCCACTTACTGAATCTGTCTCCAATTTCCTTGCATCTCCTTCGCATCACATTTTCCTACCAATCTTGGTGTAATCTGTGAATTTAGCTACCAAGCCTTTGCTCTCCCTACAACTGAGTCATTGATATAGATTGTAAAATGTTGAGGACCTAACATGGAGCACTCTGGGACTGTTCTTGTCACATCCTGCCAATCAGACAAAGACCTATCTGTGCATACTCTCTGTTTCCTGCCTGCCAGCCAGCCATCTTCTGTCATACATTTGATCAACACTGCAAGAAAAGTCAATTTGTAAAAATAAAAAGCTAAGATATTAAGTGGTTTATTTGCTGCATTGTTAGTGTAGCAATTTGCATCATAATTACAAGCCTCCAAATGCTTACCAATAATGATTTAAGAGCTGTAACTCGGGTGCACTGAATAAAACAATGCAAGAGAAGGGGTAACTAAACACTCAGCAACTGCCTGTTTAACTACTTGTTACTATGGTTGATGTGAGCTGATTTGATTGAATTTTCTTTGCTAATAACATTATTACTTCTGTTTGCCTTGTGGAAGTTAAGCACTCGTAAGTATTTTCTGTCCTTTCTAAGTCATTTATTGTACGTGTTTCTTTTCCATTTTGAAAATCACTTTCATTCCCCAGTTGCCTGGAAATCATACGCCAGGGCCATTAGGATGCACAGAGCTCAGTAGGCTTGATTTATTTCCAAATTTTCCATTCCATTCCTGTGAAGAGATCCTCACATGAACCTACTATCTCATATAAGCTGGCTGACATGAGGAATTCTCTGAAAGAGGAAACATGGTTGTTGATCCACATCCTGCCTTGTGTTTAGCAGTAATGCAGCGGTCACCGGGACAATTCTAGCTATTCATTATTTTTTTTAAAGTCATTTTCATTCAACAGATGCATGTGGCAATCCACTTTCAATTTTGCTGGAAAGTAAGAATGTACCAACTATCTATATTCTGCAGACATGAGGATTAAGTGATGGTGATAGCGCAGTGCAGGCATGTTTACATCTACATGATCTATTATGAAGCAGCTGCACTTAGGAGAGATAGGCTATAGGCCAGAAGAGTAATCACTATCATTCTCTCTTAAGTTAAAATCAAAATATTACTTTTTCTGATAATGCCACCCCTAAAACTCATGCCAAAACAATGCAATTTTTCTCTATAATGCATTGCCACCGTGCTATAGTTCATAAACAGGATTAACATTTTGATTATTTTTCTTACTGGTGAAAATCTAACATTAGCAGTAGATATTACAGTGGTGAATTATTTATAGAGTGGTTGAATAATAATCTGGTCTAATGTCATTAAAATAACATTTGTCTTTCACCAAATAAATGTTTTACATTACTGTTTCTTGTCTAAGCATATTGAAACTGTTAATATAATAAAGAAATACATATTCAATTTGGCAAACTATGCAATTCCTCTTTCCTATAAAATAAGCACAAATAGAATATCTTATTGTATTTTACCACTATGTAATTTTAGGTTAAAATGAAAATTTATTCCTCCTAATGGAGTGAATTTAATTTTGTCTGATATAATTACGTATTCAATCCAGTCTTAATTGAAAATTGTATGGTAAAGCCATATTGGCAAAAAATACATTTTTTATAATATTCTGATAAAATGTGATGATTTCAGATATTAAAATAACTCAGTTCATTTAGATGCTTATTACCTTTATATACAAATAAATGGGAATGCTCCTCAAAAATCAAGGCTTCTATCCAATGCACAAGTCTTGTCAATACTTCTAACATATTCACTTCCTCTTCCAGTGAAGCAGTTGCTTGTAATAGCTGACACATTGTAATTCCTGTTGTAATACATATGTCTGTAGTCAATTGGCTTGCACATTGCATATTAAACCATACAGTGCTTTGTAACTTTTTTTTAGATGCCAATTATTCACAAGGGCCAGTTCTGTTTGACATGATACAGTTGCCAACAGCCTTTCATACAGCTTTTGCATTCTGTTTTGTCCATTAAATTATGAGTCAGAGCAAAGGTTAATGATGCCTAATTGGACTTCATTAAAAAGGGTAATGTAGCATCTTGAACTCATAATTAGTGGTAGGTATAGTGAAACAGTCAAAACATTGCAAAATAATGAAGTTAAAGATGTTTATTATTGTGTGCTTTAGCTATTGGTTTGCTTGTCCTCTGCCATATGGATTCAAATGAATATTAGAGTGTACGTGCATATGGATGTGTAGCTTTGAGCTTAGTTTTCCATCCTTATTAAACACTTATTTGATAGGAAATGAGTTTTGAATGAATATAGTCAACGTAGAGTTTAAGCTAAATTTTCGGCGGTGCTCTTATTTTTTATGAAAAATTATGTATTTAAGCCAATACTCATGAATGTTGCGATCGTAAAATTAGTTCACAAATGAGCAAAAGCATGACTACATAGAGTTTTGCTTGTTTTGCTTATTACACCTTGTAAAAGACTATATGACAACAACGTGCATAGAATTACATGGAATTAAGATAGGACAGTTCTGAGGAAGGGTCACTGGACCCGAAACATTAACTCTGATTTTTCTTTACTGATGCTGCCAGACCTGCTGAGCTTTTTCAGCAACTTCTGTTTTTGTTAAGGCAGGGCAGAGTTTGTTGAAAAATCCATTTTGATCTCTAGATTTTCTTAATTCAAGCAAAACCAGGATTTTGAATTGTCCAAAGTGAGAAATACAGAGGATTTCTCTGCACTAGTTTGGTGGGGAATAAGGGGGCATAGCCACAGTTCAATTCCTCAATATTGATTTGAAGGCCTGATACTTGGTAGGGACAATCCTAGTCTGACAACTCAAATCTGTTAAAATGTGAAGACGTTTGCTAAAAAATAATATACTATTGGCTTGTGGTGCAGGAGTTCAGCGCTCATGTTACCACTATGGCTGCTCCCTGCTGATCAGCGACTGCAATGTAGAACCTGTTTGTCTCACACAGCTATGCCATCTCGTAATGCAATGTGCAAGGATGTTAGTGACTGTTCACACAAACAATGTGTTTTAGCATATTTTGGAAAGTAGTCTCACTAGATCAGCATGCAAAAGGCAGTCAACACGGGAGGTCTCCAGTTTGCACAATCTGATCTTTGGTAATTCTGTTCCTGTCACCTCTTCATCACCAATGCTTTCACAGCTGCTTTCCTAGTTGTTGTTCACCATCCATGTCCATTTTAATGCTTCATTCAACTATATGTAATGACAGTTGATGTGTTAGTGACTGCCCTGGCAGCGAGCAGCACTTTCCTTGCTCTGAAAAAAGCAGATGAGACAACATGAATGCAAATCAAACTTAGCCATTTGGACATTGTATTCTCATTACATGATTCTGTACACAATCAGTTAGCACGCATATATTGGTATGTAGGAAACACTTGTATTAAGGTACATTAGCATGGAGCAGTCAAATGGTGAGAATATATATTGGGATTCTAGTGCTTTTGCACCATGATTACAGTATTGACCAAAAACTAGAGACAATCATTTATCTGTAAATTGCAACTGAAATTACAGAATATATGACTAGTGTACATAATGAATATCCTGTCACAGGTTCTCAGCAATTGTGATATCTTCAAAGCTTTCATTGACCCAAAGTCTTCAACTCCTCCCTAGAATAGACAGAATATGATTTGATCAGTATGACTTGCTGATTTGATGCCAGTGCTACCATTTTGAAATGATACATACTCCACACAATGCCTGTTCCTAACTGTGCACAGCTGAACATACTTTCAGTAGGAGGAAACACACCGCCAGAAAAAGGGATAATCAAATATTTAAAAGTTCATTGCTGGTTTATTTATTTATTAATTCCTACACTACCACACGTTTTTAATGGTTTCCATAGTTTCAAGTTTTACAAGTCTGCAGGTTAATTGTATGGCAGATGTTGTTCATTTTTATGAGTTTCAAAGCTACTACATAAGCCTGTTGTTCCGAGACATGAGTGTACTTGCCTTCCTGCTGGAATCAAGGATGATTGGGAGAAAAAGTAGAGGCTACACAGAGCAGAACAATCTGTGAAGACAGCAAGGAGGAGCAGATAGTCTCTCACCAAGAAATCTTCCACAATCAGTGGGTTCAAAGACCAAATCACTTACCTGATCCTCGGTATCAACAGATGTTTAAGATATCTGTGCTTCACTAAAGAGGTCATCATTACACTTTTTGCAAGCACAAGTGCAGTTGTTCAGGACAGAGACCCTATCGCTATAGTAACCTTCAAATTACTAACAATGAGGTCCTCTGACATCGTCCTCATAAGAAAATGAAACTTTGTAGCAATGCTATGTCATTCAGCAACTCGAGCTTGGTCTTCCATTTGATAAGTTCATTTTTCTAATCATGGTCAGATACTTTAGAGACTTTTAAGCAACTCTTAGATAGGCACATGGAGGATAGTAAAATGTAGGGTATGCAGGGTAGTTTGATCTTAGTAGGATAATAGGTTGGCACAACATCGTGGGCCGAAGGGCCTGTGCTGTGTTGTACTGTTCTATGTTCTTAAGACAACTTTGGTCAATAGAGTAGGTGTTTTCCCACCTACTTTACGAAGATTTGTGTCCCTGTAGATAAAAAAGACTTAAATCAGTCTTCAATACATTCAATGGCCCAAACTCAACTGCCGTCTTGAATGTAGAATTCTAAAGATTCATGGCCCTCTCAGAGCCTTCCCATGTTCTTGCTTTCCTTTCAACATAAGAGCAGTGTAAATCAGGACAGCATGATTTACCATGAAATTTCCTTCCTTGCTGTACATTCCATTTAAGCCAAGTATGGTTGAATTTGCATTTATCTGCTATTATTACCTTCTTATGGCATATTTCTCTCTGACGAGTGACCCAGTGAAGGCACTCTGATCTTTGGGTCAGACAGTGATGTGTTTGGGTTCCACTCGTGAGAGTTGAATGCACAATCTAGGTCAATGTTGTCCAAGAGGTTTATGATACTCACCAAACCTGTGACAATCAGGTCACTGTGTTCAGCACATTGTACAAACAATGGAAGGAATATTGTAACGATCTCCCAGAGATGAACTGGGATTGAAGGACAGGGGTAAAGGCAAGTAATTGCAATGTACTGTAACGTCAGTTCTCACTAAATATCTTTCGGAGCAGCATATAATCACAACACAGCAAACAGTTGTGTTGCAGTCATTAAACAATTTCTTCATGCTTTTACTTCTTTCACTGGGGACCTCTTGACCACAGTCTTAATGGAGCTAGCCTCAGATTTTAATGTTAACTATTGCCTCCTCTGTATGATTTTCTACTTCCAATCTGTTCCCATGCCAAAAGTGTTAGACAGAGTCGAGAGCCACGCCCTCCATTGCATAGGATACTGAGTACATCTGACTAAAATCACTTTACCAAATATTGTGCGTGGCCACTTTGGCTCATGTGGTAAGTGACCGACAGCTTAAACAACATTGATCTACACTTACATTCCAGCAGTGGAGTGTTGTCCTGACAGAGGTGCTGTCTTTCAAAGAACAAAGAAAGATCCAGCAAAGCAAAGAAAACCTTCAGCCTAAAGAGATTGCACTGACACATGATGTCTTTCTAAGCTAAAAACCTTTTGCCTCTAAGCAGTCTGTATCCCTCTATTCCCTGCCTATTCATATATCTCTCACTATACCTCTTAAAAGTTTGCTATTGTATCCACCTCCTCTGACAGCACATTCCTCTGTGTAAAAAAAGTTGCCTTGTACAGCTCCTTTCAACTTAAGCCCTTTTACTTTAAACCTATGTCCCCTATTAATTGACATTTCTACCCTGGAAAAAGATCTGACTACCCATTCTATGCATATCTCTCATAATTTTGGAATCTTCTGTCTGGTTGCCCCTCATCCTTTGACATTCAAATGAAAACTAACAAAATTTGTGAAATCTCTCCTCAGTTAATACTCTCCAAACCAGGCAACATCCTGGTGAAGTGTTTCCAAAGTCTCCAGATCCTTCTGGTAGTGTGTGGTGACCAGCACTGTACACAATATTTCAAATGTGGCCCAACTAAAGGTCTGCACAGCCCGCAACATGATTTGCAATTTTTATTTTCTCTACCCCATTTGATGAAGGCAAACATGCCATATGAGTTCTTGACCACCTTATCCACTTTTCAGACGAGTTGTTGAATTAAGGCCTCACCATCTATCAAGTGGTTGCAAAAGATTCATGCTATTTTAATATGAGTAGGGAAATTCTCCCCAGTATCCTGACATTTATGTCTTGACTGACATCACTGAAGCAGAATATATGGATTTTAATGAGGTTGCCATTTATGACGACTTGCTGTGTGTAAACATCCAGCCTCGATCTTTACATGACAACAGCAATTACATACTACAGGTTTGTAGATGTTTTTGGAAATCTAGAGGTTGTAAAGGCAGCTTCATAAAAGAACATTTTGTCATTGTAACCTATATTGTTGAAAGATTTTGTATTAGTTCATTTTCTTTTCTCATAATTAGAATGCTAAATGTCAGTTTATAGCCCTAATGTTTTTTATCTGAATATTTATTAATATGCACACACATTTCTTTCATAATTTAGTTTTCATTAAAGCTATACATTTGTAACATCTTGCATGAAAACATAGATTATTTTCTTAGAGGTATTGCACCTCTGACATCATCTAACCAGATTATTCATTATAAACAGGTGCTCATCTGTGAAAGCAATTCACATCTACATGATACTGATTATTTTTCATAAATATATATGAGGATGAACAAAATTTGTGTACTATACATAAGGCAGGAGCTGTGTGCAGACAGAATAACAGAGATGTACTGAAAGCTTCATTGATTTGATCCATTAACTTACAAACCATTTATCCCTGATCATTCATAGTAGCCACACGTGCAAATAGACCCATAACACTCAGGTGCACAAAGTATCTGAAGTCTAACAATGTATTAGTCAAAACAATCCAAAAAGAACCTGTCAAAGGTAGGTTCTTCACACAGAGAGTGGTGGGCGTGTGGAATGCGCAGCCGGCAGTGGTAGTGGAGTCAGATACTTTAGAGACTTCTAAGCAACTCTTAGATAGGCACATGGAGGATAGTAAAATGTAGGGTATGCAGGGTAGTTTGATCTTAGTAGGATAATAGGTTGGCACAACATCGTGGGCCGAAGGGCCTGTGCTGTGTTGTACTGTTCTATGTTCTTAAGACAACTTTGGTCAATAGAGTTGAGTTTGCCAGTTTTGTGGAAACAATTTCACTATAGAGTTTGAATAACAGACACTTGCCAGCTAGTGACTAAAACAAAGGTGCAGAAAGATCAATGTGGATGCTTTCAATTTACTTTATCTAGTCAATAAAATTCATTCTGATTGATTGGACTTGTTAATTTGGAATACTTTATCAGAGAAGGCCTTCAACCATTCTCTTTTTAACATCAACGCGTTTATGACCCACATCCAAAAAGCATAAAGTGAACAAAATCAAACAGTTGTTGGATAGATTTACCTATTTGATCAATATAAGCTGGAATTCCTGAAAACGTGGTTTTCATATATCTCTCACTTTGTGGATCCTTAACACTTTTCATCCTTCGTGTAAGATTCCAATTCTTCACTTTCAAAAGCCAGTTTTGGAACTCTTCAAAAAACCATGACTGCCTCAACAACTATTCACATCCTTGTAGTTCAACTTCTTCCCATTTCACTGAAATCCGGTGGCTGAAGTTCAGCACTGACAAACAACACAAATCCAGCAGTTCCGCAGACAGCTGGCTTTGCTCAGCTGGCACGGCCCTGGGGTTGCTCTGAACTCCAGTATTTCTCAGCTGGGCTCCCTTCACGTCTACGCTCAGCTACCAAATGGCTCTGACAGCCCGGAGTCTGCTAACAACAGGACATCTACAGCCTGGAGCCTCTTCTCTCTGCTTCTAAACACCTGTGTGCCTAGCAACCCAAAGGTAGCAACCATTTGTTTGACTGTTCCAACCAATAAGGAGACTTTTTTTTCTGATACTCCCTTCCTGACTAAAGCAGAGTCTGAAGCTTGAACCGATTTGGATGATATATTAAAACTCTCCAAGAGTTTCCACCCTTTCAATTACTGGAGCACATTGTACCTAAATATTATAATCTCAACACACTGCCAGGCTTGTAGTTTTATCATGATGAACAGATCATTTTGCTGCAACACTCACTTTTCCAGAAGGGTTACAGAGAAACCAAGGAAATAATAACTGCTTTTAGGAAATCCTTTAACCGCTGGTGGACTCTTTACCAACTTATGCATAAAACTCATTTTTGTCTAGTACCAGCAATCTTTCATTTAAGCTATTTTGTACTCTTTTGGGAAGATGCTAAATTTTAAGGAAATAATGTCAACCAAGGAGTGAAAACACTCCACAAAGCTCATTCAAACAAGTCTTAGTTTTAGCTCTAAATTGCATTACATCATTGATTGATAGCACAAAACCACTGCAGAGGTTTTTTTTTCAGGAGATTGGCACTTTATTCTCATTTACTGTAGAATTATTAAATTGTTTGTATACAATTATTATGTATTCATCCATCCTCTCAGAAAGGCATTTTTTCAAAGAATCTGATTTTCTTTATGGTTTGAAATGAATTTTCATAAACTAAAGAAAAATTTAACCTTGTCTCTCTAATGAAGCCAGACTGAGTAACAGTTAAAATCAACCTGGTGACTTTAACCAGAGTGTTCAGAGTTCATCATGTTGAATTATATCCAGGCTTTAAAGTAAGGGCCCCTGAGGAAAAGGCAGAGTTTTTTAAATATCCAATGGTTTCATCGGACGCTGCCTGCAATTTGAAATATAGCCTGAGTAAGAAAGCCTTTGTTATGCCCTGTTAAGTGAAGACAAGGAGCAAAGAATCTGGAACCTGAAAAAGCCATTTTAGGATCCTCCGGGCCACACAAAACAGAAAAAAAAACCCTTCTCTGGGCCTACCCTCCTTGTGGAACCTCCCAGTCCCCTCCAAGTACGCTCCCTGTTGGTGAAGCTTCATGTGGTAAAGGCCAATCAAACCTCTGTTCCTACCTCCCACCCAGCAACCACCGCCTATTCTGGGAGGGCACTGGCCTAGATGAGGCTCAAGATTTAAAATTGTCTGGACCCTATGTTGCTGAAATTGAGCATTTTGATCACTTCACCACAACCCCTCTACCTCATTTACCTGAATCTCACTTGAGGTCATGGTTGACTTTTCTCAGCTGTCTGCTGCTTCCAAGCCATGTGTCTTTCCCCTCATGTTGTCACACTTGTTTAGATAGGACCACAGTATACACATGATGAATCGTCTCTCAGGTATTAATAGTGCCTTGTGGATGACCGCCTGAAATTGTGCTTTCAAGAGTGAGTTTTGCATTAAAACATAAACTAAGATTATAATTATCAATATTAAAAAGAACTGGTGTTAGTATTTTCTTTAGTTATTTAATGCCTTTTCCATAAATTCACTTATTCTTCACTTTTCACTATACACCTATACTGTACTTCTGTACATTTGTGCGCGTGACAGTAAAATCTAAATCTAAAGAAATCTGAATTGAAGACACACATCTTTGAGACAAAAAGCCATTGTCTTTTAGGTAACAAACCCATTAGGCTGACCCTTACTAAATTTGACAAAATGTATAAATATTTTAGATTTAAGTAAGAGCATCATTGCTGTGCATTGTTTGTAGTTCGTTGGAATAAGCTAAAGGGAAAATAAAATCAGCCAATCTATCAAGTATTAAATTCTCACCTGGGGCACTACAGATGCCTGTTTAATAGTGGCACGATGGAGATTAAAACTGGCATGAGACTGCAATATAAATGGAAACATCGGTTTATTTCCATTTCTGAACTGCTCAGTTTTCCACCCAAGTAAAGAAAAATGTGAATGACATTTGTAGCAACATTTCTTTGGAAAGGTACAATTGCTGGTTAAGTTCGTTGATGTCTTGTTGAGATCTTGGGAAAAGATGAAGCATTGTTCAGTGGTGCAAAATGACAGTAACCAGACAGAACTTACGTCACTTGCTGAGCAGGAGTTAATTTGACAATGGAGATAAGCTTTTTGGCAGGCCATCTATTCAAAGTGGATTTTACTGTGATTGCTCCATTAACTGGTTCAATGTCAACACTCAGGAGGGACCTGCGTGGGTGCACAAACTCTCCAGAAAATGAATCACCCACATCACTGACTACCACCAGATTCTCTGCTGCATCTACTGCTGTGCTAATCAGCTGGGCAGCTTTCCACCCATGGCCATTTAAACAAATGAGCTGTAAACTGTTTAAAAGTCCTGATGGCAGTGGTTGTGTGGGTGCTTAACTGCACATTTCCAATTTCTTCTTGGGAAATTGAAAAGTTTAGATGTTTAAATGAATTATTGCAAGTGCGAGAAGGCCAGCACAATAAAAAATTCATTTTAGTGTCATTTTGAATACAAGTCACATAAATTGTGCACATTTTTAAAAAGTGTACGATGATTAAGTCTTATGAAAGATAAATATTTTAATGCTAATGGTGTTGATGAATCAAGCATTCTTTCAATAATCGTAATGGTTATGGAAGTAAATCTGGCCGTACAATATTTCCTATCCCGTAAGATACCCTTCACTGGTTTTGTGGAATTTAATGAGCAATGTTAGAGCAATGTCCAAATTTCTGTTGGGAAGACAAACAAAATCCAAAAGAATTAACATTTTTATTCACAGTTTTTAAAATAAATGGTAAAATAATTATCTCATTTTCTCGTTCAGTCTTTAAATGCATTCTCAACAAGAAAAATATCATCCAACACATTAGTCATTAACCTTTTTCAGTGCTGCAGTTCTGAGTTTTCTAGAAATTTCTATGGTTTAAATCTGTGGGTGGAATCTTTTGTCCTCCTGCTCACCCCCAGAAAGTTTGGTGATGGGTACATATTATTAGGAATTAATTAATTCTGGAAATATTTGATGTCTACGTCATGGACAATATAAATTATCCCTATAATATCTGTTTTTTTTCTAAAAAGACTAAGAACAGGGCTGAGAATAAGAAAGGGAAATTATTTCATTTCTGTTGACTTGAAGTATAAGTTATGTACAAAGATAATGCTTAGTTAATAGTGCTTTTAGTTTCTTGTTACATGAAATATTTTAATGCGAAATCTTGAAGTATCATTCTTTCATCTCCAGTATTAGCTGCAAGCTTGTTTTTTTTTTAAAGGAATATCTGGAATTGCAACATTGTTATTGGAAATCCAGATGTGATGAATTACATTTCTGTTCAGTAAATCAAATTCTGAAATTGTGTCCTGTGGTACCCAAAGTTTAATTTAGATAATGTATACATGTACAATTCAACTTTCTTTGTACATCTGTGAGTAAAATGGGCATCCAAGAGGTGTTTTTGTCTTTTTGCTGCTGCTTTATTTTGAAGTTTTCAAAATTATAAAGTGTTTTGATGAAGGAAATGCCAAAACCTGAGACAACACAACCAAGATATTCTTCAATAATTCAGATAAGAATTCAGTAGAATCTTCTTTGCCCAATGTGACAAATCTTATGGTTGCCCACTAACATATTTGAATGGTCACCCACCTGTTATCCTCTTGCCTACACCTGACCTGTCTATATATTAACATGGGCACGCAATGTGTCAGGCAGCCTGCTCACCCTTGGGCTCATTGAGGCCCTTAAGTGACCACTTAATAACAACTTAGGGGCATCATCCTGTTTCCAGTGTAATTGTATGGTCTGTGTATGATGGCAGGACCATAGTAGACTGCTCAGGAACCTTCTCAATGATGTCTGCTGTTGAGCAGAAAGGATGGTAGGCAGTGGTACCTACCTTGGGGAGTGGAGGGGAGGGTTCCCTGTGCCCAATGCAGGCATCCTCCTACCCAAAATCATACTCCCTTTATTCTTTTCCCCCTCTGGCCTCAAACTCCCAACTCCCTCTAACCCCACTACCACCATGACCTCTCGCTGGGTCCTTGCTAGGATGACTGAACCAAAATCCTTGATATACCTGAAATCTGGGATCCATCATTCTTTCTTCATCCTGGTGGATGGCATATAATCCCACGTCTGCCTAACTTTGGTATTGTCCCAGAAATTTTTCAAAGCTCAATTAAGTTAATTATTTTTCGTGGGAACCTCAGGGAGCACATAGTATTTGAATGAGGCTACCGTCTGCAAAGCAGCTAAAGAGGCTTTTGAGAATTTTGTAAAATTAAAATCTCTCAATTTGTATGGTAATGAGAGAAAATACGATGTGATGATTCTGTATTTTGATCTATAGCAAAGCCCAAAATCTTAGATGAACAATTTTAAAATTGGTGCATGAACAGAGAGAACTTGTGTGTAAGTCTCTGAAGGTAGTAGATCACGCTAACAAAGCACTTATTGAAGCACATGGAGTTTTAGACTTTACAATAGTAGCACAAAGTACAAAAGCTAAGAAGTTATGCTTAACCTATATAAAACACCAGTTCATCCCAAGCTGGAATGTTGTGTCCAATTCTGACCATCGCATTTACATATACTTGTGTAAAAGTTGGGTTTTAGATGCAGCTTTTAGGCTATGAATAAGGCATTGGCTTTTACATGAGTAATACTTTGGAAAAGCTGAAATCCATGCTGAATCTTGGCAACTGCTGAAATGACAATGTCTTGTTGGTTGCTGGCCATGGTCCTGTACTCACTCGGAAACCACTAAACCAGGCTATACTGGTTTCTGATTGAGTCTTGTGGCATAATGGCAGTGTCCTTGTCACTGGTCCATATGATTCAGGTTCAAATTCCACTGTAAATGGAGGAGTATTATTACATGGCCAACCAGATTGATTGAAATGCCTATGTGTTTCTGCTAATTTAAATGAGAAAAGTGCAACTGTGAAAAAGATTCAATGAATTGTTTCTCTTCTCAAACCAACCGACGGCAAATAAAGCTTGAAGAATTTTGGGGCCCAAAAGTTGAGTATCAACTCATAAATGTGATTTATTAAAAGCTAAGGAATTTGGGGCCAAAGATTGGGAGTCAACTCTTGCATGACATCATCTTGATTACTGATAGTATCAGAAAAAATGTGAAGACTTTGGAAAGCGTATAGAAGAAATTTACAGGAATAGTTCCTGGGATAAGAAATTGCAGTTATTTGGATCAGTTGGGACAGCTGAGGATTTGGCCCTCTTAAAGCAGAGAAGGACAACGGGATATTTGATAGATGTGTTTAAAATAATGGTGGGTTTATGTAGAGTGAAGAAAAATTGTTTTGAATGTCTGATGCATCAATAAACATTGAGAACAGAATTAAACTGACACAAACCAAAGTTATGGAACGAGTGTTTAGAATGGTAATAGAATGCCTGAAAGGATGGTGGGAATAGTGAGCAGAATACTTCGAAAGAGAATTGCATAATACTTGAAGGAAAACAAAATGCAACTTTATGGAAATCAGCAAAAGGATTGTGCTTTAAAAGAGATTATGCATATTCTATGGGCTAAATGGCCTCCATGAATGGTGTACTGTTCTGTGGTTTTATCATCAACTTTTGCACTGCACATTACTGTTTTAATACAGCTGAATTGGAGGTTGTACCTGTGATTCCAATTGTGCCAAGTTTCAGAGTTTGACTGTCATCAGAGTAGGGTACAGGATCTACATAGACAACAAAAATTTCAAAGTGTAAATCAAGCCAAATTGCTTTGTGCAATTCAGGATGCCTGCTTACAATTTCATATTGATAGAGATTCAAAACTCAAGTCATTTGCTGGAAATAAAAGCAAAGTACTGCAGAGGCAGAAGATCTGAAATTAAAACTGAAGTTATGGAGAGAGATTCTGTTAATACTTCAAGTCTAATGAAAGGAGTCATAATAGACTCAGAACATTGACTCTATTTCTCTTTCCATAGATACTACCGGACTTTCTGAGGAAGGGTCACCTGACCCAAAATGTTAACTCTGATTGTTTTCTTCACAGATGCTACCAGACCTGTTGAGATTTTCCAGCAACTTCTGTTTTTGTTCCTGCTCCTGGACTTGTTGAGTTTCTCTAGCACTTTCTGTTTATAAGATACTTCCCTGTACTTTCAATCATAGAATTGTGTGAAATTTTAAGCATGAAATTGCCAGGCTGAAAGAATAATTTAACATTGTTGAAATGTTAATATGTCTCCAAAATTAGATGTTCATGTAGTTTGAAATAGACCCATTATAATTTGTCAATAGTCCATTAAGGGCCATTGAGCGTCCTAGTTCAGCTATTAAGTTTCCTTTTAATCCTCAACCTTGCAGGAGATCTAATAGTACCTTTATCTGAGGAGTAATGAATTATCCAGAATCTGCCTTTAGAGAGTGTGATGACTGATTAATCAAGCAGATATTGTAGCTTAAGAGCAATTTCTATCTTTATAGCAGCATTAATTACACCAGGCTCTTTTTTTGTGGATACTGGCTGTAAAGTTTGATAAGTCTATCTTTGATAAAATTCTTAGGTACCTCTGCAAAATACATTGTGTATGGCTGCTAAAAAGTATTCCAGCAGCAATCAGGCAATCTCTAAACAATTTCCAAAGCTCTTGAGGCATTGCTGTTCCAGCAAAGAAACAAGACATTGCATCAATGATTTTGTTATTACCATTCAAGACTTCTTTGTACTTGAATAATATTGACCAGCATGCTACTGTGTTGCATGGCTGACTCCAAGCTGCTCTTGCCTTACCATTAATGAGTCATGTAGCTGCCTGACTGCAGAAAAAGTCCCTTTTCACTGACGAGGGAAGCGAACACATATACATTTACGATGCCTGAGATCTACACTCATTGCAATGTTATGCTTGTGCAACTGGGACCTAGATAGTAGAATTCCAAGGCTACCAGCCAAGTATATCTACCAAGGATATAGCTCCCACAAGCCAAATGTGCATCAAAAATGTGTTCTAAATTAATTTGCTTACACAATCTATGCTACAGCATATTGTATTCTTCAGCCAACAGCATTTTCTCGAAAGTCAATGTGTTAACAAGAATGCAAGCTTTAATTATGATCTTCTTATTATAACAGAAATGTTAGGGGTTGTGCCTGTGGGAGTACAATCACACAAACGGTACTTCAACAGAAAGGAAATTTATCTCTTAATTTGTGCTAAGTCTATACAATTGACAGTTGTTTGTTGACATTCCCAGGCACCTAACAGCATTATCGTTAAACTCTTAAAGACTTTGAAGTCTCCGAATGATCTCAGAAAATTCCTGTCTCGAAATGACTGGAGTCATGTGGGGTAGGTCAGTGGTTATAAAACTGAAGGGACCGGCCTTGAAGAAAAACCTTGAGCAGCGCTGGGCCGAGAAGGTCCAGCAGAACACAGCCCTATCACAGCCCTAGCTAGAATGGCTGACTGATAGCAAGGGAAGGGCTGGGAAGGTGAATGTTCTCTTCCTGAGAGAGGAGAGCTGGTTTGTGGCATACAGATGACACTGCCTTTTCCTAAGATGACAGCGGAGTAATCTTAGTGATCTGTTCGAAGACAGTTTGCAGGATTGCTGTGAGAATTGAAATTCCTTTTGTGCACTGCAGTACAAAGCCATGATAACAACACTCAAGGCTTGTGTTGCAATGGAAGTTAAGACATAAACCACCAGATGCTGCATCATGATTCGATTCATAAGGGGAAGATGGATTGACCATTGCTAGGAAGGATAGCTTCAGCTCTGTGCAATGCCCTCTACCAAGTTGGCCCCAGACTAATCTGTGCTCCTTGATATGGCACATAGATTTACTGATAAGCTTCCCAATGCAACAAACCTTTATTTTTTGTGCATACCAATCAGTGTACTTCCGTAACCTGTACCCTCAAAGTCCTTATCTGGTTCCCCTCAGAGAAATCTGTGTGAATCCTTGCTTACAGCCTACATTCTCTTTGCGCTGATCCTCTCTTGAACTCCCCCCTCACTACCACCACTCACCATGGTCCAACTGCAGCCCTGTCATGCTGTCTCTGTCTCTCTGTCTCGATAAGCAAATCCCACTGCTTATTAAACTTCTAAGACACTGCTAGTGTCTATATCTGAGCTAGTGGGTGCAAGTGACAGAGTATCTTCAATATTGCTCTTTTCTTGGTGTTCCTATGCTGCTAGCCAGTCTGTAGATCTTGGATATAAGAAAATTAAAAACTCCAGGCTAAGGCAGTGGTTGATGGAGGAGAAGTGAGAGATTTTACTTTCACTATCTGCAGCTGGTAATTGGGTCATAGAGGAGTGGTGGCAGGATGGAGGTCTCAGAGAGAGGGGGCAGCAGTGACATCCGGGCCACTCCAGCCTTTCTGATACCAGGTCCCTTACTAAGTGCCTTCAAATGAGGAACTCTTCTCTCTTATCTCCCCATGCCCCGAAACTCTTGCCATTGCTGCCCCACCATCTTGCCTGCGAGGGTCCCTTTCCAAACAACTCTGCCCAGCTCCTGTCTTATGTCTTTGTAGTTACTTTTACTCAATTATAATACCATTACATCTGATTCAAAATTCTTCCTCTCAAATTGTCCATCCTCCCTGAGGAGCTTTCATGCCTGTCTTTTATCTTCAGCCAATCAAGATTTTAGCCATGCTTCCCCTGTCTCATAGAGTCATAACAGCATGGAAGAAAGGTCCTTCAGTCCAACTCGTCCATGCCAACCAGGTATCCTAAATGGAACTAGTCCTATTTGCCTGCTTTTGGCCCATATCTGTCTAAACTGTTCATATTCATTCACTTGTCCGCATTTATTTTAAACATTATAATTTTCCCAGCCTCGACCACTTCCTCTGGTGGCTCGTTCAATACACTCGTCATCCGCTGTGTGAAAAAGTTACCCCTCAGGTCCCTTTTAAATCTTTCTCCTCTCACCTTAAAATATATACCCTAAGGAAAAGATCTTGGCTATTCATCTTATCTATGCCCCTCATGATTTTATAAACTTCTTTAAGGTAACTCCTCAACCTCCAACGCAACCAAGGGAAAAGCCCCACCCTATTTAGCCTGTCCCTCCAATTCCAGCAACATCCTTGTAAATCTTTTCTGTACCCTTTCGAGCTTAACAACATCCTTCCTGTTGCAGGTCACAATTCTTGAAATGTTTTGTCTTTGATTTGTAAACAAACTGTCAGGTCTTTCCTTGTTCCGCCTGTCACTATTCATTTAAGTTTCAAGCCATTCATAACAGTTATCCAGTCAAGATGATTTTATCAGGCCACTGAAACTATACCAAATTTTGACACACTAATTAACCTTGCATTCCAACAAGTATGATGACTTAACATAGCTTGGAAGTATTGTTGTCTGTTGTGTTTAGCTGTCTTTTATGACAGAGGGCCTTGAAGGTGTTGTTTCTTGTCACAGTCCAGTGGATCTTGTTTATCTGTGAAAAAGCAGCCTACAGCTTCTAGCAGATTACTTTATTTTGAAAGGTCTCGTTTGAACTTGCAGATCGTGTGATACAGCTTGTCAAGATTTTGTACAATTGTTGACATTGAACAGGACTTGCATGTCATCTCAACCATTCATAGCCCCAGGTTGGATAGACCCTCCAAGTCTCAACATTTGTCCCAAAGTTAGAAAAGAATATTACACTTTCTTGTCAATTCCAGTTTCAATGGTTTCAACACAGTCACTGGCCAAACTCTCAGCACTGGCGATCCCAATAATGGTAATGCTTGTTCATAGGACATGAAGGCATTTCTGGCTGCCTTTGATGAGCTGATGTTGCCTTTGGTTGTGCATATTTATGCTGGTGAGGGATGAATGTCAGTGAGTGCCCAATAATCTGTTTGTGGAATGCAGCTGTCATTGCATAAATAACTGATAGCCTGTGCAAGCTGCGAGTGGCAGAATTATAGAATCCCTACAGTGTGGAAGCAGGCCATTTGGCCCATTGAGTCCACGCCAATTCTCTGAAGACCATTCCACCCAAACCATCACTCTTACCCTATCCCTGTAACCTTGCCTTTCCCATGGCTAATCCACCTAGCCTGCACCTCCCTGCACACTATGGGCAACTTAGCATGGCCAATCAATCTAGCCTGCACATCTTTGGACTTTGGGAGGAAATCAGAGCACCCAAACAAGATTCATGCAGACACGAAGAGAATGTGCAAACTCCACACAGACAGTCACCAGAGCCTGGAATCAAACCTGGGTCCCCATCACTGTGAGACAGCAGTGCTAACTACTGAGCCACCGTGCCACCCCACTCCGAAGTTTACAGCAGTGCTAAATGTATCAGGGTGAATAGAAGTACATTAATGTTGAGTATGAAGCATAAATGAACAAATTGGTAGCCATGATGTGGAGGTGCTGGTGTTGGAATGGTGTGGACAAAGTCAGAAGTCACAAGACACCAGCTTATAATCCAACAGGTTTATTTGAAATCACAAGCTTTTAGAGAATAGAGATAGTAGGAACTGCGGAAACTGGAGAATCTGAGATAACAAGGTGTGGAGCTGGATGAACACAGCAGGCCAAGCAGCATCAGAGGAGCAGGAAAGCTGACATTTCGGGTCTGGACTCTTCTTCAGAAATGGTCCCCCTGGTGTCCTGTGACCATGAACAAATTAGTGATAGATCAGTGATGGACTTGATGTGAATTGAGTAGTGTCTCTGGTTTGAAGATGCTTTTTCTGATCTTGACCATACATGATGTTATTAAACATCTTGCAGCACTGCAACCAAGTCTTCAAACTTTGATTCCTCGCTGTAGCCTCTGAAGTTACCTGCTGTTACTGATTTTGGCCTGCAGGATGGAGGGACACCTTACCCTGTTCAGGATACAGGACATTGCTCTTCCTTTTCACTTCTGCCACAAAGACCTCTGTTAAGCGCGTAAAGAACTTGGAATCCACCCTTCCTTATTGTGTTTTCTCTCACTCTTTCCTATGTCCCTTCAACCATGAGTCTGATCAGCTACTCAAGGCACAGCCCCCTTCAAGAGTGCTGGCTAGCTTTACTTAATGCTCACCATTCACTACGTTGGCCTCCTGCTGATGCATCCAGCCAGTGAACAGTATGATTACTTTTGTCTGGATACAAACAAGCAAGCAACACAAGTTGTGTGCTTTCTACATTATAATCAATGTGGAGAGGGGTATAGTTGTTCATTGTGATCCCTGCAGTCCTTTGAGGGCTATCCAACTCAACAACCTCATGTTCCAAGGTCAGATTTTGCTATTTCCAGGGATATGCCTACAGACATATGGCAGGTTTGATCTATCAGAGTGTAAACTAACATATGACACTGAGCAAAGGGTGCATGGGAAGCTGCATGGTTGGAACCAATGTCACCAGTGCCAGCCTGAAATGGACACAGCATGAAACCAACAGTTAATTACATGCTTAACGGCTATCATCGGTGATATTGGTAAAAGTGCTGGCTGTAGAATGTGGCATAACTCGGTAATAGCATCCTTTTTAAGCCCTGACACAAGTTTCACCTGCACCAGAGTGTGTAAGTAACACCTTTGAACAGGTTCATCCAAAATACTGCCACAGGCACTCCTCCTTTAATTGGAATGGATGGGAGCAGAAAAGCTGACTCCTGCCTGTGTATTCTGGTAGTGTTTGTAAGTATTAGCCGCTTTGGACGTTCACAGAACATCAGTCCCATGTCATGTCTCCTCTCTCCTATAAAAAGGAAAAGAACTGAGGAATTCCCATTGGATACCCAATACTAGTTGGAGAGGGAGGTAATGTTAGTCCTACACAAGGATTACAAAAGGAGCAGTTAGCGATAATAAAACAAAAATAAAACCCTCCAAAATTATGTCAGAAATAAAGTTCACAAATTACACCATGGGTACTGATCCTGAATTCTTTAGTTTCCTCTAATTTCCTGACTTCTCCATACCACTAAATGTCTCTGGCTGATTATTTTATGTGGCCAAAAAAAGGGAGAGCTGAAATGAGACAGAAACATTGGAGCAAAATGTGCATGATGTCCTGATTTGCTTTCATCTCAGTTGCACAAAGCTATTCAGATAAAGAATTGGCTCTGCCAGGAGGTAGCAGAAATGACAGTAGATAAAGGGAACTAAATGCAAAAATGGGTAGAGATTTTGTGTTTGTAACTCATTCCCTGATGGGAGGTATCCATTTTAAACCCAACTAACCAATCCCAACATAAAATGGTCCCTGGTCAAAAATAACTTCAAGCTCATTTGATAACCTGAGTAAGCTTATGACAATATTTCTGCTAACATGTGGTTCTGAGTAAGCTCACGCCAATCTTCCTGCTATTGTGTGGTTCTGAGACACAAACTATGATAAGATCATTTTGTTGATGTCCAATGCCTTTCTTTCATCTAATTTATGTATTCCCCTATAAATGATTTAAAGCACAAGCAGGCCAAGGCCCATAGGAATTCACTTATCACTATTATTCATTACTCTAAAGTGATTCAATATAAATTCATTTGTCTGATCTACGTTGAGTAACAGAGAAGTGGGCAGGAACAGTGTGACAAATGACAGAATTTCTTTTCAGATAAGTTATTATTTGCTGAAAGATTTTGTAAAAGGATTTTTTTTATTTGCTCAATAGATTTTCTTTTACTCCACAACTCCTACATGTGTAAGTAAACATTCTGATATCATGGTTATTCTAGTCTCTTTGAAATGCATTTGTTAAATCCTACAAGAAATATGCAAGGACCTGAGTTCAATTCACCAATTTATCATCTAAGGAACAACAGAAAGTTATAAATTTAATTGCCTTTGTTGACTGATGACCATTTTGAACCTGCACAAATATTAGCCCGGTGCACTCGATTGCGCACTTACCCTGAATTTTTATCCTGCAAAACAACAATCTCAGTTGACACTCCAATACAATGAATGCTGCTCTTAACAGAGTTTCTGTCCTTCAGAACAGACATTGAATTGAGGTCATACCTGCCTCTGGATGTTACAAATCATTCAGCAGTATTCAAGGAAGAGAGGTGAGTCTCTTTGTTATCACTGACATTTGTAAAACACGACTGGCTCAGAATGGTTATGTGCGTGACTTCATAATACTTGCTGGATTCCAAGAAAAGATAATTAATTATATAAAGGGCAGCAACATATTTTGACAATGTGATAATGTAATTGCAATACTCTGAGTAATCATTTTTATCATGCTTGAGACCAGATGAGTCACAATTGACTCTGTATGATGGTTATTTTGCTTGTGAGAGATTAATCTCAACTATGAGAAGTTTTTTTTTCAAATTCAAGCAATTTACGTAGTTCCGTTATATTTAAAGCTGGCTAAGATATTGAGATTATGCAGGGTGAAGTCCAATTATGTCATATTACTTTGTTGGTCCCAAAAACTGTCTCACAAAAGGCAAGAGTGAAATATCTTCCTGTATGAGCTCTAATTAGGCACTCTTCCAGTTTAGATTACAAACTGAGCTGAATTAGCCATATAAATACAATGGCTGCAAGAGCAGATCAGGGGCTGCAAGTATGACACCTCCTGACTCCTGAAAGCCCTATCCACCATCTACAAGGCTCAAGTCAGGAATGTGATCATTTGCCTGCTTAGGCATACCTCCAACAACCCTCAAGAGCTTGGCACAATCCAGGACATAACAGCCCACTTGACTTGGCATCAAATCCAGACACATTAACTCTTGCACTACCAGTGCATAGCAACAAGATGTACCATCTACAAGAAGCACTGTAGAAATTCGCTAAAGCTCTGTAGATATCATCTTCCGACCCCTCAGCCACTACCATATAGAACAAGAGTGGCAGATACATAGGAACACCAATACAGCAAGTACCACTCTAAGCCACACACCATCCTGACTTGGAAATATATCAGCATTCCTTCAGTGTTGCTGCATCAGTTTCATGGAACTCTGTCCTTAACGACATTGTGAATGTACGTAGACAAAATGGACCGTAGTGGTTCAAGAAGGTATTTACCATTATTTTCTCAAGAGCATTTGGGGATGAGTAATAAATGACTTAGATTTAGATGTACTTAATATTGTCAATTGTACCTAGCTACAGTTAAAAATGGATAATGTTGCCACATTCTGATGCCATCTTGTATTAACAGAATAAATTGTATAAATGGTAAAATACTTAAAAAAAAGTTGAACACCTTCAAAAGCTCATCTTTCCCTCTCCGTGGACTTCACACTCTCTGCTCCTCCAATGGCCACTGTCCAACATCATCCCCACGGTCCTGGCAATGTGCTCCTTTTCTGCTGCCACTGGCACTATCACTTCCACATCTGCTGCCTCTGAACTGGAGACGGCCACACTGCATGGGTCTTGCACCTGCTGGCTCAGCCAGCAAAGCCCACACCCCTGAATGAATAAAAATATCCTTAGTCATTAATTTGGTTGCCATTCTGTGAAGTGGTCCATTAGATCACACCTGTTCCACAATATCAAATAACCATGAGACTAAAAACTGTGCTATATGTAGGAAGAAGGATGCTGCCACTATAACTCTTTCCTTTGTGTCTAAGGGGTACAGTGGTAGAATGTTAACCACAATACAGTATTAACAAGAAGAGGCTCTTTTCATAACAAAATATAGTCTATTGCATGATTGCAATTTGGTGAAGGTTACATTAGTTTGTGAGATATTGCTACCTAGTCTATGAGGAGATATGCCTGCAACCCGCAAGATTCCAAGGTGTTCTGCCTTATCCTCACCCAAGTTTGTATGACAACATCAGATTGGGTGGAGAATAATGCCACCTCCAAAATTAACCCTTTCAGAACCATAAGATACAACATCTTATAATTACATTTGCCACTATCCAATCACCCCCAGTCTCTGGCTTCATAAATCAAAATGGACTGGAGGTTTCACAATTCTTCCAGAACACGTTGTCTTCAGACTTGGAGGTTTGGTGGGCCTTTCACATGAAGACTGTTAACCTTGATTCTGATCTTGAACTTGTGTGGTTTCTAAACTCTGTGTACACTCAGGGATCATCTATCTCTTGGATAAATTTTGCAGAAGACAGCATTCTTGTTAATCCAGGTGTTTGATCCATTATCTCAGTTGGAAGACCTTTAATCTTCTGAATGTCTTTCATGGAGGAGCTCTTCCCTGCTGAAAGGCAGTTATCACATAAGACTTAAGAGACCTTTTAATCTCATGAATATCAATCATGGAAGATGGCTGTTCGGTGGAAATGATTACGTTTTCCTTTGCAGTATCCTAGATTTCAGACCAGGAAATCTCTTCTTTTCAACCAAGTTCTGAATCTGTGCCAAGTTCTGAATCTGTGAACATTGATCTTGCTTTCATGGAGTTGTGTGCAACTGCTCATCATTTTGTGAACATAATTTTTATTCTCACTCTGCTAATGGATCTAAGCTGCAGGATGTAACAGTTGCCTTGAACTTGATGATTAGGCTTGAAATCTTCATCCCCGCTCTGTGGTTGTTGGACTGGTGCACCAGATATTTTCTTGCTTTCAGCCATGTTACTGGAGGATTGCTGCTTACATAGCATTATCTCTGTCACTCGCACTGATAATTATGTTTTGGAAGACAAATAATTGAAATTTTCCATTTGATTTATCTTATCATCTGATATCGAATTCAAATTTGCGGTAATAATTTGCTGTGCAGAAGACTTCAGTTAAAAGATTTCTTTCCTGAGTTGTACTGCTCATTCTTCTTTGAGTATTGACGTCTGCTTGCTCTTTTTTACCCTTGATCTGACTTCACTTCTTAAGACAGCAAGGCCATTAATTACTCACTTAACTCTCTGGAAATTCTTCTTTGTAGGCAAAGATGAGAAGTGGTATTAAAGAGATCAATTCTGAATACTATTTTAAACTATAAGAGTATAAGCCAAGGCAACAAGGTCAAAATGAATAAAAATTTACATTAGGACTTGCCTTCATTGGTCAGAACATTGAGTATAGGAGGTGGGAGGTCATGTTGCGGCTGTACAGGACATTGGCTAGGCCACTTTTAGAATACTGTGTACAGTTCTGGTTGCCATTCTAGAGGAAAGATGTTGTTAAACTCGAGAGGGTGCAGAAAACATTTACAAGGATGTTGCCAGGCCTGGAAGATTTGATTTATAGGGAGAGGCTGAATAGGCTGGGGCTGTATTCCCTGGAACATCAGAGGCTGAGAGATGACTTTATAGAGGTTTATTAAATCTTAATGGACGTGGATTGAATACATAGCCAAGCACCTTTTTCTAGGTTGGGGGAGTCCATAACCAGAGAACATAGATTTAAGGTGAGAGGTGAAAGATTTAAAAGGGACCTAAGGAGTAACTTTTTCAGCAGAGGATGATGCATGTATGGAATGAGCTGCCAGAGAAAGTGGTGGGGGCAGGTACAATTACAACATTTAAAAGACATCTGGATGGGTATATGAATAGGAAGGGTTGAGAGGAATGTGGGCGAAATGCTGGCAAATCGGACTAGGTTAGATTCGGATGTGTGGTCGGCATGGATGTGTTGTGTCGAAGGGTCTGTCCCTGTGCTGTATGACCCTATGACTTTATGACTCTATAACAGTTACCAGGAGATTTTGAATACTTGGAATGAACTTTGGACAGAAGTGAAAGGTGCAGCTACAAATCTTAGAAGGTATTTAAGAAACAATTGAATCATTATGGTAGTAGGGAGCAGAATATTTCTAATGTTTCATGGATGTCTTAAGTATAAAACCCACTTTAAATGAAAAATATATGCATTATTTGAGCAATTATTCCAGTTTAATTCAAATGATGCCTTTGTAGAAAAAGAAAGAAAAAATAAGATTTAATGCGTTCTGGCTTTCCTATTGTCACAAGTATGGCATTGTACCTTCAAGCCACCTATTCATTTGCAGCTATTTCCAAGATAGAGCTGAATCAAGCAGAAGCCTGTAATAACTGTCCTTTACCGTCTGATAGGATTAGTCGTCCTTGTACTGAGCCATTGAAGTGTTGCATTCTTTTCAGGATAATGGATAATTCTCACCCATATAAGTATAATTGAATGTCCCCACGCAAAGGCATGTTCAGTGTTATGGGGCAGGTGTGTGATCAGGCAGGAAGGTGCCGTGGTTGTCATCCTGTCATCTACCATCCCGTGCCTAATTTATTCCAGGGTGGGAAGACTTGAGGATGGCTTCCCTACCGAGAGGTCAATTGAAGCTGTTTATTTAGCGGTGACTTGAGGGCCTCATTCTGCTAGAGCTAATATTTAACCAGCAATGGACAGGGACCATGCCATGCTATGCCAGCCAACTGACCGTCAATACTTGCTGATGGGCTTGCAGCCCAGAAAGTGGTGCCCCAATTTGGGAACTCTGTAGTGTACTGCCTGTTTTCGGAAGTGGGACATCTGCCCTTCGACAGTGGGAAAGCCCCCAGTTACTGCTGCAAACCTCCACACTGGCAAGGTCAGTGCCTGACTGTGATCACACTCAATCAGGCCTTTTTGAAATGGCCACAGTGAAATGACCACTGGTGGATGGTCTTCCCTCCACCAACTGTTGAATTCCACCAAATTTGGTGAGCTGTCTGAATGTTACAGAGTAACTCAGTCAACTAAAAGTTCAAAGAGTTTAGTTATATATTTATTATGGAGCATTTAATACTGAATTTACTAATGAATATTAATTAGTACTTCAAATAGCAAGGAAATACTCTGATCTAACATTTCAGAAGGTTGAAATATTGAAATAGTCTTGATATTCCAAACAGTAATGCAGTGATCTGTTTGGAGCTTGTACAACTGATGAACAATGCAGATTTTCCAGTTGATGTTTGCCAGTCAGAACACCTTTTTGCAAGAATGACAAGTATGCTTACAATCGACATTTGTTTGCCATTTTACATCCACATAGGAGAAGCCTTGAAAGTCAGATAAATATTTGGAGCTTGTAACAATGAGTTTGCTTGACTGGAACTTACGAACAAAAAACAAATCATCTATCTATCTGGTACATCTATGTGACAGCCTAAACATCCTATAAAAGGAACCCTACTGTAATAGATTTTAAATTAATGTCTTCATGTTGTGCAGCTTTCCTCCAGTAACATCTATAATCAGCTGGTAGCAGACGTCGCATATTTTAATTGCATGCATGAAGATTTGCATTGCAATATTGAGGGAAGCAATAGTTTATTAATATATTAACTGTCAAAAGTGTGGGCTTTTAATTGCACTCTTAGTTATAATGTATGCCATTAGATCCTCCGTTAGATATGCTAATTATAATGTATAGTAAAGGGTTGTCACTTCAAACAAAATTCAAAAAATGAACTAAAAATAGAAAAAAACTGGAATTCCTCAGCTGGTTAGTGTGCCGCTCTGAACATAATACAGAGTTATCTGTTCAGATCAATGACCTTAACAATCACCCAAGCCATTTTCCACTTCATTTGGATGTTGAAGATGGACATGTCTGAATACCTAATGCTGTCTCATCCTGATGGCCGCCTTTATGTGTGGATGCATCAAGCTGTGCGTAAACCCTCGGTACACAAAAACCAAGCGTCACTACATTATAAGGTTCTACCTGACCCTGATATTGCAAAGGATGGGTCTGTCCTCGGCACCGTGGAACATTCCAGGTAATTGGTCTGTTCCATATCACCTGTCCCTTGTGGAAACATTTGCAAAGAAAAACACCTTTGACCATAAGTCCATCATGAAGTGGCCAGCACATAGCATCCTCGAGACCCTGTGAGCAGGGGAGAAGGTGAATCCTGTCAGGTGGTTCCCTGAGCAGACTGTCAGTCATTTGGGAGGTTGCGTCATCACCAGAATTTTCCAACAAGCACCAAGATATCGCTAGGCAGATGGTGAGAAAGGCACGACCTGTGAGATTCTTCTTGTATGCCGGGTTTCTCTGTGCATTGGCACGCTGCCCTCAAAGGAGCTGTGGGTGGGTAGAGACTGACACACATCTCCTTTTGGAATGTATATTTGCAAAGGAGGTCTGGAGAGAGATGCAGTGGCTTTCGTTGAGGTTTGTCCCGAGCAGCTCCATGAGGCAGGACTCTGTGCTATACAGTCTGTTCCCCAGGACGCATACTGAGACAAACATCAACTACACCTAAAGGACCGTCAACTCAGAGAAAGATGCTCTTTGGTCTGCCCAAAACTTGTTGGTCTTCCAATGCAAGGAGTTGACCTCGACCGAGTGTTGCTGACTTGTACATTTCAAGGTTCAGGACTACGTTTTGAGAGTGCAGTAAAGCTTGAGGCTGCCAAAGCACAGTGAGGAAAGGCCACCATCTAAGATCTTTCTGCCAAGGTACAATAGGAGCCTGTTCAGTTGTCTCAGTATCTCAAAATAAACATAAATATTTTCCTGCCAAAGTACAAAATGCCTTTTGATTTACAACTGTAGAAAAGGTCCAAGAAATGTCAAAATTTCATTGTTTCCTTTTTTTTCTGCTGATTTAGAACATTGTATGCATATATAGATGATTTCTAGGAATAAAATATACCTTCGAAATTAAACAAAATGACCTTTAATCAAGGGATGGCCTCAGCTATTTTCTAGTGCTGTTACAATATAAAATCAAATATATGCACCCTGTGTATTTGCTCAGTTGGATAGCGCTTAACTTGATATCAATGGAAGTAACATTTGGGAGAGATGTAAATCAGACTTGTGATTCACTCACAACAAACAATTCGCAACAAACAACTGCACCTCTCAGTCGCGAACCATTTCAACTCCCCCCTCCCATTCCTCAGACGACATGTCCATCCTGGGCCTCCTGCAGTGCCACAACGATGTCACCTGAAGGCTGCAGGAATAGCAAATCATATTCAGCCTGGGAACCCTGCAGCCCAATGGCATCAATGTGGCTTTCACAAGCTTCAAAATCTCCCCTCCCCCAACCACATCCCAAAACCAGCCCAGCTCGTCCCCGCCTCCCTAACCTGTTCTTCCTCTCACCTATCCCCTCCTCCCACCTCAAGCCCCACCCCCATCTCCTATCTACTAACTTCATCCCACCCCCTTGACCTGTCCATCCTCCCTGGACTGATCTATCTCCTCCCTAACTCCCCACCTACACGCACCTTTACTGGCTCCATCCCAGCCTCTTCGACTTGTCTGCCTCCTCTCCACCTATCCTCTCCTCTATCCATCTTCTATATGCCTCCCCCTCTCTCCCTATTTATTTCAGAACCCTCTTCCCCTCCCCCATTTCTGATGAAGGGTCTAGGCCCGAAACGTCAAGCTTTCCTGCTCCTATATGCTGCTCGGCCTGCTGTGTTCATCCAGCTCCACACCTTGTTATCTTGTGATTCACTTACACCCATTTTGAGTTACTGCATTGTCAAAATGACCCTTAAGTCTCGTCTGTCTGTATCTTGTTGGACGCAGTGTTACAATCTTGGGTACCACATTAAAGTTAGAATTTTTAGGTCTAATTTCCTGATATCACTGTTTCTGGTCTACATGGAAAGGACAGATTGTGAGTAGCAAATGTGAGTAGCAAATCTGGGACTGGAAAGCCAGAAGCATTGTGCTGTCACTGAATGGTAAAATTAAAATTAGCCAAATCTGATTAAATTCATATTACAAATTAAAAATTATGCTAGTCTTATCAAAGAATCTCAAGAAGGCTTAATCATCACTCTGCTCCATTCTACTCCGTTTGAATTAAATAGTTGGTGCAGGACAAAAAGCAGTAGAAAAAAAATGTGTGACTACTTCTCTGGAAATGTCATCAGTATTCACTGTTCTTATTGACACATGCCAATGGTACATCAAGGCCCATTGTACATGAGCCTACCAAGGGGAAAGATGCCAGGAGAGAAAACAAAATTAGTGGTTATATTTCCATGCTTGGATTTGAAATGCTTGCAATTGGTATGAGGAAGGGAAAACTAAGGAAATAAATTTTAAAACAAAGAATGATAAGCTGATCAAAATTCCCTAAATGTTATTACTAAATCGAGATGCTGGCAGTTTTGTTTGGTCTCTAAAGGCCAGTGTTTTATACTGAGTGTTTAATAAGCAGCAGAGAACGAACAGCCCATGACCACATTTTTGCAAATAACTTCATTATTAAATGCAAGTTCAAATTTTCTGGATGTGAATATGTAATCTAACATACATTTTTCTTTTCTGAGCTATCATATTCAACACTTTTTCAGACTCTTGTTTTAAATGTTGTATTTACAAATGTGCCAGAGTCTCAAAATGAAACAAATTCCTTTCCCCCATGAATTAATAATGATGTCAAATTGCAAGAAGCCAAGCCAAATCAAATTGACTTGCCCTCTGACATAGTAATTAGCTGTGTTGTACTGAAGTCATCAGACTGCAAATCTGTTTAAATCTTCTTTAATTGTTGTATCTAGACCACCCAAAGAAAGTAGCATTTGATTTTCCTTTTATTAATGAAATAAAATTATTATTATGAAATTAAAAGTATGACTATCCTGTGCAATAGAACTGCGTCAGCTTTGCGGTACAGAGAATTGAACTTGTTTCTGTGCACCAGGGAATATCATTTTTAATTCAATTTGATTAACCACAATATATAAAAAGAAACCAAGTATTGTATATCTTTTCTGACAAGCAGCTCAAGGCCAGTAATTTTAGTGTGTTTGTGTCGACATACAGATTTACAGTGATGTAAACTTCTAAAATGATTTATTTTAAGAAAAATGTAATTATTACATCGGTATCATGTGTAAATAGTTTTCTGCAGAATGGATCTTTGTATAGAACCGGGAATAAAGAGAATGCATGCCATAAAAACGTTTGAACAGAATTCATTTGCCACATTCATCTATCACTACTATGTATTTGAATAGAATGTATTTTACTGCTAACATAGATATGTAAAGGGTCAATGTGATCAGGTTTTCTGTTTGTAATAGGTGCGTGAGTTAAGATTGTCTACAGCTTTGTGAGAAGATGTTCATGATCTAATCATGATCTAATTTAATTCTGTCTTGGTTCACGTGGTATGACACTTTTCTGAGTCCTAAGTTTTCAATACCCACTTCTGTACCTGAGAGGAGGTTAATATAGTAGTGGGCACTTCATTTCATAATGTAAAGACAGCCCTATTCGACTGTTCCTTGAGTCATTGTCATATGAGGCAGCTCACTTTTTTCCACTGCTTTCTGTCCTGTGTTAAATATTTAATTCCAAGTAGAATGCAGCTCTGCATCCATCAAATACAGTTGCTTCGGTAAAGGAAGGCATTTCTCCGTGGACATGCTATTAGCTCGAGTTCAGAATCGGCATCAGCGGGACTAGTAGGGACTGCCTTTGGACTTCTCCAATCTTTTGATATTTCTGTCTTGGGTTATACTCTAAGAACTTATGTTCCTGTGGACCTGGCTGTCAGTGCATTAGCAGCAGTTAAGCTTTTCCGCCAAATCAAGGTGCGTGAGGGAAAGCATCTACTAGTTTATGGCGGATGCAAGATGTCCCATTGCTCCGTTTGAGAAACAGCAGGGCATTCTAGTGGAGAGTTGCTTATGTTCCTCCTTCAAAAACACCAACAATGTAGGAAATCCAAGGCCTTTTTGGGAGGCTAGGCATCTCTGCAACACTATCCAATAGGCATGTCCTGTTTCCTATATGGAGTAACTATTCTGAAATCAACAATGGCCGTTAAAATAGTGGGAAGTGCAGACAGGACTGATGCTGTTAGCTGGCTGTGACAGCGTTCAAGATACATCTTCACATGCACTGCTGATATCACTGCATTCTCTTTGGGGAGATGACATCAGTGCCACTGCATACTCATCTTTATTTAATGCTAATTTGTTTTTAAAAGCACCCCCTTTGCTGTTTTAGCCACTTTCTCACATAGTAACTCTTCCCAACTCCTTATACCGGTTCTGTCAGGGATGAGAGCATGAGAAGCCACCTTAGTGAATCCCTCACACTATCTGTCTTGCTCCTGGCAGAGTCTTGTTTGTAACAGGCAGTTCATGCTGCTGTTCCATCATTGGGCAGTGACATTGCATTGACACACTGTGTTCTTGCACTGTGCACATGTTCCTTACTCCACCCGGTTGGTGACGTCCACAATAAGTGCAGACTTCCCTCTACAACAATCCTGGTTATACTTCCAAACAAGAATTAATTTGATGTAAAATGCCTCTAGACATCGTGAGGTTATGATAACTGCAAAGAAGGCAAATGTCGGAACTCATTTTGCCAATTTTTGTTCGTGAGTTAGGCCCAGAAAGTACTATGTGATAGAGTCCAGACTAAAGAAAAACAGACTTGGTTCTCAATATTGACAGCCCATAACATGCAGGGAGATGGTTAAATGTGAAAAATAAATCAGAACACAAGAAAAAGGAGTAAGAGTACAAGTAGTCCATCAAGCATACTCCACCATTCAATACGATTATGACTGACCTTGGGCTTCAACTCCACTTTGCTGCATATTCCCCAAATCACTCAATTTACTGAAAGACCAAAAATCAATTTATCCCAGCCTTAAATGTATTCAATGATCCAACCCTGAGAGTGAAGACATTCCTCCCCAGCTCAGTTCTAAATGATTAGCTTCTTTCCCTGAGACTGTACCCTCCATGCTTTAGATTGCCTGACTACCAGAAGCCTTTTTTTGTAGCATTTATTCTATTAAGTCACTTTGGAAGCTTGAAATTTTCAAAAAGATTGCCTTTCATTCTTATAAACTCAAGAGAATGTAAACCTGATTTGCACAGCCTCACATCATAAGACAACTTCCCCAACCCAGAGACTAATTCAGGAATCCTTCACTGTATGCCCCCAATGCAAGTATATCTTTCCTTAGTGTGGAGATCAAAGTGACACACAAGAAGTGTCCAGACATCATTACAAATGCACCTACTATCATTTTTACTGCAATGGGTTTTAAGCTGCGCATGTCCCACTATGGAGAGATGGGGCAATTCATAAATGTATTTAGATTCAGATCATGCTCTAAATGTACACTGGAACTCTGACTTGAAGTTGTAATTCAGATTTCCTTGGGGATGAGGAACCTAGACATTGAAAGAGATTGAGAGTTGTTGGCTCACGCATGAACTGCCTTTTCCAGAACTCCAAAAGTTCTCAGCTCAGCACCATAAGGAATGTTTAGGTCCCACTCTATCAACTGCATACATCTTCACTCCACTGCTGTGTTTGCAAACTTTCTCCTGTGTCCAGGCCCCACTGTCTGCTCCATATCATGATTAAGGCAAGCTTCTACACCCCTTCCCTTGGCATATTTTCAAGGATTTACAAGCTGATAACCAATCTGCTTGGCTGCCGAAATACTATACCTTCTTTGACCATCAAGTCATGGAGTGTGTTCAAAGCTTCTGGTTCAGAGACAGGGATAGTAGCCACTGCGGCACAAGACCCATAAGCAGTTAAAGAAGAGATGTTTTAAACATGGACAAGAAATTTATTGTGTTTCCATAGATTCAATAATCTAAAATATAATACGTAGGATTAGAGCTTTGAAATATCTATTTCTAATGTTATGGATTCTGAAATTTATATTGGCCAAAACTTAAGTAACAATCAGGTAGCTGAATTTCAATTGTGAGCTCTTACGTGGAGTTAAATTATTGCTTCTTACAAACAAAAAAGAAACTTGTGGTTTGATTGATGGCGAAATTGTGTGATCAATTAGATTCAAGAGTCTCATGCTTTTCACATTTCCCCGATGTGCTTTTAGATTTGCTAAAATTAAAAACAAAGGGTCAGAATGCAACTCAGAATGGAATGATTTTGTGCCACGAACTGATGCTATTTCCATGAATGTCAAACTAGCAGTTGGTTTTGTTTGACATGTTTTGATGCTGTGCATTACAGGAAATTCAAGGCCATCGGTTCCCAGTTATTTCTACTGTCTGTTTCCTTCTTTCTTAATCTTTTCAGTAACACAGGACACAATCACTATAAATAAAACCATCTACACTTGTATGGATGTGAAGCTGTTACTTCTGTTTCAAAATTTCTATTCTATGAAACTTGAACATCAAGCACAATATAAAAAAGGCAACTTTTTGGAATATGTACATTTTAATACTCATCAAAATAACAATCAAAATAGGATAACTAATTTTCAGCTTGCAGCTTTTTAATTTTCATGTGATACTGCTCCATACATTGATCTTATAGTGACATCTTTCAAACAATTTCTGTGAATTCTGGTGAATGGCAAACATATTCAGCTATCAGCCTTCAATATGAGCAAGTGTACGGATTCTCATCACCAACAAAGTTCCTCGGCAGGAGATTCAATTACAGAATAAACCAGGAAGATTCAAAACCAATGGAATTGAAAGAAAAATGAACATTTATTCACATTCTAAGATGTTTTTGCACAATTAACTCCTTAATTATTCAATGTTGAATTAATATCAATAGAACTGATGATCAGATTGTTTCTACAATGGACACCAGATCCACAATCACCACCCCGCTCTGGTTGGCCGAGCTCGCCCTCACCCTGAGCAACTTCTCCTTTAATGTTTCTTATTTTCTTCAGGTTGGAGGTGGGGCCATGGGTAACCACATGGGCCCCAGTTATGCCTGTCTCTTTGTGGGGTACATGGAACATTCCTTGTTCCAGTCCTATTCCGGCCCCCACCCATAACTCTTTCTCCAACATATTGATAATATCATTGGTGCTGCTTCGCCCTCGCGTCTGGAATTGGAAAAGTTAATCAATTTCGCTTCCAATTTCCACCCTGCCCTCAGTTTCACATGTCTGTCTCTGACTGCTCCCCTTCCTTCCTCGACATCTCTGTTTCCGTTTCTGGCATAGACTGACCACTAATATCCACTATAAACCCACTGACTCCCACAGCTATCTGGACTATACGTCCTCACACCCTGCTTCCTGTAAAGACTCCATTCCATCAGTTCCTCCGTCTCCGTCCCATATGTTCTGATGAGGCTAACTTCAAAAAGGGAGCCTCTGAAATGTCCACCTTCCTCCTCACCCAAGGATTCCCCAGCACCATTGTCGACAGGTCCCTCATCTGGGTCTGACCCATCTCCTGCATTTCTGCCCTCACCCCTTCTCTTCCCTCCAGCAGCAGCAATAGTGTTCCTCTTGTCCTTACCTACCATCCCAGCAGCATCCACATCCAGAAGATCATCAGATGTCATTTCTGCCACCTCCAGCAAGATGCTACCACCAGATACATATTCCACTCCTCTCCCTTGTCCGCCTTGTTCAGGGACTATTCCCTCTTGGGCATCCTGGTCCACTCTTCCTTTACTCCCAACAATCCCCACAGCCCCACAACACCTTCCCCTACAACCGCTGAAGGTGTAACACCTGCCCACTTATCTCCTCCCTCTCCGGTATGCAAGAGCCCAAACATACCTTCCAGGTGAAGCAGCACTTTACCTGCATTTCCCACAATCTAGTCCACTGCATTCACTGCTCACAATGTGGACTTGTGTACGTTGGGGAAACAAAGTGTAGGCTGGGTGACCGCTTTGCAGAACAGCTACGTTCTGCCCGCAAAAATGACCCTCAGCTTCCAGTTGCCTGCCACTTTAACATATGACCCTGTTCCCTCACCAATATCCCTGTCTCCAGCTTGCTGCAGTGTTTGAGCGAACAATCCCTCATTTTCCCATGGGACCCTGCAGCCCACCCGACTCAATATCAAGTTCAATAATTTTAGGGCCTGAAGTCTCCCATGCCCTAGCCCCCTACCTCTCACACCAGGCCTTGTTATCGCATAGTCTGCCATTGCACACTACCTATTGTTAGCTACTAAACAGTCTCCATTAACAGAAATTCACCCTCCTAGCCAGATTGTTATCAACTCCTTTGTCTTTTCTCTTTAGGCTCTATCCCCACCTATTGTTAACTCCTTATCCCCCTTCCCCCACCCTCTCTTCTGCATATAAACTGACATTTCCCTAGCTACCATCAGTTCTGTGGAAGGATCACCGGACCCGAAATCTTATCTCTAATTTTTCTTCGTAATGGCTGCCAGACCTGCTGAGCTTTACCAGCAATTTCTGTTTTTGTACCAGATCCATGACACCAGTTTAATGTTTAGAAGGCAAACACAAACTTATCTTCAAGTATCTTGATGAATAGACATTCATCTTATTATCACAATATCAGATGGGTGTCTCGGGGGAGTGCACTTAACACCATGATCCCTATTTATAGTTATCCAATTCAGTTATTACACTGTCCCCATTATATTATCATTTTATGATTTAAGCCATATACTTGCAGAAAGGTTTTATTGAAATTGGTATGTATTGCAGGACAAAATCTGGTTCAGTTCACTTTTATCAAGGCTGCATAATTGTTGCTTTCAGGAAAGTTATGTTTCTAAATCCATTTGTTATACTCTATGAAGAGTACAGTATAAGGAATGAGATTTGATGCATGCAATCAAATGAGGAAACCTAATTCAGTAAAAATCTACTATTAAATTGCTATTTAAATGCAAATTTAAACAATTCAAAATTCTCCACACACTTTAACATGTTAAATTTTCAAAGAAAGTATGCAAAGTCGGAGATAACAAGGTGTAGAGCTGGATGAACACAGCAGCCAAGCAGCATCAGAGGAGCAGGAAGGTTGACGTTTCGGGCCTAGACCCTTTCTCATAAATGAGAATAACCCCAGATATGACTTTGCTCTCCTGGGGATATCTGAACAGAAAAATAGTGAATATCAAAAGCACAAACTAAACTCGTTAGATCTACATGGGCAGTACTGCCATGAACCTCTAGATCTCAGCCCTTGCCCAAGCATTGCGCACCAGTTTGTCATAAATCATCATGTACATATCCTAACTGAAGCACTTCTCTTCACATCCATGTCCTTGCTTTCTGTTACAAACATCAATGCCCCAAACATCTGCCCACTCATGAAAACCATTGGCTGGTTGAAAAACTTGCATGCTGCACCTCAGTCCCCACTCTGCGATGACCTGTTCCATTCATCAACTGCCCACCTTTCATATTAGTGCCTGACATGTTGATACTCTGAGAATGACTTCCCCGCAGATATCCTTTTGTATTAAGGAATGGGACACATGTGGTCACCAACAAGTTTCTTGTGACAAATCCCATTGGTCAAAAGGCAGACCTTAAACTACTATGACAAAAGTGGCCCTTGCTGAACAAGTTCAGGACAAACTAGGACCCCTGTACAGCCAATCTCAATTGTTGGGGCATTAACCTCTGATGTACTTTGAAAGAAACACTGACAATGCTGCATTTTACCAAAGGTATTACTACTACAGTCTAAGTGGTGGCGTTGTCATTGTAAACTTAAGAAATGAGGAAGCTAACACTTGAAATTCACCAAATATTAATGAACATACTGAACAAAATTACACTAACAACTTAAGATAAAAATTTCAGACTTAGAATGTATCTCACTTATACTCATGAGAAGCCGTAAATACACAAATGCAATAGCCCTTTGGAGGTAAACTAAATCTGTCCAGATATAGCACTTCTTTTCAGTTAACAAAAACCATGGTTTCCTGATGCATGGCTCAACCAGTTAGAGTTGACTTACCTCTATAAACTGAAACAAAAAAAGCACTGCTCCTTGGTGTATTCTCCATGGCAACACATTGGTGTG
>JAHRHZ010000069.1:19723442-19782660 GCA_024137785.1 Ginglymostoma cirratum | reverse complement strand
TTCCCCTCCCCCATTTCTGATGAAGGGTTTAGACCCAAAACGTCAAGCTTTCCTGCTCCTATGATGCTGCTTGGCCTGCTGTGTTCATCCAGCTCCACACCTTGTTATCTCATATACTGACCCAGATATCTTTTAACTTTTTACTGGACTTGCTTTTCATTTCTGATTGGTGTGTATATGTGTTGCATTATTATTTCTTCTCACAGTTAGTAACTAATAAATTCACTCTTTTGTTAACTAAGTAAAAGAGAGAGCTGAAGAAGAGTCACAGACATGAAATGTTTGCTTTCTCTCCTTAGATGCTGCTAGACCTGCTGAATTTCTCCAACAATTTCTGTTCTTATAGCAGGTTATACTAGGTCTGTTAATGTGCAATGAGACAAGATGAATTAATAAGCTCGTATTAAAGGTTTCTTAGGTAGCAGTGGCCATAATATGATTGAATTTAGCATTTGATTTGGGGAAAGAGAAATGGATCAACACAGTTTTAAACTTAAATAAGAGCAATTACGTCAGAATGAAGGCAGAACTGATTAACGTGAAGTGGGAGACCAAATGACCTCATAGGCACTAGATTTAAATATTACAATAATATGCACTGAAAAAGAAAGAAGAGAAGGAAAAGATGCGCCATCCATGACTAACAAAGGAAGTTAAATGTAGTATGAATTTCATAAAGATGAGTGGCAGATCAGAAGATTTGGACAGAGGAGAAAGACCTGTGAATAATAACAAAAAAATTAACAAGGAAGAGGAAAATAGAGTATGAGGAAAAACTAGTTAGAAATATATAAACAGTTAATTGAGTTTCTAGAGGTATTTAAAAAGGAACAAAGTGAAGTGACTGGGGAATAATAATGGAAAATAAGGAATTGGCAGATGAATTGAACATATATCTGTCTTCACTGCAGACAAATAGAATCTTAGAAATCGTCAGTAATCAGGAGGTAAAAGACAGCAAGAAACTTCAAGCAATAAAAAGGATACTGAGGAAATTATAATTAAAATCTGACAAGTCCCCTCGCCCTGATGAACTTAAAAAAAAGAGTATGCTGAAATAGTAGATGCATTGCTTTCAATTTCTCAAAACTGCCTCAATTCTGTAAAAGTCTTATCAGATTGGAAAATAGTGAACGTGACTTTTCTATTCAAGAAAGGAGGGGAGCAGAAAAAGAAACTAATGAACAGCATAGAGAGAAAGAAACTGATGGATGTGCTGTACATAGATTTCATGAAGGCAATTGACAGATTGAAACATCTAAGGTTTACTGTATAACATAAGATCTCAAATGTGCTGGATGTAATGTATTAGGAACAAAATCAGAAATTGCTGGAGAAACTCAGCAGACTCAGCAGGTCTGGCAGTATCTGTTGGAAGAAAGCAGAATTAATGTTTCAAGTCCGGTGGCTCTTTATCAGAACTCCATTTGTCAGGCACTGGACCCAAAATGTTAACTATGCTATCTTCCCATTAGAAGCTGCTAATCCTGCTGAGATTTTCCAGAAATTTCATTTGTTTTTTCAGACCCCAGGATCTGCAGTTCTTTGTTTTATTTTGTGAAGTATATTTGTATGGACAGTGATTGTTTAACTATTAGGAAACAGATTGCAGGCATAAATAAATGGTTTCTGAGTTAGCAGGATGTGACAAATGATACACCACAGGGATCAGTGATGAAGCCTTAATTATGTACAGTTTATGTCAATGACTTGGATGAAGGAACCGACTTAAGGTTTACTAAATTTGTTGATCATAATACAAAGAAAAGAAAGTAAGCTGTGAAGAGGTCAGCAGGGAGCTGCAAAGAATTGTAGACAGAGTGCGTGAATTTGGAAGATAAAGTATAATGTCTAAATTGTCAGCCTGTTCACTTTGGCAAAAAAATTGGAAAAGTAGCGTATTATTTAAATAGAAAGAAATTGCAGAACTCAAAGGCACAGAGGGATCTGGGTGTTCTGTTACATGAATCATAAAACATTGGCGTTGAAGTACAGAAAATGACTAGAAGGAAAACAAAATGCATTTGTTTATTGTAAGGGGAACAGAATATAAAGGTAAGCAAGTTTACCCACAGTTGTATAAAACATTAATGAGGCCACATCTGGATTATTGTGTACAGTTTTGGACTGCTTATTTAGGGAATGGATGTAAATACGTTTGTGGCAGTTCAAAGAAAGTTTACTCAACTGATACCTGGGCCTGTGAGCTTATCTAATGAGGAAAAGTTGGACAGGCCTGTAGCCATTAGAATCTAAAAGAAGAAGAGATAATGTTTTTGAGATATATAAGATCCTAAGAAGACTTGACAGGGTGAAGCTAGAAGGATATCTTCCCTTATGGGGCAGAGCAGGACCAGGGAGCACAGTTTAAAACTCAGGAGTCTCCGAGATGAAGATGAGGAATTTTTCTTTGAGGCTGTTGAGTCTTTGGAACTGTCATTCCTAGGAAGTGATGTAGACAGCCCCTTGAATATTTTTAAGGCAGATATAGATAGCTTCTTGAATAACAAGTGACTCAATGGTTATTGGGGATCGGGCGAAAGTAGAGTTGATTTTAAAACCAGATTGCCGTGATCTTGCTGAAGGCTGATGCAGAATGGAGAGCCCAAATGTGCACTTCCTGCCCCTAATTTGGGATTTCATATAGTCATAGTTGCAGACAATTAAGGTAGCTGGTTCTTCAAATGACTGGTTTAGATTCAAATGTCAAGGAAATTAAAGGGCAGCTGGGTGTATTTGTCAAACCGAAAATACTATTTTCACTGGAAATGTGAAACACAGAAAATGCTGGAGAGACTTAGCAGGTCTGTCAACATCTGTAGAGAGAAAAACAGAGCTGTCGAGTCAAGTCCAATGTGACTTCTTCAAAATTGTTTGAAATTAAAACTCATATCACACACAGAGCATTAACTCTGTTTGCCTGTCTCTCGGTGTTGCCAGACCTGCTGAGTTTCTCCAGCATTTTCTGCATTTGTTGAGGGTGTTAGTGATTTGACATATTAAACACCAATTTTATTGAGAGTAGTATTAAGGAAGCAAATAGAATGCTGAACTATATTGCTAAGCCAGTGGAGTACAAGTCAGAGAATGCCACATTAAAATTTCAATTGGATGTTAGAATGCAGGTTGATCATTATGTCAGTTCAGCTTATGGAAACTGTAAATTGAATAATCAGGCCATTGTGCCAATGTGAGAAAAATTAGGCTAATGACAACGAACTTTTGAGTTCTGAAGAGAGACTGAAGAAACTGGACTTTTTTAGTTATAAAATGAAAAGTATGAGGAATGGCTTTATGTGTATAAAATCTTAAATAGCATAGATCAGATAAAGTTCAAAATATAAGACTCCTAGAAGATCATTACTTCAAGATTCATCAAGTCAGAATGTTTGAGATAAAACGAACAAAATCACCTTCTTCATCTGCATTTGTTTTGTGATTATGGAGCATGAATTGGCTAAATTATTACAAACAACAATAGAGGTGTTTCAATATTTTTACTAAAATAGATTTTTGTGTGCCAGTTTTAACATATGAAGCTTTGAGTGGAAAGAGTAAACCTATTTTAATAAATGTTATTAAAAACACTGGATATTTAAATGTGCATTGGTAATAGTTTCGAAAGTTTAATAATGTGTTGGACGTTTTTAAATTTTAAGTTGTTTTTAACAGAAGAATAGAGTGATGGACTGTTGATTTACCTCTGCTGATGACTTAGAATTAGATAGAATTAAACATGATAATAGTTCACCCAACCTTAAGTTATTTTATATTATTATCATACTAAAATATATATTTGGACTAATGGTACAAAAAATCACGAATTTACCACTGAATGTGAATAATATTAGTTAATAAGTCAGTTCTTTTTACTGAGTTTCTTTGATACAATACTTGGTTGAGCATCATATTAATGGTCAAATGGTAATTGTATGCTGCTGACATAATACTATTTTATGACTATAAAATAAAATAGTATTATGTCAGCAGACTCCTATAAAACATAAAACATTTACTACTATAAAACATAAACAGCTTACATAATAACACTGGCAAAGCACATACAGTGTGTGATTTAAATTAGAAAAGCTAACTGTTCATTATATTGGATGGATTTTTATTTTTAATTAACAAATATCCTGCTCAATTTTCCCTTATCCTGATAAATCCATGGTGATATATTTTTAAGGCTTTTATGTTATTATGTTTTGCTAATGCTATCATAAAAGTCTCAAACATTTCTTTTGAACACTGCCAGTTTGTTGTCAACAGCTAATCATGTGATCCCTATCCTTAGCAAAACATTTTGCATTGACATGTGTACAACAAATAACAAAAATAAAATTCGAGCCACTCATTAGATTATCTACTTACAAAAGCCACAGTGCATATTATAACCCTCAAAATTGATGGTGCTACACAATCATTCCGACAAGATTCAGAACATTGTCTCCTACACTTCTATTTTAAGAAGGACTGATAATGATAAAAGAATGTACGTAATGCAGGACAGAGAACAACTTGCCATAGGATTGATTTCACAACAAGGTGTATTGTTCTTGGCAAGTTTTTTTACCTAAGGAGGACAAAGATTTTATATGGGAGGATGGAAGTAAGCATAAAAGACTAAGACAACTATTAAAAACAAAACATAAGATTGGTGTGCACAACTCGGTACTCTCCTGAACTCAGTCGAGCATCCTAGAATATTTAATCCAACCCTTTTGAACTACTTTTAGATAGTAAAGAAATAATAAAAATAAAATATCTCTGAGAATGTTTAAGCATAAACTGTTTGAAACACTATGGTCCTTTACTGGTTTCGTCAAATAATAATGAATCTTTCAAACACAGTTTCACGAATGTGCAGAAGTCAATGTTAACTGCCCACTAAATCAAATACAAAATGACACAGTAATAATTTTGAAAAGACCTATAAGTGAAATAAACATATTATTTAACTAAGGGCAGGCCAGATATAATCTCATTTTGATAAATTGGCAATAAATTCTGAACAAAAGTTTTTACTTTGTGATAAATCTTTGCTTCCTGCAATCTCCATCATTCAGAGGGGAAAGTATATAGGCAACATAAAGCATGTTTCAGATAGTGACATGAACATAATCACTGTAAAAGTGTAAAGGACATTAAAGGTCAAGTAGATAATTAAATTTGCATCAGTTGCAAGCAAAATGCGAAGAATTGCTGTGCTCTGTGAGAAAGAATACACCTGAGGAATTGGTATTATATTAAGTCAAAACTAATCCTCTCTAGCAGGGCTCAATGTTTTCAGTAGTTATGGTGCACAACACACTAACAATTAGCAAACTACAGAATACAGCCTGTCCATTAATCATGTTCAAAAGGATTTTTTATAAAGCAAACTGTCACAATGGTTCCCTTACAGAATCATCCCATCGAGCATTCTGGCAAATGCTGTGGACTTTCTAGAATACTTAAATCTCACTGTCTTCCTTTTGTAGTACCAAGAGAACCCTACATATGTAATTAAAAAGGAAACTAATGATTTTTCAGCAAGGGTTGAATCTGAAGTAAAGTTAAATGTATCCCAGCTGATCCCGAAGTGTATTACTCACGAAGAATATATCAGTAATTTTTCATATTGATAGTTCTTGAGACCTCAAGTGAACCATCAGTTAGTAAAGAAATAAATCAAACTATTCAGATGAGGAATACAATGAACACTGATACTATACCATCTGAGCCAGCTGACATGTTGGCAATTGCTTATTTAATGTTGTATTAATAAAACCCTTTAACACTTGGTCTGTTTTGCTTTTGAATTAAAAGGAGTCGTTTTCTTTATTGGCTAATTCTCCCTAAATCAGGATTGGGGATATTTGTGTCAAGGTCACATTGCAATGAAACAGGGAAAATATACCATGTGCCCTGCAAATATCTTGACAGAAGAACTTGCAGATCAGGTGATAACAGTATGATGAAATGGTGCCTTAACTCCAAGGTTTAGCAGCAGGTTTGATGCAATTGAGCTTAACATCTTTGAAGGTGACCTTCCTGATGTTCATTCCTTGCTCTTGTCAATGTTTGTCCAATGTGACAAGGCAGATGGTAGTTTGCAATAGTATAGTTTGATTGATCAGGGACTGTCACATTAATGCAGGTGGAGTTTAGCCAAGCCAAAATACAAAACTGCATAACATTAAAAAAAAGTCCCATTTGATACCTCTGAATAGAGCAGAAACCACGATATCTGCCTTCAATCGTCCAGCATGCAGTGCTGGAAAAGGATTAGATAATGAATTACTTGTCACTCAGAATAGATGTAATATTGAAATGGCAGATGAGAACTGTGTTTCACAGTGAGTGGTTTTACAGAAATAAATATATATACAAGAATTTATAAAACACTGCATTCATCACTTACAATGCAAAGTTCAGAAAAACATGACCAATTTTATTTTTTTTAGAAAACACCTGGCTTTTTTGTATTTTAAATATTTTATGATATTCTTATGAAAAGCTGAGCAGGCTTTCTGAAGTGTCAGCAAGCTGTGGCTATGCAGATGTGTGTCTGTGCTTTATTTGTTCAAGTTATGATGTGGTTCTCTGCGGTGGAAGATATTTCGTGTCTGTCACTCACCATGATAGCTGTTTCTCTATTAAACTCACTGTAACTTGTCAAAAAACACCATCTGTGAGCATTCTATTATACTTGCCGACTACTCTAATTTCACTCGTGCATCATATTTCTAGCAAATAGTGATGAATAAACACAGGTGGGAATTTGCAGCCTTAAGACTGTCTTTGGTACCTTCAAAATATGAAATATAAAAGACATATTGCACAGCCCTAATTTTGAAATGTTCACAAGAGTGACAATTTATTTGTTCAGGATGGTGACAGAATTTAGTTAAATTGTAGTTTGAATAATGTTTTTGTAAATGTTCGCTCTAATTATTTTTGTTTAGTTCCTTAGTTATGAAATGTTTGACCGCATAGAAATAAAATAGACATTTACACTTCCGAGAAATGACTTCTATTACCTCGGACATCCCTAGAGATTTATGCTATTTGAAACAGTCTGAAATATGGTTCACAATAACAGCTTCACTCCTGGAGTATAATACAACTTTTAGTTTCCTCTTTCCATTAATTCGAACTTTTAAGTGCAGCTGCTGCTGATTGTTTTTTTTTGCTGTAGCTGTTGTATGAAGCCATCAGACCAATACTAAAAAAGATTTGTTTCCTATTGAGACAAATGGAAAATGAGATACTGAAAGGGCAACATGCTGAAACTACCTTCCAGGCAAGACAAATCGCTGCAGGATCTGCCTCGCCTATACATGGGGGTGATTGCATTAGATTAACAAGCTTCTGCTATTTTCAAGAAATTTAAAGTTGCTGGAACATTGCAAAGTGCTCCCATACCAGGGCTAGTGATAGAGAATAAATTTCATTGTTAATATCCAGTTGTGTGATACATCTGTGTTTAAGCTAAGCATACAAGGCTGTTGACCTTGAATATTGCAAAACTACAATTTCATTAAAATAACAACCAACTTGAACTGATAATGAATGTAATACTTTTGTAACATTCCACAATATTTCAGTTCAGTCTAATAATTGGCTGGAAGAAAGTGGTCTGGCTGTTTCTTTCCGACTTACTGTCAACAGGTGGTAAAAGATGAAATGCTGTGATTTCAGTGGCCAGTGTGGTCCATACGTGGTGAAGATGATTAGAGGCATTCAAGTTATGGTGCTGCAGCCATATGTTAAAAATTAATCAGACAAGAAAACAGGTTATGAGAAGGTCCTTGAACTAGAACAAAGAAAAGTTGACGAGGATGCTCACTTGACATAGATGTATTATTTAAGATTCACAAAGGATATTATCGAAGCTGCCTGAAAATGTTGATAGCAATAGGTGGAAGGAAGGTAAAGAAGAATGGGTATTGTAGGGGGTTCGGCAGCTTTCATTTCATCTTTCAAACCCATTACTACTTCCATCTAGAAGGACAAAGGCAGCAGATATATTGGGAACACCACCACCTCCAAGCTCCCCTCCAAGTCACTCGCCGTCCTGACTTGGAAATATATCGCCGTACCTTCACTGTCGCTGGATCAAAATCCTGAAATTTCCTCCCTAATAGCATTGTGGGTCAACCCACAGCTGGAGGACTGCAGCGTTTCAAGAAGACAGATCACCACCAACTTCTCAAGGACAACTAAGGATGGGCAAGAAATAGTGGCCAGCCAGCGATGCCCATATCCCACAAATGAATTTTTAAAAATGAACTAATGCTTCCACTTATGCAAGGCCTAGAAAGAGTATAGTCTACAGGCTGGTAAATTCCAGATTGGGAAAGCATGTGGAAATAAAGCAAGATTATAAAGTATGGGGAAAAGTGAATTTATTTAAGGGATAATTGTAAAGAGATGTTCAAAATCAGGAAATCATGGATGTGTTTGATCCTTCAAATTAATGTTCATTTATGAAATGTTCAACCCATATCCAAATCATTATTTTATGCAGGTGGCTGCAATCCTGCATTCATAGCAAAGGTAACAAGGGGTGTAGATTGGAGATAGGGCTTGAATGTTGTGACCACAATTATCAGGTTCCCTGTGAGAATGTAAAGATTGCACGATCACCCAAATTGAGTAGCTATCAAATCAAATATGTTAAGAAGAATTAAACACCTACAACAGAATTTAAACACTGTTCAGTACTTAGTAACATTTTAAACAGGAGATACTTAACAGCGCATTAATCAGTTGCTTAGAATGCTGTGCAACACTGCTTATCTGCTTAACTGTGCTGCTGATTGACACTATTGCATGCTGATAAACCAGAGGTTGGCAATGGGGTGAAAAGAATGGTAATCCAGCACAAACAGATTAGTACAACTGTTAGAAAACACACACATTTCATGCATTTAGTTTCAGAAGGCTTTTGTTGTGCAATGCTAGTGTCCCTACCTGTAAACTAGGAGGCCTGGGTTCAAGTCCTATCCTGCTCCATAGGTGTATAATAACATTTCTGAACAGGTTGATTGGAAAATATATCTATTTAGTTTCCGCACATTGCAATTTAAGTGGCCTCGCTAAACTAAAATCAGTGACAGGTAATGTAAGGCAGATAATTTACAGATATTTAAATATCATTAATTATGGGTTTTTGAATTTTGAACTAGTGGCATATGTTTTTTCTGTTTGTCTTAAGGAGTATAATGAATAACGTGTAGCTACTTGGTGCACTGTTCAGAATATCCTGTTTAAACTGCTAATAAGTGTTAAACAGTGTTTAAATTCTATTGTTGGTATTTAATTCTTCTTAACATATATGATTTGATATCTACGTAATTTGGGTGATTTGCAATCTTTGCATTCTCACAGGGAGTCTGATAATTCAGGTCACAACATTCAAACCGTATCTCCAACCCAAATCCCTATGACCTTTTCAATGAATGCAGGATTGCAGCCACCCATTTAAAATGATATCATTAGAATTAAGTTACAAATTTCATCGATGAACATTAACTTGAAGGACAAAACACATTCATAATTTCCTGGTCCTGAGCATCTCTTTCCAATTTATCCCTTAAATAAATTCACTGTTCCCAATATTTTACGATCTTGTTTTATTTCTGCTGCTATGGAGATCTTGCATTTTAAAACTATTTATGAGATTTTGTGGTGACTAATAGGAATTTATTTACCTTCAGTGAGTTTACGGTTGAATAAAGTGAACAGTGTGGTGCATTAAGCTTTCAAATAGAAGATTATAGTATTTTGAGGGGCTTGGCGGGGTCACAGCTCTAGCTTGAAAAAAAAGTTTTTGGGCTTCAGTTCAGCCGTTTGAGGGGTGTTGGCTAGAAAGGGACACCATCTTAGGACTGTTAAGAAAGAGGTTACACCAGTTTAAAGAGCTTCATTTGGACCTTCTAGAACAGGAGTGTTTAGATAAAAACCTGAGAGAGTTATTTGAAGCTCAGAATATCTAAGCTCAATTGTATGAAGTATCCCGGAAGAAGCTGTCAGATTCGCAAGACAGGGAACTGAAACCACAGTTAAGTTATGCCCCATAACATGAAAGAGAAGGGCATTATCTCTGGTGCAAGTGCTGTAAATTGGTGTCTTTGGTAGACAGTGACATAGTGCTCATGTCATTAGACTAGTCATTGGCGTGGCTTGGAATTCCACAGTCACAAAGGGTGAAATTTGAATTTATAAAATCTGGAATTAAGAAAAACAGTTGGACTGCTGGTGACGTGCAACTACTGTCAATTATTGTAAAACACTATCTGGTTCGCCAATGTCCTTTAGAGATGAAAATCTGTTGTCCTTATCTGGTCTGGCCTACATGTCAGTCCAATCCTACAGCATGTGCTTGAATATTATCTACCCTCTGGACATTTAGTGATGGGCAATAAATGCTGCCCTAGCTAGCATGGCCTCATCCCATGAATGAATGAAATAAATTAATGGGAGAGTAGTTTACTGTGTGTTTTTAAATGTTTAACTTTATATTCTACATAAATAGTTTAGGTTATACAATTTTATCATAATTTCTTTTGCGTTTTGGACTTCTGTTTATTGCTAAACCCAAATCTGCAGCATTACATGTTTGCGTTCCAGTGAAAGACCATCCTGATAAACTAAGAAAAAGACAAAATAGGATCCACCAAGGCAGATTTCAGACTGGAATCTGACTAGTCCTGCAGCACTGGAACCAAACAAATTGGAGGGCCTTGGCTGGCTTTTGAATTCATTGGATTTAAGAGGGATCTATGTCTTTTTTAAAGTAACAAGTATGCTGTGGCACTGGAGATAAAGCAGTTTTATCATGGTGAAGTTTATTGCACGGAATTTGAAGTTTTGAACATTGTTCTGGGAGTGGAAAATGAATCAGTGGATTATTTGAAATAATTAACTAGAGCTAAACTGAAAATTAGCAAACTAATTGAAGGTAGAAGCAAAAGCAGAAGCAGAATCTCATCAGAAAGGAATGGTGCAACTTATTATCCAGCATTTAAGATTGGAAGAAGGGCCACCCAAAATTACATCCAAACCCCATGAAGTCTCATGGCTTCAGATTGGACATGGACAAGGAAACGTCCTGCTGATCATTCACATACCCTGTCCCCAGGCACACTTTCCTCACTGATAAATTCATGCTCCTCCTTGTTGCTAGAACATGGAGGAAACACTGAGGGTGGCAAAGGTTTACTGTGAACTCTAAGGACTTCAGTATCCGCTACCAAGAGTGGTATGGCAGCTGACTGAGGTGCACAAGTTCCAAATGGCATTGCTGCTAGACTGGGTCTTCGACAGGTAGTGGGAGAACCAACAAGAGGGGAAAACATGTGTTAACTCATCCTCACCAATCTACCCGTCCATTACAATATGGCAATATAGTCTCACTGTTCTTACAGAGGCAAAGTCCCATCTTCACCTTAAGCATACCCTCAACTGTGTTGTGTAGCACTATCACTGTGTTAATGGGACAGACTTTGAAAAGATCTAGCAACTCAAGACTGGGCATCCATGAGGTGCTGAATTGTGCTCCAAAACAATCTGCAACCTTGGGGCTGGGCATATCCCCTAGTCTACCTTTACCCTCAGGTCAGGGATCAACCCTGCTTCAAAGAAGAGTGCAGGAGGACATGCCAGGAGCAGCACCAGGCGTACCAAAAAATGTAGTGTCGACCAGGTGAAGCTACAAAACAGGATTAATTGCACACCAAACAGCACAAGCAGCAAGGAATAGGCAGAGGTAAGCATTCCCACAACGAATGGATCAGATTTTAGCTCTGTAGGGCTGCCACATCCAGTCGTGAATGGTGGTGGACAATTAATCAAATCACTGGAGGAAGAGGCTCCACAAAAATCTTCATCCTCAATAATGGTAGAGCCCAGCACCTCAGTGCAAAAGACAAGGCTGAACCATTCAGCAGTTATTAACTAGAAATGCTGTGTGGATGATCCCCCTCGGCCTTTCTCAGAAGTCCCCAGTGTCACAGACGACAGTCTTCAGGTAATACAATTAATTCCGCTTGATATCAAGAAATAGCTGGAGGCACAGGATCCCACAATGGCTATGGGCCCTAACAACATTCCAACAATAGTACTGAAAATGTGCTGCAGAATTTCACTGTGCCCCTAGCCAAGCTCTTCCAGTACAGTTACAACACTGGCATCTATCCAGCAATGTGGAACATTGCCTCGGTATATCCTGTACACAGAAAGAAAGGAGGATAAATCCAAAATGGTAAGTTACCACCCCATCAGTTTACTTCTGATCATTAGTAAAGTGATGTAAAGTATCATCAGCAATGCTATCAAGCAGCACTTGCTTACCAATAACCTGCTAACTGATACTTAGTTTAGGTTCTGCTAGGGCCACACAGCTCCTGATCTGATTACAGTCTCATCCAAAACATGGACAAAAGAGTTGAATTAGAGAGGTGAGGTAAGACAGATCGTCCTTGACTTTAAGTCTACAGTTGAGTGAGTGTGACATTGAGGAACCCTAGCAAAACTGGATTCATTGGGAAGACTCTGCACTGGTTGCAGTCATACCTGTTGCAAAGGAAGATTGTTGCAGTGGTTTAAGGTCAGTCATCTCAGTATGAGAATGTCTCCCTAGGTGTACCATAGAATCCCATTCAACCCAATAGGTCCACACTGACCACCCCTCCAAAGATCATCCCACCCAGACCCATTGCTTTACCCTATCCCTGTAACCCTGCATTTTCCGTGGCTGAACCACCTAGCCTGCACATCCCTGAACACTATGGACAATTCAGCATGGCCAATCCACCTAACCTGCACATCTTTGGACAGCAGGAGGAAACCGAGGCACCTAGCAGAAACCCACGCAGACATGGGGAGATTGTGCAAACTCCACGCAGACAATCGCTTGAGAGTGGAATTGAACCTAGGTCCCTGGCGCTGTGACGCAGCAGCGCTAACCACTGAGCCACCGTGCCGCTATACCTCAGGATAGTGTCCTAGCCCAGACTATTTTCAGCTGCTGCTTCAATGATTTCCCCTCCATCATAAGGTCAGAAGCAGCGATGTGCAATCAACAGAGAGCAATGCTCAACACCATCTGTGACTCAACAGATACTGAAGTAGTCCATGCCCAAATGCGGTAAGACTTGGAAAGTATCCAAGCTTGGCCTGACAAGTGGCAGGTAACATTCGCACACAAGTGCCAAACACTGATGATCTTAACAAGAGAGAATATAACCATCATCCCATGACATTCAATGGCATCACCATCAGTGAATTCCCCCACTATCAACATCCTAGGGGTTACCATTGTCCAGAAGCTGAACTGGATTGTCATAGAAGTACTGTGGCAATGTGAGCAGGTGAGAGATTAGGAATCATGCTGGGAGTAACACACCTCATGACGTCCCAAAGCCTGTCCATCATTTGCAAGACACAAGTCAGGAGTATGATAGAATACTCCCCACTTGCCTGGATGAGCACAGCTCCAACAACACTCAAGAAGGTTGGGACCACCCAGGACAAAGCAACCAGCAAATACATCCACAAACATTCAGCCTTCTAGCAAGGCTATTGAAAATGCACTTTCCAAAACAAGTCTACTACCATCTGGAAGGACAAGGGCAGTAGATACATAGAAACACCACCACCTACAAGTTCCCCTTTAAGCCATTTACGATCTTGACTTGGAAATATATTGCCATTCCTTCACTGTGGCTGGGTCAAAATCCTGAAATTCCTTCCCTAACTGCAATGTGGGTCGATCTACAATTAATTGAATGCAGAGGTCCAAGAAGGCAGCACACCACCATCTCCTTAAGGGCAATTAGGGATGGACAATAAATATTGGCCCACCCAGTGATGCCCGCATCCTGTGAGTAAATTAGAAAAATTCAACTAGCTGAAATATAGTTGGAGATGAAAAAAAAACTGGACTTGGAAAAACAAAGAGAATTGAAAGACTTACATTTCAGAAAGGAGAGAAAACAGTGGAAGATGAAAAGTGAAGAGAAAGGCAAGCAGAGAAAGACAGACTTTAAAAAAATCTTGAAATTCAAAAGAAATAGGGAAATTAGAAAACCAGTTAACCAAAGAAGATCCGAGAGTAAAGACAGGAGGAAGATGTAATAGTTCAAAGGACGATTCAGATTCCATTGAGGGATTTGATTAAAACACAAATCTATACTTCGTGCCCAGAAGTTATCAAGGATGGTATCAAAGTGTATTTGCCTCATTTGAAAAAGTCACTGAGCAGATGAAGTGGCCAAAGAGATTTGTATCCTCATTTTCAACGGTTTTAATATGTACAGCTAGGACCATGTATTCCTGCAGAGTACAAAACTGTCAAAGAGGCAGGACTTAATGCTCATGAATTTGTGCCTGAAGCTTACTAATTAAAAATTAGGACTAAAAGAAAGAAACCTAATCAGACATTAGTTGACTTTGTAAGGGAGAAATCAATGCTGTACGATCAGTGATTTAGATCACTCGACCTAAAGAAATATTTTGTGAGTGCAAGGATGTTATATTTATGGAATATTTCAGAAATAGCATTTTTGAAATGTAAGAATATAATTAGATCAGCACCAAGTGTCAACATGACAGAAGCATCAGTTCTTGCAGATACCAATGCTACCTCATACAGCCAATTACAGGTGAAGAGATGGTCATATGAAAATCCACTAGACAACTGGAGGAATAGAAAATTTGGAAATGGAAGAGGTACAAGTTTTAGAGAACAGAAAGAAAGTTGCCAAAGTTATAAAGAAAACCAAATATTACGTAAAGAAATTAACTTGATTCCATTGTTATTAGATAAGAAATACCAATGTCAGTGCTAGAAGTTAAATGGAAGACCAATTGCATTTGTCAGTTTGTTTAAGGAATCTTCAGAAAAAGTGACAACAGGGAAAGATGTATGTATTAAAGCTGTAACAATAGTGGTAGTACAAAGTGAGCATGTTTCCTTCAAATCTACTAAGAGCAGAGAGATGACACAGTGGCTCAATGGTTAGCACTGCTAACTCACAATGCCTGGGACCCAGGTTTGATTCCAACCTTGGGCAAACACCTGTGTGGAGTTTGTACATTTTTACCCTGTCAGTATGGGTTTCCTTCTGGTGTTCTGGTTTCCTCTCACAGTCCAAAGAAGTGCAGGTTAGGTGGATTGAACATGGAAAATGTGGAATTGTGGTGATCAGGTGGGTCTTGATGGGATACCTTTTGGAGGTTTGGTGTGGATTCAATGGACCACTATTATTACAGCTTTAATACATGCATCCTTCCATGTTGCTGCTTTTTCTGAAGATTTGTTAAACAAACTGACAAATGCGATTGGTCTTCCATTTAACTTCTAGCATTGACATTGGTATTTCCTATCTAATAACAATGAAATCAAGTTAATATCTTTACGTAATATTTGGTTTTCTTTATAACTTTGGCAACTTTCTTTCTGTTCTCTAAAACTTCCACACTGTAGGAATTCTATGGCTCAATGCAGTCAGGAAAATTGTTTTTCAAATATTGACAAAGGGGGATCGAACTATTGGATGTTCTGAGTATTTTGTCTCAAAAGGGAAGTTATTTCTTATGCTTTGAATCAAGGAGGTAAATCAGTAAAGATTGAGAGATGTTGAGAGATGCTGGAGTAAATCAGTCACTGATGCTGGCTGATTATATCATTTGACTTCCAGAGTGGTTAATGAATGAGAAAATATGAGTTGGATTAAAGGCTGACCTAGTGAATGATGGAGTTGTAGTGGAAGGAGTGAAACAAGTTCCTATGTCAGTAATTGGCTCAATGTGAGAAATGACCTGGCAGGTTCATGGTTTCAGCAAAGTACGTAGAACAATAAATTGAAGTAAAATAAGGTGAAACATTAAAGGAGAAATGTCCTGGATTATTTGCTGACACTGGTGTGACTAGTTCTCAGTCCCCATTTGGAAATTCCATCACTGGATACAATTTTCAAAAGTTTAACTGAAAACGATGAAGGCAAAAAGAATAAGTCTGATATTAGTCCTTTAGTTGTCTTCAGTAGAAATGCAACAAATGGGTTCTGAGTTGAAAGAATTATACCAAACAACCTACCAACAGATTGAATCAGAAACAGTTATATGAGTGTTATTAAAGAAATATAATCAGATCAAGGCTCAAGTTTTATGTTAAAAATAGTTAAAGAAACTATGACTAGTTTGGGAATAAAACAAATGAAATATTCTGCTCACCATCTACGATCTCAAGGTGCATTGACAAGATGACATCAAACTTTGAAAACCAGATTTCTTATTGTCAAGGATGTCCCAATAATTGGGATAAGGGAATTCCTTTATTGCTATTTGCCATTTTGGAGGTTCCTAATGAATATACAGAATTTAGTTCTTTTGAATTAATATATGGAAACAAAGCGAGGAAACCACTTAAACTAATTAAAGATAAATTGACAAATCAAAGTTCAGAAACTGCACTTCTGACCTAAGTGCTTAATTCCCTGTATTTTTCCTATTGCTGTGCAGACCTTCAAGATCCATGTGTGGCAGCAACTTTCAGAACCAGAAGTCAATGAATTTGTATGCTGATTGGCAAGTGCAGAACCTCTTAACAGCTGTGAATCTTAGAAGCACATTGACATAGATGTGCATAAAAGGTTAGGTAGCTTCAAAATGTACCACCTAGGAAACTACCAAAATAACTACTTCAGAATTAGAAACAAATTTGAATGAATAGGCCAGGAAAAACAAATTTGGCTGTTCATTATGTTGATATGGGGGAATGAGTTGCCTATAAGGCAACACCCTTACAGACTCAATCCAGGACTCCAATTAGGTCAAATGAGGGGGAAGACTAAGTTCACAATGGACAATGGCATTATTGAACCAAATGATACAATGGTAATACAGATTCTGTACTGAATATTGCAAAGTCAACATGGTAACAAAAGCAGACTCATATCCTATCCAGAGATTGGAGGACTGTGTTAAACAAATTGGACATGCATGATTTGTCACAATGATCAACCTGATTAAAGAATACTAACAAGTTCAGTTGACTGTTGGAGCAAAAGAAATCAGCTTTTCAAAATTTAGATGGACTGTACCAATGCAAAGCCCTGCCGATAGGAGTGAAAAATACGCTAACAATGTTTCACGATTAACCAATAAAGTAATTGAAGGACTGTGTAATTGCTACGATGTGGAATAAACTGTTAAATATTTGAACCACAGTCCTTTGAATTTTTTTGGAAAATCTTAGGGACAAGAACTTGCAATTATTTCAGTGGCGATTAATTCTACAAATTTTAAGATCATTCCTGGGCCTGGAAAAGAAAATGTTATATTAGACTTTTTAGCAAGAGGATAGTTGAGGTATATTGAGTAATGTGTTGCCCATTAACTAAGGTAAAATATTTTTGCTATGTAAAATACTTTTGAACCGTATGTTCAATGTTAGTATGTTCCTACTATTACCATGAAATAGAAGTCGCATGAAGATAATGTTTGATGTGTGAAAAGAATTCTTAAAGGTACATTTTCATTCTTATTTGGGGGAGGTGCAAGGTGTGTGATCTATTTATGTTTAAATATCATGGATTTTGGATTTTTGAATCTTGTACTATTATCATGCAGATGTTCTGTATATCTGAAGAGGTTTAATGATGAACTTGTAGGTATTTCTGTAGCCATGGTGATAACTGAGAAATAGAGTTCACAGATGCTACTGCCTGAGAGAGAGTTCATGGACACCAAAAGGATTTTATGTGCATGGGAAAGCTTACTATTAAACAAAGCAAATAGTGTGGTGCGTTAGGATTTCAGATAGAATATTTTATTTTTTGGGGTGCTTGTGGTAATACCCATTGCTTGAGAAAAAGCTTTTGGGTTTTATTTTGGCAGGTTTAGAAGTATTCGCTGAAGCGAACCAGGAGGTAGTTTAAGACTTCTCTTTTCAAAAAGAAAGTTACCTCAGTGAGAGGAGCTTGGTTTAGAAGTTCCAGGCCTAGAAATGTTTAATTAAAAGCCTGAAGGAGTTATTTGAAGGTCAGAAAGTTCATGTTCAGTTGTTTGAAGCATCCAGGAAAGGCCATCAGAATCTTAAGACAGGGAATTGAGACTGTAGTTAAGTTGAGCCCTCTAAATGTAAAAAGAGATGGGAGTTCTCTTTGGCATGAGAACTGTAAAGGAGTGTTTAGAGATTATAGGATTGTATTTTACTATTGTATATTATGGTTACCCATCTTCAATCTCTTAGTCTAAGTTATCTAGCTATTTGTCTTTTTGCTTTGGTCTCACTATGATTGTGTTTTGGTGGTAGATTGTTCAGACCTTGCATTCTTTTGCTACGTGGAGATAGACAACCAGACCAACCATTCTTTTTGTGTGTCTTTAACAGTTACGTCATGACAATGATTGCAATTACGCTTGCCAGAAGTAATGTAGGAACTGTGGGTAAGTTACATTTCTGTAACACTCACGAGAAAACAATCAAAAGCCTATCCATGTAAATGTCAAGGGCATAGAGCAGTTTGTGAAGTCATAGAAACCCACAGAATAAGAATTAAAATAAGAATAAAAACCAGAGTTATGTGACAATTTTAATAGATTGTTCAAGGGTTCGATGCATATTGGCCAGGTCAGCATTTATTGCCCATATATAATTGATCTTGTGAAAATGGCAGTGAGCTACCTTTTTGAAAGGCTGTAGTCTTTGGGGTGTAGCTTCACCCAGCACTGTAAGGTGGAGACTTATAGTTTGAAGGGAGAGTTACTTGGGATGCTTACAGGGTACTCCATTTTGCCTTGGGGTGAAATCTCCCAAGTATCCACATTCTGAATTTGAAATGCGGAGGGCAATATTGATTAAGAAAAATATTTCAGGTTTTATGATCTTTAGGGAGACTAGTCATTTTTGTAAAGAAATGCAAATTTCCAGTGAGTCGCTGAAAGGATGACACATTCTACATTTTTAAAGCATTTTATCATACCAAATAATTTAAAAATAATTTAAACTTATCACTTCCTCAGAGCTTGAAATCTCACAGCAAATAGTTCACTGTTGTTCCCAGCTTCTAGAGGACTGTTTCCTCTCAACTTTCCTAGCTGAGTGACTGCAAATCTCAGAACTGTCCCTCTCACAGTAAGTCTACCTTGTTGATTTCCTACTCTTTTTCCAAGCTAGGCAAGTCTTCCAGTCTCTCTTAGTTCCTCACAACTAAGTCTCCATACAGTGAAACCTCATTCTACCTGGTGAATGATAGTCATTATTTTCATTGCCTAAGGCCCTCGTCTGGATAATTCTGTCTTTTTCCCGCTTTGTAACTCTCAGTTGGCTTAAGATCACACTAAACCAAACTGTAACTGTGCTCTGTTTATGATGTTACTCTGTTTTTAGGGAAGCTTATCACCTATCTCAAAATTACTCCCTCTAGCCTCTTCTCCAAGACAACAGGAAACATATTAGCTTTGTATCTAATTATCTTTCATCACAATGGCTTTTCATCTTAATTGTAAAGGGGGATATTCCAGCATAGTTGTTTATAACTTGATATTGATATCATACTTCAGGGATTTTATGAAATGCATGGCCAATCATAGATTTAAGAACGGCTAGCCTTGCCCTACTTGCAGTAAACAACAACATTCCATCTGACTGGCTAATCATTTTTGCTACTTGCATGCTAGTTCCACATGATCCTTGTATCAGGATACCCAGATCTCTCTTGACCCGAGAGTTCTGCAGCTTGTGTCCATTTGAATATTATTCTGCCTTTCCTTTCTCCCTGCTAGAGTTGACAAGCTCACATTTTCTTCTTTTACTGCGTTTTCCAATTTTTTTTCACTTAATCTATCTGTACTCCTTTTCAGACTCCTTACAACCTTATCATAACTTGAGTATCTTTGTATTGTTTCAGAAAATTTGGCAATCAAACATTCTGTTCCTTCATCCAAGTTATGAATGTAAGTTGTAAACAGTTAAGATTTGAGCACTGATCATGACAGCAGTCAATTCAAAAGATCCTGTGAATCTAAAAATAACACATGTCCACAAACTGCTTTCAGTTCATTAGCCAATGGTCTATGCACAATATTACGTAACCTCCTACATTATACCTCTTATGATGCATCACAAACTTTGACGTTGCAACTTGCCAAATGCCTTCTGGAATCCAAAGTACAGCACAACCAGGAGCCTCTTTATTAAAACTACTTGTTACTTTCCCCAAAAACTGCAATACCCTAGTGACACATTGTTTTGTTTTCACAGTCATGTTGTTTGTTTGTGTTGAGATTTTCCAAATCCCCAACTGTAGTCTATTTAATTAAGTAAAGTTGCAATAGATTGAATCACAGATGGCCCACCCATACGTTTATGTTAAGCAGAGCTTCAAGAGAGCTCAAGAAGCCCCAAGTATCCTGGCTTGGCTACAAATACACTCTATGTCAAAAATATGATGAAAAACCTCAGATGAAAATGTCTTTATTTTTGAATTTGTTCACACCTCACAATGGCCTCACCTTGTGCAGTAGATTGCATTGGGAACCACTGGGAGTTACCTGTGGAAAAACTCAAAATATTTCTTCTGCTTAGCATACTGTCTTCTGATGAGTCTGTCATGTTGTCACTTGCAGTGAAACATCTTTTCCATGTTTTCATACTCCAGTGTGAAATCCCAGAGCATGTCTATGGCCTCTGTGGCTTTGGTTCGGAAACAGGTGGGTAGACAGGCAGGTATTTATGGGCCTTTTCAGGTTTATCAGGGTGATAACTTTCCTTTTGTTCTTTGATATATTTTGTCCACCACACATCACAAATGCTGGAGATCCATAGTTTTGTTGACCACATACTGTGACAGTAATACCTTTATATTTACATAATAACATGGTTTCTAGGACTTTCCTGTCACAGTAAGCTGCACCTTTTTAGTGCCATCCATGTTAGTGCAGACAAAGCATTGACATAGCCCATGCTTCATTTTCTACCATTACATGTCTCATCTTTAAGGATTAAGGAATGATCTGATAAAACACAGTAAAACAGCTCAGTTTCATCCATGTTAAACATGTCTCGATGCATATTTGTTCAGGATGTGCGTAGGCCATCAGTGCAGGCTTCCCCATTAGTTCACACTCTAGCATGGCCTAACTTTGCTTTTCATAACATGTTTCTAGACAATCAAGATATTCCAAAATTTATCATATTCAAGGAAGTACTTGTGAAGGATAGTCACTGTTGTATTATCAGAACATTCAGTAACCAGTTTTTCACAAGTTCCGACACATAACAATGGAAAAAATTGACAAGACAATCTGTTGATTAAAGTATGAATGTTGAGCAAAACAAGAGCCTTACTTTTCTTTAAATAAGGTAAAGGAGTATTTCGTATTCACCTGGGAGATCTGCTAAGATTTCCATGTTTCAATACAAAGGCAACAGTCTCTCAGTACTGCACTGGAATGGAATGCAAAATATCTGGATTGGAGTTGAACCAATCCAGTTTGAACTTGGATCAGAATTTTCTGACGTCAATAAGAGAGCTCTCATTGAACTCAGCTGAGATTGGTATCTCTGAAAGTCAATATTGGTATTGTGGTTTAATCATCACTGACAAGTAAAACTACCACTCAATAATTCCTTCAAAAAATAGTTTAACCATGCTTGTATAATAATTCATGAAGCTAACTAGGATTTCATGGATAAAAGGTACCGCAGATGCTGGAGAATCCGAGACAACAAGCATGGGGCTGGATGAACACAGCAGGCCAAGCAGCTTCATAGGAGCAGGAAAACCTGACGTTTCGGGCCTAAACCCTTCATCAGAAATGGGGGAGGGGAAGAGGGTTCTGGAATAAATAGGGAGAGAGGGGGAGGTGGATAGAGGATGGATAGAGGAGAGGATAGGTGGAGAGGAGGCAGACAAGTCGAAGAGGCTTGGGGACCGCTTTGCAGAACACCTGCGCTCAGTTCGCAACAAACAACTGCACCTCCCAGTCGCGAACCATTTCAACTCCCCCTCCCATTCCTCAGATGACAGTTCCATCCTTGGCCTCCTGCAATGCCACAGTGATGCCACCCGAAGGCTGCAGGAACAGCAAATCATATTCAGCCTGGGAACCCTGCAGCCCAATGGCATCAATGTGGATTTCACAAGCTTCAAAGTCTCCCCTCCCCCAACCGCATCCCAAAACCAGCCCAGCTCATCTCCACCTCCCTAACCTGTTTTTCCTCTCACCTCAAGCCACACCCCCATCTCCTATCTACTAACATCATCCCGCCCCCTTGACCTGTCCGTCCTCCCTGGACTGACCTATCTCCTCCCTCCCCCCCCTACCTACACGCTCCTTTACTTGCTCCATCCCCGCCTCTTTGACTTGTCTGCCTCCTCTCCACCTATCGTCTCCTCTATCCATCCTCTATCCACCTCCCCCTCTCTCCCTATTTATTTCAGAACCCTCTTCCCCTCCCCCATTTCTGATGAAGGGTTTAGGCCCGAAACGTCAGGTTTTCCTGCTCCTATGATGCTGCTTGGCCTGCTGTGTTCATCCAGCCCCATGCTTGTTGTCTTGGATTTCATGCCTAGCATCCAATTAAATCATCAGCATTTGGTGTCAATATGAAGGTTTATTTATTTTTTTTAAATCAACAAAATGAATGTATACTTTTAGTCTTTGTCAGTTACCTATCAGCATTACCCATGTTCATTTAGATAGCAAAAAGAGGAAAAAACTACAATTGTAGGTAATCTAAAAAATGCCCAGAAATACACTGTTTATCAATGGAGGAGATTGGTTAATATTACTGGGTAATATCCCATCATTTTGACTGAGGTAGTCATAATTCTACACATATGTAAGTTTGTATAGTGTCAAAGTTTGTAGAATGTTAAAGTAAAGCCACTGGAGATATTCTCCTAAAAAATGCCCTTTTTGAAACAGTGTTCATTTCCCATTGGACATTTGGAAGAACATCAAGAATTAAATCTGGAGGAGTTTGCATGATAGTTATTTTAAGAAATACTGTTCTTCTAGAAATTTTGATATTGCTTCATTATAATGCAATAATCGTTTTGTTTTGCCTTGGAAGACATAGTACATCTTGAGATAGATAATCAAAAGTTTTCAAAATAATTGCTAACCAAAAGTTATGCTTCCACATCCATATTGTTGTCGTAGGCCAGCCAGTTCATCCCGCAGGAATCTTAATGCCAAAAGACAGAAGATGAATTTGTAGAGAAGATCTTTTTCCCAATTTCACCTCTTGCTTTTCTTCATTATTTGAAACTTGCACATGTATCCACATATTGAATACCTACACATCAAGAATTGTGTAAGAAAATCCTATTGATGACAGTTGTTGGATTCTGGACTTTGAGTTTTACCTTTCATGCTTAGCATTCGCTCTTGAATTGAACCAGAATACCTTTGATGAAAAATCAGTTCAAGCCTTTGCATACATCTCAGATATATTCAGCTGTTAAACAATACAAGTAATATGGTTTTTTAAAACTGAAAATGAATTCCTCTTTTCCTTAGGATATTGGATTGCACTACCATGCTGGGCAGAGTAAATGGATTTTCCTGTAGCATTTTATTAGACCCATGCTGAATTCGCTAACTGAATACTCCTTATGTCCTTTCCAAGATCTCCAGCTGACCCTGTAAATGTAGATCATCCTCACTGGCATAGCAGGAGACGTTAATCATTCCACTTAGTTCCTCACAGTCAGATGGGATAACTTAGCTGTTTCAGCGCAGAAGAAGTGCCTGAACAAAGATCATATGCTTACTTTTCCATAAAATGCCTTTTTTTTTTGCTTCACATCCTTCTGAATCTTTACAATACTGGTTGCTATTATTCATTTTTGGTCTATTATTCATTTCTAGTTTAACTTGTACTTTGTTTTAAATAAAAATTTCAAATGGTAGTAATAGTCAACAAGTCAGACAACATCCATGAGGTGGGAACCAGAGTTAATAGATGAAATTTTCCAAGCCCCTGAAAGGCAAGGATCAAAGCAAAACATTGGCAAAATCAAGTGAGATGACTGGATCTTGATCAAGAGCAAAATGTCTCATTTTCCAACTGAATGTTGAATGTCAAGGTTATATTCTCACTTGTTAGCAGTGAAGGGCCAATTTACATCCAGTCGCATGCATAAAACAACAGCTCATTTTTACTTAATATCACCTCATTGACATGTAGGTCCCCACTCTCCCACCTGCCTGATTGAAACTAGATGCCAAGAACTCCCACGTTTTTGTCGGAGCAGGTACCAAGTGACTCCACCTTGGCTAGCAGTCACCAACATCTCAGAGCACGCTCCATGGGTGGCGACTGCACACATTGGCGTCTGACACATACAGTGTCACCGTATCATCATGTCACATTTCCAATCCACTTATAGTGTGGCTCAGCACTTCAGTGCTGCAATTTAGACACTTTATGCACAGACAGGCACCCAGCTAATGGACTCACATTGGCTGCAACTCAGTGATCCTTGCTCTCAGTGTTCACTTTTGCCTACTTCAAAGCTCATAGCATCCCTGCCTTATCTTTGTGCACTTTGCTTCCTCACCCAGAGCTTAAAGGTTAACAATACTTCTGTCTTGACTTGCCTTTTTACACAGACTCAGAACCGGGCAGAATATCATGTTTACCAGCATTGATCAGTCAAGGGGCTGGAAATGTTGCTATATGGCACAAAATACTATGTCAATCTTACCAGCAGCATGTGCCAGCAGTAACATGCAGCAAGCACACTCGATGTGCTTCAAGCAAATAGCCATGTCTCAAAGTCTAAGGAGATGGGTTGTTTATACTACCTTAAGGGAACATCTATTTTGCACTAAAATTATGAGGTGGGAGTTTTGTCCAGTTATGATGTGGAATCGAAGTAAATAGTTCTCAGTCAAGTTAAGAGAGACATCCTTCAGTCTGGGGGTCCCAACATAAGAAGTCATGGAAAGTCTCCGATATTGGTACAGGTGCTTGGGCACTGCCAATGAACGGCTTGGGGTGGTCATGGTCAGGGACTCTCTACTTCTAGACTCTGGCAACGGTCCATGCCAGCTTGTGGGTCCAGTGTAACCAGTCTGGGTTAGACAGTTCAGGGAGCTGTGCAGATATCATTCAGGGATTTGGTCATGCATCAAGCAAGGCTGTCCATCTAATTCGCTTAAGGGGTTGAGTTTCTTCTGAAGGTTCAACAATGAAATGTCCAGGGGTTGTTACCTTTTATTACATATGTTTTTACTTAAAATCTGTTACATCTCTGACCTTTTCCATTTCCAATATAGGAAGTAAATCTGAAACCTGAAGTATTGGCTCAGAGTTTTCTTGCTTATCACTGTGTTGGAAAGGTGGTGGGGGATCCTGAATTCAGGAATCCCACCCTGATTCCTGGCATTGCAATCCTTTGTTGAGACACCGTGAGGGTTTGAGTAACAAGTCTGCACTCTGCATTTCTGTTCTAGACACCTCCATTTTTGGGGTAGACTTCTACTAGATACCTATGATTTTTATGGAGTTGCTTCTCCATGGCTTACGGTTCATACATCTCAGTGAAGTCATAAACCAAAGCCTGAAATTTGCAACCTTTTTGAAAAGCAAGGTCAACTCTCCATGCAACTCTTTGCCCTTCCATGCCCATTCACTCTCTATATGCTCTGCAGAACCAATGAGCCCTATAAGAACAATGATGCATGGAATTACTTTAATGAAAAACACTCATTCATAACTTTCTTTTTCAAAGACATGCTATTATTGCAATCCTCTAAAAGTGCCAATCAAAGAGATGTTTTACGTATTAATAACAGAAACTGCATTATGTAGTGTAGCTGAGAGCCCAGGTTCCTGTAAAAGGTTGAACTTTGTTCATTTGGCTGCGGAGAAATCTTTGCCTGATTGACACTTTTGTGATGTTGTAATGAATTATTTATTCTGTGGTATGTTTTGTCATTTGCTTTTTCTTGTGCAAGCTAAAGTGTGCCATGTGCTTTTAGCGTCAGCTATTGATGCACAGGGATGTAAGGAGTGAGAGTTGGAGGTTCTAATCCCAGAAAGGCAGGCCTTTTATCTAGCGCACATTAGTGTGGAGCCACTCTTATGCCCATCTCCAATTAGTTCATAAGAAATCCTTTTCTTCCAAGTGGCTTGACAGAAACAGGAAATTTCCTACTTCAGGCTATCCATATCGAAGATGAAAATTCAGCCCATTAAGTCTGATTATCTCTTTTTGTGTGCAGTCAGAATTCTGAGTATTTCCAGCAGTTCCATTTATATTATTCTACAGCTCCTCTATCTGCAGTCTTATGCTTTTGTTGTTTAGTATAATTGGCAAAATGGCAAAAAGTTGTAGTCCCTTGGAATAATTTAATCCAAAAATTATTCTTTTAGTTGAAAATATCCATATGTTAAGTTTGAGACAAGTTAATCATACCGCAAGTGCCACACTTGAAAATTTCTGTTCATATGTTTTTATTAAATCCCAAAATTCACTGCTGAAATGTACATTGCGCACTTGATTTACTGAGATGTGCAGCTCAAGAAAACTTGCAATGCTTATTTCACTCTCCCTATGCATAGACAGACAGCTAGAATGTAACCTCTGAATGTCAATACGTTGGTGAACTGAAAATTTACACTGCTGCTCATCACAGCATTGATGTTTTCATCCAAGCTGTACTTTATTTATGTTGAGTGTTAATGCTCTTCTAAATGGCATTATTTATTCAACATAGCATGACAAAATTTTGGTGAAAAGGAGTTCTGACATTTTGAAGGAAAAATATTTGCTGCTAGTTTTTCATTTTTCTTTTGACTATTAGTACGTTTGTAGAAAGGGGATAAATCCAGACCACTTCGAAGGTGCTCTGTCTCTATTTTGCATCAAGACTGTTTGCTGGAACCATTGAATATGATGACAGTTGCTTTGCATCACATTAGATGGGTTATTAAGGAAACATTCTATTTTGCACTAAAGTTATGAGGTGGGAGTTTTCTTCAATTATGATGTGGGATTGAAATAAATAGTTCCAAGCTTTTTGCACTGAACTTTGTAAAGTATGTCAGCAGTAAGTTTAGCAAAAATCCATGTTTTTGGTTTGTAAACGACAGTTTTATTTTGGTTTATGAATAGATTCAAATTGACTGCTTTAATGTGCATTGTGTATCTTTTACAGAGCTGCAAAGTGTGCAGTGCTCATTTCTAAATTCTGAAATATAGAGACGGGAAAAATAGAATGTAACTTTAGGAAGTCTGCATTCAAAAACAGAGCAAATGGTGACCATTTTGTGTAAGGTTACATTAGGATCTAAGGCAACTGGTTATAATTAGGACTGTTAATTAGTTGCAGTTAAAGTCGCTGATGAATGCATTGAATACAGATGTTAAGCTGAGAGGAGACAGTGGGGAATGATCAGCAGCATGATACTGGTGAGAAAGTCTATGTAAGCACAGTCAGGGAGGGAAGGGTTATAGAAAGGGAAAATCATTTGAAAGTAGTGTTCAAGGAGATGTTATCCACTTCGTAAAATCACACTACTCAAAACTTGCATCAAATGCTGGGAGTCACTTGGAAAAGTAATTTTCCAATACCCTTTAGTTTGCTGTGATAACTTGGCCTTTCTAACCATATGCCTTATACTGCTAAGGCAAGCGTATTTTATGTATACCAATGTTTCTTATACTAATTAGTCCAGGTTACAATCAACCTCTGGCTTCCCAGACAATCCACCTCAGTTAGGATGTTGGTACAATGCCTAAAAGAGCTCCAAACTCCAGTCAAAGACAGTAACAATCAAAGTGGCAGGTAAATTCTTGGCAACACCAGTGATAACAACAACAACATCATCTATGTGAGTAAAACCAGAATTAACATTAAAATGATTAAAATAGTTGTTTGCTAGATGAATGGTGATTTCTGCTTTTGATTGCTTCACAGTCCAGTTACAACATGTTATGATGCATGTTTATTGAACAAGTCATTAAACTAAAGCCCTGTCTGCCCTCTCAAGCAGTTGAAAAAAATCAAACATCTATTCCATTAACAACAACACTTAAAAGATTAGTTATGTTTGATCATTATCTCACTAATGTATGTGAAACATCGCTTGCAGATTGGCTGCTATGTGTTTTCTTCATTACGACAGGGTTGATTCAAATTGCGTAATTGGCTGTAAAGTAATTTGGGATGTTCTGAGGTCAGAGACGTTGAGTTTTATGGCAGAACTTTACAGGGGCTTAAGGGGCTGAACTGATTGGGGCCACCAGTCCTGATTTCCCTCATCCTCAGAGGATTGCTAACAACCGGGGCACACTGATCAACCTGCCTCATAGCCATAACATGCAGTAAACCCAAAAATGTAAGCCTTTCCTTATATGACCCCCTTAATGTCATGAAGATTAAATACAGTTCAGCAAGCACATAGTGAGTTTATTCAGAACTTAAGTGCTATTAAGACTGCAGACCAAAAGTCGTTTGCCTTTTTTTAAATCAACTGGCAAGTTCAACTGAAAAAGATGCAGACATTCAAACACCAAAAACTTTAGTCCCTGGAGAATTACTCTGCATTTTCTAATTGACTGCCTTTGTTTCATTAAATTGTTTCTTTAAGTGCGACATAAAAATCTTGCATGTGACGTCTTGAAGATGATGGACAGGAAATGGAGAAGGATAATAGACAGGAACATCCCTGGAATTTCAGTGGAGTTTCAATATGCAGTATTGGTACGCAGATGCAATATTTGTGAAAGCTGAAAAGGACCAACATGATTGAGTATTTTTACTGGATCAATTAATTTCTTTTGGGGTTCTGCTAAGTTGGCAGTATATGATTGCTGGAATTGCAGTTGCAATTGATGGTCTACATCTTTATTATAGAAAGAGATGATAATTTTGTATTTTTTTTTATACGATTGTACCTACTATATTAAACATTTTTACTTAAAGTGCTGTATTTGCCATTGAGGCAAGTAGTGGTTAAAAGGACCTCCACGAATAACATGAACTCACAGCACTTGTAAATTTAAGTCAAATAAATTTCCAAGTGGAATTTCATGTACATTATTTTGAAGTCTAATTATTGAGCTGATGGGGGAATCATCGCATGTCATGATGGTGAAGAGAGTTACTTGAGGGTATAACATCACTCCAATTTGATGTCAGCTTTTTCTATAAAATGTCTGGTATATTTGACAAAGTCATCCTGCAGAGAGAAATATCCAAGGCTGTTATATACATATTCCATAAAATTACATTATAACCTTTGAACAGAAATGGTCAAAAGAGTTTCAATTGATTTTTAATGTGAAGGCTGGGACATGTATTCTTTCACTTTCCATAATTTTGAACTGCATTTCATGCAGACCTAAAGTAATATTCAGACTTTATAAAGGGTGTCATTATTTTTCAAACACTGTATCTTATTGAAGTGCCTGTCTTGTATCAGACAGATACCAATTTAACTGCAGGAATCAAATTCACTTTAAATAGAGCAGATAAACGCCAGAAGCTGAGGCACCTGGTGAAAATCTTCAGTGAATATGGTGTGGTTAAGCTGAGACTGATTTTCTCATATTGGGCTATACTGATAGCTGGCTGCCAGCACTGAGTATTGGAGGTGAATGATGTTGGAGGCAAACATTAATAGTTCCTGAAAATGAATGCAGTTGCCCAACCCCCCCCCTTTACTTGTTGCATTCAATGAAAACAGCAGACTTGATACTCCCTGTTGAATTTACTAAACATGCAGTTGATATGCTTTACACCTTGAGAGACACTAGTACCAATCCCAGCTAGGCTGTGCTACCTAAAGCCAGTCTGCACCTCTTTAAAGGAAAATGCATTTTGGTTGGAATTGTTTATCAAAGAGTGACTAAGAAACAAGAAGAATTAATTAACATTCTCTACCGTGGAAACCCAGTGGTACCAGTGTGTTCCTTCTACAAGATACACTGCAGCAAGTCATGTTTTCTTCGACAACACGTCCAAACCTGTTGTAGTGATTGTAATAATGTTAGCCAGATGGACTTCATGGAATATGGCCCAGATGAACAGCCCCAATCAGGGAATTCATATTCTGTAAGGTCAACCTGGCTGACCTCTTTACAATCACTACATCTCTCCGCCTCTGAGTCTGAGGCCATAGGCCGGTTCTTCTTCTTGTAGCTCCCCCTTGGGGCATTTTAGAACTGGGTTACTCTAACTCTGCCTTGGATACAGGCAGTGTGTAATGCACTGTAGCTCACCTCTTGCGCAGAGCATCTTGGAAGAAATTCATTCTCTTCTTCAGATGGCAAAGGCGTTGAGGCAGCGACATCCATTGTGTCTGTCTCAGATTCTGATGCTCTTCAATGTTTGACAGACAGGGAGAACTCACAGGTTCCGCCAGCCTTTCCTACTACTCTGAGGAATCAGGCATGATTTGCTCCCACCCTGTTTGCGAGTTTTCAGCTCTCATAGTCTATGTGCTTGTTCAGGACCATCACACCTAACCTAAATTTGAATATCACTGGATCGGATCTCACATCAACCATGCCTCTTACCCAGGCAGGGCCATTCCCATTGTTCCTACACTAAACTTCATCCATTAACGTAAACTGTCTGTCCCACATAGTGGAATCCTGTGTCCGACAGTGGCGCTCCTGATGACATTTCACCCTCCCCGCCCAGGTCCGAGAAGATCACATTTAACTGGTGCAGAATCTTCTGCCCATTAGCAACTCTGCTAAAGCTATCCTTGCAGTTGCGTGAGGAGTAGTCCTATAACAAAATAAGAACCAAGACAGTTTGGTATCGAGTGAAGCTGTAGGATGTTTCTTTCAGCCTGCCTTTAAAGTTTGGACTGCACTTCCAGTCAGACCAATGGATGATGGATGGTATGGATCTGTCCTTATATGTTGAATGCCATTCAACTTTAGGAAGTACTCAAATTCCCTGCTGGTAAATGATGGCCTGTTTTTGGTGCCCAATACTTCCAGGAGTCGGCGTATTATTTAAAAAATGGGTGTGGTTTGTCTATCATGGCCCCTGTATTTGATGAATGAACTCTATGCACATTCAACCATTTTGAGTGGGTGTCCACAATGACTAAGAACATTGAACCCATGAATGGACCTGCATGGTCAATACGTAACTGAATTGTTGGTTTACCTGGCCATTCACACGAATGTGGGAAACTGGTGATGGTAATTTTTGTCCTTGTTGGCACTTTGAGCATTGCCCCACCAATTTGGATCTGCATTCAATCCTGGCCACCAGATATAACTTCTCGCCAACATCTTCATTTTTGAAACTCCTGAATGACCCTGGTGGAGTTTAGTCAGTAGCTTGCAGCGATCTTTGCTTGGGACAATCACTCTTGCTGCCCATAATAATATGCCATCCTGTACTGTGATCTGGTCTCTCCAGATCCAAAAAGGTTTCAGTTCTGGACATGACAGCCCTTTGGTTTGCCCCATTACTACCAGCTGTTTCAGCTTTGCTAGAAGTCCTGGAATCTTTTACAGCCTCATTCCAGCCAACTTCCAGAGTGAACAGAACCTTTGACACTCCTGTTTTTATCTGTCAGCCAGGGCTCCCTGATTGGACCAGGCTCATAGCCCCAATCAGGGAACTTATATGTTATGAAGTCTACTTGGCTGATGTCATTACAATCACTACACCTGTGACTTCTAATACATAGTCGTGCATTAGAAACCTTCCCCTTCAAGTCACATAACATCTGAAATTGCTATCAAGCCTCCAGTTCTTCACTGTTGCTAGATCAAATTCCTGGACCTACTTTCCTAAACAATATTGTGGGTATGCTTACACCCATGGACTGCAGCAGTCTAAGAAAGCAGCTCACCACAATCCTGTCAAGCACAATGAGGAATGGCTAATAAATAGTGGCCCAGCCAGAGATATCCACATTTCAAGAAATTTTGTGTTTTAAATGTGCAAGAGGTTATTGAATGTGTTCCAATGTTCTCTAACTCCACACTGAAGGCTTTGGTGAAGAAGGTTCATGGGAAAAGAAATATGGTGAACCTACAGGGAGCCAGATGGCCCTTAAAGGCAAATATTGAAAAGGCAGTGAGTCCAGATAGTGCTCTCAATGCTGGGGTCTAGCTGGAGACTGGATATAGTTTCATGTAGTCTTCAAGGACATCACAGAATCAATCAAGATTGTTGAATGCATCTTAAATTCCATATTGTACCAACTGTGCCACTAATATTAAATACTGCTCACTGTACCGGACACTAATCCCACACCTGCCTCAAAGAATTGTGAGTCTTACCTAACACCTGTAATGAAATTTCCCCATCAAAGACTAAGCACTGCAAACCTCCCACCTACAGTTCTCAGCTTGCCTACAATGCCAACTGTTCACCCACAATAGCCACATCACCCAAACGTATTGCACCATATTCATTGGCCCACTCCCCACTTTGTTGCTGGACAGTCTGCATCTAGAGCTGCTCATGACCATGCTGCAAGGTCGCTGGGAGTCTTCCCGGTCTACAGCCTTTCACTAGCCACACTGGAGCTACTGGGGTCATCATACACAGGAGACCAGAGACCAGATCTTCTGGGCAGCAGCAGTGATAGTCAGATTGCTGTTGCATAGTTCCTCTAGGTTCTTATGACCCTGTATGTCACAGAAATACAGAGTGCAATATCCATGGGGGGTTCTCCAGAGTGGAGTAGAGTCAGGGGAAATACAGGCCATACTTGTTTATATGGCACAACCTGTTTAAAGGTAGGCTTAAAAGATCTGGTCTGAATATTAGTTAATTAGTCAGTGAGTGTTTGAGTGAATGCGTGAGAGGGTGAGGTGGATAAGTGGATGAGATGGTTGATGGGTAAGTGAATTATCAGATTGGGGATCATAGTCAGTTTGGGTTCGTGGTTAACTTGAGCAAGAGGAGAGATAGTAGGGTTGGTCCGAATGGATAGTTGGGTGATCAAGACAGTCAGGCTAGGATTAGGATTAGTGCTGGATTGGATTAGGTGGGGCAGCTGAGTTGTTAGTTGGGCATAGTTATCTGATTATGGGAGGCAGTGGTCAGGAGAATCTTCAAGTCAGGTCGGGAGTGCGTTTGGTCAGATCATTGAGGAGATAGTTGGGGCTCACAAGGGGTAGTCAGGTGGTTGGGGTTTAGTGAGTGATCAGGGATGTGATTTGGGCATCAATTGTGTCATTAGGCAGGCATCAGACCAGGTTTTAATCCGTCTAACATTTTCTGGGTAACGATACAGGTAAGTACTGTGGTTTTGCAAAGAGTCCCAGGAAGTGGGGAAAATACCCGTCAGCAGTTGAAACTCATCGGGAAATTCCCCCTGAGTCTGCAGGTCAGGACATACGCAGGGTTTCAATGTGTATCTTTGATCATGTGTCCGGCCTCTGGCGATTGGAAGATTTGGCTATATAACTGCTGCCAGGACACATTTTAATTATCTGTCTATGGGGTGTAGACCTCAGCCAGCTTTTATTGACCAATTGGGTAGTCCTTTCAGAGGTGATATTGAGTATGAGGTGCTTTCTCTAACCATTACTATCCTCGAAGCTGAGTGAGATTAGGGAGGGAGTCCCAGGATTTGTACTCAATGACAGCAAAAATAATGGGAATATATCTTTAATTTAGGATGTTATGAAATTGAGATGATTGCTGGCGTGACAATTTATACAATCTTGGGTGAGCTGCTACAATGCAACTTGTTGTTGGTGTGTGTTGCTGCCAATGTATGGTGGGGAGAGTGAATGTTTGAGGAAGTAGGTAAAATTCAAGTCAAGTGGGGCTGCTTTGTTCAGGCTAGTGTCGAGCTTCTTGAGTGTTGTAGAAGCCTCATCATCTGAGCAAGTGGGAATATTCCATCACACTCCTGACGTATGCCTTGTAGGTAGTGGGCAGGTGTGGAGGTTAGTTCTTTGTTGCAGAATTCCTGGCCTTTGATCTATTTTTGTGGCTGGTCCAATTAGGTTTCTCTTGAATGATGACCACAGGGTGCCCATGGACATTGACCTACGTGACTCTTTGTCAATGTTCACGCACCAGGTAGACAGTGAGGAAGTGAAGTTCACGATGTCCTTTTTGGTGCATTGCACCTCAAAATTGACCTGCGCAGAGTGCCATTGACTGCATGCACAATGTGGAAGCTTGCAATTGCCATAAAGCTATGTGTTCACTCTGCCTGCTGCCTGATAAAATAAAATATTGTCAATTCATTTGGAATATACAGCCTGAGTGGTTTACCTTGTTCAGCATTGATCATTGAAGCAGAGAACATTGGAAATATTATCCTCTTCATCGAATGTGCAGACTTCCAGCAGACACTCCCTTGTCTGTATGTTTATGCCTTCACCAAAATGGTGTCCTATAATAAAACTAGACAAATTTGGTGCCACTGTCTGTCACTTCCTTAGCTTGGAAAATAAGACATCACAGATAATAACAATTGTGATTAAATTCAATTTTGTTATCTTGCCAGAAAGCAACTAAAAATTACGAAACGTATAGAATTAGTATCTATGATAAGAAGCAATAGTCACATTGCCATGGCAATGGGTCACCAGCAGAATGCCACAATGACTGAGGGATTACAGTTCACTGTAAATATACTGATTTGGAGTTATAATTTAGGAAGAAATTAAGAAGATATCCATGTTTGCAAATGATACGAAATTGAATGTGTGTTTCAAATAATAGGAAAATGGTAAATCCAATATACATATATCTGGAAGTGTTGTGCTGGTGGGTGGGTAAGTGACAAATGGCATTTAATATAGACAAATGCAAGGTAGTGAGAGAAAGGACGGGCACTTCATTAAACATATGATTTAAATGACTGTAGGCTGTCAGGATATACAGATGATAGGAAGCTGGGAATACCAGTGGATATCTCACTGAAACCAATAGAACAATTTGAGAGGCAGCAGTATGGAAAGTTAACAGATCTTGGCCTATGTATCAGAATGGTAGAGTATAAATCCCAGAGGGTGATGAGGAATTGTTCAAAAGGGATGTAAAGCCTCATCTCTGTACAGTTCCTCTTACTATGTGCCAATATGGAAACTCAGGTTTTACAGGTACTGCAGAAAAATTGTAACTAAATAGATTTAAAGATTAAGGCTTTTGAGTTGTAGGGGAGGTTTAGGATCCTTGGAGTTCTTTTAACACTGAATGACAGGAGTTGGGGAGATAATATGAGATAAATTGAACTTTGATAAAATGTTGAAGATTGAAAGAACTTCACATAAAAGAATTGGTTTAGAAGGGAAGAGACATCGAGTTTTGATTTATTTATTTTACATAGAGGGCAGTGAATTTGTAGAAGGGACTGTGTGTGAAAAGAAAAACAATGAGAACTGAATAGTGTATTTGAGAAGTAATTTTTTTTTCTGCTCAGTATTTTATGTCCCTTTAACATACCATTTACATGTGAACTTATCTCTACATAATAGCACAAACTTCTTTATTCAAATTCATATCATACTGATCTCTTATTCAGTTGAAGCTTGGAAACCAGTTTTAGTTTGTACTGCTATATGTATACTAAATAGCCAAATAAATAAAGTTCACAACCATAGTCCTTTTGTCTGTTTTAGGTCAACCTTTGGTTGGCTCTTGGTATTATTCAAACCCAGCCCCCAATAATTTTTGTGGGAACCGTACAAGTCATTATGAAATCCTCCATTTAAAAGTACTTTTCTGTGCATTCAAAATGAGTAATTCAGATTCATTTCAAGCCGAATTCTGAAAGACTTACAGAAATTTAACTTTCATTCCAACATGAATACAACAGCACTGAGCTTATCTAGTTACTTACATTTACCTCCAAAATTTAATGTAATATTATCATATCTATACCCACTTCCTTTTTATGAAAGATTTTTTGTTTATAAAGGCAGACCAGCTAGATATCATCTCATACCTTTGTGAAATATTATAATTGTTCTGTTATATTTCATATAATTACGTTATCTATTTTTAGTCAACTCACCAGTTGACTTCATGAAGAGACGTCCTCTGTCGCCCTTTATTTACTAGCTACACAAAGGCAAAGGTGTAAATGTATAAGGGTGTAGGCATACTCAGCTTGTGTCACTTAATCAAGAAGTACCATTCCAACTTCATCCAGTAGTTCATTTTAGACACAATAACTGGTGCCAGTAGTCAATTGAGATAAAAGCTCTATCATTCACAGAGCACAACGTGTGGTGGATTGAATTCAGCCTGGACTCCACAGTGGACCAAATTACACAGTGTAAAATCTTTCAGCCCAGTCCAAAATGTCCACTCGTGTCTTGTATCAGTGTTGTAACACATTAATGTGTAAATAACTACTGTTCTGGTATAAAACTAAAATCAACTTTGACTTGCACCACATGTTTCTAGGCAACAGGATATCAGGATAGCAACCTGATATTTGTGAGGAGAGCCTGCCTGATTGCTGCAGTTCCTGAAAATGTACCGACCTTTGAACTGTAATGGAAGCAGACTGGTATATTTTTATCATCCTGCTTAAGATAAAATATATGTTCATAATTATGTACGATGCATAACACATTCTCAATTTCACAAAATTGCTTCTGAATAAAGACAGCAATTCTTTTTGTGCTGCATTATTTTTCTACACTTAATCTCTCTGCACTGCCTAATGGAAAAGATAGGCTAGTGACATCCAGCTGAATCTCATTTCCCAAAAATTGTGGTTTCGAATAACAGAAGCAAAATGCCAATAATCTGTAGCAGGGACTGAACCCAGCTCAAATGCATCGACTTGCAATTTTAACAGAGGTGGGATGAAGCCAATCTGCTTGTAGGAAGCAGTTAGCTTACTTGAATATTGTAATAAGACTGCGTGGCTTCAATTTAACTGGCATTCTATTTTTAACCACAAACATCTGGGTATCCTGGGATTTGGGAAATCTAGCTGCTGAGGGAGATGAGAGCTCTTGAATCAGTTAAGTAAGTTCTTTTATAGCAATTCTGCAAGTTTGGAAGAGTAGCAGTGATTTCTTCAGGCTCAATGAGCTTACCTGGCAATCATCCCCACACCAAATGTCACAGTCTGTGTGCTTGCCTGCATCACCAACTAACATCTGTACTTCCCACCATGGCCTCCATGAGACACCAAGGGAATCCTCCTCTTGAAATCATTACCCCAGATATGGCATTATTTACCCTGATTGCCACTGCCGGCTCCTCAGAGTTTCTGTCACTTTTGCTGAGATACAGCGCGGGGTAAGGATTGTTTGAGGTAGTTCACGACCATCAATTCTCCTATTCTATGCTTTTTAGGCCCTCCCTAAGGATCAGTGGTGGGAATAGATCACTGTAAATCTCAAACCAAAGAGACATGTGCCTCACTTAACAAGATGGTTTATTGCATTATAACTTAAGTACAGTCTACATTACGATTCAGGTTTAATTTCTAAGCACTCCTGGGAACTACACAATATGTTTTCTGCCTACAAAGGTTAGTTTAGAACGCCTTCTCCTCACTGAGTATATCATCATCAGATTGGGTAAACCTAACACAATTTCAGTATTAACACTTTCAGAGCCATTGTTTAACAGAACAGCAGCATCTCCAATTCATATCACTGACAATCTAGACCCTTCACAATCCAGACTGCAGTGTGATCTCAGCCCTCCCCAATGTCATCCAGCTGCACCGCTCCATGATCTGGAAGCACACCTTCCTCGACTGTGCCCACACACTCCACTCTCCCACTGATCTTGCTCACCCCTACATATGCATACCTGCTCTCATAAGCCTCATGAAGCAAACTTCTCAGGAAAAATGCCTCCAGCCTTTCAGTCAAAGAGGCAGGGAGTTTGAAGTACATTCAAAGGAGCTGATGGTCAAAGCGTGTGGGACATTCAGTAAGTCCTTTCTTCCAGATTTCATAACAGCTCCCATCTAACCCTAGCACAGAACAAAGTTGCAGGGCACAGCCACAGGCATCTATCAATGCTTACTTAATATATCTGCTAGAGTATATGTTAGAACTGACTGGTGCATCTGGATATATATTTCTAGTTGCTCCATGTTTTGGCCTTCCCTTGATGCCTCCCACAGTGGCAGAGCACTGACTGTTGCAGAAATTGATTGATTGCTTTATTGTTGTCACTCGTACTGAGATACAGTGAAAAGTGTTGTTTTGCATGCTATATAGGCAGATTGGACCATTCAAAGTTCATCAGGGTAGCAGAACAGAGTGCAGAATACAGTGTTATAGCCGTAGAGAAAAAAAATCAAAATTAACATTTGAGAAGCCCGTTCAAAAGTCTGATAACAGCAGGGAAGAAGCTGTTCTTGAATCTGTTCATACATGTATTCAAACTTTTATACCTTCTACCTGACAGAACAGGATAGAAAAGAGTATAACCAAGGGTAGGAGGGCTCTTTGATTGTGTCCTGAGGCAGCAGGAAGTACAGTTATTTCTGCTATGGCGCATGTTTTGTTGACTCAAATTTGTAATGCGATTGATGAATAGTGGACTCTGCTTGGATAATGCAAACTTCCTACTGTACAGTATAGCAATTTTCTATAATGATTCCCCCATAATGTGATTTTCTATAGCACGAGGTCACCAAAGAACGCAACTATCGTGTTATAGGAGAACTGCCAGTGTAGATGGAGTTGATACATAGACGGTTGGTTTACATGATGCGCTGGGCTGTTATCACACCTCTCCGTAGTTTCTTACAGTTTTAGGAAGGGTAGTTGTGATGTGATGCATCCAAGTAGGATGCTTTCTTTGGTGCATCTATAAAAATTACTAAGAATCCTTGTGGACATGCCAAATTTCCTCAGCCTCCTGAGGAAATAGAGACATTGTTGTGCTTTCTTTATCAATTTGTTGACATGGGTGAATCAGGACAGATTATTGGTGATCATCACTCATAGGAACTTGATGCTGTTGACCATCTCCACCTCAGCACCATTGATGCAGACAGGGGGTCCGTGCCCTCCACTCCACTTCCTGAAGTCAAAGACCAGCTCCTTTGTTTTGCCAACATTGATGAAGGGATTGTTGTCTTTACTCCATGTCGCTAAGCAATCAATGTCTTTCCTGTATTCTGTCTCATCATTGGTTGAGATCTGAACTACAGGAGGATTATGGTGTAGGAAATATTATTGCCTATTCTTACTGATTGCAGTCTGCTGGTCAGGAAATCAAGGATCCAGTTACAGGGGATGGGGGTCTGAGACCAAGGTCCCAGAGTTTAGAGATGAATTTGTTTGAAATTATGGTATCGAAGGCAGAATTGTAGTCAATATGTAAAAGCCTGACGTAGATGTTCTTATTGTCCAGATGTTCTAGGAATGAGTATAGGGCAAGGGAAATGGCATCTGCTATGGACCTGTTGCACCTTGCACTTGGAGTTATTTTTAAGCATTAGGTTAATGGCTTGTGTAAGTTTCTTGTTGCATTATCTCAAAGATGTTCTGGGGAGTACTCCAGTGCAGTGGGGATGGTCCGTGCCTTTGAGCTAGAAGCTCTGGATTCAAGGAGTTTGTAGCCAAGGAATGCACATGATCAGACAGGCTGAGTATCAACTTGTATTAACTCCTTACATGAGACACCAGTAAGGGTGGGAGAAATTCCTGGTCAGCCATGTGATAGAAAGAAACTACCTAACTTCACAGTCATCAGAACATGACATGCATGTAAAAGTACACAGCAATATTAGCTCCCTGAGTTATTGGTAATTAAATACCAGCATCAATCTGTAATCTTGGATCAATACCAATTTTATCAATATAGTGTGCTCAAGACTTTTATAAAAATGTTTAAAATAACCCTGAAAGAGGTTGAATTTTCATTTTTAGGGCAAATTAAGTAACTCGAGCGCAGCATAGTTACCTTAGCAAAGGAGCTGGAATCGTTGCATGTTTGGGATGCATTTGAATTTGTTCAACATTCTTTGAGTGCTCAATGAAAACTAGCAGGTAGCTCACCCATCAGGAGTGAAGTAGCTCGCTATAGAGCTGAACTGGAAGTTAAACCTTAAGAGTCATAGAGTCAGAGGAACGGTTTGAGGGAATCCTAAAGAGATTCCATAGAATGACTGGTTCTCAATGTGATATTTTTGTAAGGCCAATCAGAATATACCTACCCATCAACAAGCTCTGGCACTGGGAGTCTTTGCATTGGTTTCTATTGCAGCCGGAAATAGTACCTTTGAGGACTGGTGAAGCCCTGGTGCTGTCCAGTAGTATCCTTTGTCCGCTGTCATTGTCTTGATGTCCTGTAACTTGGAAGAGTCATTTAAATACATCCTGACTTTTTGGAGCTGGAGTGCAGATTGCCAGTTTTGACCCTTGGATGGCAGATGCATTTTTTAAACATTGTCTGCCACTTCATTTTTAAACGTTCACGGCACAGGCAACTTTTTTTGTCCTTTAGGAGATACCAGCATAAACCCCATTCTACCACAATGGCATTTGCAAAAGAATTGTTCCCATGTTAGAGATCATCATAGCTATCATTTACATGTAACACTGTTAATCTGTCCAATTTTATAGGTAAGTCTCCAGTCTAGTGTGCATCTATCATTTAGATGCTGTCCTTCAACATGTCAGACTATCAACCAACACAGATACAAGGCCATCTATTTTTTAAAAAGAAAGCACAGCTTTCATTTATATAGGTTTTCCCCTGAGTTAAGAAAAAAGTTTACAAAGTGTTATATTTTGTCCCTCCATTGCCCTCATGTGTTGACATCTGACTAGTTAATGACAATTGCCTTGAATTTGGATCCTTAGGTAATTATTTGATCAATTAAAAGGACAGACTGTGTTAAGCAAAGCCTCATATTAGTGGTTAAACATTGTATGCTAGTCTCCAGGCTATCCATGGATGAGGTGAAAAGTGAAAGTTGCTAGAGTTCCAGAGGACCATGGGCTCATTAATAGAAAACTGATGGTGAATTTAACCTGATGGCCACTCTGCCTGAGGGTTAGAGGTTGACAAGGTGAGGTCTATATGGTAAGCTCACAGGAGGTCACCGGACTATCATCTTTAATTTTGTTCAAATAAAATGTAAAATATTGATTGAATAGTGTATTATGGAGAGATACAACACTGTTGACAATATGACAGTGTGGGAAGAAAGCTTTTCAAGGTGGAAATAACATCCTTTAAGGAGATGGTAGCATAGTAGTAATTCAAAAAAATCAGGAAACAAGAAACTGGAGTACATGGTCTCACTCAACGACATAAAAGCTTTTGGCTCAGTCAACCACAAAGGGCTATGGAGTATTGTTCTCAAATTTGACTGCCCTCAGAAATTTGTCTCTGTTGTCTGCCTGCTCCACAATGACATTCAAACCATGCTCCTCACCAGTCAAATAAGGCCGTGCCATTACACCAACTTTCCCCCACTTTCCTCAATCCAATATTGCACCATACCTGCACCAGATGATTCACAGGGTTGGAGATCATTTGGAGAACAGGTAGGAAACTGTTCAAGCTGCATCGTCTTCATTCGAAAAATGCGAACCACTCCAAACTCAAACATTCAGCTTCAATATTCAGATGGAACTTGTGTGTGAGCTCTCTCATAGACTAAGCTCCAGGTCGTGTTGACTCCTTCTCTGATGCATATGGAAAATTAGTGCTTCACTAAAAATTCAGAAAATTAAAATTCTCTTGCAACCATCTGTTGACAGTAAAAATGAAACCCTGTCGATTCAGGTCAAAAAACATAGACAATGTTCCTCACTTTGAGAGCATCTTCTCAATTAACTTGGATGGCAAAATTTGTCACAGTCTATGTGACATCTCAGCTTCCGGATGGCTGCGGAACAGAGTATTGGAGGATCAAGATCTCGAGATCAAGATCTCGAGCCAGAGACAGTGATTGGATAACAGCGATCCCTGTGATCCTACATGCTTTGAAGACTTGGATAACCACTTCATACTGAAAAAGTTATGCCAATGGTATCATCAGAAGAACTTCCAAATCTGTTGGTAAAAAGATTCTTTCCAGCAGCAGCAATCACTCCCAATCCAACTTTTCTTTATTATTCATTTATGGGACATGGATGTGGCTGGCTGACCAACATTTATTGCCCATCCCTGGTTCTCCTTGAGAAGGTGATGGTGAGCTGTCTTCTTGAACCGCTGCAGTCCATATGCTGTAGGTTTACCCACAATGCCATTAGGGAGGGAATTCCGAGATTTTCAGGAAGGTGAGTGGTTTGAAAGGGAGCTTGCAGGCGGTGGTGTTCCCATGTATCTGTTGTCCTTGACTTTCTTGATGGAAGTGGTCGTATGTTTGGAAGGTGCTGTCTGGTGAATTTCTGTTTGGCAAATTTCTCAGGACATCTTCTAGATAATAGACACTGCTGCTCCTGAGCATTGGTGTTCGAGGGAATGGATGTTTATGGATGTGATTTCAATCAAGCGGGCTGCATTTTCCGAGGCGATGTTAAGTTTCTTGAGTGTTGCTGGAGCTGCACTCATCCAGGCAAGTGGGGAGCATTCCATTACACTCCTGACTTGTGCCTTGTAGGTGGTGGACAGGCTCTGGGGAGTTAGAAGGTGGATTACTCACTGCAGTATTCCTCGCCTCTGATCTGTTTTCATAGCTGCTATATTTATATGATGAATACAGTTCATTTTATGGTCAATGATAACTCCAAGAATGTTGATAGTGGGTGATTCAGTGATGGTAATGCCATTGAATGCCAAGGGGGCAGTCATTAGATTGTCTCGTTTTGGAGATGGTCACTGCCTATCATTTGTGTGACATGAATGTTACTTGCCACTTGTCAGTCCAAGCCAGAATATTGTCTAGATCTTGTTGTATTTGAACATGGATTACTTTAACACATAAGGAGTTAAAAATGGTGCTGAACATTGTGCAATCATCCCAATTTCTGACCTTATGATGAAGGGAAGTTCATTGTTGAAATAGCTGAAGATGGTTGGGCCTAGGACACTACCCTGTGGAACTCAGGAAGCGATGTTTTGGAGCTGAAATGACAGACATCCAATATTCACAACCATTTTCCTATGCGCTAGGCATGAAATAAGTGGAAAGGTTGCCCCCAATTCCCAATGATTCCAGTTTAGCTAGAGTTCCCTTCTGCCACACTCAGTCAAATACAGCCTTGATGTCAAGGGCTGTCACTGTCATTCTCACCTCACCTCTGGAATTCAGCCTTTTTGTCCATGTTTGGACCAAGGCTGTAATTAGGTCAGGAGCTGAATGACCCTGGTGGAACATAAACTGGTTGCCAGTGAGCAGGTTATTGCTGAGCGGGTGTTGCTTAATAGCACTGTTGATGACACCTTCCATCACTTTACTGATGATCGAGAATAGAGTGATGGGGTGGTAATTGGCAGGTTGGATTTGTCCTGGGTTTTTTTATGTGTACAGGACATACCTGGGCAATTTTCCACATTTTCAGGTAGCTGCCGGTGTTGTAACTGTATTAAAATAGCTTTACTAAGGGAATGGCAAGTTCTAGAGCACAAGACTTCAGAACTATTGCCAGAACATTGCCCATAGCCTTTGCACTGTCCAATGCCTCCAACCATTTCTTGATATCACATAGAATGAACTAAATTGGCTAAAGACTGGTACCTGTGATGATGGGGACCACTAGAGGAGGCTGAGATGGATCATCCATTCAGCACTTCTGATTGAAATTCACCAGACAGCACCTTCCAAACACATGACCACTTCCATCAAGAACATCAAGGACAATAGATACATGGGAATGGTTCAGTCATATCTTTTGCACTGGGCCCTTCCATCGTTGAGAATGGGGATATTTGTGGAGCTTCCTCTTCTTCCAATGATTTGCTTAATCATCCAATACCATTCACAACTGGATGTGGCAGGACTGGCCCATTAGTCATGGGATTGTTTAGCTCCATGTCACTTGCTACTTATGCTGTTAGGCACAGAAGTAGTCCTGTTGGGTAGCTTCACACCTCATTTTTAGGTGCGCCTAGTACTGCTCCTGACTATGGCCTCCTACTCCTTTGTTGAAACAGTGTTGATTCCCTAGTTTGATGGTAATGTACTTCGTCATGAGGTTGCAGATTGTACTGGAGTACAGTTCTTTTGCTGTCGATGGTCCACAGTGCCTCATGGATGCCCAGTTGTACATTGCTAAATCTGTTCATATTTTGTCCCATTCAGCACAATTATAGTGCCACACAACATGATGCAGGGTATTCTCAGTGTGAAGGAGGGATGTCGTCTCCGCAAGGACTGTGCAGTGCTCACTCATGTTGATACTGTCATGGACAGATGCATCTGCAGCCAAAAAATTGGTAAGGATAAATTCAAGTATTTTTTGTTTTCCCCTTTTGTTTGTTTGCTCACCATCTGCTGCAAACCCAGTCCAGCAGTTATGTCCTTTAGGATCTGACCAGCTCATTCAGTAGTGCTGCTGTTGAGCCACTCTTGGTGGTGGACATTGAAAACCTCCACCCCAAGTACATTTTGCCCACTTGCTTCCTCCAGTTATTTTTCAACATGAAGGAGTGCTGATTCATCAGCCGAGGGAGGGTGGTGCGTGGTAATCAGCAGGAGGTTTCCTTGCCCATGTTTAACTTGAGGCTATGAGACTTCATGGGTTTGGAGTCAATGCTGAGGACTCTCAGGGCAACTTCCCCCCAACTGTATATCACTGTGCCACCCACATCTGCTGGGACTATCCTACCGGTTGGACAGGACATATCCAGGGATGGTAATGGTGGTGTCTGGGACATTGTTTATGAGTATGACTATGTCAGCCTCTTGCTTGACTTGTCTGTGTGACTGCTCTCCTAATTTTAGCACTAGTTCCCAGGTGTTAGTATGGTGGATTTTGCAGGGTCAACAGGGCTGTTTGTGTAGTCATCGTTTCCGGTGCCTTGGTCAATGCCAGGTGGTCTGTCCAGTTTCATTTCTTCGTTCAGACTTTGTAATGATTGATACAACTGAGTGACTTGCTAGGCAGTTGAATGTTAGCCACATTGCTGTCACTCTGGATTCATACATAAGCCTGACTAGGTAAGGATAGCAGATTTCCTTCCGGAAGAACATTCGTGTACCAGATGAGCTTTTCCAGACAATCGGCAATGGTTTCATGGCCATCGGTAGATTTTTAATGCCTTTTTTAAAAATTCAAATTCCACCATCTGCTGTAGTGGGATTTGAGCCCAAGTCCCCAGAACATTATCTGAGTTCTGTCTTAATCGTCTAGTGATAGTGCCACGAGACCGTCGTCTCTTCCAAAAACTTGTCCAACATCGAGGCACTAATGACTAAAAACAAGCTCAACTGAGTAGGACACGTGGACTTCAGAAACAGCATCTCTACTTAAAACTTGATCTTGGCAGGATACTCCCAGGAGGACAGCAGAAATGCTGGAGAGATTTTCTCAAAGCACCCAGCAGTGTCAATTATGCGTACCAAGTCATGGGAGTCATTGGCTTGCAACGTATTAAAACGGAGAAGGGTATTTTTCGAAGTTAGCAGGAACATCTAGAGGCTTTATTGGAACATGCAGAGGTGTGGCTCAATAGCACCACTACTTGTTGAACTGGCTGAGTCCTGAGGGACATACTCACCAGGCTGGACCTGTAGCAGATGGAGAAGGAACTAACAAAATGGATGAGCCTATTGATCTTTCTTTCACTGATCTACATGTTAAATAAACAGCTACACACAGTACAATTGTCAGGAGTGACCACTACAGTCCTTTGGAGACAAAGTGCTGTCTCACATTGTGGATACTGTTCATTGTGTCATATTGGCACTACCACTATGCTAAATGGGATTCATTCAGAACAGTTCCAACAGCTCAAAACTGGCCATCCATGAGCTATTGTGGGCAATCTGCTGCAGCAACCTAGTGAAGCTACAATACCAGCCTACATGCATGCTGCTTCCACTGATCAGCATGTATAAGAACTAAGCATTCCTGTAACCAACTGATTAGGTGTAAACTCTGCAGTGCTGCCATATTCAGTTGTAAACTCTAGGAGACAATTAAACAGCTAACAGGAAGTGGAGGCTCTGGAAACATACCCATTCTCAATGATGAGATTGTTCAGCATGTCAAGGCAAAAGAAAAGACCATATTATTCACATCCAACTTCAACCAGGAGTATGGAGTGGATAATCCATCTTGGATTTTCCTGAGGTTCCTAGCCTTCAGATGCCAGCCTTCATCCAATCTGATTCACTCTTCATGATATCAAGCATGGGCTGAGGGCACTGGATATGACAGTGTGAAAATTCCTCCAAGTATGTCGTTTCCACAGGAAGCAGGATAAATCTAATTCAACCTAGTACAATTCAATCAGTATCTTCAATCTCACTCTCAATCATCTGCAAAATGATGTGAGGTATCCCTGACAGTACTATTAGCTTCTGAATTCATTGCAAACTTGGCCTAAAAATAAAGAATTGAACTTTACAGATGAGATAAAAGTGACTACCTTTGACATCAAGACAGCATTTGACCAGCGTAAAACTAGAGTCAACAGGAATCCAGGGAAAATTCTCCACTGTTTGCAGTCATATTGAGCACAATCTAGACCAATCATCTCAGTTCAAACTGCAGGTGCACCTCAGAATAATGTCTGAGTTCAAATCATCTCTAGTTCCTTCATTAATAAGCTTTTTATCATGGGGTCAGAGGAGGGGATCTTCACGGATGATTGCACCACGTTCAGTGCCATTCATGACTCCTCAGATACTGAAACAGTCTGAACACATATGTAGCAAGACTTGGACCACATCTCAGTGGGGGCTGATAAGTTGCGTATAACATCATGTCACCCAAGTACCAGGCAATAGCTATCTTCAAATACAGTGAATGTAATGATCTTCCTCTTTACATTCGAAGAAACTGCCGTTGCTACTGAATCTTCCCTTAACATGCTGAATTAATATTATTGGGATCACCATGAACCAGAAATTTCACTGGGACAGCCACATAAATACTTTAGTTTAAAGAAGAAGTTAGAATCTGAGAATTCTATGGCAAATAACTCACCTCCTGACTCCTGAAAGAGCAGAAGGTATGCTGTTGTTGTAAAAAGGTGATCTATTAGTTCCTTTATCAACTCACAAAAACTGCGCATGTTAAAAATATTCTAACCCAGTGACTAAAATATTCTGTAATGCCAAAACTATTGTCTCATGAATCATGAGACAAGCTCTTACATTTTTCTGTATTATGCATTAAAAAAATCGTAAGTTCTTTTTCTTATTCAAACATAAATTACAATAGATTGACAGTATAAAATTCATTAGTGGTTTATTTTAATCTAAAATCTTAGAGACCTTTACAAAACCTCTATTAATCCACCCTGTTTTTTTTATATAAAGACTTTTAAAATCCTCCCGTTATTCCCAGATGTTGAATTTGGGTTCTGCCTTTTCAAAACATCTGCTATTCACTGAAACAATTGCCCCTTTAGAAGTTGAAACCTAACCCTAGCTGAATATATTAAAAATATATTTGTCTAGAGTGAACTACTATCACCTTCAAATCTGAGTTGTTTGAAACTTCTCAGTGACAGTAAAGTGAATGCAAATATATAAATAATAAATAACTGATAAAATTCCACCTCGTCCACCCACTCCTCTCTGTAGTGTATAGTTTAGATAGAGAATTAAAAAGCACAATAGAAGAAAAATATTTTAGTTTGGATTTTTAAAGTTGAGAAGATGAGATGAACTAATAGAGAGAGTCAAACTGCAGTGGTTAAATGAAGGGTGATTAATAGTGAAGTGAAATGCAAGAAGAAGCTTGGTTCTGGAGGATTGAAGAAAGCATGCAGGAATTCAAAAATTTTGGCCAAAACCTGATGTCAGTTTCCTAGTTACTGAGCAAAACAGAAAGGTAGCACCAGCCCTGCAGCCCCCAAACTGCACCTCGTTTGGCAAACTCTGGCCAGTAAAGATGAGCTCTAGCATTTCAGTTCTTCTCTGCATGTAACTTAACTATGCACAATGTGAAATAGTGGCAGATTTGGGCCTTGCGAGGTGTTCCTTGCAGCTGATTCACTAATCAGTAGACTGGGCCAGCAATCCAGTCTCAACCCCAAGCAAATGCCAGCAGGGATTTTACAGCACCCTCGCTAAATTTGTATCATCGATAGCCACAGATGAGGTGTCGGAAGACTGGAGGGTGGCTAACATGGTGCGATTATTTTAGAAAGGTGGTAAGGAAAAGCCAGGGAACTATTGACCAGTGAGCCAGACGTCAGTGAAGGGTACATTATTGAAGGGGATTCTGAGGGACAGGATTTACATTATTTGAAAAGGCAAAGACTGATTAGGGGTAGTCAACATGGCTTTGTGTGTGGAAAATTGTGCCTCACTAAATTGATTGAGTTTTTTGAAGAAGTGGCAAAAAAGGTTAATGAAAGCAGAACAGTGGTCATTGTCTAAATGAACACAAGGCATTTGACAAGGTTCCACATGGTAGACTGGTTAGCAAAGTTACATCACATGGAGAGCTAGCCATTTGGATACAAAATTGCCTGAAAGTAGGAGACAGAGGGTGGTGGTTCAGGGTTGATTTTCAGACTGGTGGATTGTGACCACCAATGTGCTGCAAGCGTCGGTCCTGGGTCCATTGCTTTTGGTCATGTATATAAATGATTTGGATGTGAATGTGGGAGAAATGGCTAGTAAGAGTGCAGATGACACCAAAATTGGTGGTGTAGTGGACAGTGAAACTGGTTATCTCAGAATACAACAGGACCTTGATCAGATGGGCCAATGGGCCGAGGAGTAGCAGATGGAGTTTAATTTAGATAAATGCGACATATGTAAGGTTCTGGTTTGCAATCAGTAATTTGCTGATTTTAGGTGGTTCGAATTGCCCCCAGATCCCTGGTTCTACAAGCTGGACTTATTTAGGTAATGTGAAGTGAAGAAGGCAGTAGGCAGGTATTTCAGGGCAGAAGAATCTCTGTGTTTATTTACAAACCAATGGTAAGTATAATACAAGAAATAAAGGTAAATACAATAAAACAGTGAAATTAATGCCATCAATTATACAGACGACAATAATACCATTAAAAATACCATTAATTAGATTCAACACTATTAGAACTTAAGCAGCAGTTTTAATCACAAAAACTTTAATCAGGCTTCCTACCCTTGGGGTCCAATGCACTGTCACTTATCGCTTTTCCCTCCCTGCTAGCTCAGTTGGAAACTTTGGGGTCTCGGGAGTATAAGCTGACCACTGGGGAAAAAGTGATATTGGGGTATAGCTAGCCGTTGAGGTTCTTGCCATTGGTTCTCTTGATTCAGAACAGGCCCATGTCTAGAAGTTCTTGTTCAGTTAGGGCTTGGTTGACACTCCCCCTCTCGGATGTCCTTTGTTGCAATGCTGCCCTTAGTTTGGCTTCCCGATACAGCTTCTCTGTTCAGTCTCTGTGGTTCTTGGTTCCGAAGCTGCTTGTTGGGGCTGGGAGCCTGTAGAGAAGCTACTAGTGCAGAAGCTTGTTGTAAAGACTGCCTCTCTGATGAGATCAGGCCTGGCATTTATGCAGACTGTGTGCTCCATTATTTCCTCTCAAATCTGCGTTGCTATTGAGTTTCAGGTGTTCCCTTTGAGGACATTTGGCTTCCCGATAGTTAAGAGTATGTGTGAATGAATTTTGATTGAAGTTTAATGTCCGGTATCTCTGTGAATGGATTTTGTTTGAAGTTGAATGTATGGTACCTGTGTCGGTTCCCATACTGCCTGTGCTGGGTAGCCCTAGGTATAAGAGTTAGTTTCAGTCCAGAGTATTAGATTTGGTTGATTGTTCTCTTAGAGTGGAGATTTAAATTGGAATTCCAGGCTGAACAGTGGTTCCAGGCAGCCATCTATATATCTGTGTATTTTTCCCAGAGCTCAGCTCAGCTGTCCCCTTTATTTTTAAAAGTCCCGAGTCTTGTCCATTTTTTAAATGATGGGGATTTTTGCTGGCTCCTATGGGTGTTGCATTTTGGTAAGGCAAATCAGGGCAGGAATTATACACTTAATGATTGAGTTCTGGGAATGTTGCTGTACAAAGAGACCTTGGGATGCAGGTTCATTTTTCTTGAAACAGGTAGACAGGGTAGTAAAGAAGGCGTTTGATACACTTGCCTTTATTGGTCAATACATTGAGCACAGGAGTTGGTATGTCATGTTGCGGTTGTACAGGACATTAGATAAGCCACATTTGGAACACTGTACGCCATTCTGGTCTCCCTGCTTTAGGAAAGGTGATGTCAAATAGAAAGGGTGAAGAAAAAAATTACAAGGATGCTGCCGGGGTTGGAGGGTTTAAGCTGTAGAGAGAGGCTGAATAGGATGGGACTATTTTTCCTAGAGCGTCGGAGGCTGAGGGATGACCTTATGGATGTTTATAAAATCATGAGGGGCATGGAAAGGGTGAATAGCCAAGGCCTTTTTGTCCCAGGGTAAGGGAGTCCAAAGTCAGAGGGCGTATGTTTAAGGCGAGAGAGGAAAGAAATAAAAGAGACCTAAGAGGCAACTTTTTCACACAGAGGGTGGTGTGTGTATGCAATGAGATGACAGAGGAAGTGGTGAAGGCAATTACAACTCTATGACTCTATGTCTAAATCATAAATAAGGCTGGAGTTGACCAAGAAATGAGTTTTCATATCAAATCATTACATTTTCACGCCATATAGCACACGTTCATTTGTCGTGTTAAATACATTTCTATAGTGCAACATAGAGGTTCCAATGTTTACCAGATTGAATACTTCTTGTAAAAAATTCAGGAGGAGAGACTGAGCATGGAATCCCAGAATCTGCACTGGCATCTAGTCACATGGCAACCTGATGTCAAAGCATTATAAAAGGATTGTTAAGTAGCTAATTTCACATTGACTACATTGAGAACAGCAGGTTTTTAACAGTTGTGTTTTATAATTAGACATACCAATAAGTCCTCTTGGGAAGAATAATGTTCCAGACGAAGTCTGTGGGGAAAATTTGATGCTAAATACTGAAGCCAAAGAAGAAAAATATCTACTTAAAATAAATACGTCATATTTATTTTCACCTTTACTTATGTTCTCTGGCCTTTTATTTCCCTATGCCAGTACTAAAGAACTATTTTTCTTCATAATTCATAACCAATGGTTTAAAGACAATTATTAAAGTACTTGCAATTTTTAACACCGTGAAGTATGTGGTTCTTTGACTGCTTTTAAAAAATGGAAAAGTCTAAGAAATTGACTGATTTCTCTTCATCATAATTTTACAAAAAGCGTAAATATGATCTTATAAAATACTAAACTTTTTTTTAGATTTAATCACCCAAACAAGTTCATAAGTGACAGGAAATAAAAATAATCTGTAAAGCAAGACACCCATTATGAGTCTAAATAGGGAAGAGGTTCTGGTGTCATTGAAGCTATCATTTCACATAGATTTCATCTTTCACATGCCCTTCCTTCACATTGCAGTTTTTAGATTCTACATAATGCAGACAAGGAATACACAGTTTGTACCGAAGACCAAAAGGTTGTGAGAACTTGTAAAGATTATTTAAACTTAATTCAACAAATGAAACATATCAAGCCTCAATGGCTGAGTAATTAACTTCCCAGAAATTAGTTGGACTGTAACCTAAGCCAACTGAATCTTTGCTTTATTCAAGTTATCATCAGCATGTCATTGTAAAAGTCTTAAAATTCCTTTCACATTTAGGTAGACAATGATTATGATGTATTTGATTGTCATTTATTATGTGTATGATGGTTTTTGTGATCAGTGTGGAAGTGAATTATCAATATTCAGCTTTCATCATTTGACTTTAATGCCTGACACTTCCGTGGAAAAAAAATCAGTTTTAAAAGCGACCCCAGACCTAATAAAGTTACTGTGGTCATCTGACAAGCCCTAGAATGGTAAAAAAAAAGCACTTGTATCAGAGTTATCATTTTAGTCAAGAGGGAATGAAATTCAGTGAGGCATTAAGAAATTTGCATGTCTTGTTTTACTCAAGTTTGCACGATAATGTTATATATTGGAAATGAACAGTTAACTGTGGAGTGTGTAGTTTTTAAAAGACAGTGAAGCTGGACTTGGAATATGCAAACAAGTCAAACTTCAGTAGCAAAAACAAAAACAGAAATTGTTGGAAAAGCTCAGTAGATCTGGCAGCGTCTATGGAGAGAAATCAGCATTAATGTTTTGAGTCCAGTGACCCTTCCTCCAAATTGCTTTGAGGAATATGGAAGAGAGAAAGCAATATGGACTGATGGCAGCATGGGTTATGAAAGTTCTTGTCTCTCTTAATCTCAGAAATCAACACTGAAAAATCAACTGGAAAATATTCAATTTACTAAGAAGTGAAGATCATCAACAAGCTTCACCATTCTTGAGGAAACAGGACAGTAGATAGACCGTCAGGACTCAGATCTCATTCATACAACACCAGGGCTGTAACAATCGTTGAGTAATTAAATTTCCAGAAACTAATTGGATTATAATCTAAAGCAATTGGATCTTTGCTTTATTCAGTATCATCAGCATCTCATTGTAAAAGTCTTAGAATTCCTTTCACATTTAGGCAGATGATGAGGATGATGCATTTGATTATTGTTTATTATGTGTATGTTAGTTGTTGTGATCAGAGTAAAAATGAATGATCAATATTCAACTGTCATCATTTAACTTTAACGGTATTTGTTGTGCCCAACTAAGGGAGGGTTAAAAAGGGAGAGTCGACCACTCCTCTTCGCCTTGTCAGAACATGGTTTCATTTTGCAAAATAAATTGAAGTTGTATTCATTCTTGATTTTGATAAGACATAACCTATTTTTGAAAAATATCAATTCTAACTGAGTTCTAAGTGAGTGGTTTTATTAAAACCTGTAATTAATACCTATTTTCATATTTGTGATTCTAATGACTTTGTGGGGTTGAATTATTTGGATTACCATACAGCTCAACCATTCAAAGCAATTTATTGTCCTTATTAATATTCCATTCATTAATACATTTTTAAAAATATATATTATGTAATTAAAACCACATTGGGAAATTTAGTGATAAACATTTTGAATATACGAGAGTAATTTTTATATGAAATGATATTCTTAGATGTTGTGTAGGTGTTTTACTCTATCGAAAGGGTTAAACTAGTTTGTGAGTACAGAATGGTGTTCATACTTCAATATGAATTTTCAGTTCCATTTATGACTTAATACTTTGGTTACGGTTCATTAGGCAGCTAATGTCTTATGCCATACCATTATTTGAGTCATGCTGATCTGCATTTTCTCCTGTATTCCTAGCCAGATGTATCATTTTACCCTAATGTTCTGCTGCCGCAAAATGCTATTTGTTAATATTGCATGTGTGACACCTGTCAAAATCCAAGGTGGATACACTGTCAACCTAGCTCCAACATAGAAACAGAAATGTACCTAGATTCCTGCATGGCGACATGTCGCTGCATTGTGGGTATCCTCTTATTATTTTGGATTTTCGTTCACATTTTGTGTTCTTCATTTTGAAATAGAAAATCTATTGTGCCACGCACTATTTTTAATATAAATGCCAATCTGTTCTAATGCAACAATAATAGAATACCTTAAAATAAAATGGTAAAATCTTATGGCAAATTGAGAATTTTCAAATTGTCAAGATACGCAGCTTTGAAAATGCTCTTCTGTGTGCAATATCTCATGCATATTGTAATACTCACTTACTGATTAGTTTATTAAACTTAGGACAGACAGCTAGGTTGAACTTCTGTTTAAGATGTACACTGCAATCTCTAGTTGGTCTTTTTGGGATAATATAATTTATGAATAAGCTATAGGGTCTTATTATCACTTTCAATCTGTTCCACCTAGGTCTCAATGAGACTTAAAGGGCAGATTGAGCAAAACCATGTTGAAATTGCTTGATTGTATTTGTGTGCAAACACAAAGGATCGCCACATGAAAATGTCATTTTATGATTTTGAATAATTTTCCATGACAAGACTATATTATATTTTGAAGACATGAAACCATAATAAATTGTTAAGTAAGACAAAGCTAATCAAATGAACATAGAGCAGGCTGGTTGATGAATATGCTATACGAACAAACCAGCTACAAACCATCAAGCAATCTAATAAACAAAACATTGAATGAAAGAGCAACTAAACAGTGAGGCATGGAAACAGCATAATGACAGTCGAGTACCTAATACATTGAGAAATCTGGTGAACAAAGTATTGGATAACTGAACCAATTAAATAACTGGCCTTTCTGCTTTCTTGTGTGCAGTATACATTTTGGCAGTATGAACTACCATTTACTTTGCACAGTTTTTCAGGAGACACATCTGTGTTTCCTAAAACCACGTCAGTCCATGTCGCATTTTCATTTCCATATCTTATATTAATTGAAAACTTCACAGATTCCATTTTTACAGCCCTTTCACAAAAGCCTTAACATTTATCAGTCAATATTGATGACAGTTATAAATAAATGCTGGATATAGAATATTAAACAAATAATCAAAATGTGTTCAAAAATAAAATTCTTCAAAAATGGTTGTGTTGTAATACTGACAAACCAAAATCACGAGTGGGTGACAGCAGATCTTTTTGAATGAACATTGTACACACAGTCTTTTTCCTTTTTAATCTATTAATATTCCAATCCTTCCTTCTGATCCACATAATACATCTGGAAAGGGAGACAGAGCTAATCTGGGTAATTACAAGCCTGTTAGTTTAACATCTGCAGTGAGGAAAATTTTGTGCCTTTAATTAAGAATGCAATTACCACATACCTAGATGAATGAACATTGTATTAAGTAGTTAGCATGAATTTCAAAAGGAATGATTGCAATTCACAAATTTTATACATTTCTTTAGGAGATATCAGGCATGATAGGTGTGATAAATGCAGTGGATGTAGTGTGCATGAATTTTGGAAAATATTTTGGCCGTGTAAAAGATTGATTTAGGTTAAAGATGATTAAAGAATATAGAGTTAGGATGAAGTTGACTAGTTGGTTTACAAATTGATTAGATGAGAGAAAGCAGAATAGACTAATTAAGGACAATTCTTCAGACTAGTAAAAAGTTAGGTTCACTGTGTATGTAATTGATTGAGATCGAAGCTTAGAGGCAGTTGACATTTTCAAATGATACCCATATGTCATATATAATTGATTCCTGAGGAGATTATAGAATCCTGGAAAGGAATGTTGTTGGGAAGTAGAAATGGACTGAAATGTGGCAAATGGAATGCAGTATCAATAAAAGTGAGATGACACATTTTAGTTAAAAAAACAGTAACAATTAAAGTTCTGAAAGAAATTGCATATCCCAATACTGCATACAAGTATTGCTGGTGCTCTACCAAAATGATTCAGGATAGAACTTAGGTTAGAGGGTCTTTTGTTTAATTTATCATCTTTTGTTTGATGTCAGAAGCAAGTAGGTCAGTTTGAGAAAAGAGAGCACTTTCAGGTTGCTACAGGCTGCAGCTCACTGCGTGAGGACAGCCAAAGGAAATTAATATTAGTCAGGCCTCCATTTAAACAGAAAAAAACAGTAACTTTATCATTCATTGTGAAGGATGCAGGTGGGGATCACATTCGGTTGAATTTCATGAGGGAAAAAGAGCTGTCACATTTGCTTTAGCTTGCTGTTAGCAGAAGAAAGCTATAGTGACCCTCACAGAGCCTTGTCGCAGAGAGCAAGCAGCCTGAATGGATATCTTGCAAAAGAGCTGTACGGAAGATGTCGGAGCAAGCTTCGAAATAATACAAAAACTGAAATTGCTGGGAAAATCCAGCAGGTCTGGCAGCATCTGTGGAGAGAAAGCAGAGTTAACATTTTGGATCCAGTGACCCTTCTTCAGGATGGGATGAAACAGCCTAGGTAGGCCCAAAGTCAGGACAAGGAGCTGAAGGGTCCACAGTTGTGACATTTTTAAAGAAAATTGGAAGTGCATTTAGCCAAAAGCTAATCAGAACATTCCAGCTCATTTTTATTTTGAGGAATAACTGGAATACCAAGGAGAATTAAAGTAATTTAGTAGGGCAATAACATCTCTTTTGGATTGGTCCTATAGGAAGTGTCAATAAATCTTCACAATTTCATGAGATAAGGGAACATGTGGGATGGGGTGAAGTGGAGGAGGAGTTTCAAGTAAAAAGTATAAACCTCAGCTTTTAGCATAAGTTTTTATAAGCTTTTGTATTGTATATTGGTTTTTGTTTAATTTCCATTTATATAAGGATTTAAGTTAGTTTTGTTAAAACTCACAAGATCTGCTGGCATAGTACTGTGAGCTTAGTTGCTGAATATTCAGATTCTTTTTCAAAAAAGGCCTTAGTGGTCTCTAATGGAGATTACGTTTAGCTGTGGACTAAATTAAAAGGTGGAAACTGTTAGATGTATTCATATCTTGATTGTTTTCCAAATCACAAGCAAGTTGGCGTTGAGTAAATAAGATCAGTTGAATGTATGGCTGAAACATTGGAGTGGGAAAATTTGTTTTTGATTTGTTGCACACTAACACCAGAACTTGAGAATGTAGGAGCAGTGCTATTGGGAAAGTCTTCACCTGAACATTGCAGAGAGCAGTGTTCCGGCAAATCAGTAATGATGGTAATAAAGAGGACTTTAAGCCGACAAGTGGTGCTGAATGAACTACATGCACTGTGTTAAAAAAAATGGAAAAGGGCAAGACAAGACAGCAAGGTAACTATGGATAGCAATTAACAAAGCTTAGTAAGAATGGACATATTGCATAAACTCAGAAGTGTGACGGAAGGTAAAGACAGAGTTTACAAAAATATTAACAAAAAAATCTCTGCATCTGAATTTCCATAATCATTAAAAACTGAATTATCATTAAAATTAGGAATAAATTTGAATAACTTGTTAGCCATTGCAGAGATGTGGCTGTAAAATGACCAATGCTGGGACCTGAATATTCAACAGTATTCAAGAATTTCAGAAGGACAGGGAACAAGGAAAGTATGGTGGAGTTGCTCTGTTAATTAGTGGTGTTATCAGTGCAATAGAGAAAGGCGACTTTAGTTCCCAAGTTCAAAATGTAGAATCGGTTTGGGTGGCGATAATACATAGCAAAGAGAAGTCAACTGTATAAATAGTATGTAGTCTTCCTAACAGTAACAATTCTGTAGCACGTGGTATAAATATAGAAGCAATGGGGTCTTATATAACAAAAGATAGTACGATAATCATGGGTGATACTAATTTATGTGTGGATTGGGTAAATTTGATAAGTAAAGGTACGCTGGAAGGTGATTTCATTGTATTTTGGGGCAGTCTCTTAAAACAGCACTTTGTAGAACCAACCAGAGAGCTCTGGTAGTGTACAGTGAAGCAGGATTGATTAATTCCCTCATAGGAAAGGAGCCTCTTGGTAGCCGTTATCGTAACATGCTTGAATTTTGCATTCAGTTTGAGGAAGAGAAGAGTGGGTCTAAGGATAATGTTGTGACTTTAATACTGCTGTAATTGCTTTTATTTGAGAACATGATAACATAAGACCTAAAAGCAGGAGTAGGCAAATTGGGCCTCTGGAGCCTGCTCTGAATTTCAGTGCAGTCAGGGCTGATCTCAACTTGGTCTCAAGTCTACTTTCCTGCCTGCTCTCCATAACTCTTCAACACATTACACATTAAAAATCCCGCTGTCTCCTCCTTATACTTACTCAGTATCCCAGCCTCCACTCTGGGGTAGTGAATTCTGGGGTAGTGGAATAGTGGGAGTAAGGACAAATGATGTTGCACACAATATTTGGCTCCTCATCACATTTGATGAAAAATCCTGGTGCTGCTCTGTGAGGACTGAGACCACTTATATAGAAATGGCTAGCATCCATGTTCCGGCAACCGAGTGAGAAGTAGTGTCTATTTCTTGGTTATTCTACCAGTAGCACCCCCCTCCCCTGTATTTTTAACAGGCCCCAAATTCTACACTTTGTTTTGCAATGTGTTCTCTCTTTGTTTCCTGTAGAGACCCTACAGCACCTGGACATTCACAGTAGCCAAGAGGGCCAAGCACAAAAAGCAACCCCTCCTTCACTTCTGAGGAAGAGAGCATAGCTGCCTCAGAGGATACTCCTGCTAGGCCACTTCCTGCTCCCTTCACCAGCTCAAATACTGGCATTTCAGTGGGTATTTTATTTAGTTTAGAGTGGGGAACACCTGCTGGTGAACACTTCACTGGCACATCTCTGCAGCTGGTCAAGGTAGAAACATCCCAGGTCTCTGGCACCTGGAAGACTGTCGAAGATCAGGCACTTGCTCATCCCCAGGCAGGAGAAGACCCTGTAGTGTCAGTACTTAAAAATTTAACTGGAATGCACAAGCAGATACAGGGGCAGATCGTGTAGGCACTGGGCAAATTGACACAAAGGTTGCATGACTGTTCCAATGCCATTTGCACCATGCTGCCTCCTGCATGTGAGCATATGTCTCTCTTCACGCTGCCACAGAAAGCCACGTCCAACAATCTTGGCGTCTGATGGATCCAAGTACAAATCTGTTCTCTTTCTCTATTGCTCCAGCCATTGGTTCGTAGCTATGCTCCAAAATCTTGTGACTTCAAATAAACCTATTGGACTATAACCTGGTGTTGTGTGACTTTAGACTTTGTCCACCCAAGTCCAACACCAGCACCACCATATCAAGGTTGCAGGGACACGGGACCTTGACCTCACTTTCTCACAAGGAGACAGGGTAGTGTCAGTAGGCACGCAGCCTGAGGAGGAACCACTTACAAGCTTCTGCAGGAGTTTCCTTTAAGGACACTTCAGAGGAGGTGAGACCTTCCATTTCCACCCTACCTACTAACCCCCACCCTCTGGGAGTTCAAGTCAAAGGACGTGAACCTTCCTCAGTGTGTCTGGGCATTCTGGACACAAGCCCCTTGTATCACCTGATCAAAATGCCAAGGCCAACAAGTTCCACTAGTCTACACCTAGATTTAATAGGCAGAAAACAAAGAAAGCTACATTTTGATGGCACATGGATGACTTGATGATACTTTGTTGTAAATACTTCCTTGCATTCGCTAATGCATTCAGTTTTAATCTTCAATTCTGAGCAAATGTCTGTCCAGCCACAACTACAACATTCACTATACAGAAAGAAACAGAAAGAACTGTGGATGCTGTAAATCAGGAGCAAAAACAAAGTTGCTGGAAAATCTCAGCAGGTCTGGCAGCATCTGTGAAGGAGAAAACAGAGTT
>JAHRHZ010000069.1:19710727-19723042 GCA_024137785.1 Ginglymostoma cirratum | reverse complement strand
CTCCTTCACAGATGCTGCCAGACCTGCTGAGCTTTTCCAGCTGCTTTATTTTTATTCACTATACAGCGCCTAGGTGTCCTTTGTTCTGTGCAAGGTTTTATGATCCTCGGACTGAAGTGAGCTGCTCCCACACAATGTACAGGCTTATTTCAATTTGGAAGGTGCAGGTTCTTTTGGAGCTAGGGAGATCTTAAATAGGCCACAACACATTGCTTTGCATCACAGCCATTAGTCAGACAGATTCCTGATGTTGCCTGATGTGGTTCAGGGTGCTAGAGGCCAGGATTTGTAGTTGACACAATAGGTTAATGCTTAAGGTTCGCATGGCATGTAGTGCTTGCAGTTATCTTTCACCTATATTGTATGGGTATTTGCATTACTTTGCTGCCATTTGAAGGGCCCCACATCACTCAAACTGGAGCCATCTGATAGAATGAAACAATGACTCTGCCCACTCGGGAGGAAAGGCAAGTGTTTTCAGTTCAATTGCTCACTTATTATTTGCAAAAAAGAATCAGCTGCCAAGCTTCACTTCACACATTTTCAGGCTCAGTTTCTTACCATCAGGGAACCCCCACACGTTTCCACTTTGGACACCGTCTTCCAGGGTGTGTTAACTGTCAATGCCCTCCACCTCCTGCACTAACCCTTTCCCTTCCAGGCTCTGTCGTCTTGCCCTCTCAAATATTAAGCTGTGCCCCCCTTCACAATTGTTATACATTCTCCATCTCCCCATGCTGCCTCCAATCCTCTTTATTGTGTTTCCACAGCATCTGCCCTGCAGCAGTGGCTCCTGGAAACCCCCCATCCGCCTTTGACTTTTCTTAGATGGGGTCCCAGGACTGACTGTGACCCACACCCCTCACTTGCCTGGACATACAGACCTGACGAATGACTGACCAGCCCCCGGCTGATCTCTGTACATATCCCCGCCTGATGTCCCAGGGCTTCCCAGACTAGTTGTACCGGTCCCACAGGGCTGACCGTGGCCCGCTACCTGTAGATGTACAGACCCCCGGACCCTGAACATCCCAAGTGACTGACTGGCTGACAGTACACAAGTCTCTGCACTCATATCGGTCAATACCATTGACATAGTGCCAGAACCACCTGACTGAAGTCTTGACTCCTTGACTTCACTGCACTCTACTCCCCTTGGACTTTGGTTGCCATTTTTGCCCTTTAGCCCATGCGAGTGCAGTGTATTTGGGAACAGTGGCTGATGCACAATGCATGAGTGAGATTGGATTCTCTCCTCTCATTCTTCCGAGGAGGCATAATCATGATCAATCATAATCAGTGCATCTCTATCTGATCCCTTCTGGAAAGCACAACAAGCTGCTTGACTTTGTATCTGTGCTATATAGCAAGGTAAGAAAGAAGTACTGTGAACATTTACATTTTGAATGAGCAAGCAAAGTGCAAAATGGCAAGGCAAAGTAAGGCAGAATGCTGTGTGCATCCAAGTCAACACAAAATGAGTGAGCATGAAGAGCAAAGCAGTAGCTGTGAGATGTACCCTGGTCAAATCATGAGGTGGGTGCGTGTCCCTGTGCAAAGTGTCCTAGAGGCAGTATTTCAATGAAAGGTGCCTGTGCACTTCAAAGTGCAGCACTATAGTACCCAACCATATTGCAAGTGGGCCAGGGATATGCCATGGGCGTGTTTAGAATCTGGAATCCGTCTTGTGCCAAGATCCATGGATGAGGTTTTATGCAGTCACTGGTGGTAGAGTGTGCCCCGAGATTCTCATGATGGGTATCCAAAATGGAGGTGCAGAGGAGCAAGCAGTGAGCTGAAGTTATCAGTTATCTGCTCTGATTTCCATGTTGCGCATTGTCGCCTTCTAGTTTCTATCTACTGCATGAGAAAATGGAAGTACAGAAATTTTACTGCAGCTGTATGGAGTGTAGGTGCAGCCACATCTGGAGAGTTTTGTATAGTTTAGAGATAACAAGGTGTGGAGCTGGATGAACACAGCAGGCCAAGCAGCATCATAGGAGCAGGAAAGCTTGACGTTTCGGGCCTTCATCAGAAATGGGGGAGGGGAAGAGGGTTCTGAAATAAATAGGGAGAGAGGGGGAGGCGGATAGAGGATGGATAGAGGAGAGGATAGGTGGAGAGGAGACAGACAAGTCAAAGAGGCGGGGATGGAGCCTGTAAAGGTGAGTGTAGGTGGGGAGGTAGGGAGGAGATAGGTCAGTCCAGGGAGGACGGACAGGTCAAGGGGGCGGGATGAGGTTAGTAGATAGGAGATGGGGGTGCGGCTTGAGGTGGGAGGAGGGGATAGGTGAGAGGAAGAACAGGTTAGGGAGGCGGGGCGATGCTGAGCTGGTTTTGGGATGTGGTTGGGGGAGGGGAGATTTTGAGGCTTGTGAAATCCACATTGATACCATTGGGCTGCAGGGTTGCCAGGCTGAATATGATTTGCTGTTCCTGTATTCCTCAGATGACATGTCCATCCTGGGCCTCCTGCAATGCCACAATGATGCCACCCGAAGGCTGCAGGAACAGCAAATCATATTCAGCCTGGGAACCCTGCAGCCCAATGGTATCAATGTGGATTTCACAAGCTTCAAAATCTCCCCTCCCCCAACCACATCCCAAAACCAGCTCAGCTCGTCCCCGCCTCCCTAACCTGTTCTTCCCCTCACCTATCCCCTCCTCCCACCTCAAGCCGCACCCTCATCTCCTATCTACTAACCTCATCCCGCCCCCTGGACTGACCTATCCCCTCCCTACCGACCCCCCACCTACACTCACCTTTACAGGCTCCATCCCCGCCTCTTCAACTTGTCTGTCTCCTCTCCACCTATCCTCACCTCTATCCATCTTCTATCCGCCTCCCCCTCTCTCCCTATTTATTTCAGAACCCTCTTCCTCTCCCCCATTTCTGATGAAGGGTCTAGGCCCGAAACGTCAAGCTTTCCTGCTCCTATGATGCTGCTTGGCCTGCTGTGTTCATCCAGCTCCACACCTTGTTATCTCGGATTCTCCAGCATCTGCAGTACCTATTATCTTTGTATAGTTTAGGTGTCTTTATGTGACAAGGGATGTAAATGCAGTAAGAGCAGTTCAGAAAAGCTTCACTGAACTCACACCTAGGATGGGGGTGGTGTATTATATTATGAGCTATTGTTGGAGAGGAAGAATCTATCTTTAGGAGTTTAAGAATATAAGAGTATCTTATTTAAGCTTAGAAAATCTTGAGGGGAATTAATAGGACGATGCTGAAAGGATGTTTCACTCTGTGGGTGAGATCAGAACCAAGGGACACAATTTGAAAAAGCAAGGTCTCTCATTTAAAACTGAGCTGAGAAGAGTTTTGTTTTCTCAGAGAACATACAACAGGACATCACAGGAAAAGGCCCTTTGGCCCATCATGTCTGTGCTAACCATGGTCCATATGTTTTTATGTTCCAATGTACATATAGCTCCCACCTCAATGCTGCCCTCTTAATCATGCATTGCACACCTTGTGCATCTGAAATGAAGTAGGCACATATATGGTTTACAGGGTAAATGGCAAGGGGACGTATTCCGTCATGGGAGAGTCTATGACTAGAGCGCATAGTCTCAGAATAAAGGAGCGCCAATGTAGGACTGAGATGAGGAAGAATTTCTTCTCTCAAGGGTTGAGAGTCTTTGGAATTCCTTGCCATAGTGAACTGAGGGGGCAGAGTTGTTGTGTATATTTAAGGCTGAGATACATAGATTCTTGATCAATCAAGGAATCAAGTATTACGGGGAAAGGGAAATAAGTGGACTGAGGAGGGTCGGTGAATGGTGGAGAGGCTAAAGGGGCTGAATGGCCTACTTCTATTTCTTATGGTCTTATGATGACATGGGGAGGTGTGGAATGTATGAAATGCATGCTTTTATCATTCTGACCAAAGTAATTTGGATTTAGGAACTTCTAATTCCAAAATACATTTTTAAAAAGGGGCTGATGTATCCAAAACTAGCTGCAGATATAAGTTAAGAGGCTTTCTGGACAGGGGGAAGAGAGAGTGACCTACAGATTGTCATACCTCCAAATGCAGGGAACCTCAAACAGTCTCTATTCAAAGAAGGCGAGATGAATTTCAAAATAGAAATGACTGTGATCTCTTATGACTACAAAGATAACATGGGACTAATGCCCTGCTGCTCAATAGCAAGCTAGTCCATGTGGATTATGTCCTAAATTGTTCTCACATTTTCTGTTTTTCCTTTTGAAGATTATGGAGGGTCAGAAGTTAAAGAGACACCTTCACCTCCACTGGAATGTAGTAGTGGGATTAAACACTCTCACATATATACTGACCTGTGATTGAGCATCACAGTGCTGTGATGGTTACAGTCACCATTAAAACGTTATCCCCTAGCCATCCCTGTGTTGCAGGCAAAGGTAAACCTTTACTTTGAGTGTTAGAAGTACCTAGCTAGCAGCCAGACAAAGGGAAAACAGAACAACGAAAGGACTCTTTCCTACCCTGAAGGAGAGAATTCAATTATGATTGAAAGGAAACAGAGCCACAGAAACTCAACCAAACTGTAAATCTAAGCATCATCAAACCTTTGAACCACTAATGTCGAAGCTCCAGTAGTGTCCATTGCAAAAGTTACAGCATTCAACTATCATCTCTTTGCTTTCTATAAGCTAATGCACTTAAGGCTACTTAGTATAATAAGCATCTGTGGTGTTGGGAATAGTAGGTTAGCACAGATAGAGGATTGGCTAAATCATAGAACAGAGAGTTGACAAAAAGAAGGTAGTGAAGTGAAGATAACATGATGAGTCTACAAAGGGATACAGACAGTTTAAGTAAGTGGGCAAAAATTTGGCAGATGGAAGATAATATGATAAAATGTGAGTTATGCACATTGGCAGGAAGAACAGAAGAGCTGAATATTAGTTAAATGGAGAAAGACTGCCAAAAGCTGCAGCACTGAGGGACTTAGGATCCTTGTGCTTGAATCACAGAAAGCTAGCATCCAAGTTCAATGGGTAATAAGGAAAACAAATGGGCTGTTGCCCATTATTTCAAAGGGAATGGAGTATAAAAGTATATTAAAATGAGACAAAAGATCTTGCTAAAATTATACAAGGCACAGGTTAAAATACAGCTGGAATACTGTGAAAAGTTTTGGACCCCTTATCTGAGGAAAGATATACCGTCAAAGAAGACAGTGCAGAAAGGGTTCACTCAATGATCATGGCGCTGGAGGGATTTTCTCATGAGGAGAGGTTGATTAGGTTAGGTTTAAACTCATTGGAATTTAGAAGAAAGAGAGGAGAGGCTGTTGAAATGTATAAAATTATTAGGGAGTTTGACAGGGTAGATGTCAAGAGATTGTTTCCTTTATGTGAATGTCTAGGAATAGAGGGCATAAGCTCAGAGTATGGGGTTACCCATTTAAGATAGAGACAAGGAGGAACATTTTCTCTGAAGGTAGTGAATTTGTGAAATTCTTTACTGCAGAGGGCTATAGAAGTTGGATTGTTGAGTATGTTCAAAATCAAAATAGATTTTTAGTCAATCAGGAAATGAAGGGTTATGGGGATAAAGCAGAAAAGTTGGAGTTGAGGATTATCAGATCAGCCATGATCTCATTGAATTGGGAAGGAGAAATGATGGGCTGAATAGTCTACTTCTACTCCTACATCTGAACATCCCATGGTCTTTGCAAACAATTTTGAGATTGATCCATTTTTTAAACAGTCACCTTTTTGGATTCAACTCTCATTTCTAATCTATGCATACTGTATGTGATTGTGTTTCTTCCTGAATGTAGTAATTAATAAATTCACTCTGTTTGTTAATTCAAGAAAGCCTAGTTCAATTGACATCTTTTAAAACATAAATTAATTTGTGTCTTGGGGTTAGGTATCCATATACCAAAAAGACATGTTGAATTTATTTTGTTGTGACCAATTGAGAGGATGGTTGAATAAAGAAGGGGAACCAGTTCATTCAGGATATCAAAACAGGAGGCTAACAATTTGAGAAATTTTGCCTGGACTCTGAGTGTAGCAACAGAATCTGCAGTTTGTAAATCAGAAGAGAGCAGAAGCAGCAGGATATGAAAAGGAGGTGCAGGAATTATGATATTTGCTTCTTAGAGGAGTTCAGCTTTGCTGTTGTCCATGGCCTCAGAAATGGGCATTCTGAGGATGTCCAATGCTTTTTCCTCCGTTGCGATTTCTGCATTCAGACATATTTTATCATTGCTGGCTAATTCCTATTACATTTGGCATGGGTTTTTTTTTGTTCTTACAAGAGAGAGGCAAATGTTTCAGAGTGTGTCATGTAATATTTTTGGCTGATGTGATTAATTAGCTGGGAGTATGTCCAAGCTATAATGTGTAAGCATGAGGCTTGTGCCAGTACAAATGCATGGGGGAATGTCAGGTCTGAGTCCTAACTGATAGAGATCATTGGCAGATGAGTGATGGGTTGTGCTGAATTGATCAGTATCTCAAGCTACTTGATAGAACATACCACTAGCCGATGAATTCACTGAAGTTGACTAGTTATTACATTCTTACTGTACTGTATTCCTCACATTGATCTCAAAATCTAAATCTCACTACCTTTTGCAGGTATGTAACTGGACGTCTCCTGTCCCCATGTACTGCAGGACATTCTTTTTACATCTCCTCCATCAAGACTGACATGATGGAAACTGAAATTGTATGAAACAATTGGCAGTAAAGACTTGGCATTATTGAAAGTCTCTCTTAATCCCCAAGCCTGATTTCAGGACCTACCAAATTTAGGCCTCAACTTTTCTTAATATAATCCCATTTGTCTCTACTTATGATTTTACGTCCTGATATGTCTGTCAAAGAAATAAACAGTTCTCTGCCAAGAGTTTCAGCAATGTTATTTTCCCTGCACAACATTTCTCTGTCTTGGACAAGGATTGATAAAAAGTGGCGCAGCATTTTAAACATACGTTACAACTAAGGAAATACTTATTTCTGTTTGCAGGAATTATGATATCTGCTTCTTAGAGGAGTTCAGCTCTGCTGTTGTCCATGGCCTCAGAAATGGGCATTCTGATGATGCCTGATAGTTGTAAACACATTTGAGATGTTGTTCTTTACTTTCTTTCTTTGACCTTGCCATATCCTGCAAGTCCATTTGTACTCAGCAGACTCTATATGTAAATCATTGTGAGCAGCCAGACAATTTCGTTCAGATTTGACAAGTGAAGATTGGGAATGACATCTTTATTTCTACAGAGGTGGAAGTAAGCAGACACACCATGTGTTACTGAGAAAGCCAATTTTAAATGACACCAGGTATTTATGATAAACAACATTCAAACCAGCCGCTCTATTACTCAGCATTTAAAGATGCACCTGTACCAGAATTATTTAAATCTAATTTCCAGTTAAGGAGCTTAGCTCATCTCTTTTTTGGTGTTTCAAGTAGTTGCAACAATGTATTTAATGCTTGACTGCTTATGATAACCACACAGAATTTAAGGAACATTCTTGTTATATTAACTAAAGAACAATCCAAAAGTGTGCCTAATTAATTAAGGAATACATAGAATGTCATAAACAGTGAAAGCTACGTCAGTGTGTAATGTGGTCAAGAGATGTGCAAATTATGTCCTGCGTTCAGTGGCTATGCGTTATAGCTGATCTCCTTATGTAGTTTGGTGTGAAGTTTTGTTTAGGAATGCTGCTGTGAAGCACCTTGGGCTGTTTTATTATGATAAGGTTGTTCTATAAAAATGGTACAAGTTGTTTTTGATACTCTAACAATTGGTTACAGTTTGCACGGAGACCATTATTGAGGATATGGACTATTTATTTTAACTTTGAATCTTTTTTGCCTTTCATTTAAATATGATGGTATTAAAACATATCACACTTCTCAACACATAATACCTCAAGCTGTAATACTTTATTAAAGTAATCAAGATCTGTACCATTAATATACGATAATACAAAATGAGGTAAATGACTAATTAGTACAATTTTGGTTGGCAGAATCTCATCATTACGGTATAAGAGAGAACAATCTGTTCTTTTCAGATACTGTTACAATATGCTTAACTTTGATCAGAAGTGGAGGACAGACAGGGGGATTAACATTGAACATCTCATATGAAACCTGTGTCTACCTAAATGTTAGGCCTCAGCACTGATATGGAATTGAAACTGAGTTTTCTCACTCAGAAGCAGAAAGGCACACAATGGAATCACTTATGTGTTAACTAAAAAGTTCACTGCTAAACTTTTGAATTATATTGTTATGGTTTATTTTTCCTCCAATTTAATGCCTTGTATTCATGGAAAAAGAAGCTTCCATAAGCAGGTCAAGTCTCTTATGGTAAATATATTTGCCGTCATCTCTGCCTTGTGTGACTTAGAATGCTGAAACTTAACAGCTAATCTCCAATATTGGAGATCAATTACACAAGATGCTTTTTGTACCTTTAGCCCTTCAGAATGGTAAAATATCAGACCAGGTGGATCGGTTATGCCAAATGCTCTGCTTCTGTGTTGTATGTCTTATGTGTATGAGCTAAAACAGTTTGCTGCTTTTTTTTAAAAGGTTAACTGGTAAAAGAAAAACAGCTCCAATTTTTATGGAAAGGTAATCAGCAGAATACTTGAGAATAGAATTAACGTTTAACATAAGGGCCACATTTTGATTTTAGAACAAATTCATTAGCTTTTGATGAGCAATAGTCCTTTTGAATAGAAAGGTCAGGTTCTTGTCTTGGTAAATCATTTAGATGCAATATTGTATGCGGATAGTGCAGGACCTCTTCTATCAAAGAAGTCAAATCTCCAGGTAGACCTTAATCAGAGTAGGCAGAATGATGATTTATGTTGTACAATATTTTGTGTTACTGTATATCAATTTCGTTACCTAAACAAAACACTGAAAGGCGGAGAGACATAACATTGTAACCTAATGTTTTTATCGGAATTAATACAGTCTGTCCATTTGGATATGCTAATATTTCAATTAAATGGTGCTACCCTGCAAGTAACAGTTTGACTTTTAAGTTCCAATTTTAACATAGACTGCCTAGGGGACACAGTGGAAAGGGTGATGGGGGATAGTAGGAGGAACAGCTGAAGCTGTTAAAGTGCCAGATGAATGAATGCCATTGCAGACCTTTTTTTGCTCCAATTGATGGGATTCTAACTGTCTGAAGGCCATGCACCACAGGTAGATCAGGGACTAATTAAGAGGTGTGCAAATCCTTGCTGTAAATCCCTCTACTTGCCAACATCACACAGTGGCATAGTGTAAAACAAGGAACTCACCATGTGGAGAATCTCAGCTGCAGGCCCCACATCTCATCACTCAATAAGACACTTTAGAGAATGGCATTTAAGCAAGGCATTGATTTGAATTATTGTATTTCTATATGCAGTACAAACAGTTTACCAGTTCCATTTATCACTTACCAGTAAAATAGTGTCTACATACTAGGAATTATAGCATTCACTGTGATGTCGTGAGGTATAAAATGGAGAAGTGAAGTTTTCAAAAATCGTAAGTTATGTTTGATTGTGAAAACAATTTCTAAAAACTTTGTAAAAAGATCGTGTTGAGGAAACACAGTAAGCTGAAACAAGTTGAACATCACTTCTTGAGCTGCTTGCATTATCCTTGAGGGCAACTCCCATGAGCCCAAATAATTGAAAATAAAGAATTAACAGTCATGTAATTAAATTGTAGCCTTTGAACTTTTACAGACTAAGGTCAAATATTAAATTCAGCTCTCAAGGTGCTTGAATGGCAAGGAAATTCCTAATGCAAACTGCAACTGCATAATATAATAGGCTTTGACAGGCCACTAATTACCAGACTATTTAACACGTTTAAAATCATAAATAGTCTGGCAATAATGTACCACACAATAATTGCTAATAAACCCCACAAAATTAAAAGGTGCGATTATCTACCAACATAATCAGTGCGTATAGGGGATTGTGGAGGAGTGCTGAAGACCTTAACACTGAGGATAATTAAGGAGACTTGATCCGATTGTGTCTTCAGAGAAAGAAATTTAGGATTCTACAGTATTCATGTTAGATTATCATGAACCTATGAATAAATTGTAGACAAGTACTAAAACTGCAGTAACACATAATTGTGTTCATTACCTCGGCGCTCACTAGTTAGGACCCAAGGTAATAACATTAGAACATTTAGAACTGGAAAATGATAAATGCATTTGAACGTGTAAATCAAAGACTGCAGTCGGTCTTTACCATCACCTTGTAATTGTTGCTTCTACTTTGACAGTATAACAATGGAGCCAGTTATTCTCATTCAATCTTGTTAGTAATCTGGCATCTGTACCACTCTATCTGTATAATGTCATTTTACAATAATGATAATGCATCATTATTTAAGTAATTTACGTGTTCTGTTTAGAAGGATGTCTAGTTTCTTTTCAAACATAATCGATTTTGTTTTCCATTTCCAACTGTAAAATAAGACTGCTACCTGATAGGTTCCATATGCACAAAAACATTTGCCATTCATTAATGCTATATTCAGGACAGTAACTGTTAGATAGCATTGTTTAACGTTTCTCTTCTAATCTATGTCATTAGTTGGCTAATGTGTTCTTTAAATAAGTACTAACTGCTTATACCTAAAGACTATTGTGTAATTTCCATCTCTAATTAAGACTTGTTTCAGGGCTTTCACAGACAGTACTGCAAAACAGCTGGAGTAACCAGTGACATCACTGCTTTTTTCACGTATTTTAGAAATTAATTTAACATGCCGAATATCTTTGTAAATGGTTGCTTTATTTCATTTGGTTGTTTTCTCTATGCTTTCCATCATGCACATTCACCACTTGAGCCAGTCAACAGCGCTTGAGCCACAATACAGAATTGCATTTCAATATCCAAAACGACTTTGTGTTATTTATTAATTGATCTGAGTCTTGGAGAGCAAGTCATTAATACATTTTTTAAAAATTCTACTGGACTTTTTCAAACCTTTTGCACTGCCATTGTAAATCCAACAATCCCAGCACTACAGGTGGAAATGAATGTATCTTAACTAATTGGATGCTTTGATACTTCCGAGCTGCATGGATGCAGTCAAGTGCCAGGATATTCTGAAAAGAAGGAACAACACCAGTTTTAATATCAAAGAGAACAATGGGAACATAAGCCAATTTTTGTTTTCTACATTTATACTAATTATATATACATGATTGATCAATTTGGAGAAAACAATTTGAACAAAAGAAACAATTCATTTAACTTTCTGAGAAGCTATTCTGACTATTTAAAGTCACCTGTGCTTGAGCATTAATTGTGAGCAACTTGACTCCGTTTCCTGTGATTTTGTTTTACCTGAGAAGGGCAGATGCATATCCAAAGGGAAAAATTGTTTTCTGCTTCTAACCTATTTCAGTTCAAGTTACCAATTGAACAGCATAATAACTCGAGATAACAAGGTGTGGAGCTGGATGAACACAGCAGGCCAAGCAGCATCATAGGAGCAGGAAAGCTTGACGTTTCGGGCCTAGACCCATCATCAGAAATGGGGGAGGGGAAGAGGGTTCTGAAATAAATAGGGAGAGAGGGGGAGGCGGATAGAAGATGGATAGAGGAGACAATAGGTGGAGAGGAGGCAGACAAGTCGAAGAGGCTGGGATGGAGCCAGTAAAGGTGAGTGTAGGTGGGGGGTTAGGGAGGCGATAGGTCAGTCCAGGGAGGACGGACAGGTCAAAGGGGCGGGATGAGGTTAGTAGACAGGACATGGGGGTGGGGCTTGAGGTACACCTGCCCCCACACCTCCTCCCTTACCCCAATCCCAGGCCCCAAGAAGACTTTCCACATCAGGCAGATGTTCACCTGCACATCTGCTAATGTGGTATACTGCATCTGCTGTACCCGTTGTGGCTTCCTCTACATCGGGGAAACCAAGCGGAGGCTTGGGGACCGCTTTGCAAAACACCTGCGCTCAGTTCGCAACAAACAACTGCACCTCCCAGTCACGAACAATTTCAACTCCCCCTCCCATTCCTCAGATGACATGTCCATCCTGGGCCTCCTGCAATGCCACAGTGATGCCACCCGAAGGCTGCAGGAACAGCAAATCATATTCAGCCTGGGAACCCTGCTGCCCAATGGTATCAATGTGGATTTCACAAGCTTCAAAATCTCCCCTCCCCCAACCACATCCCAAAACCAGCCCAGCTCGTCCCCGCCTCCCTAACCTGTTCTTCCTCTCACCTATCCCCTCCTCCCACCTCAAGCCGCACCCCCATCTCCTACCTCCTAACCTTATCCCGCCCCCTTGACCTGTCCGTCCTCCCTGG
>JAHRHZ010000069.1:19677362-19697305 GCA_024137785.1 Ginglymostoma cirratum | reverse complement strand
TAACAAACATGGGGCTGGATGAACACAGAAATCTGAAATCTTTCACTGAAATCTTTCATCAGAAATCTGATGAAGGGTTTAGGCCCGAAACGTCAAGTTTTCCTGCTCCTATGATGCTGCTTGACCTGCTGTGTTCATCCAGCCCCATGCTTGTTATCTCACATTCTAATGTTGTGGCTGTTTTGAGTCATCTTACAGTATCAAGAAGGAAACCTTAGATACAAATAGTAAAAATTGCTTCACAATTTAAAAGGGTTGTTAACTGGTAAAACCTGAAAGACAAACTACAAAATACAATTCACCAGCAAACAATCCACGTACCCTCGTGCCTCTTTTTCAATGCAGAGGACTTAAGAGGAATCAGGTATGGTCTGACATTATTTCAATTATTGGTATTGTGCTGCAGGCATATGTCTGTCAACCTGCAAAACATCAATGGTCGTGGCTCAGTGTGTTAATGTTTTCTATCCTATTTGCCCTCTATGTTATGTGCAGAAACTTCCCAATCAGATTTGAATTAAATAATCACAATATTATTTAAGACACCGTGAATCATTTTAGATTTAATATGAGAATTTGCTTCAGTGCCGAATACCTTTCTGCCTTAGGAGTTATGATAACCCAAAGATAAAAGTTAACAGAGGTGCATAGATATTTGGAGATTAAAGCTACTGGTTAGATTATGCTTTGTCAACATGGCATTGTTAAAACCCATGCTATCTTCATTAGTTTCTGAAGAAAACAATCCTTTGTCTTGTATGCAATAATTCAGGAGATGGCATTTAAATAAAAAGCTTCAGGAGAAGTATGGAATTTTAAAATTGCAGTACTCAGGTAAAAAACAGATTTACTACCAAGTGATTCTGGCAGAAAACATGTAGCCTCATATATCCCTTTTGTGTTAAAATATGAAAAATATAACTTCCTGCAATGTAAGAAAAGAACAAACAGTAATTCTCTGAATTGTATCACAAATCTAAACTGTCTTCCTGGAAAGTTGCTATTGTATTATAATGAAGGTGATTGGCAAGCATTACATAGATGTAATTATAGAAGTTTTATGTTAGTTGTCTATGACATTAAATCTCACTAAGCATAAAAGATTTAAATTTCTATTCACTGAAAAATGAAGCAAATTTTCAAAACATATTTCTGAAAATGATTATCTGCAAAACTAACTGGGTTCATTAAAAATCTACTCAAAGCTACAATTCCCTTAACAAAATTAATTAATGTCTTACAAGACACCATAATAATTTTTCATCTACTTTATGTATAAGTGAAAACAAAACAAATTCATGTCTGGACCACGTAAAAAAGTAGTTATTACAAGAGTTGTCCATTAATATAAGATCCCTTGTTCCAATCTTTCTAATGTCTCTTCTTGACATGACCTTTGCCTCTCTCAAGCTTCTGACATTACTTAAGTTAAATTCTCACAATTTGGATTCTTTTCCTGAGTCTAGTATCTAGATTTTCATGGAGTCAGGTCACTTCTGGAGGTGTTTAAAATGGGGACTAGGGCTCAATTCTAGGTTCATGTCCGCAGAGGATATGTTTGGAAGTAATGATCCTTCACTCTGCACTTCTGACCTGGCTAGCTCCATTGAAGGGACAGACATTTCATACCATTTTATCCCCTGTGCCCACAGCAATTTTTCATGGTGTCATGCAAGGACATGTGATTCAACACCCTTCAGAGGATTTACGAATCATACTTTGGATTGAGAAAAAAGTATGTTTACCGTACCAGGGCAGTTCAAACAGTAAATTTTGAAATTTTGGGTCTGGCTAGTTGAACTCCTGGCCTCCAATGGGGAACAATGAACATCGGGAATGTACAAGAGGCCAGAATTGTGGAGGAATTGTTGGGCTTGTGGGAAAGGTTGTTTATCGGGAATCAGTTTAAGAACAAGGTCAAATCTCAGCTCCAACTTGTTCTCCCTAATCACAACTATTCCCAGCTAACTAATTTAGAGTGATGCCTGTCAGTGCCCTCAGATCATGAATATCACCACAATAACATACAGCTCTATACTGCCAATATACAAAACTGACCATCGCCCTGACCATCAACAGCCATGTAATATAAAAAAAGGGAGAATAGAATGAAGGGAAATCAATGATGACCAAAATGAATTCTCAATCTCCTCCTTTCATGTAGATTTCCCACTATCTGGACACTCTGCAATTGTCGATGGAAATGGCAAAGAAAAATCCCTGACCTCCGGATCCTCACATTGCGTCCTAACCAAGTCAGATTAATTCTGTCCCTGCCTGCTCCTCAGCCCCATCTCCAAAGTTACTTTTTAAGTCCATATTTTGCGCAGGATTCCAGACACTTATATGGCATAGCTCCAAGGGATTGGCCTTCACCCAGAATACATTGCCTGCTACTCTTGCTACCAAATTTGAATTGATAAAAGTTAACAGTTAATATCAGATAGAGGACAGAATTATGTAAATCACTACACTTAGAAGACCATTCTGCCAGAATCTATCAGTAAAAAAAACACATGTGTGAGAAAGTACTGAGAACAGGGAGGGTGCACAAGGAAAAGAGACCTTCACTGAAAAATTAACCGGGAGTTGGGAAAAGAGTTGAATACAAGCAATTCAGGGATCACAGCTATGAATATATGAAAGGAAGGAAACCTGGAAGATAATTAAGTACAGGAAAAACAAAAAGATTTAGAGAGCAGAGACAATTGTATCATAATCTTCATGGACTGTGAGCATTGCCACAGATGATTATCTAATGAAATCTGAAATAGATAAAAGAAAACCTACTTTTCATTTTTCTTAGAAATATGATTAGATTTGCCTTTGTGATTTCTATTGTTAAATACAGAGCTAGGAGAACTATGAAGCTTACGCATTAAAACCAATTGTCGTGTCGATGTATAACTACGTACATTTAGAAATATCGTGTTTCCTATTGTGTTTTAGGGAGCATGCAAACAGTCTTATTTCGTTGCAAGGTAGGATAAGTTTAAGCTGATGGCTTCAAGGTGCAGTATTAAATTAGAAGATGAGTATTAAACATTTTTAAAGCAAGAAACGGTGATATTAGTAGAATTTGTCTTTACTATGGTTAAATAAATCAATATTGTATTTTCATGTCATTTGTACATGCATAAATTAGAATCAAATACTTACTGAACCTTACTAAATCAATATTGCTTGACATCAGCATATCAGGGTATAATTACAGAAATGATTAATTGAGTGAAAAGCGAAGACACATTTCTGTTGACATAACACCATTCATGACACAAGATGGCCCAAGCACTTTATAACAAATGCAGTATTTTGAAGTGTAGTCATCATTGCAATGTAGGAACCACAGCAGCCAATTTGCACACAGTAAGGTCCTGCAGTGATGTGATAATAAACAGATAATGAACATTTAATTACCTGAATGCAGTGGGACCAAATCCAATCTTGCCATGCTGAATGTGGTTGAGACCAACACGTCAAGCAATCACCTCTAAGCAATAGTTGGTTGTCTGCCATTTTATATTAAAGTTGGGAAAATAAGAGGTATTGGATGAAAAAGTGGGCATAACTGTGATCAATTAGTAATGAAGCAGCAGGCCGCAAACATTCACAGTAGCCCATATTTCAAATGAACCTCCTTAGTTCCCTATTATTGTGGAGGCACGTATGATCCACTGTATTATTGGTTTTAATGTGTAAGCTTCCCGGCTCTCCTAGCTGTGTATTTAACAAAAGTGACTATGTTTCAAGAAACAACATCAAAAACCATTCATGGAAACTATCCTAATGTAGTATTAATGTAGTCAATCTTAAAGTTACACACAAAAGTACTCACTCACAAGATTGCTAGGTTGATTTCTGAGAGAGAGTCTAGAAGATATTGCATTGTAAAAATTGGCAGAAAGCTTTGAAATATGCAAACTGTCAATTCTATAATCTGTGATTGGGATCAAAACTTCACGACCCAGTCACATGTTTCAAGTTCTATTGGCAACAGATACAGTCAATCATTATCAAGGGATTCTGAAACTTCACAATTAGCTACTGTATATGCACATCGAAGGCATTGAAAAGTTCCCATCATAAATGGGGCAACATGCAAACATCCATTTGTTACTCATATCAAAGCAGCATTGAGCTATCACATAGTTCTGTTCAAATGCCTCTGAAATCATTGAGCCCATATGTAACTACAAGTATTCCAGCATTTTATAGACATCTTATTGTGTTGAAGTGACACTAGAAAACAGAGACAGTATGCACACAGGGAACATGACCTGAAAAGAGACTGTCCTCCAGTTGTCGTTTGTTCTACACATTTATGTATTTTACAATCATACCAGTTACTTACGTATTCTGATTATCAAATTGCAAAAAGCTACACAAAATTATTATGGTATTTTGTGTTTCTTTTTGAAATTAAGTGAATCTCCCATTGATGTATTTTGCAGTGGTCATTTTCATTGCAAGGTTAATCAATCCTTCACTTTGTATATTCCACAGTGGATCATGTATTGAATGGGTTTCCAAACTATCTGTTGGCAGCAATCATCCCTTTACAAAGTTAAACAGGTTTCTGCTTTACGTATATCACACTTCTTGGGTTTTTTTGTTACTTTAAATAGGTTTCAACTTTGTTTGTGCATCACCTCTTTCTGAAGTTAGATTAGTTTCTGGTTTACAAATTTTATAATAGACGTGACCCCCAATTGTGATTTTAAACAGGTTTATATTTTACCAGGTGTCTTCTTTGAATTAGATGTGTCTTGACCCCTTTTGATGCCAACAGTTATGTTACATACCTTTCCCTATAGTTGTCTAGTGATTTCTATATCAGTATCTTCCCTCAAAACTCATCAGGATTCATTCACTAAATTACAAGTACAGTACAGTCAACCTTTGTATCCCTTGCATGTGAATCCCTTACTAACTGACTGTATACATTCCCCGCCAAGGCTATTATGCAATGGTTTATGTGCAGTATGTTCACAACTAACAAAGGAATATTCTAAATTCCAAGGAGAACTAAGGGAGCCAAAAACATTTGATAAACTTAACGTAACTGTTCCAAAACTCATGTTTTTTATTCTTCCTTGAGTCTGTCTTTGCACAGCAAGTGACGGAAGTCCCATGATATCCTATGAGGGTAAATGAAAATTCCTGTAGTACTGACATTCGGGCAGGGATGGTGGACCATTAGGTGGCTTCCCATTTTTACATTCTTGAATTAATAACATCAGTCATTTATAGAGTCATAGAGTCATAGAGCTATACAGCATGTAAATAGACCCTTCTGTCGATAAAAACCAAAAGAACTGCGGATGCTGTAATTTAGGAATAAAAACAGAAGTTGCTGGGAAAAAAAGTCAGAGTTAGTGTTTTGGGTTTAGTGACCCTTCCACAGAACGGATTCTGAGGAAGGGTTACCGGACCTGAAATGCTGACTCTGATTTTTTCTTCACAGATGCTGCCAGACCTGCTGAGTTTTTCCAGCAACTTCTGTTTTTGTTCCTTCTGTCCAACTCATCCATACCAACCAGATATCCTAAACTAATCTCGTCCTATTTGCTAGCATTTGGCCCATATCCCTCTAAACTGTTCCTATTCATATACATATTGGAATTCATATTGGTATTAGTCAGATCTGAAACAGGACTGCTTCTCTCTTTTTGTCAATTCTGACCTCACCAGCAGGATATCATCAAACTCATCTCAAATGAGCTGACCTCAAATTCGTCTTTCAATGGCTCTCCTACACTGGTTTAGACTGTCCATCTGCAAGTTAACCTAAAACCAAAACAGAAATTGCTGGAAAAGCTCAGCAGGTCTGGCAGCATCTGTGAAGAGAAATCAGAGTTAATGTTTCGGGTCCAGTGACCCTTCCTCAGAAATGATGGTAGCTAGGAAAATGTCGGTTTATACGCAGAAGATGATGGCTTGGGGGTGGGTAAGGAGTAAACAATAGGTCTGGATAGAACCCAAAGTGAGAGGAGTACAGTTGGACAGGCAAAGGAGTGGATAACAATTTGCCTAGGAGAATGAATAGCTATTAATGGAGACTGTTAGTGGCTAACAACAGGTAGTGTCTAATGGCAGACTATGTGATAACAAGAGGTAGTAGGAACTGCCGATGCTGGAGAATCTGAGATAACAAGGTGTAGAGCTGGATGAACACAGCAGGCCAAGCAGCATCAGAGGAGCAGGAAAGCTGACGTTTCAGGTCTCAACTGATGCTCCTCTGATGCTGCTTGGCCTACTGTGTTCATCCAGCTCTACACCTTATTATATGTGATAACAAGGCCTGGTTTGTGGGATTGGGAGGTACGACATGAGAGAGTTAAGGCCCTAAAATTATTGAACTCGACGTTGAGTCCCAAGGGCTGCAGGGTCCTCAAGGTGAAAATGAAGTGCTGTACTTCCCGAGCTTTGCTGGAATATTGCAGCAAGCCCTACACAGAGATGTTGGTTAGACAACAGTGTGGTGTATTAAGGTGGCAGCCAACTGGAAGTTCGGGGTCTTTTTTGCGAGTAGAATGTAGGTGTTCTGCGAAGCAGTCACCCAGTCTACATTTCGTTTCCCCAGTGTAGAGGAGACCACATTGTGAGCAGTGAATGCAGTAGACTAGATTGTGGGAAGTGCAGGTAAAGTGCTGCTTCACCTAGAAGACATGTTTGAGCCCTTGGATACTGAGGAGGAAGCAGGTAAATAGGCAGGTGTTACACCTTTGGTTGCAGTGGAAAGTGTCGTTCGGCTGTGGGAAGGGTATTGGGAGTGAAGGAAGAGTGGAACGAGGTGTCCCGTAGGGAATGGTCCCTGCGGAAGGCGGACAAGGAAGGGGAGGGGAATATGTGTCTGATGGTGGCATCTTGCCAAGGGTGGCGGAAATGGTGTCTGATGATCTTCTGGATATTGATGCTGGTGGGATGTTAGGTAACGAAAAGGAGAACCCTATCACTGTTGCAGGAGGGAAGAAATGGGGTGAAGGCAGAAGTGCGGGAGATGTGTCGGACCCGGTTGAGGGCCCTTTCGACAATGGAGCTGGGGAATCCTCAGTTGGGGAAGAAAGTGGACACTTTGGAGGCTCCCTAGTTGAAGATGGCCTCATCAGACCATATGTGATGGAGACGAGGGAACTGGGAGTATGGAAAGGAGTCTTTACAGGAAGCAGAGTGTGAAGATGTATAGTCTAGGTAGCTATGGGAGTCGGTGGGTTTATAATGGATATTAGTGGCCAGTTTATCCCCAGAAATGTTCTGAGGAAGTGTCACCAGACCCAAACATTAACTCTGATTTCTCTTCACAGATGCTGCCAGACCTGCTGAGCTTTTTCAGCAATTTCTCTCTTTGTTCCTGATATACAGCATCCACAGTTCTTCTGGTTTTGCAAGTTAATCTACATCTTTTTACCCCTATGTTCCAAATACACTATTTAGCAACATGTCCCTTTTCCCTTTCGGATTTATTACTCTGTCTTCTATGCTAACTTATACCAGCTGGAGAAATAGTTTAAAATTCCTCCTTCCTCTTATGTACTTGTATCGACTATAATTACTTAAATCCCAAGATTTGTGCCATCTTTTATACATTTCTGAGAACTCTGTCCTTGAGTGTCTAAACATAAAATTCAATCAAATACTTCTCTGGCTTGCAGATCTTGTTCTTTTATTAGCATAATCCTATTACTTTAAATTTTCAATTCCACCTTTGTATATAATTTAAAGCCTTTTTTTATTGATACAAGGCACTACTTAACATTGCATTGTGTTAGACTGCCTGAGGGGAGAGAGCAAAAGGTTTCAATCAGGTTGTTAACATCAGTTTGACTTAGTTCTGTGGATTCCAAAGACTGTGTCAAGGTGTGGGGGTGGTATTTGAATTGGCATCAGAGTAATTACGTGTGGCTTATCATTGATTTTTAATGCAAAGAAATTCAGAATGATAGATACCACATTAAAAATATATTTTTAGAAAGAAGCTAGCCCAGCATCTTGCATCCTGTGAGAATGAGCACTCACCACCCGCTGTCAGTATGAACAACCTTTTAATTAAAAGGCTTGTGTCAGGCCTGCTGTCTCAATTACAAAGACTGTTCATTGTAACAGCACCATCACATTGGTAAATAACTCATGGCTTCTGAAAATTAAATAATAATCATCAATGAGTTATTAAAAACCTAGACAATAACTCAGCTGCAGGCTTACATGCATTAAAACAATTCTTGCATGCACATGAGATTGCCTTTTGATCATTAAACCTGTTTTAAATAGAAACTACTTTTTTTACGTGGTTGTTTTTATTCATATATGAGATGTGGGCATCACAGGCTGCATCAATATTCATTGCCCATTCCAGTTGCCCTTTGCGAAGGTGATGGTGAGCTGCCTTCTTGAACTGCTGCAGTCCATTTGCTGAATGTAGACTGACAATACTGTTGGGAGTGAGTTTCAGAATTTTGACACAGTGACAGTGAAGGAATAGTGATATGTTTCCAAGTCAAGATTGTGAGTGGCTGAGAGGGGCATTTCAAGGTGACAGTGTTCTCATATATCTACTGCCCATGCCCATCTAGATGATAGAGGTCATAGGTTGGAAGGTGCTGTCCAAGAAGCCTTGGTGAATTTCCGCAGTGCACCTTGTACTTAGCGGTACACCCTGTTGCAGTTATGTGTCGGTGTTGGAGGGAATGGATACTTGCGGATGTGATGGCAGTTAAGTGGCCTACTTTGTCATGATTGGCATCAAGTTTCTTGACTGTTGTTGGAAGCTGCACTCATCCAGGCAATTGGGGAGTATTCTAATACACTTCTGATATGTGCCTTGTAAATGATGGGCTTTAAGGAGTCAGGAGGTGAGTTACTCACTGCAAGATTCCTAGATTCCTACCTTTACTTGTAGTCACAATATTTATATGGCTAGTCCAGTTGAGTTTCTCGTCCATGGTAACCCCCAGGATGTTGATCGTGGAGGGCTCAGTTCTGGTAATACCATTGAATATCGAGGAGTAATGGTTGGATTCTCACGTGTTGGAGATGATCATTGCCTGACTTGTGTGTGATATGAATGTCATTTGCCATTTGTCAGCCCAAACCTGGATGTTTTCCAGGTCTTGCAGCTTTAGGAAACGGATTGCCTCAGTACGTGTTGAGTTGCGAATGGTGCTGAACATTGTGCAATCATCTGCAAACGTCCCCACTTCTGACCTTATGATGGAGGGAAGGTCATTGATGAAGCAGCTGAAGCCTAGGACAATTCTCTGAGGAACTCCTGCAGAGATGTCCTGGAGCTGAAATGACTGACCCCTAACAACCGCAGTAATCTTCATTTGTGCCAGGTATGACTCTGACAAGCGGAGAGTCTTTCCCCTGATTCGCATTTACTTCAGTTTTGCTAAGGCCCCTTGATGCCACATTCGGCTCAATGTGACCTTGATGGCAGAGCAGTTGCTCTCTCGTTACTTATAGATTTCAGCTCTTTGTCAATGTTTAAGCAAAACTGTAATAAGCGTAAGAGATAATTGGCCCTGGCTGAACCAAATTGAGTGATAGTGAGCAGGTTATTGCTAAGCAAGTGCTGCCTGATGGCACTGTTGATGACACTTTGTCACCTTACTGCCGATCAAATATACCGCAAACCCAAGCATGTTTGATTTTTGTAGCACCTTTATGATATACCGATGTTCGTAGTAATTTGCCTATAAATGTTGTAAAGACCAGAGATCTGTAGAATTGTTCCTGTGTGGAATAAATCCACAGTTATTTAAGACCCTGCATGCCTAAAACTTCATGTGATGTGATTTGGAACTGTTTTTTTGTTATAATTAACAGTGTCTGTGCTTTGGGGGCAACAAGTTGTGGTTTAAAACTGTGCTACTGAATATGAACTCAATATTGTCTAACTCAGAACCAAGGACTGTTTCACTGATATAGCATTTTATTTTCACACCTGGGAGTTGCTGCGCTTCATGTAACATGTTCAACTGGGGCCTATGTGCACAGCTAGTCATTAAAACTCTTGTTATTCAAACATAGATAGGAGGTGAGGCACAGAAGGTTTTGAATACATCAATAAGAATTTTAAATTGAAGTGATTAACAAATGCATCCCAAACACATACTTATAAATTAGCAGACCTTAAGCTATATTTTGATCCCAGTCCTTAATATGCAAATAATTGCTAAGGTAGTACCAAGTCATTATTTATTTTCTGCAGGGCCTAAGTTCACTGAGACTTAGTCCAAAGTGTAATTCTCAGCTGAAATTCAAGGCTGTGATGGAAGTGAAGGGTAGTGACTGAGACTAATATCTTCACCAGCTGTACAAACCCCTATGTGGTACATTAGATGTAATCAAGTGTTTCTCATTAAAGTTTTAGTATCTGGATTAAGATGCCAAAAATGGATTGGCTTTGTAGCAGGTGTACTTTAGAGCAGCACTTAGGGGAGAGAAAACACAATCCTCTATCCACTAATAGGCCTCCTGTTGCTGTTCCATTCATGACTCAGTTGGAAAAGTCATGGCGAATGATTTTAACTTCTCCCGCATTGCATCCCCAACTCTGAGCAATTAATGACTTATTCCTCTCCTATCTCCATCCAGCTGACTACCATTTGTAAATTCCAGGTGGCAAGGTCGCTTGACCAAAACTGGCCTGAAATTACCCTCGAGTCTCATCTAAATAATCTTGGTGAACTGCCAGGACTGTAAACTTCACAGACAGCTTTCCCTTCTACATCAGGAGTTCGGCTACCTACATCCAGCAAGTAGCCTTAGCTAAGTGCTGGGATCAGGAGCATGACAGTGGGAGGCAGACCGATAGTGGTTGGCACCAGCTCTGTGGAGTGCTGCAGAGACATGAGGAATATCTAAGCAAAATTAGCTCCAAATAATTTCCAAAACATATTGGCATGTAATACAATCTAGTCCTCTTATCTAACCTGTTTTGGAGTATACAAATGTCTAGACAGTTGAATTAAGTTCTAAGTACTCAAGTAAAGGATGCATGCCCGTCACTTAATCTGATTTTTCAGTATAATGACTTCCTTGGACTTTGGCAGCAATAAGCAATTTGATTCATCAGCCTTTCTCTCCCAAAGGTATTAATGTCATTTAACAGACTCTCAAATGTAAAACCACACTCAGATAGTGCTCTGTAACCGGATGCCAAATGAAGTTGTCAGCAAACAAATGTTGGTGGTTATTTTGACTGTCCATGAAAGAAAGGACAAAACTTACCTCATTAAATACTCAGTGGGGAGGCCACTTAATATGATTTTTTATTGTAGTGACCACTCAGCAGGTTTGTATTTTCACAAAAGCACCCTGTAACTAATACCACTTTTCAGGCATCAACCATCGAAAAGCAATGTGTGCAACACAAAATTACTATTAAATTTTGTGCTTAACTCCAAATAAATACACATATATTAGAATGGGTGATTTATGTGAAATACATGAATTTTCTACTTAGAGAAAAAAATGCATTGAAACCGTGACAGTGTAGCGTAACTGAAAGATTTGGGAATATTATAGCTAATGGAAAAAACTATTTATTAGCTTCATCCATCATATATTATCGGCTTGTCTGCAGTGGCACAATATTCAAGAGGGTCTAAAGCTTATAATCCGTCAATTTAGAAAGCCTGTTTGACACTGTCACACAAAGAGTTTTGTTATCATTTAATTATAGAAAATAACACAAAGAACTTTTTTTAAAAAATCCTAAATTGCTCTGCATACAAATCTAACCAATTAGTTTATTTTGTTATATGACTTCGGTGACAAAGTCATACTAAAAAGGAACAGAACAATTTCAATCTTATCTGCCTACCTGGCAACTGTTGAAATTGAGTTGTACAGCTCTACTAATTTCACTCAAAGTTGAAGTCAATGGTCAAGAATGTTGCCTGGGATGCATAATTAGCATTCCACCTGAGCCTTTTGATATGCCACATTAGTTACATTAGAGTTACATTAGAACAATCCCCACAATATGATTAGAAACTTTGATAGGCCACAAAAAAGCAAATTGGCTAGTTTGACCTTGCTGAAAGCTAATCCAAAACTGTTGTAGCACCACCAAAGATGGGCTAATGTACATTGTACAAAAAGACTGTTAACAAAGATTTTTTTCTCCATTTCATGTTGCGTAGTTAGCTCAGTTGACTGTATGGCTCGTTTGTAATACGGAGTGATGCCAATGGCGTGAGTTCAATTCCCACATGGCTGGGGGCGTCAAGAAAGTCCGACCTTCCCAATCACACCCCTTACCTGAGCCATGGTGACCCTTACGTTAAACAGCCACCAATGGTCTCTCTCTAGTAAGATAGCAACTTCAAGGTAACTTTATCTTTTAGTCACAACAAACAAAGGATTTTTACTCTGGCTTAGTCTTGACAGTCATAATGAATGGGACATGGCTAAAGTTTTGGAATAGTATTAATAGAATTGACCATTGCACAGCAATGTACTGAAAGTCATTGATTAGCTACTCTTGCCCAGGGTTCATTCGTTGTTAAGATAACTTACAGACTGAATCTTGTCAGGTTCTGTTCTCCAGAAAAAAATATAGAATAAAATAAATATTAACAAAGGAGGAAGCATTACATTGTTGGAAATATATTCCTCTCTGTAACAAAAGTAAAATTATTACTGTTGACAATATTGAATTTCATATGTCAATACGCTTTTTTCAGATATAGGTCTTTGTCATAAATTGTGAAAGTTAGACTTCTATATTAATTGTCTACTTAAATACGAGAACTTTGTTATATTTGCAAATATGGCTTTAACTAAGGGGGAAATTAGTTACTTGTGAATTGTGTCTTTGCTTGGCATAAACTACAAAAAGGTTTTTGAAGAGTTTGTGTAAAAATGGTTTGCAGTAATGTATGTTTATATATATATATATATATGTAGATCAATGATTTGGATGTGAATATAGGAAGTATGGTTAGTAAGTTTGCAGAAGACACCAAAATTGGAGGTGTAGTGGACAGCCAAGAAGGTTACCTCAGAGTACAATGGGACCTTGATCAGATGGGCCGAGGGAGTTTGGCAGAGGGAGTTTAATTCAGACAAATGTGATGTGCTGCACTTTGGAAAGGCAATTCAGGGCAGGACTTATACACTTAATGGTAAGGTCCTGGGGAGCGTTGCTGAACAAAGAGACATTGGAGCATAAGGTTCCTCATTCCTTGAAAGTAGAGTCACAAGTAGACCGGATGGTGAAGAAGGCATTTGGTATGATTGCTTTTATTGATCAGTGCATGAGGTATAGGAGTTGGGAGGTCATATTGTGGCTGTACAAGACATTCGTTAGGCCACTTTTGGAATACTGCATGCAGTTCTGGTCTCCTTGTGATAGCAAGGATGTTGTGAAACTTGAAAAGTTTCATAAAAGATTTACAAGGATATTGCCAGGATTGGAGGGTTTGAGTTAGAGGGAGAGGCTGAATAGGCATGGATAACACAGTGTGGAGCTGGAGGAACACAGCAGGCCAGGCAGCATCAGAGGAGCAGGAAAGCTGACGTTTTGGGTCAGAACCCTTCATCAGAAATTCTTCATTTCTGAAAAAGAGTCCCAACCCAAACCGTCAGCTTTCCTACTCCTCTGATGCTGCCTGGCCTGCTGTATTCCTCCAGCTCCACATTGTGTTATCTCTGACTCCAGCATTGGCAGTTCTTACTATCTCTAAATAGGCATGGGCTGTTTTCCCTGGAGCATCAGAGGCTGAGGGGTGACCTTACTGAAGTTTATAAAATCATGAGGGGCATAAATAGGTTTAAACTCAAAGTCTTTACCCTGGTGTAATGGAATCCAAAACTAGAAGCTTAGGTTTACGTTGAGCTGGGAAAGATTTAAAAGGGACCGAATGGGCAACTTTTCATACGGAGGGTGGTCCATATATGGAAGGAGCTGCCAGAGGAAGTTGTCAAGGCTGGTACACTTACAAAATTCAAAAGGCATCTGGATGGGTATATCAATAAGAAGGGTTTATAGAGATATGGGCCAAATATTGGCAAATTGGTCTAGATAAATTTAGCATGGATGAGTTGGACTGAAGAGTCCATTTCCATGCTGTACAGCTCTACGACACTATGGATGAAATCTGACATGTGTGTTATTTCCAGAAAAATTCTCCCAGATACATCATTGTTGGGTAATATAAGATGTTAAATTTCTACACTTATTAAATCATTTACTTCTTTAAAATAATTAAATGGAATTAAAGTAAAAGCCATCTTGTATTTTCTTGTTAGTAGCTGCATTTTAAAGCATGTTAGAAATAAAGAACTCAGTGAGGACATTATACATTTCCAGGAAAGTCCAAAACTCTACTTTCAAAAGCTCCGTTTTCTTAATGTCTGTCTTTTTTGGATCATCCACCCTGTGAGCATTTGTACACAGGGTCTAACATCTACTTCTGAGAACCTTCCAACTTGGGCACTTGTCCAGTCTTGGGAAGGGAAAAGAGGTGGCAGAAGTCAATAAGTGTGGAGCTGGGAAAGCACAGCTGATCAGACAGTATCTGAGGAGCAGAAAGGTCAGCCCGAAATGTTGACTTCCCTGCTCTTTGGATGCTGTCTGACCAGTTGTGCTTTTCCAGCTCCTCATTTATTAACTCTAGTTTCCAGCATCTGTATTCCTTCCTGTCTCCAAAAAAGGTGGTAAGATTTAATATCACATTTCTTACCTTAGTTACATCATTTAATCTTACTTAATGGTCTGCCACTGTTTTCAACTATGTTTTGCATCTGGTAACTGAGCATTTCAAAAGCAAAGAAGCAAAGACAAATCACCCACAAGATGTAATGAGAATCATATATAAATTGCAGTACACAACTTACCACAATAGGAATAAATTATTAGCCCAGGGATGATTTATTTTAACAGGGGCAAAAAGGAGAGGTTTCAAATTATGGCTTTTTCTCAGATTCAGCTCAAGAAAGTGATGTATTAAAAAACCCAAAATATGGAAATCGTAACTAAAATACATTTTATAAAATAAACTTGGGGCGGCACAGTGGTTCAATGGTTAGTGCTACTGCCTCACAGTGCCAGGGATCTACATTCAATTCCAGCCTTGGGTGAATCTCTGTGTGGAGTTTACACATTCTCCCCGCGTCTGCATGGGTTTCTGGCCGGTGCTCTAGTTTCCTCCCATAGTCCAAAGACATGCAGGTTGGATAGATTGCAATGCTAAATTGTCTGTAGTGTCCAGGGATGTATACGCTGGGTAGATTACCATCGTAAATGCAGGATTCTGGGAATAGGGTAGGGGGCTGGGTCTGGATGGGATGCTCCCCGGATGGTTCGTCCAGACTTGATGGGCTGAATGACCTCTTTCTGCACTGTGGAGATGCGATATATTTACACTTATTGCCATTAAACCTTGAAAATATTTCTTTAGAAGAAAACACAAAGCAAATTTACAGTGTAATATTTCAAACAGCAACTTTTTCTATTAAGAATGTAGAGCTTAACAAACTAGAATTTAACTAAATATCTTTAAAAAATGATTATGATTGCAAGCTTGTGATAACCCACCATGAACTGTAATCAAAATAGATGGGATTTCAGGAGTACGAAGCTGCAGTAGAAAACAGACTGACATTTGGAAAACAAGAACAATTAATGGTTCACTCAGATGTCTAACAGTGCTTTATTAATTTAAACTATTCTTGAAAAGAAATCTGCTGCAAACTTGGATATATTTTTGGTCATAGAATCATGCAGCTTGAGAGGAGGAGATAATTTAGTTCATTAAGATTCTGCTGGGTCTTTAAAAATTGTTCCCATTCCACAATTTTTCCCAGATTTTTGAAGCTATTTTTGCCTTTTCAAATACATAGCTAAATCCTTTTTGTCATGACACAATTGGCTCCTTGAGCTCCATTATTCTGGAGTGGTCACAAGAACTAAAGATTTAATCAAATCTCTCAGTGTCACCTATTTATCTCCCTGATGGACCCAGGTTAACCGTCTCTCTGTCTGTAATTAACATAAACTGCTACTTACTACATCACTTCTAAGCACAGTAATAAAAAATGAATTATCAGCATCAACTCTATTAGCCGAAACTCTAATCCTTTCTTACATCCTTATATACATGCAAAAAGGTACAGACAGACAAACTGATGTTGGGTCAAAGAAGTAAATACCACAGAAACACTATTGAGTAGCACCAGTCCACAGGATTTGAGGAGGTGTCTATTTTGCTTCTTCCAAGTCTTTCTGATCTCCAATTTCCTTGATTCCAGAACCTTTCACTTCTTTGCTGAATACACAGGGCAATTGACACGTCAATGTTGAGTCTTTCAATCACTGGTCAGAACCAACAGCTTATAGTAAATGGTAGGGGGGAATAGCTAGCTATCTTCCAGTTTTTGATTACTCCACTATATAGATAGAAAAAGAGAGATGGTGTTTATTGCAGTTTGGAAACCTTCTGCCTCGACATTCATCATCACACAAGCTGTCCCCAAACAAGACTCAATCAGAGAGTCGTTGCCGGCTGATGACTCCTGGCCATAACTGGTGAAAATGGAAAAAAAAATAAGCAGACTGCCTCTGGGCAAAGTTTGCTCTGAACACATACCCACTGTGCTGTTGGATCTCAAATATCTTCCACTGCTTGAACAAAGCAATTTCATTAAAAAAAAACCACAATAAGTACCAGTAAGGTGTTTTTAGAAGTACAACAGCTCCTTCTACAGTGGTCAACAGTCCAAAATGAAGAAAAACGAAAAGATGTTGTCTTTACACTTTTAAAAGTTATCTCTGGACCTGCACCAACTGACATTTCAGCCACTGAAAACCAGATTATAACAACTTGCTAACTTATGATTCCTTTGAAATTATCTTACATTTGTGTCCTCCACTGGTAAGGAGATCTGTAAGTAGGAGACAGTAAGGACTGCAGATGCTGGAAGGTAGAGTCAATAAACGCAGAGCTGGAAAAGCACAGCAAGTCAGACAGCATCTGAGGAACAGGGAAGTCAACGTTTCAGGCCGAAACGTTGACTTCCCTGTTCCTCGGATATTGTCTCACCTGCTGTGCTTTTCCAGCTCCACATTCACTGAAATCTGTAAGTAGAGTCAGTTTCTTTTGGTAAATCAAGATTGATTCAATTTTCACAGAAGTTATGGACTTTTATCTACTTTAATAAATGTTTAAATATTTACAGAGATTATGTGGCTGGATAAAGTTTTCAGAAATGTTAAATCGTGATTAAAAAGTGTCATGATTTGCTTCCAAATTTTCATCACCATTTTCAAAACGTTATTTGTAAAGCCAATTCCAAAACTGCAACCTGAGTTTGTCAATTTCAATAATACATTGGTATTTGACCAATTCTACACAAAAGTATAAGGATGGTCCGAAGTGTTTCTAATGCCACAATCATGTGAAAATTATTGGAATGATAAAAGCAGCACAAAAGCTGTTGGAATACCTTTCACAACCAGTGTAATGAATGTATAAGTATAAACCAATTTAATTATGATCAAAGCTTACTAAAGCTGAACATGTGTTCTATATGCCTCACTGACTCTTGTTAAAATTAGTCATTTCATGTTTTCAAATCAATCTTTTAATAGATTTCATTTATAGTTTTTCTAAATCTAATATTATCAAGAATTTTGTTTTTATAGGATGAACAGCATCTGGTGTGATTAAACATAAGTCTCATTCGTGTGCTTGAATTGACCAAAGAAACAGGACATTCCTCATTCATCAAAAGCCTTTGCATGCAGGCTACAGCCTAAATGCTTCCATGACATGCATATTTGCTCATGCATTCATGCAAGCGTTAATTTATTATACAGGCCTGCCTAGGGAAGGCCCATTAAGTGAACCTCATTTGAAGCACAGATGGTTGAAAATAGCTTAATGCCTGCCTGTTGGCCACAAGTAAGTGACTTCTGGAAAGCTTTCGCCTTTTGAAGAACAGAAATGTGGCCAGGGAGGAATGAAAGACATGTTTATCACTTTGATAAACAGCTACTCTTTTTGCTGCAGGATACTCTATGTACTTAATGCACATCAGTGTCAGTAACCATAGTTGGCCTGTTCCTCTACCTGCGAGGGGAAAATACCTCAGTCAAGACATTTATCCAACACTAATACTGGATATTAACATTGAAGAATATCTTGATTTTACATGCTAACAATAGCAACACTTTCAAATTCATCGTGTATGAGAAATAGTAACAGCAATTTCCAGGGTACTTTGTGCTGTGCATAAAAATTGCAGTGTTAGCCTACTGACAAGCATTGCTGGTATTAAACTCTTTGAAAAGTATTGCCAGAGTAACAGAATGATAGCAGAAAATGGGATAGCCACATAAAGTAGAATAATCGTTTAAATGTACAACAGTTTGCAGTGTTCTATTGGCAGATATATTAGAGAGGGGAAAGCGCTGGAACAACAGAGGTCAGCCCAGGAGAAATTGGAGACAGACCACCAGGTCTCGATAGGGCATCATGCATTTTATACACCACTTAGGGTTTGTACAGCATTAACACTCAAAGTTATTGCAAAACTATCTCTGCTCTCTTCTATTGAAATGTGTTTTCTAGCACAGTCCACTCATTGCCACTGGCAGTGAAATTGACCATGATCTGAAACTTGTACACCTCATGACATTTAATGAATGACTCAGCAGCATTAGTACTGGAGCATTCAGATTAGCTGATCAGTTACATGTGGTTTCAGGCAACATCCAAGTTGCAGGAATCACATTGTTTAAAACATTACGTTTTGATTACATTGTTATATTTTTAGAAATCACTATTTTAATATATTAACTTGCACAGAGGAATTTCAACCCTTTGTAGCCCCAATAGTAGAATACATTGCTAACTATCATTTGGGTTTTAAAGTTTATATTTTCTATCACTGGTCGACACCTTCATTGTAACAATGTTCAATTATATGACAATGTTTGCATGACTGAATTTCCAGGGATTTGAATTGTATGTTCACATGGACAGTATAAAATGATAAAATGACCTAGTTGTCTGACAATAAAATGAAATACTTTGTGAAATAAATCAAATTGCTGAATAAATGCATATTGTTTGATTTTAATCTTATTGATTGTAAGAATCTTAATGATGTGGAGGTACCAGTGTTGGATTGGGGTGGACAAGGTCAAAAATCACACAACACCAGGTTGTAGTCCAAAAGGTTAGATCGTAGATCTAAATCAGATGTTTGCTTAGATAGTCAAGAAGGAAAGTGAGTAGAGATCTGGGTATGAAATTTGATCTAAACACCGCGAGGGTTAAATGTTGACCATACAAATGTTTTGGAATTAAAGCGTGGGGAACAAATGATCTTTTGCGCCAAAGGTTTCTTTTTTGTGATAACTGAAACTTCTGGAAAAGAAACTTGAAATCTGAGAGCAGCGGGTTAGTTTCACTGATAATAAAGATTTCTTCTAATCTTCTATACCAAAACAATAAAACCTAGGTTCCAGCATGCAGGAGTAGTAGCAAGTGTAACTGAGCCATGTGCACTGTTAAAGTTACAGTAGCAAATGGGAAAAAAAAGGATCAGATCAGACAACTGGAGTAGACAGCTCACAGCGCAAAAGAACCTTTTTGTTCACAGAAAACCCATCAACTTGCAAAGGTAATCAAATGGCAGATCATTATAGCTAACACAATTTAGTTATCCAAACTGTTCAATTTCTTACATTAATCCACAATCTAATGAATGACTGCAAGTTCTAAAGTTACTGAGGTTAAGTTTTACAAATGAGGATAATAGATCAAAAGCTTTGATAAAGAAATGGTAGGTTAAAATTGTATCAGAGATAATAGGAACTGCAGATGCTGGAGAATCCGAGATAACAAGATGTAGAGCTGGATGAACACAGCAGGCCCAGCAGCATCATAGGAGCAGGAAAGCTTGACGTTTTGGGCCTAGACCCTAGG
>JAHRHZ010000069.1:19659237-19676962 GCA_024137785.1 Ginglymostoma cirratum | reverse complement strand
CCTAGGGTCTAGGCCCAAAACGTCAAGCTTTCCTGCTCCTATGATGCTGCTTGGCCTGCTGTGTTCATCCAGCTCTACACCTTGTAATCTATAATGAAATGGTGGAGCAGTTGAGTTCAGCACCATCAGGTGAGATCACCTTCAGTTCAATCTCTATTTAATTCCAAGTTCGGGTGAATAATGTCAGATTCTTGAGCATTTAGAAAGAACTAGCTTGCTTGGTATCTTAAACTTTCCACTGAATTTCCAAGGAGGGAATTAATATTGGTAGAATTAAGAGAACAAGTTCAGTGAAGCAATTGATTGAAAATTGAAATTGATTGAAACCTGTAAGTCTATGCTAAACTTACTACATCACATTGACAATTTGATATTTCTTTGAGTGGTCTTTTAAACGTTCGCTTCGAAAGCTTTTGTCATGACTCAAATGGATAAATTCACTGGGAATTACAATGCTAAATCATACAAAGCAGAAGTTTGATCTGGATCTGAGCTGGATTAAACCAACATCAGGTTAGGTAGTATTACAGTTAGGTGGGAAATCCCATGAAATGGAATTGGAAGCAATTCAAATCCGTTCTCCTGATCATTATCAGAAAGTTTCATGTCAATGTATACACGTGAATGGTAAATAAGGATTGGATTGAGTTTAACGAATATTCTGCTTTGCCTTATTGCTAAGCTACTTGCAATCACTAACCACGTTTTTAAAAAAATTTGAAAATTAATTTGCAAGATGTGGACATCACTGGTAAGGCCAGCACTAATGGCCTATGCCTTTTGGGCCTTGAGAAGTTGGTGATGAACTGTCACATTGAAGACAATCCAGTGGCTTGCTGAGTTATTTCATTGGATAGTTAAGAGTCAACCACTTTGATATAGATCTGGAGACATATGTAGGTTAGACGGCTAAAGAACTGCAGATTTTTCCCCCAGAAAGGACATTATGGATTTTTATGGCCATCTGGTAGTTTCAAGGTCTTCATTATTATTATTACCATCTTATTCCAGTAGTATTTAATTGGATTTAAACTCCCCCATTACCATACTAGGTATCTCTGGATCATTAGTCCAGGTGTCTAGATTACATGCCCAATAAAAAACCTCTCTGTGACTCCTAATTTTAATTAATTAACATTAATATCATAGAAATAGGTACTTAGCAGTGGTAGTGGAAGCCTGCAATGCCAAAGTCATCAACTTTACTAAAGAAGAGCTCAGTGAAGATAATTATAGAGGTGATTTTTGTATCTGTACAGTCTATCAATTATTTTGGCTTTCTTAAGAATACAGGAAATAGGAACCTTCTTTTTTGTTCCATGAAAAACAATCACAGTTGATCTTCCACATCACTTCCATTTTCACATCAAATCCTCATATCCCTTGTTTCCCTATTGCCCAAAAAGATATCAACCTCAGTGTTAAATATTTTCAATAACATCATCCAAAGTCTTCAGAGATAGAGCATTCCAGACAGTCACAACCCTGAGTGAGAAAACGTCTCCTCATTTCAGTCCTGAATGACCAACATTTTATTCTGATTGTTCAACCCCTCCTCCTAGATTCCCAGCCGAGAAAACAAAACACCTCTTATCCTCTATTGTGTGAGATCAAAGAATTGTCCATGTTTCATCAAGTCATTATTGCATGGTTCAAGGCTAATCCACCCATCAAGTCTATTCCAACTCTCTACAGAGCAACATAATTGGTGCCATTCCCCCACTCTATCCTATAGCCCTTTAAATTTCAATTCTATAATCTCTTAAATTCCAGTGAATTGTAGGCCCATTCAATTCAAGCTCTCTTCATAGATCAGCTCTCTCATCCCAGAAATCAAACCATTCAAACTTTGTTGCAACTCCTTAAACTAAAGGATTTCCTTTCTTTGGAATTTTGGAATAGTATACATGATCTCCTTGTCTAGGACATTGAGAAAGAGTGTAAAGAGCTAGAACCCAATAATCCTTTCAGCACTGAAATAATTACAAGACGTCAATCCAAAAAGACGTAATCATTCATGCTGTCTGTTTTCTGCCCCTTTATCCAATTTCAGTGTTAATATATTATCCCAATTCTTTGCAACCTTAAATGAAAATTTACTGCTTTTACCAGTCCCCCTTTTATCCACCCTATTAGTTGTTCACTCAAAAATCTCTCAGATTCGTAAAACATAATTTCTCAGGGGTGGACCATTTGGCACTTTGAGCCAGCTCTGCCATTCAGTATGATCATGGCTGATCATCCCACTCAGTACTCTGTTCCCACTTTCACCTTGTACCCTTTGATTCATTTAGCCGTAAGAACTATATATGTCTCCTTCTTGAAAATATTCAGTGCTTTAGCATCAACTGCCTTCTGTGGCAGAGAATTCCACAGGCTTACCACTCTCTTAAATGGCTTAACCCATAATCGTAGACTGGGACCCATGTTTCTGGATTCCCTGGTCATTAGGATCATCCTTTCTGTATTTACCCTGTCTAATTCTATTAGAATTTATAGGTTTCTATGAGATTTCCCCCCAACTCTTCTAAACTCCAGTGAAAATAGTCCCAATTGGTCCAGTTTCTCTTCATACATCAGTCCTCCCGTCCCAGGAATCAGTCTGGTAAACCTTTGTTGTTCACATTCCGTAGCCAGAATATCCTTCCCCAGATAAGGAGACCAAAACTGTATACAATACTCAGGTATAGTCTCACCAAGGCCCTATGTGTTTGCAACATCCTTGATCCTGTACTCGAATCCTCTCGCTATTAAAGTCAGCATACTATTTGCCTTCTTCACTGCCTGCTACACTTACTTGCTACTTTAAGTGGCTGGTGTACATGGACATCCAGGTCTTGCTGCACTTCTCCTTTCCCAATCTATCACCGTAAGAATGTGCCTTTCTTTTTTTGCTACCTAAATGGATAATCTCACATTTATAAGAATACTTTACAATGTACTTTTACCAAAGGCAATATCCCACTTGACAAATTTCATTGTATTTTTTGCAGATGTATTCAGAAGGGTAGTTAAAGAGGAAAAAGTAGAAAAAGTATCCCTGGACTCTGAAAGGCATTCAGTAAGGTGGTGTTCAAAAGGTTAACAGGTAAGATAAGTGCTCATGGAGTTGGAAGTAACACCATTATAGACAAAGGATTAGTTAGGGCAAAGGAGGAAGGGAGTGGGCAATAACAGAATCATTTCAAGTTCTCAGACTGTGACCAGTTGAAAGTCACAAGAATCAATGATGCAGCTTAAGCTGTTCATAATTTTTGATCTAAACATAGACAAAGGAGTTGACCTCAAGAGGTGAAGTGAGAATGACTGGCCATGACACCAAGGCAGCGACTGCAAGTGGCATCAAAAAGCCTCGGTAAAACAGAAGTTAATTGGATTCAGGGACAAATCTCTCCACTGTTTAATGATATGCCTATTACAAAGCAAGATTGATGTGGGTTTTGGAAGACATTCATTTCAGTGCAGGGCATCAATGCAGGAGTTTCTCATCATAGTGACCTAGGCCCAATCATCTTCAGATGCTTCATAATGACCTTCTCTCTATCATTATGTAATAAGTGTGCGATCACCGGAGAACAAACCTAATGTTCAAAACCATTCATGACTCTGCCGATACTGAAACAGTCAGCATCCACGTTCATTAAGACCTGAAAAACATTCAGGCTTGTGTTAGTAAATGGCAAGCGATATTTGCCCCGGGCAAGGGTCAAGCAATGACATCTCCAACAAGAGAAAGACTGCCTCTGCCATTTCTTCATTTGTCAATGATAATTTCTCCTGTCTCTGCTTCTAAGGGACCAGCATTTATCTACATCCTCCCTTTTTGTAAGAAACTTCATAGGAGCATTGTAAAATGTAACATGGCTGAAACACATAATGAGATATTAAGTCAGATAAGCAAATGTTTGGTGAAAGAGGTAGATTTTAGGAGTGTCTTGAAACAGAAAAGTAAGATGGAAGGTTTAGAATCTATGAGGAGATTACGGAGGGAGGGAGGGACAAGGCTTTGAGGTAATTGAAAACATGGATAAGAGTTCTAAGATCAAGACATTGCTTGACCATGCACTGTTATAGATCCACGAGCACAAGTATGGCAGGGGAACTCATCTTGATGTGAACTGTGACACAGGAATTAGAATTTTGGTTCAAGTTTATGGAAGGTAGAATGTAGGAGACCAGCTACAGTGTATTAGAATAGCCAAGTTTGGAGGTAACAAAGACATATGAGTGTTTTTGCACACATTTTCCATCATTACACTTCAAGTACTAGTTTAGTGCATGACCTCCAAAACTCAGCACGAATGTCCAGCTGAGCAGAGCTTGAAGTGTCTTGCACTGTTTGCTAGGAGCTGGACATTGCTAGCTCTGTTTGCAGCAAATTCTCCTATGATATACCACTATATGCATCTGAGAATCTGGACTTATTGTGGTTAGAGTATCTACTCTGTAGAAAACTGCATGGGAGTCATCAGACGGTGAAACCACAGAGAGTTAGCCTTCCTCTGAGGACTTCACAGGGACCCTTTCTCATTAATCTCCCAGCACTGACAATGCATCTGGAGGAAAGTTGGCACTGAACCTAGTTGAAATAGGGTTCCAAATGAGCATTATGCAGATCATGACATTTAACGTATTAGTAACATTGATTCAACATGAGTGACAGCTAAATGAAAAGTGACAGTATAATACCCACTGCTGTCATCAGCTCTCTGAATATTTCTGATTTTTCCATCGGCAACAGTTTGTCCTCATGCCACTTTTTCAGTCTCCAGCCGTTGCTGCTTCGTCAATGTCAAGTGGCTACGAATGGAACTCCAATCTCACTTCACGGACACTCCCTGGAGGTGTGGACTCACTTCTGACATATGGAAAGGCAGAAAGTTAGGATTTGACTGTCTGGGGAAGATAGTATACATTTGAGAAAAATGAATGCGAGGAATGGGAACAAGAAAATAATGAGGTGAGGGGAGTGGTGTTTATTGCGATGGAGATTTGAACAGGAGGGTGAGGGAAAAGGAAATGTGTGACAACAAAGTGCATCAGGGTTTGGAGAGCTGTATAAGAGAATGTTAGGGAAGTCAGAGAGTGATGTCAGCAAGCTGAGAGTTGCTGGATGTTCACTTTGCCAGAACAAATGAGGTAATTAAACGTTTTCTATCATTGACCCAGACTCTCAGCATGACACCTCACTGCTGACAGCCTCAGCAACTTGTTGAAGCTGGTTCAATTCTTCTCCTGCTGCTCTCAGGGAAAAGGGATTGCTCTCTGAGCCTTTACTGCATGGATCGTCACCTCCAAGGAGAAGTCTGTGAACAAGGGCCAGCCTTTCCACATCTTCCAGACATACTGCAGTACTTTGCTCCTTTACACAGGTTTTTATCTTTCCCTTGCAAACATTCCTGTTATTGTGAGTCATTTGGGGATCCCTATAAATAACCATCCTTCATTGCTAGGTGGATCAAACCATCCACCCTTCCTGGTTAGTCCGGGAACCTGGAGGTGGGAAGCACATTGGTTGGCTCTAGGGATAAAGAAACGGCCAAGTAAAGAAATCTACGTCTCAGGTTCACCAGCTAAAATTGCCCAGCCATTCCAATAGGGTCTAAGGTGAGCAGTTTCTGCTCCTAGAATCAGTTGAGAAAATTTAACAGCATCAGCTATTAACTAGAAAGCAATATACAATACTTTGTACTCTTACAATGCAACTCTTTTCTAGCCGTTTTTGCTTTAAGAACAAAGAACAAAGAAAATTACAGCACAGGAACAGGCCCTTCGGCCCTCCAAGCCTGCACCGACATGCTGCCCATCACAATTAAAACCCCCTACCCTTTCAAGGACCATATCCCTCTATTGCCATCCTATTCATGTATTTGTCAAGACTCCCTTTAAAAGTCACTATTGTACCTGCTTCCACTACCTGCACCAGCAGCAAGTCCCAGGCCACCACCCACTGTGTAAAAAACTTGCCTCATACGTCACCTTTAAACCTTGCTTCTTGCACCTTAAACCTATGGCCCCTGGTAACTGACTCTTCCTCCCTAGGAAAAAGCTTCTGACTGTCCCCTTTGTCCATGCCCTTCATAATCTTGTAGACCTCTATCAGGTCACCCCTCAACCTCCATCGTTCTAGTAAGAACAACCCAAGTTTCTCAAACCTCTTCTCATAGCTAATTCCCCCTGTACTAGGCAACATCCTGATAAATCTTTTCTGTACCCTCTCCAAAGACACCTCATCCGTCTGAATATGTGGCGACAAGAATTGAATGCAATATTCCAAATGCAGCCTAACTAAGGTTCTATAAAGTTGAAACATTACCTGCCAATTTTTAAACTCAATGCCCCAGCCAATGAAGGCAAGCATGCCATATGCCTTGTTGATGACCTTCTCTACCTTCGTTGCCACTTTCAGTGACCTGTGTACCTGTCCACCCAGATCCCACTACCTAGCAGTACTCTCAAGGGTTCTGCTATTTACTGTATATTTTCCATCTGGATTAGATCTTTCAAAAATGCATTACCTCAACATTTTTCTAGATTAAACTCCATCTACCATCCCTCTGCCCAAGTCACCAACAGATCTATATCCATGTGTAACCTTTGACAGTCCTCATCGCTATCCACAATTCAACCAACCTTTGTGTCATCAGCAAACTTACTAATCAGACCAGTTACATTTTCTTCCAAATCATTTATATATATTACAAATAGCAAAGGTCCCTACACTGACCCCTGAGGAATGCCACTAGTCACAGCCCTCCATTCAGAAATGCACCCTTCCACTGCTACCTTCTGTCTTCTATGACTGAGCCAGTTTTTCATCCATCTTGCAAGCTCACTTCTAACCCTGGACAACTTTACCTTCTGTATCAGTATGCCATGACGGACCTTATCAAAGGCCTTACTGAAATCCATGTAGACAATTTCTACTGCCTTACCCTCATCAATCATCTTCGTCACTTCCTCAAAAAACTCAACCAAGTTAGTGAGACATGACCTCCCCTTCACAAAACCATGTTGCCTCTCACTAATATGCCCACTGGTTTCTAAGTGGGACTAAATCCTGTCTCGAAGAATCCCTCCAATAATTTCCCTACCACTGACATAAGACTCAACGGCCTGTAATTAGCTGGATTATCCTTGCCACCCTTCTTAAACAAAGGAACAACATTAGCTATTCTCCAATCCTCTGGGACCTCCCCTGTAGCCAGTGAGGATGCAAAGATTTCCCTCAAGGACCCAACAATTTCCTCCCTGGCCTCTCTCAGTATTCTGGGGTATATCCCATCAGGCCCTGGGGACTTGTCTACCTTAAAGTTTTTCAAGACCCTGAATACCTCCTCCCTTTTGATCTTAACATGATCCAAACTGTCACACACCCTTCCTCAGGCTCATCATCCACCAAGTCCTTCTGTATGGTGAATACTGACCCAAAGTACTCAGTTAATATCTCGCTCATTTCCTCTGGCTCCACACATAAATTCCTTTCCTTGTTCTTGAGTGGGCCAGCCCTCTGCCTGGCTACTCTCTTGCCCTTTATATATGTATAAAAAGCCGTGGCATATTCCTCAATCCCGTTGGCCAATGACTTTTCATGACCCTTTTTAGTCCTCCTGACTCCCTGCTTAAGTTTCTTTTGACTTTCCTTGTATACTACCCTTGCTGTGTGTGTTCCCAGCCTCCCAGCCTTTATAAACGCTTTCTTTTTCATTTTGATTAAGCTCACAATATCTCTCGTTATCCAATGTTCCCCAAATTTGCCACAATCATCCTTCATCCTTATAGGAATATGCCGGTCCTGAGTTCCAAGCAACTTACACTTGAAAGCCTCCCACATACCATACGTTAATTTGCGTTCAAACATCAGCCTCCAATCTACATTCTTCGGTTCCTGCCTAATATTGTTTTAATTAGCCTTCCCCCAATTTAGCACCTTCAACAGATAACTACACCTACCTTTTTCCATCAGTACCTTAAAGCTTACTGAATTGTGATCACTGTTCCCGAGCTGCTCACCTACTGAGACATCGGCCACGTGGCCAAGCTCATTCCCCAATACTTGGTCCAGTACAGCCCCTTTCCTAGTTGGACTATCTACATACTGTTTCAAGAAGACATCGCGGATGCTCCTTACAAACTCTGTCCCATCACCCCCCCCCAATCCTCTTTGTATTGACTGCATTAATTATATCACATCAATATCCATTTCTCCTTTCTGCCTCACAATATAATGAAGTACATGACATTCTTTTTCTGTTACAGCAGAATATTATCAAAATGTCCCAGATTCTAAAGTTTATTATTGTTAATGAGTGATCTTTCTTCAAATCAAATGCATGCATCACGACTCTTCAAGAACTTGCAATTCATTGTAAATGTCACCCCTCTCAACTTACATTGAAGACGTTCTGAAAGTTTGAGGTAATGAATGTGCTATATTCCTTCGCTAGTGTAGGCAACACGGATGATCACAATAGAATAAATGGTTGAAAATTGTTCCTGATGACTTTCCATTCCTCCTTTAAGTATTCAAGTGGGGATAATTTGATTTTTTATGTAGACATACCCAGTTAGCTGAAAAAACCCATAATTCTCTTTAACTGTTTAGCACCTTCCCACTTACTGAAAAGACTAGGAAGTTAAGAATTACTCAAGATTATAATTACCAGCTCTGATTCACAAATTTCCATTGACCATAGGAGGGCATGGAACCTTTGAAAAAGCTGCCCACTGAAAACATAAATTTATTACATTATCAATCATAATCTGATTTCTGGTTTGCATCTCAAGGGATTTTGATTACAAACTGAGACAGAATGTGTGGCCATATTTGACTTTTTGTTCAGTTGTATTTGGGATCTTAGGAGTAATTTTATAAATTTGTGCTCTGAAAGGAGAACACTGCCCAACGGGAATCCATATCAAGAAATTTGATAATGGAGGTCAGCAAATCCTTCAGGACTTACTGTCCATTCTTTTCGCATTTGCTTACCTCTGTGCCTGAATTTGTTACGTATGCCTCCAGTAAACAAAACACAGCATCCTATTGTTTACAGCTCTGGGTATCTTCTCTTCAAAATTGTTGATAATTCAGAGAAAGAGTATAAAGGTGATTCAACAATCTAATTTATCTGATGACATTTACTGAATTAAATGGGGGCATATGTTAATTTTCTTTTTCATGGTGAAGAGCACAGATTTAGCAGGTTTAATTTGATTATTTAAACCATGGCTCAAGACGTAAAACAAGTCTCAAAATGGCCACCTTCACCTAAAGTGTGCTCCACTTGCATAGCCACAAACAATTTTGGTTCTATTCGGGTTATTTGCCCAGATCCTGAAAATCGCAGTTCGTTTCAGAGAAACTGAAACTATCTGTGAAAGCTTGTATCCAGCAGATGGAGAGTGGAGGTTAATTGTCAAGTCACTTGACCTGTCCTTAGTGTTATCTCTTATGTCAATATGTCAGTATACCTGTAAGAGTCATGCTTATGATACCATCACTGTATCATAAGACGTGACCTGAGGATTTAATGTTCTCAAAGTTCGGGTCTCCCTGGATCATCTGTTGCATGGCACTCTACTGGAAGCCTGCTGGCTTGTTGTAATACAATAGCTTAATATTAGCCCAGACACGTATCTTCCCAAGGAATGTAATATTTGCACGTAGTATTGGTTGTAATAAATGTCTATTGAATTCTTCAATACCACCATATGTATGGCCAGCTTCTTCTGTTACAGGAGAATACATAAGTATTGCTGCATTAAGTAAAACATTCTGTTGGAAGCTAAACCACCAATACCTTGAAAAGGGGCTATGAGCTGAGCATTTGCCCCACACCCACTGTAAACACTGATAAAATGAAGAGCATAACATGTACTCAGGAATAGGAAAGGCTGCTGCATGTGACTGAGCTGGAAAAGGAGAAAGGCAGCTTGAGATTTAGCAGAGATAGTGGGAACTGCAGATGCTGGAGAATCTGAGATAACAAGGTGCAGAGCTGGATGAACACAGCAGGCCAAGCAGCATCAGAGGAGCAGGAAAGCTGACGTTTCAGGCCTAGACCCTTGGGCTGCTTGGCCTGCTGTGTTCATCCAGCTCTACACCTTGTCTATCTCTTGAGATTTAGCAGCTGGGCAGGTTGTAGTGAACAAGATTAACCATATCATCAAAAGGCCAGTACAGATTATTGTGTTTGACGTTTATAAGAAGATACTGAAAGTTAGATTGAAATAAGAAGGATTTGCTTTTTTTTGTTTTTCTGTTGATTCACTTATTGCCTACAAAATAAAAATGTCATATCTCAAAAAAGTGTTAAACATTACATCTTTGAAAGTTTGATTGGGGAAACACATATGAGGACCATAATATTCATTCATGTAACAACAGGTTTATTCTTAAACCCACAAACCATTCAGTTCAAGGGCATTTCAGGCTGAGCAACACATGTTGGATTCACCGGTGATGTCCACATCACATGAATTAAATAAAGAAATTGCTTGAAGAGCCCCCGTTGCTTCTGTTCTGTGTCTACAAACTACATTTTGTGGGTGAAAAGGAGAACGTTTTTGACATTTCAACATTTTCATCCTCAAATTGATTGAAATAAGGTCTTTCATAACAAATAGCCCTGTCCTGATTTAGCTGCTTCAGAAAGTGTTTGATATAAATTTGGTTAAGAATGAGATTTAAGGCAAAGTGTAAATAAGAAACCAGATACAGTCAGAATTGTACAGCACGGAAACAGACTCTTTGGTCCAACTTGTCCATGCTGACCAGATATCCTAAACTAATTTCGTCCCATTTTCCAACCTTTGACCCATATCCTTCTAAACCCTTTCCGTTCATTTACACATCCAGATGCCTTTTAAATGTTGTAATTGTGCCAACCTCCAACACTTCCTCTGGTAGTTCATTCCATACATGCACCACCCTTTGTGTGAAAAAGTTGCTACTTAGGTCCCTTTTAAATCTGTCCCCTTTCACCTTAAATCTGTGCCCTCTTGTTTTGGAGTCCCACACCATGGGGAAAAGACATTGACTATTCACCCTGTCCGTGCCCCCCATGATTTTATAAACTTCTATAACGTCGCCCCTCAGCCTCAGATGCTTCAGATAACCCAAGCCTATTCAGCCTTTCCCTATAACTCAAATCCTCCAATCTCAGCAACATCTTCGTCAATCTTTTCTGAACCCTTTCAAGTTTAACAACATCATTCATATAGCTGGGAGACAGGAATTGAATGCAGTATTCCAAAAGTGGCCTAACCAATGTCATGTACACCCACAACTTGACCTCCCAACTCCTATACTTAATGCATTGACCAGTAAAGACAAGCATACCAAATGCCGCCTTCACTATCCTGTCTACCTGCAACTCCACTTTCAAGATCTATGAACCTGCACTCCAAGTTCGGAACGTGAAATACTGTAATTCCCACTCTTTGGGAAGTAATCAAGTTTATGGGATATAGATATTAATAAAGCAATGCCACAAAGGAAAATATTACACCAAATTGGCAATTTACCCATGAATGCTCATCTCTCTTGAGAGACTAAATGAGCTAGAGACATTTCACGATGGTGATAGTTGTACAGTATTTTGGAAAGAGCTTTCTTCATATCTTTTCATGGACTAGTGTATGACCTTGATGTTAAATACAAAATGTAAGATGTTAGATTTTAATGTTTCATCATTGATTTCTTGGACAATAATATTGATCATAGACTGGTTTGTGATGACAAATAATTCTCCATTTGATGCTTTAAGCTTTGCATCAATAGAATTACTTTCAAACAGTGGACAGCTTGTTTTTCTCCTTTAGGCCCAACCAGTGCCCCTCCACTGGCACTCTCCTTCACTTGGTTGAACTAGTCCTCACTCTCAACAGTTTTTCCTTTGATTCCTCCCACCTCCTACAAACCAAAGGGGCAGCCATGGGCACCTGTATGGGCCTGAGCTATGCTTGCCTCTTTGTATAGATTTGTGGAACAGTCCCTCTCCCACAACTATACCAGCACCATCCCTCACCTCTTTCTCTGGTACATTGATGACTGCATCAGTGCAACCTCATGCTCCCGGGAGAAGCTCATGAACACCTCCCAACCTGCCCTCAAATTCACCTGGACTATTTCTGACACCTCCCTCCCCTTCCTGGAGACCTCTTCATCTTCATCTCTGAAAACTGACTAACAACCGACATTCATTTCAAACCCACTGACTCCCACAACTACCTTGACCACATCTCCTCTCAACAACGCTCCTGCAAAAATACTATGCCATACTCCCAATTCCTCCGCCTCCACCCTATCTTCTCCCAGGAAGAGGCATTTGACTCCAGAACGTCCCAGATATCCTCCTACTTTAGAGACTGGAATTTCCTCTTCTCTGTAATTAAGGATGCCTTCAACTGCATCGCCTACATTTCCTGCACTTCAACCCTCAAACTCCCTTCCTTTCTGAAGAAGGGTCCAGACCCGAAACGTCAGCCTTCCTGCTCCTCTGATGCTGCTTGGCCTGCTGTGTTCATCCAGCTCTACACATTGTTATCAACAATAAGAATAGCGTCCCCTTAGTCCTCACATATCACCCCACCAACCTCTGAGTCTAACACATCATCCTCTGACATTTCCGCCACCTACAATCGGACCCCACCACCAAAAAGATATTTCCCTCCCACCCCTGTCACTTTCCATAGGGATCGTTCATTCCAAAACTCCCTCATCAGCTCTACAATCACCACCAATTTCTCCACCACACCCGATATCTTTCCCTGCAACCACAAGAGGTGCAACACCTGCCCGTACATCTCCTGCCTCACCTCCGTTCAAGGCCCCAAACAATCTCTCCAGGTCTGGCAGACATTAGTCTGCACTTCACCCAACCTGATCTATTGTATCCGTTGCCCCTGATGTGGTCTTCTGTGTGTTAGGGAGACCAAAAGTTGACTTGAGAACCGGTTCATGGAGCATCTGCGCTCTGCACACATCAGCCAGCCCGACCTTCTATTTTATTAATCTATTTTAATTCCTCCTCCCACTTCTCTGACGACACGTCTATCCTTGGCCTCCTCCACTGTCAGACTGAGGCCAAATGTAAATTTGCGGAACAACACCTGATATTTTGCCTTGGGAGCTTACAGCCCAATGGCCTCAACATTGACTTCACCAGCTTCAAAATCCCTCCATCCCTAGCCTTATCCCATACCCAGCTCTCTCCCTCCCCCTCACCTCCCTGATCTGACCTAACCTGTCCACCTTCCTATTCACCTATCCACTCTACCCTTCCCACAGACTAATCGCAATACCCCTTACCTGCATCCACCCATCACCATCTCTCCTACCCTTACCCCAGCCCCACCACCTCCCTTTATTTCTGAGCTTCCCTCGCCCTCACCAGTTCTGATGATGGGTTTTGACCCGAAATGTTGACTTCCCTGCTCCTCTGATGCTGTCTGACCTACTGTGTGTTTCCAGCCTCACACCTATAGACTCCATTTCACTTCCGCCAGCTCAAATTTTTAAACCATTCAAATCCATAAGATACGATCAATTATTGAAAATTAGAGCGCGGTTCACTGTTAAATAATTGATCCAAATTATTATTTTATCTCCATACTTTGCTTTTTCCAGATCAATAAAAATTGGCAAAATTTAAACTTATCTGCGCCATCGCTGCAAGTTTTAAAATTGCACCGTAACATTTATTTTTCCAGTAGCCATAAAATATTTACAATGTACTCTATATAATCAATGATGGGCTATAAGCTTAGGGATCAATTCAATTCTGGATTTAAGGCATTACATTCAAAGATTAAGCCATTAGACCAAATCAAAAGCAATTATTTTGATCAGAGGGGAATGAGATTGACCAAAATATGTCACTTAAGACTTCTAACTATCAGATTTGAATGAATAATTCAGATTATTTGGATTTTCTTGAACCATAAGATTCTGGCTTGACAGCTATCCAGTGGTGCTTTTGTGATTGTGTTGCAATTTCAAGTGAGCCTGAGGCTTATGTCAGTGATCCTCGAGCACCAAATTACAGAGCATCTTTCAGCACAGGAAACCCTGACATGTAGTTGGTTAAAATCTCTTTTCTGCCAGTTTGAAGGGATGAATGGAAAAAGTTCCTTTTTTTTTAACTTCTGAAGACTCTCATTAGTATTTTGACCAACTTCGCAATTGATTTGCTGACTTATACATTCCTTGCTAATACCAGTTTATAAAAGCAAAAAAGATTTCTGGTCAGCCATGTGATTGAAGAAAAGACATCAGAGTCTCTACCAGCACTGTCCAAAGCTCCAGACTAACCCATGCATATAAAAGTACATGTTATCGCAGCAACTCAGACTCCCTGCATGTTCTATACACATTGAATGAATGGTTTGAGCACACAGGAGAAATAGTTCACTCTGCTGCAATGTCACTTGAGTACAGGTGTGTTAATGGCACACAATGCAGGAAAAACTATCCCCATTCCTCCTCTTGTAGCCTTAATATAATGCACATCAAGTTTGAGCAGTTCCGAAGTGATTCCGACACTTTGAAAATGTGGCATCATACTGGCAGGTGCTGAATGTTCTCTTGCTGTAGTCACATACCATGTGCTTTTTATGCATTTGGGCAAAGGATCGCGATCTGACATTCAAGCTCGATTGTCATTTTTGTATTGATGTGCACCCAACACTATTTCAATTTATGTGAGTGAAACAGCACTGTCGCAGTTTAGGTTGCAGATCATCTAGTCAGTTCTCCTTTTCCAGAAACACTTGATAAGTTTTCAATGATAATTTCTCTTCGCAATTAAAAAGAGAAACACAGGTTTTGTTTCTGTCCATTTTTTTCTGAATTAAGATAAATGTAGAAATTTTATCCAGAAGAATTAGTTTTACCGGTTCCTAGTCCAAAAAGCTTCACACAGTGATCTACAGGCTTTTTCCAAAATTTGAAAAAAGAATTCTGTGACTTAATTTACGAAGGCCCCTGTAACAAATGAACAGTTGTAAGGACCCATCGAATGGGTGACACAATTTTCAATTTACATGGAAAGGTTGCATATTACTGGTCAAACAAATAGAATGTATTAACTCAAATCATTATGTATGGTAAGTAATACGATGATTGACCAGTAGGATCAGAAACTTTAATTTACACTGAGAACATTTTTCTAGTTTACAATTACTGGCAGAGTACAGAATTGAGAAACAGCACAGCAGGAGCTTTGAACAGTAAATTATGAGTCATTACTCAGATGAAAAGTTGATTCAAGGGAGACCATCAAAAGGCTGTGGTGCTTCCAAACCTGGGCCTCAAAACATTTTGATTAGAAGGGAAGGGAAGAATGAAGGAATTAACAGTGTTGAAATGCTTTCAAATTTTAGTCTGGATCAAGGAACAGTTATTGCAGGACATTGGGAATATACTAGGATTATGCATGTGGTTGTTTACGAAAGAAAAATAATGATGGTGTGCTGGGAATTCCATAATACACTTCAAATGACACACTTAACCCCCATGGGACAAATGAACGGCTTAATCTTATCCTGTACATAAAATACGTTGAGGATTTAATCCTGTATTCCAGCTTTAACCATTAATGCATGTTAGATTTTCATATTGTTTTCCTTAAGACAGCATTACCACATTCATACTGGATTGGCAAGTAATGTAGGTTCACTTATTTTTCAGAATCTCAAATTGTTTTATCCAAGAGACAAACTGGTAACTTGCAGTTACAGAGCAACTTTTCTGCACATCCTTTGTCTAGCATCCTGCTGCTGAACTCCTCATTGCCACTGGTGATGTGGTGTCACTGTGGTCCTTGGCGCATTGGTATACGCTGCTCTTAAAGCAGTAACGCAACTGATGTGTTTTCCAAGAAAACATCACAATTGCAAAGAGTGAATATACATTAGGTAGTAGCAAAACTATTTATGCAGAAACAGCAATCAAGAATGTTTTTGAACTTAAGATAGTAATAGTTTGTACAATGTACAGGTGGTTTTGATCATCCTAGATCTCAAGACGGTATAATCTTGCAGACATCTAGACCTCACATTTGAGCATTAATGACTTTTATAGAATGTTGTTTTTTTTTTAGGATGATTTCCTGTACCTTCAGTGTAACTATGTGCAAGTATGTTCTCTAAAATAGTGTCTGCTTCTCCTCAGTTGTTCTATCAGATGTTGTGAATTTGTAGGATCTAGGATCAAAGCAGATTTTGGATATGTCTGCAGGAAATCATGTTCTGTGTATAGAATGTATGATTGAATTTCTGCCCAATGCACAAATTAGGCCGTTTTGCAGCTACGTGTTGACGATATACTGTCTTCAAAGGACTGAATGACCTACTCCTGCTCATATTTTCCATGTTTCATGCTCCTTTGTTTTTCACGGAATTTGACCTGTATTTCTGAAAACTTAGACAGGTCATGGTTTGGCAGGGTTGTCTTACCTTCCAGCCATGGTTCTATTGGTGACAGTAATACTTTACTTAGAGCAGTTAGGTGTAGCGTATCTAGGGCAATCATTTTGATACCAATTTTACAGCAAACATCAAAGTTATACCCAAAACATTTATGTTGCAGTCTAGCTGGTGTACATGCCAGTGGTTTGCACCAAATCATTTTCCATGGTTTTTTGTTGATTTCCACAAGGAGTTATTTACTGAACAGGTATATATGGAAGCTTGTGACACCAAACATCAGTACAAGTGTTTCATATTGTTTGTTGGAATCAAATGTTGTTTGTGATGGACTTTTAATTTCAAATGAAATTGGTTTTGGCAGCTTACTTGAAACACATACCTAACCCTTTTAAGCTGGATCGATTTCTATGATTGCCTTCTTCCTTCGGCTACAGTACTGTAAGAGCTTCTGCTGATATTTGTTTGAATGATTCAAATATGTGTTGATGATCCTCCTGCCCTGCATTGGGGGTGTCTTTTTTTTAAGAGCTCTTTTAATAACAATGCTTTTTTGGAAAAGTGTTTTTTTATTCACTCATGAGACATAGGCATTGCTGGTTGGTCGCTGGTTGCCCTTGAGAAGATGGTATTGCCTTCTTGAACCGCTGCAGTCCATTAGTTGTAAGTAGACCCACTATGGCATTAGGCAGGGGTTTCCAAGATTTTGACCCAGCATCAGTGAAGGAGTAGCGATATATTTCCAAGTCAGGATGGTGAGTGGCTTGGAGGGGAACTTGCAGGTGGTGGTGTTCCTATGTATCCACGACTTTTGTCGTTCCAGATGGAAGTAGTTGTCGATTTGGAACGTGCTGTCAGCTCCAGCATATGGTGCAAAGAAGTTAGAAAATCTGAAATGTCTTTGCAGGTTGCCTTTGTCCTGTGGGTAACCCAGTCTTCAACTTTGTTTGGGTCAAGGTGGATCCCAAAAAAATTGAATGGTAACAGCCAAAAAAAAAGTTGATCTGACCTATCTTCTCATGGCTCTTCTTTTTGTTGAAGATGAGCCCTTTACAACAAGAAGCTGCCATCATTGTATGTAGATTTTGCTCATGTCCTTTGGTTTTGCCATGTGAATTTTGGATTAATTTTGCTTACACGGGAATTCTGTGTGGATATCTTTTTACAGGCAGATTAGATGCCTTGGGTCCATACATATCTTGATTGTGCCAGCGATAGCAAGAACTGCAGATGCTGGAGTCAGAGCCAACAGTGTGGAGCTGGAGGAACACAGCAGGCCAGGCAGCATCAGAGGAGC
>JAHRHZ010000069.1:19629617-19658837 GCA_024137785.1 Ginglymostoma cirratum | reverse complement strand
CGAAACATCAACTTTCCTGCTCCTCTGATGCTGCCTGGCCTGCTGTGTTCCTCCAGCTCCATATTGTGTTATTCCTGATTGTGTCATCTTTCTTTAACATGTACGGCATAGAACTGCACCAGTCTGTGTTCTAAAGTACACAATGGATAATGCTGTTATGTCCAGCTTCTTCTTAAGCTTCACTTTCTGGGAAAGAATTGCACTTTATGTCCAGTTAGATAAGGGGCAACCAGTAAATATCAAACATTTCCATTTCAAAAGGACACTCTGTCAGGAGTCACGTAAAAGGTTACTGCACAAAATAAGACCTCGTAGTATTTGATGTGATAGATTGGAATGGATAGAGTATGAAAATGCATGTTCAGCAATTTCAGGATCAGGTGAAGTTTAAATTATGAGGGAGTGAATCTGAACAAATTTGCTTCAAACTATTGTAATAAACTAGCAGGTGTTAACATTATTGTCAAATAATTGAAAGAGAACCTAAATGTAACCTATGGATAAGATGAGGCAAAATGAATGCTACCACAGCAGCTATCTCACCGAATGCATGAGTATTTCCCTCGGCTAATGCCAAATTACTTTTGGGGAAAGGGTTAATAATTAGTCCATTGCTGAAACTGCTCCATGTCAGTCCAAAAAAAAGACAGATAAATAAAACAAAGATGCTGAAAATCTGAAACAAAATCAGAAATTGCTGGAGAAACTCAGCAGGTCAGGCAGCATCTGTGGAGAGAAAGCAGAGGTAATATTTCAAGTCCAGTAACCCTTCTTCAGAACCTGCAGTGAATTTAGTTGGAAGTTAAATGTGCTATTGTACACATCAGCTTACTGTTCATTTATGGTTCTATGCACTTTGTGAAAGTTACAGTTCATTATAATATGGGAGGTTATAATGTTTCTGATTTTGTGAGGCTAAGTTATGCTGAACCACTCTGAAAAGCACAGCCTCTTCAGAATATGACAGCCATGATGGAACTGGCAAAGGGCCAATGTAGCTGCAGGATAATTCTTTCAAAGTTTAAATTAAATCTTTGCACAAACAAAATTCATCTTTTATCCTTAAATCTATGATATGTCTTGTCTCTAACTGTATCATGAGAGGATTCGATGAGTCACAATGCAGTATATTAGCAGTTAACTGAATAAACCAGCATAAGGCCCCACAAATAGTAATTGCCAAAATATTTTAAATCATGAGATCTCCTGGGTAACAGGAATAAACCAGAAAATATGCTGCTGAATCAAAATGATCTAAAACATTTAATCAAAATAGATTTCTGTAGGTTGAATTTCCCGTTTGGGAAACTGACCACAGGTTTATTTTAAGAAAATATAATGATTTCAAAGCTGATATGACTTCTCAATGTCGAACCAGTTTCAACGTCACTGTCACACCAGAAGGCTAAGTGGGTGGGGAAGAAGGAGTCCTCAGAATATTTGGGAAGGTGCTAGAATGTCTTATCTCAGGAACTCAGCCTCCATATACCCAAAGGAAATGATGGAAAGAAAGATTGTGTTATAGTGGAAAAGTCACAGGTTAAATCACTTTTAATTGTTTATTTTAGTGCTACTTACTTAAAATAATAAATAGAGAGATTTTAAAGTTAATTTAGAGATTTCACCAGAATATTTATTTTCACATAGTTGGTACCAAGGGCTATATTTTATCAGAAGTTGTATTCCCCCCAACCCTGCACTAAAAATTCAAAAGGAGCCTATCCATGAAGAAATGGCCTTCCTTCAGCAATTATGTACTTGAAGCTTTGTTAATTGTTTAAAGTCAAGATTCCTACTTCAATCAGAGGAGGAGATTGCATCTTAGAGAGCTACTGGCCAATTTATCTAATTGGTTAGGGTGTTAGCTGCCACTGGGATTACAGATAATATCCAAACAAGAGGAAATTATGGAGCTGGACTTCAAGACAAGAGCTGGGTATTGGCAAAGCCTGGCTGGGATAGCTGAGAGAGGTGATGGAGAGTGGTGTGGATCTAGATTTCAGAGGCCAGGTTGGGAGTATTAAAAGGGGTGTATGATCTTGTTTGGGGACAGGCCTCTGATTCAGGGAACCAAAAAATATCCTCTCCCCTCCACAACCTTCCGACTCTGCCCAACACCAGCTCACACGGTAAAAGTTTCCAGACCACTCACTGTGTATATAAAATAGCAGTGGAGGTAGAATGAGGCTCATGAGTGTCCACCTAAGAGCCTCAATAGTTTCAACGGAGTGCAGGCAGCCTGACACCTTCACTGCATATAAAATGGGAGGCAGGCCAGGGCAGATGGAAAGGCCACCCATTGTGTTGTACAAGCACAGTAGCTTTCAAATGCTGAAAGAGGCTGTAAAACCCAGCTTTATGTTGCTTTCTTCTGAATCATTTGAGCAAAGCTCATCAGAAGTGGCTCAAACTTTAATTGAAAGAAATTTTGATGTGATGAGCCGATGACAACATACCTTTTGTTATTTTGAAATAAAGTCATTCAATGTTAGCTTTATCTCTTTTATTGCAATACTGTATTCCGTTCAAAATAGATTGATAAAATTCTCTCACATTGTGATTGCCCTAAGCAATAATAGTTTGGACCTGTTGGATATCTTTTCATTGATTGTTAGAATCAATGGTATGCATGAGTACATCTATACCTTTCGATGCAGAAATTGCTGGAATACAACATTATGTGAAAAAAAAAGTATCAAATTCTTTTCCCTTATCCTTCAGTTTAAATATTTGCACCACAAAATGCTGAAAATGTGCACCGAAGATGGTACCACAATATTAATGTTACATCTGGGACCTCATGAATGTTCAGTTGTATGGTCTAACCTTGTTCACCCAAATAAATTGAAGGCAAGAGAAAGAAACAGTCAACAGTGGAGAAAGAAATAGGGTGAATTTGAGTCAAAGTAGGAAGAAAATAAGAAATAGAAAGAAAAAGAAAAGAAGTGGATTCAGTGGGGAAAAGGGAGAAAGACAGGCAAAGTAAGAAATAAAGTAAAAAAGGACATCCAAAAGAAGACATTCTAATTTAGTTATGGTTCAGAAGTTATTAATGAATGAATAAATGACTAGGTAAGTGTGAAAAATCCACAAACATTTTAACTTAAGTTGTATCCCAAAACTATTTTGTGAAATAAATCCACCTAATTTGTAATTCTGAGTGTCAAAACAGCTTTGCACTCTGAAAATGATTTCCTTCCAACACTAACAGGAGTGTTGATGGCAAGACTGGTACCAAAGGACTGCCAAACAGATTCTTTTTCCAAAGTTTTAAAAATCTCTAGAAATAATTTACTGAAGGAGCCTACACCACAATAGCTGTTTTATTTCTAGATCCCCAAAATTGAGTTTTCAGGCCGGAATTATTATAACTCACAGCATTACCAGGATCGTTAGGAAGTGTATGACCAGGCCCAAATCTCAGTGGTATGATTAATTTGCATTTACAGTGCAAATCCAGTAATTACATTGGCAACCAATTCATTTCAATGGAGAAGTTTAGGATTGAACATTTGTCAGTCTGTTTGAGGATATTCTCATTGTAGTGCAAATCGTCCAGTTTCTGGTAAATTGGAACTAACAGCATATATTATATATATTATCACAAATTGTTAAATGTTTTGTGCACTAGTAGTGATGGGTGTTATTTAAATTGCCATTATGTTTTTCAACAATATGTAGATATTACTTGTATGTATCAGAAATATTGGCATAATTACCATCCTACTGCCCAATTTCAAATTCAGCAATTTTACAGCTTCTGCTCCAAATTGTATCCAAAGCCTATCAACTCAATTTACAAATTGGCCTTGAAAAGGTTTGCCGGTATTCCCATGTCAAATAGCTGGAATGCTTATTTAAATATTGAAATCAGCTTATTGGTTGCAGTTGCCAATATAAGGCATGGCTATTCTGTTCAATAGTGCTCAGTTTTCATCAACCCACCAGTGGCACTAAATCATAGAAATCATGGAATCATACAATGATTACAGCACAAAGGCAGCCATCCTGGTCATTGTGTCTATACTGGCTCCCTGCAATAGCAATATAAGTTGGCCCAACAATCCTTTTCACTTCAAATAATTATCCGATTCTCTTTTTGGCATGTCAATTGAATCTGCTTCCATCAAACTGTTAGGCAGTACATTCCAGTCCCTAACTGCATAAAACGGTTTTGTTCTTATGTTGTGTTGCTTCTTTTACCATTCACCAGAAATCAGTTTGTTTTCAATTCTTCAACCAATGAGAGTTGTTTCACTCGTCTGTTCTGTCCAAATTACTGTCAAAAGGTTCTCTGTTTAATCACCTGTAGACATTCCTCAGAAAAACACAATGAAATTCTTCACGCCTAGAACTATTCTTGTGAATCTTTTCTGCACCGTACCTAATCCACTCATATCCTTCTGAATGTGTGATGCCCAGAATTAAATACACTATTCCAGCTGAGGCCACATGTGTGGTTTATGTAGCCTTAACATGTCTTTCCTCACTTTTGTACTCCATGTCTCTACTTATAAAGGCCAGGGACCTCCATGCTTTATTAAATGACTTCTCAGTTTGTACTACATATTCAATGGTTTGTGCAAATTGTATTCTTTGTGTTGTCTTTCCTCATTTTCCCTACGGAAATGAATCACTTCACAGTACTCTGCATTAAGCTCAATCCATTACTTGTCTGCCCATTCTACCAATTTAGTCCATGTTCTTTTTAATCCTCCTCACAGCTCACAACGCCGATGGTATGTAAATTGTATTATCAATGTTGTGGATACCTAAGTGAAGAACATTGCTTAATTAAGTTCCTTCAGCATACATAAGAAAGCATTGTTGGGACACTCAGAGATAGTGAGAACTGCCGATGCTGGAGTCTGAGATAACAAGATGCGGAGCTGGATGAACACAGCAGGCCAGGCATCATCAGAGGAGTAGGAAAGCTGACGTTTTGGGTCTGGACCTTTCTTCAGAAATGGGGGAGGGGATGGGTGCTCTGAAATAAATAGAGAGAGGGGGAGGCGGTGATAGAAGGTGGATAATGGAGTGATAGGTGGAGAGAAGACGGACAGGTCAAGGAGGCGGGGATGGAGCTAGTAAAGGTGAGTTTAGGTAGGAAGTGGGGGTTGGGGTGGTCACTGAGGTGGGAGGAGCGGATAGGTGGGAGAAAAGACAGACAGGTCAAAGACGCGGGGATGAGAGGGGGTGCTGGCCTTGGGATGAGGATGGGGGTGAGGAAATTTTGAAGTTTGTAAAGTCTACATTGGGACCATTAGGTTGTAGGGTTCCCAGGCGGAATATGAGGTGCTGTTCTTCCAGTTTTCCGGTGGCATTGTTGTGAGACTGGAGGAGACCCAGGATGGACATGTCGTCCAAGGAGTGGGAGGATGAGTTGAAGTGGTTTGCAACTGGGAGGTGTTGTCGTTTGTCACAAACCGAGCATAGGTTCTCCACAAAGCAGTTTCCAAGCCTCCGCTTGGTTTCTCTGATGTAGAGGAGGCCACATCGGGAACAGCAGATACAATATACCACATTAGCAGATGCGCAGGTGAACATCTGTTTAATGTGGAAGGTTTTCTTGGGGCCTGGGATGGAGGTGAGGGGGTAGGTGTAGGGGCAGGTGTAGCACCTCCTACGGTTGCAGGGAAAGGTGCCGGGGTGGTGGGGCTAGTGGGGAATGTGGAGCGGACGAGGGAGTTGCGGAGAGAGCGGTCCCTCCAGAAGGCAGATAAGAGTGGGGAGGGAAATATATCCTTCATAGTGCAGTCAGATTGCAGGTGGCGGAAGTGGCGGAGAATGATGCGTTGAATCTGGAGGTTAGTGGGGTGACACGCGAGGAACACTGTTGGGACACTATTGAGTGTTGATAATGGAAGAAGCAAACATACTTAATGTTGCAATTTTTAAGTAAACCTAGTGTTAAGTAAAAATGTTGCCAGTCTGTTTCCTGTCTCTCCTTTTGGATTTGGAGTGAATTAACTTGGAGGAGAAGAATGCTTGCCTAAATGTGAAGATTACAAAATAAGGTTTTATTTTCATGCAGAAGACAGTAATCTGAATTATTTTGGTGAAGAATACATGAAAGGTCAAAACGTGAAATTGTCAAGATGTGATTACCCAAAAATGTTTGTACAACTTTAACTGACAGCACAGAGGCCAGTATCGTGTTGCCAAGTCACCTTCTATTTACTTGTGCACAGTACACTGGCTGTGACCAGCCAGCTCGGAGTCAGTCCCCTGGACTGAGGAGATTTTAAATCCTCTAATATTGGTCAGCCAGTGCCTCCTGATTGACTTGGGTTAACAATCCCAATCAAGGATCTCGTAGTCAACAAAGTCCACCTGGTTCCAATCACTACATTCCTCCCCCACTAAGTCTGGTGATGTAGGCCTGGTCACTTGTAGCTTTTCCTGCGACATTTTCGCCCCAGGTCCGGTTCCTCTGACACGGACTCTGGCACGGACGGGTGTACCGGACCGTAGCCTGTCTCTTGTATCCAGAGCATCTCGAGAGAGTTTCCTCCTCTTCTTCCAATGGTAATGGTATCGAGGCTGTATCCATTCCTGAACTCTGAGGTTTCCTTGACACTAGACGAAGAGGGAGAACCTATGGTTTCTGACAAGCTTTCTGGCTGTATGAGGGGCCTGGTATGTTTTCCTCCTGCCCTGTTTGCAAGGTAACAGCTTTCAGGTGATTCACGTGTTTGTTCAGGACTGCCTCACCTCCCCGAGCTTTGTAAGTCACGGGACCTGACCTCGCACTGACCTGGCCTCGTACCCATACAGGACCATTCCCATGGTTCCAGCACCAAACCTCATCCCCCAAATTAAATTGTCTCTCTCGTTTCGATGCAGCATGTGGCCAGCATTTCACTCTCTCCCCCACGTCTGGGAATATGAAGTTTAATCTGGTGTGGAGTCATCCCTATCAGCGACTCTGCTGGAGCTATTCCTTTCTTTGCAAGTGGGGTGCTCCAATAATTGAACAGGAACCGGGACAGATTGGTATCCAGTGACACTTTAGGCTGTTTCTTCAAACCTGTCCTCAGTGTTTGGGCTGCTCTTTCCACTAGATCATTGGATGATGGGTGGTATGAAGCAGTCTTTATGTGCCAAATGCCATTCAACTTCAGGAAGTACTCAAATTCCCTGCTGGTAAATGATGTCCATTGTCTGTGACCAATACTTCGGGGAGTCAATGTATCGCAAATGATGCTTGTAGCATCTCAATTGTCATCCCTGAACGAACTTTATGCATGTCCAATCACTTAGAATGGGCATCCACATTGACCATAGTCGACATGCAACCAAGTCCAGGATTTACCCGATCATTCCTTCAAATGTGGGGGCACTGCTGGTGGCAGTTTTTATCCTTGTTCACATTTTGGACACTGCCCACCAACACAGCTCTGTCAGCATCCAAGCCTGTCTACCAGACATAGCTCTGTGCTAGCATCTTCATCTCGGAAACCCCTGAATGAGTGGTGGAGTTCAGCCAGAATCTGGTGGCGCCATTTACTTGGGACAATCACCCTTGTAATATGATATTCTCTATGATCTGGTCTTGCCAGGACCAGAAAGGTTTCAATCCTGGTTGTGATGGCCCTTCAGTCTGCCCCATTACCGCCAGCTGTTTTAATTTTGCTAGGACCGGATCTTTTCATGCCTGCAGTCGGATTTTGTCAGCGGTGACCGGAAGGGTGTATTGGAAGTTTAAAACCAGAATGGACTGTTCCAGGGGAGGCACGACTGGTGAAGTATCTGCCAGTGGGATGCAGCTCAAGGCATCTGCATTAGTCACTTGGCTTCCCGGATGGTGTTCTAACTTGTACGTGCTGAATTCTACTGGAAGCTATAAGCGGCACTGCCTTGTCTTCCTTCAGTAGCCCTAGCAGGGATTTGTGATCTTTTACTATGGCATATTCCCATCTGTACAGGTACTGGTGGAATTTCCTCACACCAAAGATGACCACCAAACCTACCTTCTCTATCTGGGCGTATTTGCATTCAGCATCAGCCAAATTCTGGGAAGTATACACTATCTGAGAGCTCCTCTCCATTCAGCCACCAGTGAGCTTACACTACCCCATCACAAGTCAGCACTATCTCTCACTTTGGATTTTAGTAGGCCAACACCTTAAAATGATGATAACTGCTTTTTCACTTCCTTAAAGGCTACTCCTTGGCTACGTGACCATTTCCAAGGCTGACCGTCTTTCAATCGCAGGTGTAAGGGTGCCAAGATGGAGGCCAGGTTATGTATGAATTTTCAGTAACAAATCTCTAACCCAAGGAAAGACCTAAACTCCGGTCAGACGTGGGAGCTCCTTTGATCGCCCTCACTTTATCTTGCAACTGGTGTAACCTGCTTTTGTCGATTTTGTAACCCAAATAGGTCACTTGGGGTACATGGAACACACATTTTTCCCTTCTAAGGTGTATGCTCTCCTGGGAGAAATGTTTAAGCATTATGTCCAAGTTTCCGAGTGTTCTTTATTGGTCTTCCCTGTTATTATCGTCATCCAGATAAATGGCAACCTGGGGTAGCCCTTGTAAAATGTTCTCTGTGATCCACTGGAAAAGGGTGCAGGCTGATGGTACCCCAAAAGGCAGTCTTGTATATTGGTATAAACCCATCCAAATGTTAATTGTGGCATACTTCTGGGACTCCTCATCCAGTCGCAATTACATGTAAACATTGTTCGTGACCAGCCTCGTAAAGGACAGCCCCCCCGCCGCCAACTTTCCATAAAGGTTTTCTATGCAAGGGACTGGGTATTTATCCATCTGTGAGAAGTAGTTTACCGTTTACTTAAAATCCCCACAAAGGTAAACTGATCTGTCAGCCTTCACAATTGGTACGACTAGTGCTGCCCATTCTGCAAACTGCACTGGTTTGATGATTCCTTCGCTCTCCAGCCTCCCGATTTCCACCTCTACTTTTGCCCACAAGGCAAATGGCATCATTCAGGCCTTGAAAAATTGCTTCCAGGTCAACATGTAAAGTATCTTTGGCCCCTTTGATAGTTCCAAGCCCTTCCTGAAATATTCCTGGGGTATTTCACTAGGACTTCACAGGGACAGCCATTTTCCAATCAAAGAATGTTAAGCCAATCCGGGTGAAACTTTCTCAAGGATTTGGACCAAATGCAGGCAAATGAGGTTAGGTTTAAATTGTGAAAACTGGGCAGCATGGGTAAGTTGGGCCGAAGGGCCTGTTTCCGTGCTGTAGATCTCTGAATCTGAATATAACCAATTCCATCCCAATAGGCTTGGACTCACGCCTTTTACTCCCATCAGTGGTAACTGCACCAACTGCTTCTCAGAGGAGACCGGAATCAAATTCGTACACTTAATCTGTAACAGTTCCCCAGTGAAGGTTCTCAGTCTGGCTGAGATCTTGTGCAAACTTAAAGGTTGGAGTCCCAAGTGAATCTTGTTAAAGACCATTTCTGCAACCACAGACAAGCTGCACTGGTACTGACCTCCATAGGAACTGGGCGACCATTTAATCAAACATTAATTTTAATCAGTTCCGAGTTGGATGTCACTAAGCAATTTAATTATTCCAGCTGACATTTTTGGGATCTTTCTCGGGTGTGCACTCGCCTGGGTACCCGCCTGCAAGTTTCCTTACTCAAGTCAGGCCTTGTAGGACTCTTTTGCTAGCTGGAGTCTGCATACGGGCAGCAACTACAATGGCTTGCCGGCTCAGATCCTGAGGAAATTTTTAGCCACTTGGCCGAGGCTCGGCTTTGTTGTGGAGTTCTGCTGTGGGTTGGCCTCAGGTCCGTCTGCTCAGGATATGCCCTGCGTGAGGCTCTGTGATTGCCTACACTGAAGTGGTGTTCCCCAAGCTCAGTCAGACAGGTGAGGGAGTTCACTTCCATTGGGATTCCCTGTATTTCCCATGCTCCACTTGCTTCATTTTCCAAAGACAACACCAGTTGTAGTGCCTGTTTGAAGCCCAGTTGGGCTTTAGCTAGTAGGTGCTTCTTCATGGTTATATCATTAATCCCAAATGGTCTCTCAGCATCTCATTCGGGGTTAACTCAAAATCACATGCCTCTGCCAAATGTTCTAAACTCGTCAAAAATCCTGATACAGATTCTCCTGGTTCTCTAACAGCCAAATAAAACCAATAATGTGTAAAAATTAGAGGAGGTTTGCGATCGTATTTATTCCTTTACCAACTCTTTCATCTCTTGGAAGATTTTAGAGTCTGGCGCTTCCAGGAATGTTAAGCCCCTTATAACTGGAAATGCTGCAGGTCCGCAATCAGTCAGAAGGACTACTCATTGCTTTTCATCTGCCCCAATGTCACTTGCCCGGAAAAAAAATTGCATTCTTTCCACATTCTTCGACAGCAGGATCAAACAAGTCAAGCTTCACAAATAAAGGCATGATTCCAGGAATGCTTATCCTAACTCCAAGATGACTGTTGTGAGTGAATGTTTTTTAGCCATGTACTGTTTTCTCCCATCGTTACTGAAATAACTGCTCAGAGGCCGGTATCCCGTCACCAAGTCCCCCGTTATTTACTTGTGCACAGTACACTGGCTATGACCAGCCAGCTCGGAGTCAGTCACCTGAACTGAGGAGATTCTGAATCCTATAATATTGGGCAGCTAGTGCCTCCTGATTGGCCTGGGTTAAAAGCCCCAATTAAGGATCTCACAGTCAATGAGATCCACCTGGTTCCAATTGTTACAAATATTAGAAAAATGAAGTGGTCATGTGGACACAGATTATGTCCTTACTGAAGGGGAAACAAGCACTTGCCTTGTCATAGCCACTTCCTAATAAGAATAAGATCAGGGTGAGTTGTAGGGTGTGCCCATCAATTAAGTACTGAGGAAAATTTGAATCTTATGTTTAGCTTTATGGATGAAATTTACAAGAAAAATAGTTTATTAGATGCCCAAAATACACAGTCAGACTTTGATAGATTTTGGAAGCCTGACAATAATTCGAGGAATATTTCATGGATTTTAACAAACTGTATAAAAATTGGAGGAATGCTATCTGGAGATATTTTATTCAATGCCCCCATTTAAATTGCTGTGTTGTGCTAAGGTGTTGAATATGGACAGGCTCTTGCTCATAGCTGGCATTCAGTTCTCAGAAAAAAGATACCCTTTTTGATCAAACATTTGCTGTTTTACAAAACTGAGTCAAAATCCTGGAACTCCCTCCCAATGGGCATTGTGGATCAACCTACAGCATGTAGAGTGCAGAGTTTTAACAAGCAGCTCTCCACCACCTTCTCAAGGGCAACTAAGGATGGGCAGTAAATGCTGGCCCAGCCAGCCCTGCCCACGTCCCACAGGCGAATAAAAATAATTCCTAGCGAAGCAATGATTTTCCAATTTTTGAATATCATAAATGGGATGTTCTGCAGTATCACATGTCATAACACACTTGGAAATGTCAAGGTAGCCCATAGCTGAAGCAGCATAATATGATTGAAAATGGTTCTCAGTTAACAGTTCCACAATCTGCTGTTTGAAGTTAAACTATAGTCTAGAGTATATCCAAAGTAATAAGATGAAGATATCGCACAAAAGGTTGCATGAAATGCATAGAGTGGAGCCTGATGAAATGGAAGCAGATGCAGCTGCTTGTATGGAGACAGTTCGATAAAGTGCATCCTTGATAGAAACTTCCATACCAGGCTAGTCCAAAATCCGGTATTGATCATGCAAGAGAAGGGAAAGATCTGACCCACATCAGTTAAGACCCCCAGGTAATTGTAGCAACATGTCGTATATCAAAATGGAGTTTTAAGTATACAGGCATTAAGGAATTTAATTATATTCCTGTGATGTTCAGTCTAAGGCAGATAGAAGAAGTCCCCTTCCTATTATCAGGGGAGTACTAAATAACTGATGCAGGAGCTTAAACCTGGAATATGATTGAATAAGATGTATTGTGAAAGCCCAAGGATAGATGATAAGGCAGGGGGTTGGGGAGGGTGTCTGATAAACATTGAAATCATGAGATGATCTAAAGCTATTCATGGACTAAAGACCCAGTCATATGATTAACCTGATTGGATGTGTATATAATCAATTAATAATATGATTGGTTTGTAACAGCCAAACGTGGGCTAAAAGCAAATGTTGAGAAAAAAGTGTGTGTTTTCCTTTGTTTTCGTGAAGAAGTTCCTGAGCTGCCCAGAAGCACTGTCCCTACTGGTATAAAACAATAAATTCTGATGCTGGAAGTGGGGCTGGGTGTCAACTGATTCATTTAGTCATTCCACCCCAACAGAAAAGTACATTAATACTCAAATCCTTTTACTCCCAGGATTATTACAAAATTTAGAAGATGTAATCTGATTACTCAAAGCCCCTATTTATCTGATTGATTGAATCAGGTTTACAGAAAACTCTGAGCATATTTTTGTGCTTAACTTCAACTATTAATAATTATAAATAAATCAATTCCAACCACAGGCAAACAGAAACTTGACGACTAGCTGAAGCACTGACCTCTTCATAAACCCCTATGCACACATGCAATGACCAAAAATGTGTGCTATGGGTGGTGAAAAATATACTGGAGAAACACAGTTCAATAGCACCAGTCCATAGGATTTGAGATGTTCTTTTTGCTTCTTCCAAGATGTTCTGATCTTATTATGTCTGATTATTTTCACCTCAGTCAGTGGTTAGGGGCAACAGCTTACAGCAGCTGGTCAGTGAGAATATCAGGTAGCTATCTTCCAGGTTTTGATTACTTCACTTTTGCAATCTGGAGCTTTCCACCCTGCTTTATTCTCACAATCTCTGTTCATCTACCCAGGAGCTGATCAGGGAGTTGTTGTCATGCTAACGTCTCCTGGTCTCCACAACCGGACGTGATTGTACAAACCAATCAGCAGTCCATCTCTGGTGAAATGTACTTTGCATACCGAACCACAGCGCTGTGGCATCCGATACATCTTCTCCCGCCCCCCTCCCTCTCCCCGGAAGAGTTTGAGCAAAACAGCAATGTAAACACAGCTCACAAAAAGTTCTGGTAACTTGTTTTTAGAAATACAGTAACTCCCTCCATAGTCCTTGGTTTATAGAAGTATCATTTTTTTCCCCATTTTGGTCCACAAGGTTGGCGAAATCAATTATTGTGACTCTGTTGAGATTGTTCAGGTGCCTAGCACATATACCAGTGTAACAAAATTGTTACAGACTGAAGGGATGAGAATTAAAACATTTTCAGCATGTCTGCCAGTTGACAAGGTTTGTGTCATAATAATAAATGAATGAATGAACCTCAAGAATACATAGAGACAATTAGCCCATCGCGTATAAGAACAGAATAAGAACATCCAGCACATCAGGTCTGCTCCACCATTCAATTATGACTGATATGTTTCTCAAACCTATTCTCCTGCCTTCTCCCTGTAATCCTTAATTCTTTTATCAATTAAGAACCTATCTCTGTTTTAAATACCCTCAATGATTTGGCCTCCACAGTCCACGGTGGCAATGAGTTCAACAGATTCAGCACTCTTTAGCCAAAGAAATTCCTTCTTCTCACTGTTTGAAAGGGTCATCCCTTCACTGAGACCATGCCCTCGGATCCTAGTCACTCCTGAAAGTGGAATCATCTTCTCTACGTCCACTGTATTGAGGCCTTTGAATATTCTGTAAATTTCAATGAGATTCCATCTCATTCTTATAAACTCTAACGAGTACAGACCCAGAGTCCTCAAGTGTTCCTCATATGACAAGCCCTGCATCCCCAGGATCATTCTTGTAAACCGCCTCTGGACCACCTCCAATGCCAGCACATCTTTCCTAAGATATGGGGTCCAAAACTGCTCACAATATTTCAAATGCGGTCTATTCATTTGCCTTCCAAACTGCCAACTTAACCTGCATGGTAACCCTAAGAGAGTGTTGAAGCCCCTTTGTGCTTTAGACTTCGGAAGATTTCCCCATTTTGAAAATAGTCTACGCCTTTATTCTATCTACCAAAATGCATAACCTCACGCTTTCCCACATTGTATTCCATCTGCCTCTTCGTTGCCCACTCTCCGAGCCTGTCCAAGTGCTTCTTCAGCCTCCCTGCCTCCTCATCACTACCCATGCCTCCACCTATCTTAACAAGTGGTCAGCTGTGACTTAAAATATCAGCTGCCAAAGCAGAACAGGATTTTTAAACACAGACACAGAATTCAGATGTTGAAAGTGATCAGTCTGTGGGATCTATACTAGTCACAAGAAGCTTTTGATTGGTAAGGAGAGTACTAATCATGGATTCATTTAATTGTGAAATGTTGGATTGCATTTCAATACGTTATGGAATACACTGGTTAAAATGTTTACTTTCACTGAGGAATAAGGATTGAAGTAAGGTCATGAAGTACGGAAGTGATACTCATTTCAGAATCGGGGACAGCAATGGATTGAAGCTGCTGAAAACAGTGCTGATTCCAGGCAAAAGAGATGAGATAAGCCACTGTGTAGCTTCTAGTGAAATACCCTTGCTGCTGAGTAAGCCGTTACATGAGGAAGACACAAATGCAACCGAGCATGGAGCACGATAAAGTGATTTTTTCTGGAAAGTCAGCAGACCTGCAGTTTTTCCAATTAGGACATCATTACATTCTCCTTACAAATTCTGGTGGTTTGATTCAAAATGTTAGAGAATTGAAAATCATAGAATCCCTACATAGTGAAAGCAGGCCATTCAGCCCTTCGAGTCCACACCAACCTTCCAAAGAGTATCCCACCCAAATCCACCATATCCCCGGAACACTGCAGTTCCCAAGGTCAATCCACCTAACCTGCACATCTCTGGACTGTGGCAAGAAACCGGAGCACCCAGAGGAAACCCACACAGACACGGGGAGAATGTGCAAACTCCACGCAGACAGTCAACCAAGGCTGGAATTACTCGGGTCCCTAATGCTGTAAGGTAGTAGTGCTAACCACTGAGCCACCGTGCTACCCCATAGCATCAGGTGATAGGAATTTGAAACAAAAACAGCAAATAGTCTTCATTTTCTGAAAAAGGGTCTAGACCCAAAACGTCAGCTTTCCTGCTCCTCTGATGCTGTTTGGCCTGCTGTGTTCATCCAGCTCTACACCTTGTTATCTCAAATCGTCTTAAAGCTCATTTGCACATCCTTCTTGTTACAGAATGGAAATCTTGTTAAGCTCATTGAAGAGATGAGTGAAAAAAGTTAACAATAATGAAAAAAATTGAAGCTTGCCCCACAGTCCATTGTAAGTCTTGCATTCAACTCTCATACTAATGAAGTGGTAGCTATAGATTTAAAGATGTGAAACAGGATAGAAACATTATCGTTCTACATTCTATAGGCATTGCAACCAGATTGGTTTACACACAAGGACAAAAGGATGATTTTAGATAAAACCATGCAAAATGGATAGAGACTGGTCTGGGAGTGATAGCTACATTTCTGACTGACAAGAGGAGGAAATTGCCAAAATATGAAGATTGTGGTCATGAATACGGTAGTTGACAATACTTTTAGCAGTGAATTATGTGAATGAAATCAAAAGGCAATGAGATGCTCCATAAATTCTTACTCAGTCATCCAAACTACATGTTACCAACTGCCCTGGAATGGCCAGTCCTTTGCAAAGAATTCACTTCAAATTGTTGGGGACGATAGTAATTGTGAGTTGGTATTCTGTGCTGTGCCATCCCTAGGAGTGATTAGTTTCAAAGTAACAAATCAGAGATATTGGAATTCTGAGATAAGAACAGAAATAGTTGCAAAACCTCAGCAAGTCGAGAAACATCTGTCGCAAGAAACATAATTAATGTTTCAGGTCAACTGTTCATCAGAACTGAAGAAAGAAATGAAAAGTTTTTAAGCCAGTGGAAGAGGGGAGGAGGCAGGAAGAACAAAGGATAAGGGTCAAGGAGTGCAGATAAATTAGAAAAGATAGCAGGTTGTAAGAGCCAAAGATCGATAATGGGTATCGTAAATAAACAAAAGGTAGGTTAAAAAGAACTGCAGATGTTGGAAATCTGAAACAATAACAGAAATTGCTGGAGAAATTCAGCAGCCAAGGCAAGTATCCAAAGGAAGTGTTAGTGACTACATAAAGACCATATGAATGCAACATGAAGAAATGAAGAAAGACAATAAGCCAAAACCAAACAAATAACACAAAAAGAAAGATAGAAAACCTAACAGACAAGATGTAGACAGGTTATAATCTTCAGTTCTTGAGCTCAGTGTTGAATCCAGAAGGCTGTAGAGTATCAAGTCAAAATGTACTGGTCCTTAAGCTTGCATTGAGCTTCAGTGGAATGTTGTAGACTGTCGTGAATAAAAAGATTAGCATGGGAGCAAGGTGGAGAATGAAAATGACAAGCTTGCAGACCAAACTAGGGTGTTCTGCAAACTGGTCATCCAGGCTGTGTCTGGCCTCTTCAGTACAGGCGGAGTAACAAATATATTAGATTACTTTAAAAGGAATGCAAATAAATTGCTGCTTCACTTGGAAAGAGCTTTTGGAGTTTTGGACAATAGGGGAAATGCAAAAGGGATGTTGTTGCATCTCTTTCACTTACATGGAAGGGTGCCATTGGAAAGCAAGGGGTAGTTAAGGGTGACTGAGGAGTGTACTACAGTGTTGTAGAAAGAACAGCCCCTTTACAATGCTGAAAGATGAAGGAATAGGAAAATGCATTGATATACTGCAAATGGTGGAGGATGATCCATTGAATATGGTGGGTGGGGTGGAATTCAAGAAAAACCTATTGTTGGTCTGAGACAGAGGGGAAATGGTATGAGCAGAAGTATATAAAATGGGGGATTGGACACTGTCACAGTGGCGGTTCTCAATGAAAAGATCGAGAGAAGGTAAGAGACCAGAGGGAGTACTCCAGGTGGAGGAAGAATGTGAGAGACATATGAAGTGATCTGTTAAACAGATGGTAAACTCCTGATAAAGAACTAAAGAAGAAGTTGAAGGCAACAGAAGAAGAGCTCAGCATCATGTGAACTCCAAATTCATTGAGTTGGGTGTGTATGGGGATGAAGCTACAGTCTTTACTAAGGAGTCACTTTCACCCCCTCAATGGTTCTCCAGTACTTTACCTCCTGTTTGGATTTCATGGTTTGGTGAGCATCTCTCGATACTTTTTTCTTCAAGAGTTGATCACCCTGGGATGATGTGTTGTACTTCCTCATATTGGCATGTATGTCTCAAAGTAAATTTGAAAGAACAAAGTAACTTCAGGCAGCCAATAACTGTCCCCAAATGTCCATTACAGATCAACTTTATCAGTACAAAAGTAAAGTATGCAAAATTAACGCCGAAAAGCAGTTACTCAAAAAGTGTCTTCTGGAGATGTGCTGTTTTTGACAATTCTCTTCCTCTGACTACTGGTCTAGGGTGACTGAATTCTGGATGTTCTTAGTATTCTAAGAAAAGAATTATTTACACAAAGTGTATTCTGATTTATTCTGCAAACTTTCAATGTGCCGATTCATTTTTTATTGTTTTTTTCATCTTCATTTTGATAGCCTTGGTAATGACATCCTCGACCAAATAAGAGACGACATTTAAAATGTCTGCTTATCTCAAAACAATGCCGACATGGGTACACCCTCCCTTCCCCACATGAAGTTTGCATTTATTTCATAAGGGAGTGTTGCATCTTATTCACTAGATTACCTTTTAAACTGGCTGCAAATGGTGGCTGGAGTGATCATTATGTTCAAAAGATTTTAATATTCATTTTTATCACTTGTGGGACATGGGAGTCTGGTTAGCCAGCATGTATTATTCATCCCTTGTTGCCCTTGAGAAGGCGTTGGTGAGCTGCCTCCTTGAACTGCTGCAGTCCACATTCTGTAGGTAGATTCACAATACTGTGAGGGAGGGAATTCCTTTAGTGGTCTCACTTCTGTATACCTCTTTAGTGACCAACGTATATCTTTCATGATTGGTAGACAAGTCAAAATAATGTCAGGCATCCAAGTGGTTGCAAGATGACATGCCTGCTGATGAAGATTTGAAAATGCATGACTCTTGAATAATCTCACAGCTGAACCATTAAGTTGCATTGCTCCATTTCAACAATGATGCTTAACTCACCACTTTGAATCTGGAATGAATACCCCAGGATCTAATCAGATACAACGATCCATTATTCTTCATTCCCAGGGATTGAAATGTATATCCCCTGAATAATTGCCCTTGGCAAATTCTTGTGGCACCATCTTCAGGAATGTAATCATGTTTTCTACTCCCCATGTTGTAGGCCATTTACCTAACATTTCCTGTCTGTCTTCATGTAAGGCAATAAGCTCTAGCTTTTCACCCCTTGATGCAAAAGGCAGGGTGCAGTACCAAATCTTTTGCCCTCAACATGCGACCTAACTTTGTCTATAAGGCACTGAGCCAACATACTTTCCTTAGACTGTTGAATTTATCATGTCCTGGAATGGTGTTTTTAATATTTCTATTTTCCCCTTCCCAGGAATTTATTGACCAAAAGTACCCATTTGGTTCTCCTGGCTTTGAATTGCAGTCTCCTGCACTCTCTTTTGCCAACTCAGGAATCATAATTGTTCATACTGGAGATTTGCAGTGAATTCAGGACCCTACTAGCACTTCCAAACAAGCCCCCATGTCTTCTAAGAAGCTTGCCTTCTCCATCCCCTTCTGGACAGTTTGGATCCCAGAGATTATACAATTCTAATAATTTGGAACTATTCACGATAACTTTGTTATGCCCAATTGATGAATCCAACACGATTGTACAGGCAGCTGATAAAACAAAGATGAGGTTGGTCAATTGTAGATCAGCTCTATGATAATCATTGTAACATTATGTAATATCATTTTGCATTTCCTCATTCTGATTTTCCCATCAGCAGAAGGTGACATGGTGGCTGTAGGCAATGCTACCCCATCTAGTTGGATTGTGATCCAGAAGAGATGTAGTTCAGCCAGTCAAAGCTGGGATTAGGCAAGAAGCACATAACACCTCGTCCCAGTAATTCTCTGTATCAATCACTTCTGCTGTTCTTTTTAGAAAGGATGACCTGAATAACACAATTATTACTGGTAGTGATTCTGGAAATATGAGAAACTAGCTTGGTTTCCTTATCTATTCTCCACTTCCTCCTTTAGATAGTTGCACATATTGTCCAGGACGTAGATAGGTGTTCTTTCATTGGTGGTTACAGTGGGATCCTCCCATACTGCTGTTATTATTAGGTAGGTGATCACTGACATTCTTGTCCTCCATTACCCTGATGATTTATCTGAAACAAAATCATTCAGTGAACAGCTGGTTGCTTTCCTGCAGACAGAAACAATCTGTGAGTGTCACAATTGACGTGTCACAAGAAACCTTTGCTTCCATTTTCCTTTCCCTATCATACCTGGACGCTATCTGTTACTGGTCACTATCCACTCAAATGGTCCATTCCATGTCAGGTCAAACCTGGACCTGTCAGCTGACTTCTTCTACATAACCTTCCTTCCTGCCTTTGGCACAACTCATGATTTATTGCTTCTCTTGCTCCTTTCTTGTTCTCCTGCTATTCCTTTACCTCAAATCTCAATTCTTTTAATTGCTTACACAATGCTATCATGTGTTTTCTAACTCTAACTTTCAAAGGTTCTGCATCTTCAATTTTTGCTGTAGGTTTCACTGGGATCAAGTAGCCCTTGCAGTCATTGGTCCAGTCAATTGTGTTTATAATTGCTTATAGTTGCGTTATACTGTAGGGAGAATATTCACAATCCTCTCTCCATTTGTTCAAAGGCCTTTTCTATGGCAGCTTTTAATGTTCAGTTCACTTGTTCTCCAATGCCTGAACTCCAGGATGGTACGGGATATAAAACCTCTGTTTTCTTCCTGGTAACTGGCATGCTTTCTTCATTATTTTCTCGGTGAAATGGATTCCTCAATCCAAATCTATTTGTAAGGCTTTCCAAGCTTGATGTTACTTCTTCCGAAGTTTCCCAGCCTTTCTCAGCCACTTTACCCAAAATCTTTTCATTCTAATTTACCAAAAAGTTTAGTGAGTGACCCCCTTGGATACCCAATCTGAATCCTGATCTGTCAGAAATGAAATTTAGTTGAGTTTAATTTCTCTTTAATAGAAACAGACCTCTCCCATATTACCCTACAATTGTTGTTATTCCCCTGGGAAATGAGCCTCAGTTCTGTTTTAGTCTCTGCTCATTCTTATCCCTGTGGGAAATGGATCTCTCTCTTTTTACCTTACAAAACTAGAACACTACCCTGAAGAACATGGTCATGAGATCTGTTGTGTCAGATAAATCATTAAAGAAAACGATAATTTATTTATTCACACTCTCCTATCCTCACCACCATTATTAAGTCTGGAATGAAATCTTCACTCTCCTGTTTTTCACATTGGCCTTCACATAATTTAACATTTATTTTTCCTCTTTTTTTCACTTGTACTGGGTCAGCTAATTCAGAGTAACAAGTTATTGATATTTTGGGGTGTTCTGCAACCTTTCAATATTGTATGCAAAAGTTAATATTAAGGTCAACACATACCATTATAATTCATAAAGGATCCACATGAAAGAACTTTCTATTTTTGCTGTCACAGTATAAAATTCCAATATTATATGGACAGTTAGATCCACAGAATATAAATTGTGACCTTTGTGAAATCGGTTTGACAGAATTTTGAAAAAGATCCATTGATACTGAACTTGACTGTGTATTAGACAAACCAAATTGAGTGAAATTAGTTAACCCTTTCAGTCCTTCAAGCAGAAACGTGGTATCACTTTAGTTATCAGTACTGGAGTTGTCAAAAAATCTCATCAATATTCCAGTCTTATACTGGATCCAAAATTCCATTCTTTGTCTTTCTTCCATGTGGTGTATCTCTGACCTTTCCCTTCTCAAATTCTCTCTCTCCATTTCTGCCATTTCCACCACCTCCAGCATGAGGCCATTACCAAACACATCTTCCCCATCCTTCCCTTTTCACCATTCCCATTCCCTTCACAAAGCCCTGTTCAATATCTCCCAAACTAGCCCACTTCACTTCTTTTTCCCACAGCAACTTTCCTTGCAAGTGCTAAGGATGCATCTACTGTTCAGGGCCCCATACACTTATTCCAGTTTATTATACTGAGTTCCTAGCTCCCAGTGTGCCCTTCTCCATACTGGAGACCAAACATAGATGGAGTCATTGCTTTGCAGAAAACCTTTGGTAACTTTGCCAGTGTGACTTTGCACTCCCAGTTACGTATCATTTTAACTTTCTGCTCCACTCTCATGCTGACCTCTGTCCTGAACCTCCTGCACTTTTCTAAAAGTGCTAAAGGAACAGTATCTCATCTTTCAGGTAGACTTTCCAGAGCCATTCATTCTCAATAATGATTTGAATAATTTCAGATCATAACCACAATTCCAATTTTTCAAGAAGACTGTTGATAATAATTCCACTTTTCCACTTACAGAGAGTATCATGGAGTTACCAGGGCTCAGATAATTAACATGGGAAGGGTGTTTAGAGCTGGAGATGATACAGCAATAGGATAGAGGGGTCAGATGCAAGGGCAGAGGTGGTGTCATTCATCAGTATCCCTCTTCCTGATGTCCAGTGGTTCAATCAGGCATTTGTAGCCTCATATCAAATATCTTTCTAACAAGATGAGAAGTGGCCTACATCAGTTATGCATGCCAAATGGTAAGTTTATCTGCAGCTGGGTTAGTCCTTGTGGCAGTGAAATTAGGTTCTTAATTGGCCACTTAAGGGCCTTAATTGATGCCATGGTAGGGAGGTTGACATGGGTGTACCTACCCAGAATTTAATTCTGTTCGTGGCAGGATGCAGCAGGATTCAGTTACATCACCCCACTCACTTAGTTGAATTTATTACCTCCAAGCTTTCCACCTCCACAAGCAGAAAGTTATGCCTACTACTGTAGCTTCTCTCAATAAATGCTGTCAGACCACTATGTATTTACAATATCTTCTCTTTGTGCCCCTTCTTGCATTAAGTGCCTAATTGCAACAGTAAAATAACAAGGAACAGGAGTAGGTCATTCGGCCCTTCAATCTTGCTCTGCCATTCACTAAGGTCATGTCTAATCTGATTTTACCCTCAACTCCATATTCCTGCTTATCTCAGATAATCTTTCATCCATTTGGTCATCAAGAATCTATCAACCACTGCCTTAAAAATATTTAAAGATTCTGCATCCACTGCCTTTTGAGGAGGGGGATTTCTAAGTCTCTTAACCCTCAGAGAGAAAATATGTTTCCTCATCTCTATTTTAAATAGGTGACCGCTTCTTTTAAAACTATGGCCCCTACGATTCTCCTACAAAAGGAAACATCCTTTCAACATGAACCTGGTCAAGTCTTCTCAGGATCTTATACGTCTCGATTAAATTACCTCTGACTCTTCTAAACTCAAGGATACTGGACTAACCTTTTCTTCATAATGCAATCAGCTCGTTCCGGTTATTGGTTTAGTAACTCTGTTTAGAAATGAATGAGTTGAAAACTTTTTCACATCACAAATATTTTTGTGAAAGCTCAATTCTTTAACAATGGGAAAAATACAAATTGACAATCATTATACTGCCCTGGTCTGAGCTCCTGAAGAAATAACAATTGCTATTTGGTACACTAACCAGAATCAGATTGTTACAGCTGATGCTGAACTGGTCCTAAAATTATGTCATTGTTTATACTGTTTAATTAGTTTACTTTTTAAAAAAATCTGTTATTATCTGTTATAAAGTTTTCATTGTGGTAGAGCAAGTAAATGGAAACATTCTACTGATGTGCCAATTAAATTGATCTCGGCAAATAGCATGAAAAAAAAATCAACTTGCTAGCTTAAATGGTTTTTTTATATGGTCCTCAAATTTAGAAGTAATGATGTATCACAAGAGGGTCTGAATTTCTCATCATTTAATTTCAGAATTATATTTCACTTAATTCAAAAGTCTGTAGATTTAAGTCACATGAAATATCTCTGGATTTGCTTATGATAAATGCTTCATAAGTGAGTTAAAAATTAGTATAGCATTCAAATGTAAACATTTACAATAAGGTTCACATGCAATACCACACTATCTACAATCTCTGGATCTGCGATATTGACGTACATCATTCTCTTTATTTCCAATCTGCTGCAAGATTAATCATTAATAGAAATATAAAGGATTAATGCTTTGTATGACTGCCCATGGTCTACCATTGAAGCAAAACAGTTAATCTGTTCAATAACTGACAGAGAAATACAATTTGAATAGATTAAATGTTTGCTCATTGATGTCAATAATAAAATGACGTGTGAATTCTAAAACATAAATTATCTATTAAGTTATGTAGTATAGGATGTGAAACTCAATCTACAATGAATATCTTGGAGGTTCTTATGGTGAGTTGGTAGCATCCCTACCTCTGAACCAAGAGGCCCAAATTTATTCCCTGCTGCAGAGGGGTGTAATAACATTTCTGTTGATTAGAAAATATCTACAATTCATAATTTGGCAACCACTTGGAAGCTAAAGTGTAACGTTGTTTAAACAAAATAGATTGCAAGAAATTCAGCTGAAAGATTGCCAGCCTTAACGGGAATTAACAAACTATATGTTATGCAAAAAAGTCAGTGCTTTATTTTATGTCAAGCATAATACCTTTAAAAGCAGAATACTGTGCATATTGGAAATATGAAACAAACACTGAAAGTGCTGGAGAAACTCAACAGTTCTGGCAGCATCTATGGAGAGAGAAACAGAGTTTACATTTCAACTCAAGTATGAGCCTTCTTCAGAACTGATAGCTGATTATTTTATTGATATGCTAAGTATTGCTGTTGGCTGTGGAATATATTTAGGCTTTCCCTTTATTGTAAAGTTATATATGCAAACTTTAACAGTCAAGGCCAGTTTTATAGAATATAAATTCAAATAAGTACTGTCTATTTACATTTCATAGAACAAAGAGACAGACTTTGATGTGTAACATAATTTCTGCAGCTTCTTTTGTGAAACTATTTCCTTCGCACTTTTAAATTTTCACATCCTGACATGCCTTATTCTCAAATCAGAAGCTGTTGACAATGGTTTTAGTGTTAGTATGCATGTGACAAATGTGTTCAAATCATTACAATTTTTAAAATAATCAAGTTGTATTTGACATCTTATATTAATAGAGTCCTCTTCGTGTTTTTTGTGATGTATTAAGTGATAAGTTTTTTCTTCTGAGTTACAGCAAATGAAGTAATTTTTTACTGTTGACAGTCACTGTAATTTATTTCCTTTCCTGTTTAGATGGAGGTACATGTGAAGTCATAGCAGCACACAGATGCTGTAACAAGAATCGAATTGAAGAACGATCACAGACTGTTAAGTGTTCCTGTCTGCCAGGGAAAGTAGCTGGGACAACCAGAGCCAAACCGTCTTGTGTTGATGGCAAGTAAATTAAATCAATAGTAATTTAATTTAAAAATCGCGGACACAAATGTGTTAAATGTAATGCTAGTCAGATTTCAAGCAACGTAATCTGTTCAGTGGTCTTTTTGATTAAATTGCAGCCTAATACGTATGAATTAGCAACGTAGTTGAATCTTCAGCCTTTGTAATTAATCATATAAACACTGACCTCTGAAGGAGTAAACAACAAAACCTAATAAGATAACTCATTTATATTTGATGTGCATCACAGCTGAAACAGAGTAACTTACTTTACACAAAATTAACTGCTGTTGCTGTGTCTCCTCACTTTGAACCACTCTTTAGGCAAACCCAATGTTTAAAGTTCATTTCAATTTACAGGGAAATGAATCTATATTGCAGAAATGTAAAAATGGTCCAATACTATTACCTTGAGTGCTGGCATATCCAAAGGACAAGGTGTTGATCTCGGGGATGTTTTGCTCATGTTGGGCTGCATCCTGCTGGAGCAACACATTTTGCATAAGCAGCGATGCAATACAGAAAATATAATTTGTGTCATGACTTGCTGGAAGTACAAGGCATAGTGAGGACAATCAGGATCTTGGTGAACATTGTGGCCAGCTGACCATTTAACCAATGAGTTATTAAGGTTGAAGGGAAGATGAGAAACAATGGACAAATGAGGCGATTTTTTGCCAAAACAAATTCAGAGATAAATAAAGAGTGAGAAAGAAAGATGGAATTTGAGGAGAGAAAAGTTGAGACAACATGCAGTTTAAATTGGGATAGATTGGTTTTACATTGTAAAACAGCCCGTTTGCTGCAAAATATGAGCTCTAACATGCTGTGATGAGTTCAATAATCAATTAACGTAAGATCCAGCAATTTCTTAAAAATAATGGTAGAGCAAAGGTGGGAGAGAGTGGGGGAGAGGTGAGTGCTATGGCTGATGGTGTTTTTCCAAGGCAAATAGTTGAGTGGTGTAAATCGACCATCAAGTTGTGGGGAGTCTCAACTCATGCCTCTTCCCCTAATCTTGCTGTTGAATCCACACATAGTAAGAGTGAGTCTCATGAACACAATCTTTGCTTTTCCAGAAAATTTTGGATCATAAAGCATGTCCACTTAAGAGATGTGATCAATCTATATGGTTTGCTGGAAGAATCTTTCTGCTGTCTCCTTTTTACTACTCAATTAGATTCCAGCTTTTACATTGAATTAATTTTAGGCTTTTTTTTCAATTTGCTAATACAAGAAATATTTACATGGTCTTCATCCATGCAAAAACAAGTAAGGGGTAGGTTAGCTCAGTTGGCTGAATGGGTTGGTTTGTGGTGCACAGTATGCCAACACAGTACAGATTCAATTCCTATGTTAACTGTAGACACTCTGGAGCCCTTGCCTTCTCAGCCTCATCTCTCAATAGAAATACGGTGACTCTCAGGTTAAACACACCACCAGCCTTCGCTATCTGTAAGGAGCAAGCAGCTTAGGGCCGTCTGGGACTATGATGACTTTTCGTACAAACAACAAGCACACCATTTTTTGACAAGTAAAGCTGTTCTACAATGAGCAATAATAACGATACTTGTAAAGTAATATTTATTACCATAAAATACTGTATGAAATGCAAATGAATCAATGGGTGTTGTAAAATTTGCCTGCCAAGTTCTTGAGTCAGCTGGCATCTCCCTCCTGTCAGCAATAACCAAGAATGTAAACAAGCAACATGCTTCCACATTACCATCCTGTTAGCTATTCTATAAACTTATTGAACAATGATCTGTCTCAGGTATTGACAGGTACAATCAATTCATCTGATAGCATTACATTGTGATCTTCAAGCATTTTACATAATACAAACACAAAGGTGAAGCTGTGGAGTACTGTGGGAGGTGATGGCCTGCTGGTATTGTTGTTGGACTGTTAATCCAGAGCCCCAGATAATGTTCTGGTGGACCTGGGTTTGAATCCTGCCACAGTAGATGGTGGAATTTGAATTCAATAAATATCTGCAATTAAGAATCTAAAGATAATCATGAATCCATTGTTGATTGTCAGGAAAAAAAACCCATCTGGCTCACTAGTGTTCTTTAGGGAAGGAAAGTGCCATCCTTACCTGGTCTGGCCTACAAGTGACTCCAGACCCACAGCAATGTGGTTGACTCTTAACTGCCCTCTGAGCAATTAGGGATGGGCAATAGATGCTGCCTAGCCAGCGACGCCCTCATCCCATGAATGAACAAAAGAAAGTGAACATTCTTAAAATGTCGCCTGGTACAATTAGTAGTTTTTTTATTTCACAGGGAATGAACCTATGGACAGGTTAATATAGTCAAATAGTGTGACTTGTAATAGGAGAAATAATAAACATTTTATGGTTCCCCACACCAGTGGATTTTTTTTTAATTTAAATTGCACAAAATAATTGCAAGCTGCCAATTCTTCCATTGTTCTTTTGATCTTGGCTATAGCTTTTCCTTTTACTTTTCTGTTTGAAAACTCTGACAGCTTTTGTAAGTTTTGATTGACATTACTGATTGTGACCACATTTCTCCTAACACACCCCAGTAGTACCACCAGCGACTGAAGATCGTAAGATGCTTATCCATTGTCGAAATAAGCTAATGTGGGAGCAATTTACTGCAAATGTTGCAATCTGTGCTGAAAACAACAAATGCTGGAGCTCACAGCAGGTCAGACAGCAATCCCTGTATACTAGGGCAATTTAACATAGCCAATCCACCTAACCTGCACATCTTTGGACTGTGCAAGGAAACCAGAGGACCCGGAGGAAATCCACACAGACATGGGGAGAGTGTGCTAACTGCACAAAGGTAGTTGCCTGAAGGTGGAATTGAGCCTGGGTCCCTAGTGCTGAGGGAGCAGTGCTAACAACTGAGCCACCATGCCACATAATTAGGTGAGGCTAACACTGGAGCAGAGTTTAACACAGTTTTCAGACTGTTAAATGCCTTCTGATATTCCTCCACTGAAAGTTTGTGGACTTCTTCAACAAGTGAGTCCGTGGAGCAAACGAGCTGCTAAAATTCGGGATGATCTTCCGATAAAAACCATACAGTCCCAGGAATCATGGTACTTCCTCTTCATCGATGGTATGTGAAACTCCCTAATAGCCTTTGTTTTCACAACTCCTGTAGGACCGTTTGCCCATGTCCAAAGACATGGCCCAGGAACGTGAAATGGACTTTTGCAAACTCACTCTTAGCTGGGTTTATCACCAGCCCACCTCCCAAAGTCAACTGAACAATTCCAGTAGATATTCCAAATGTTCCTTCCACTTGCGACTAAAAATCACCAGATCAACAATGTATACCACACAATTGGGTAATCATGAAATTACCTTATTGGTTAGTCTTTGAAATGTGGCTGACACATTTTTCATACCAAATAGCATGACTTTAAACTGGTACAATCCATTCAGTGTCACAAAAGCCAAAATTTCCTTCGCTCTTTCGGATACAGATACCTGCCAGTATCCTCTGAGTAGGTCCAACTTAGAAATACAAGTTGCTTGTCCCACCTTTCCAACAGGATCAATCAGATTTTGTGACTGCATTGGTTTTGTGATAGTCCACACAATCATTGGGTACCATATGGTTTTGGCACCATTACTATGGGTGAGCTCAATTCGCTGCAACTCACTTTGATTATATTTAACTTTGAGCATGCATACAATATCTTATTGAACCTGTGCCAACTTATGGGTGAAGTCTAAGTATATTGCTTAATTAGAACAGCATTTTCTATATCTATATCATGCATAATCAGATTAGCATTTTCCATCTTATTCCCACATATCTTCCCATTCTTTCAGGTCATTTCAATTTTCCTCTGGAAGGTAACTCAACAATTTATCCCAATTTTTGATAACCTCCTCATTGTCCAAATTAATTTGATGTATGTCCAATTCAGAATCCTCTGAACTTGATCGTTTACTCTGTGTTGTAACCAGTAGCACATTCTCCTTTTGCTTTCCTTCCCTATCAACATACCTTTTGAACATATTTCTTTGTATCTTTCTTTCTTTATTTTTATCTGGCATTTTTATCAAATAATTCACCTAACTCAATTTCCTTTCAATTTGATAGGGCCCACTAAACCTTGCTTTTAAAGGTTCACCTAATAATAGGAGTAACACTAATACTTTACCTCCACTAGCAAAATTTCAAATTTTTGATTTCTTATCTGCTCCCTAATTCATTATATGCTCTGCTACTTTCAAATGCTGTCTAGCCAACTCACTCGCTTTATGTAACCTTTCCCTAAAATTTGACACATAGACTAAATATGTCATCTCTGAACTCTGACGCCCCAATTTCTCCTCAATTAATTTCACTGGTCCTCTCACCTCATGCCCAAAAACTAATTCAAATGGACTGAACTTAGTTGATTCATTAGGTGTATCCCTAATTGCAAAAAGTACAAATGGAATTCCTTTATCCCAATCATCTGGATAGTCTTGACTAGAACCCCTCACAATAGTCTTAAAAGTTTGATGCCATTGTCCTAATGCTCCTACGATCCTGAATGGTACACAGTGGATATGAATTATTTTATTTCGAAGCTATCCATAACTTTCTTGAATAATTTTGAAATAAAATTTTACGTTTGATCCGATTGCATCTCGATAGCTAAACTTTATCTAGTAAAAAATAATTGAGTATCTCTTCCTTTTAGCTGTGATATTGCATAATGGAGTTGCCTCTGGAAATCTAGTACATACATCCATTGTGGTCAACAAATACTGATTCTTACTTTCAGAGATAAAAGGTACTGCAGATGCTGT
>JAHRHZ010000069.1:19529658-19629217 GCA_024137785.1 Ginglymostoma cirratum | reverse complement strand
GGCCTAGACCCTTCATCAGAAATGAAGGGTCTAGGCCCGAAACGTCAAGTTTTCCTGCTCCTATGATGCTGCTTGACCTGCTGTGTTCATCCAGCCCCACGCTTGTTATCTCTGATTCTTACTTTGTTTGTTTTAGGTAGGGTGCTACATAATTAATTAAGATTCTTGTAAAATGTTCCTAAAATGTGGGAATTGGTATTAAAGGTGCTGGTTTTATTGCTGCCTGAAACTTTCTAACTACCTGACATGCATGACATGACCAGCAAAAGTCAGCAACATCCTTATACAGTCCAGGCCAATAAAAATATTTTTTGTATTTTGGCTTGAGTTTTCCTTACTCCCAAATGACCTCCTACTGGTAATTGATGTGCTACCCACATCACCTCCTTTCTGTTACCCACTGGCACTACCACTTGATGAACTACTGCCTATTTCTCATCCACCTGAATATGTGATGGCCTCCATTTCCTCACCAAGACATTGTTTTTAAGATAGTAACATTCTGGGATACACTCAGATTCTTCTTCTGTGCATGCTTTTTGATTTCACTGCATTACATTTTCATCTTTTCTGATTTCTTTGAACTAAAAATATCCACTTTGTGCTCCACCTCTTCTTATTTTTTCTTAACCATTTGACCAAATGTAGTTTCAGATACTTGAACTTCAATTTCCTTAGGTTTAATCTTTGATTTCTCCTGTTTCCACATGCGGCTTTGTGACCTTGTTATCACACAGTCAGGAAAAATCACAGGATATACTTCCTACAACACCTCAGTTGCCTAATTTTGCAATGGCTTTTCAACCACAGTAGGCATCACTCCCACCTGTGATCCAGCTATATTACTACCCAGGATAAATTTTATTTCCAGAACAAAGAATTTCTCTATTATTCTGACCACCACTTCATCACTTTTCACCAGACTTATCAACCTCACTTCATATAATGGAACACTGCTCTTTTCATCATAAATTCCATATTTTACCGTCTTTTCTGGCAATACTCCTTCTGAATTACTTATCTCCTCATCTATCACTATTGTCATGTTCCCATATCTCTTGAAATTTTAATTTCGTTACCTACTCCTCCTGGCATACATGAGTAAACCTTAACCAAGCAAGTGAATTCTTTAAAGAAATCTGGCACTTTCTTATCAACCAACCACTGATCAGGTCCTATATTCCTTTACAGCTTTTTAGCTTTCCTTCTGCTTTCCTTTACCTCTTCAATAAAACTCACTGGCTTGACCCGTTTTCCCATATCCATCTTCCCACTGCTTTTTCTAAACCACCAACACTGCGACTTCATGTAGCCTACTTTATTACAGTGAAGACACCTGAGCTTTTTTATTTTTCTTTCCCCTCATGGGTTTCCTTTTTACCCTGTGGGAAACTATCTTCAATGAGATCTTCTTTTCCCTTACCATCTCAGGATTTCTCTTTTCCTCAATTTCTGTCCCTCACAGATAAAAATTGATGTTGGAAGTCAAACTTTGATCTATGAGCCAGCTCATACTCTTTGGCCACTTCCGCTGATAATCTTGCAGTTTTAACTCTCCGCTCTTGCACATGAGTTCTCACTACTTCAGGAAGTGAATTTTTGAACTTCTCCAAAATAATTGTCTCTCTAAGAGTGTCATATGTTTGATCTATTTTCAATGCCCTTATCCACCCATAAAAATGACTTTGTTTGATCCCTTCAAACTCAATGTACATTTGACAAAGCTCCCTCCTTAGATTCCTAAGATGTTATCTATGGGGCTGGCACTAGCTCACATGCACTTAAGATGTTCTGAGAAAGTGTCACTGGACACAAAACGTTAACTCTGATTTCTCTTCAGAAATGCTGCCGGACCTGCTGAGCTTTTCCAGCAATTTCTGTTTTTGTTTCTAATTTACAGCAACCACAGTTTTCTCAGTTTTTATTTTGCACTTAAGATGGTATTTTCACCTCATCATACTCCCTAGATATCTCATGTGATAATGTTGCAAATACCTCACTAGTTCTACCTACCAACTTTGTTTGGATCAACAATACCCACATGGTCATTGTGCTTTTCATTTGTTTAGCCACTTCGTCAAATGAAATGAAAAAGCTTCTATATCATTCTCATTGAGCGTAGGTGACACTTGGACCTATTTAAACAGATCCCCACCAGGCTTTCTACGATGGGATTGCTCTTAATCACTGTTCTCATCACTGCACCTACCTTTCTCCTCTACCTCTGCCATTTTAAATTGACTTTGTGTTTTCAGTTCTAACCTCCAAAGTTCAAAAACTCTCACTTTCTCCCATTCTTCTGTCTCTTTCTCCCTTTCTTCTGTCTCTTTCTCCCTTTCTTCTGCTAGGGCCACCCTTTCCTTGCCTTTTTGTTCTGCCAGAGCTATTCTTTCCTTTTGTTTTTTCCGCTGCTTTTAATTGCAATTCAAACTGTCTTATTTCCTTTTTTCTTGCCATTGCCTGTGATTCAAGCTGTTTTATTTGCGATTGAATTTTAGCCATTCCCAATGATTCTCATTAAATTCCTGGCAATTGTAAGTGCTGCACTATTGCCACAATTATTTCTCCTTTTCTCTCAGATACAGACACTCCAACTTCAACTTGTTCATCAATTCCGAAAATTTTGCTTGGCTTACTTTCTGTAAAACACCTGAAGTGACTTCTTCCACCCCCAGCAAAGTCTTAGTGACTGTAGATAAAGCACACCCTGTTTAAACCAACCGAATATAACACCCAAAATAAAAAACACCAACGTTCATCACTCACTGCCTTTGAGTCCAATAATCCTAAATCCAACGTGGAATTACAGATTTATATTCCAACAAGAGCCCCAGTTTGTTATGGACCAGACTAAACCCCCTCAAAACATGTCAAGGAGATTGCCTAAACCATAACTTTTTCTTATTTTAAACCCAAGTGCCAGGCTTTGCATTCTGAATGCAATTCAATTGGTCAAACTATCAGGCTTGAAGCAAAACACACTTTATTTATATACAGTAATTAAAATGCAGGCAAAATGAAAGGAAAAGAATTGGCTTAACTGTAACTATGTTGAAGTACTTGACAAAATAATAAATTACTCATTAATATTTCCAATATAGCAACATCCCATAAGCACACCCTTGGCAAAGGAAAATTCAGTAAAATAGATTGTCTCACATGCAATTCTAGCCACCAGAAAGATAACCCCTGCTTTTAGCTGTAACAGTGAGTGGAATAAGAGCTTCCACATCCAGCCTCGAGATACCGACAACTGCTGAAAGTAAAAATGAAAAATCCTGGTCCTGTGCAAGGTTGACCCCACCCATTCAGGCTGCTTCTCTTGTTCCAATGTTTAAAAAAAAACCTATAGCCTCACAATCTGTTTACTTTATTGGCTTGAAGCAGACAGCTCATTACTCTGTCATAACCTCTGTAGAAATAAATACCAGGACAAAAAACACCTCTTAAAGCCATAGTATCATCACAATTTCTAGCCAAGACAACAGACCACATCATCCAAAAGACAACATTTCCAACAGTGCAGTGCTTCTTCAGTATTGAACTGGAGCATCAGCTTAGATATGTGTGCTTAAATTCCTGTAGTAGGACCTGACCCCACAACTGAGTAAGTTGCGGCTAGGCCATAAGATGGATGATGATAAAAGGGGATATAGAAGTAGAAACTCTATACAAATTACTTCCACTTATTGCATTTTTTCCTCTATCCACTACTCGTCAGTCAGTACCACGTATGCTTCCTCCTTGTCCAGGGGCTGAGACTACTACTGTACTATTTTAGCAGGGCCCTTAGATACTCCAACACACGGAATTATCAACAAAGAGTATCTAAAAAGTCCACATTTGGACCTGGGCTGCCTACCTCTGGCCCTGTTGAAAGCATAAAGTTTGTGCCATGTTGGAATTTTTTAAATGCAATCGAAATGCTTTGTCATTTCACAAGGTTGTGCACATGGATGTTTGAACTAAACCTAGAAAATTAACATTTTTGTTAATCAAGTAAAACGTATTCCTTTGCACCAGTTTCCAGTGTTTCATCCCTAACTGAAGGATAGCATCTGACCTCTTCACTCACTTGTTGAATGGGAAGATATGAAGTGGTGGGGGATCAATGGGGAAAGTGGCTGGCTGGTTGTTTACCGATTACTTTGTGTCTGTGGGTTTGGATTTATAGAGTGGTGAGGAAATTGACTTTGCACGTAATTGTTACATTGGCTTATTGGTAGTGAGTAACTGAATATTACAGTTATAAGGAACTCAGATTTGTGGCTTCACAGTCTCTGGTTATGTGTGGTCACTTTTTTTTCTAGGAAATTACAAATGTAATTGTAAATTATGCCACAATCTTAATCTTTGGCATCTCTGTTTATACATTCTCTACACTTTCTATGACCTCAACTAATCTGTCACCTCCTTCTATGCCCATCACCTGCAGGACCGAGGCTCCAAAAGCTTGTGTTTTCAAATGAACCTGTAGGACTATAGCCTGGTGTCTTGTGATTTCTGACCTTGTCCACCCCAGCCCAACACCAGCACCTCCACACCAATGGGAAGTAATAAAGCCACAGTGACTAGCAAGTATTTGCTGCTGCTGTGTTTCCGAATGTTAATGAACCTCATGAATTGCCTTTCAGTCCTTTCACAATGGTTGTAGCGGCAAGTTCCACATTCACATGCTGTTAAATTTAGAAGTTAATTAAAATATCTTTGCAATCCAGAAATTTCAACTTCATCATTAACCCACATTTCCGAAGTTGCTGACACACACACAAGGCCACATGTGCCAGAAATAAACCTAAAGGTTAGAAATAGGGTATAGCTTCCATCCACTTTCATGTTTTAGTTTTTGCATCTAAATCTACACAATGTTCAATGTCAAAATAGCCCTCAATGCATTTGTACAAGCCTTGACAGTCAGATACTCTTTTACAACACAACAGACGGTATTAATCGTGTTTCGTCCATTAAGCAAGGGAATATTTTATGGAGTTAATGTTCCAATTAACTAAGTGGGAATAGACTGTCATACCCAAAATGTACATTTTACTGAGATATTGAAGATCACCAATTCTCTATGGGGGAGAAATGTAGGTGGTTGCATACAAATTATTGTATTTTATCTGACATTATATTCCTAAGTAGGACCATATGGAGATTTTTAAATGTTTTTCTGAGCTTCAATTACCTCTGAACCAGCCTACAATACCAGCTGCTGCATAATTGCTGACTTAGATTGGGATCTAAACAATGTATGTTTCCTAGTTGACATACCAAACAATTATGATTCTCTGTTCTGTTCTAGTCAAGTAAAGTCTTGGTGTTACAATACTAGTAAAATTGACAGCAACAGCTTACACTGATCAACTGTTACTGTTAAAGAATATCTTAAAACGTGGAGAAAATCTAAGTGGAAAAATGAAGCAATTTTGTCAGGGTATGCCAAGGTACTCTGTATGAAACAGTGAAGACTTAAAACTTCTCAGGGACTTTACAATTCTCCTAGCATAGCTCCAGTAGGATGCTGACATAGCCTGTAGCAAAATGGCATACATGATACTTCTGCCTTTCTCCTTTGGGTTCCGTGGGTCTTGAACTAGAATGGAAGATGATCACTAGAACCTCGAATGGAATTTCAAATATACCATATTCCCCTGGACTTACATTTATGTTTCTGAACATACTTATGAGATTTACATTGACTTAGGTACAAAGGGCGAAATGCAAAAGCAGAGTTTTAAAAGATAGCTTTTATTTCTCAGGAGGCGTTTAAAGACAGTGAAGTGGATTTAAAACAGAATTCAAGAGGATAAAGTCTGCTCTGATGATGTAGCTAAAGGAAGAAGGAATGACCAATAATCTGGAATCTGTAAACGATAGGTTCATTAAGATGATCCTCGTATGGAGAGATTGTCTTATGAGCAAAGGTTAAACAGGTTGGGATTCTACTCATTGAAATTTAGAAGAATGAGTGGTGAATTCATTGAAACATATAATATTCTTAAGGGGCTTGACAGGGTAAGTGCTGCAAAGATGTCTGCCCTTGTGGGAGAGTCTCAACTCAGAATTAGAGGGCACCAATTTAAGACTGAGATGAGAAGGAATTTCTTCTCTGAGGGAGGTGTGTCTTTAGAACTCATTGCCACAGAAAGCTGTGGGGACAGAGTCCTTGTGTGTATTTAAGGCTGAGATAGATTCTTGATCAGTTGGGGAATCAAGTGTTATGGAGAAGAGGCAGGAAGGTGGAAGTGCGGAACATCAGTGCATGGCACAGAATGCTTGAGGACCCAAATACCCGACTCCTGTTTTCCCATTTCTTATGGATTTGTACAATGTGTTCTTGCATATTTTGCAGGAGAGATAACATAGTTAGCAAGAAATGAGACTGGGGACAATTTACAGTCAATAACAAGGGGCTTGAAATTGAATCTTTGGGGTATTTGAAGTCATTCCTGCTGAGTTCTGATATAGTTGGATATTTTTGAAGAAGAGAAGTAGAAGGACGAGACTAAGATTTTGAGAAATCGATCCTTGAAGTGCTGATGGAATGGATTTGTGTTTCACCAGTAAGGGGATATGAAACGGTGTAAACAGTTAAGAGTATTATAGATGATAGAATATGGTTCCAGGAACAGCTCAGACATGAGGTAAAAATACTTAGATTGAAAAGAAAAAGCATCAGGTTTTTATAGATTGAGTTTAAATAGGAAGCCAAAGTGTTTGGATTGGAGCCAGAGACATGTCGGTGCACCACAGAGAGATCTATCCCTGAGCAGTTTTGCACATATACAGAATAGTTTTTGATACGGCCATAGTGATAGTTTTACTGGGTGTTTTTTTTGCTGTCTCCATAGTTTTATTGTCGGCACACAATATGTTTAATTCAGGTAGCCTCTTTTCTAAAATACTGATACATGTTCCCAAAGGTAAAAACTGAAATGGTATCAGGAACGTCAATGCTAGACACAAAATTCTGCTAAGTGGGAGAGACAGTTTACTTTAGGGAACAAAGTTTGGTGTACGAACCACAGGAATGGCTCTGCATGGGTAAGAGGCATGTCCAGTGACATCTAAAGTTCAGTCAGGGGTGACGGTCCTGGAGAAGCATGTGGACCATATGACAGCTGCAAACACATGGACGGCACAGGAGCAAAGTGTGCACCAGCTCTTCAACAGCCTTACAGAATGTTCTGTAACCCATGTGTTCTCCCTCTCCATCAAGCATTGAAGATATCTTGGAATCTGAAATGGACATGGTGGATATCGTTGCCTCAACACCTTTGCTGCCTGAAGAAGAGAATGAATTTCTTCTGAGATGCCCCGAGTGCAAGAGGCAAGCCACTGTGTGTTACACACCGCTCGTATCATAGGCAGAGTTAGAGGAACCTGACCTGGTGCCAAAATGCTCCTGGAGGAGCTACAAAAAAAAAAACCAGCCTACATCCTTGGACTTAGAGGGGGAGGGATGTAGTGATTGTAATACGTTCAGTCAGAATATCAGTTCCCTGATTGGGGCTGTTAATATTCTATAACATTCATCTGGCTGACCTCGTCACAATTGCTTAAAAAATATTTTCATTTGTGAAAGGAATACATTAATATTCCTTCCAGATGCATATAGTGAAGAGTTTGCACATTTTTGCATATTAGCTAGGTATTAAATCTCTCATAATAGTTTGTGCATTCAGTTTATAGGTTTAAGACTATTAGGCTTACGTATTTATTTGGCAATTTTGTGCTATTCATGTGTCTAGAAGTTAATTATAAAAGACATTTTATACCTATCACTCTTCTATCAAGAAGAAAGCCAAAGCTGATCTACTTAAATTTTGCAAAGACACATAAACAAGTGACAAGGATAAAATTTATCATGAGTTCCCGTCTTTAGAAATAGAGTTAGAGTTTCACTTCATTGCCAATTTTGCTAATTCCTTTTAAAATAGTTCATTTAGATAAGTTCCTACTCTTTGGCTTCCACTGGAAAAGATGCACATGATACATATTTGAGAGTCTGCATTACAGTTGTAGAAAATATAAAGTGCATAAATGGTATGAAACAGATGAAGTCAGCACACAGATAGTAAGGAAGCTGAGATAAAAGCCGAGTGGGCAAAGCGATGTATGGTGACTACTATAGTAATGGGAGAGTAGTTCATGAGACACAGGCATCCTGCAGTGAATGTCCAAGTGAGTTCTCCTGTTAGTCTGCCGTAACTTGGATTGTAAGTGTGCAGAGGCCCTGTAACTCGCATCATTTGACTGGAATTCTGTAACTCTTCAACTGGAACAACAGTAAGTGTACAAGAGCTCCACAGAACTTTACTCAACTCAGTTGGTCCAAGTACATGGCTTTGATATCAAGGTTTTCATTAGGTTCCTCTGAGGAAATGTAGAACTGGAAATCCATACCTTCGAGTATCATTATCACATTGTGAATGATTATATATGTATGGTACACACCACCATCAAGAGTGTCAACATCTACCACATCTACTTATGCTTAACGTACAGTTAAGAAAGCAAGATAACATTTTAAGTTCTCATGCCGCCATTAAAAGCTTGGACTCCGAAATGACTTTGGAATATTAACAAGTTGTAGTTTGTTAAGAATGTTTGGTACATCATGGCTTTGTAGTAATGTTTATAAGGCAACACAGCAAGGCATCTATTCATCAACTGTGTAATTGCATGATAATGCAAAATGTTATACTGTTGCAAATCCTTCCTGTTATTACAACTTTCAGTGAAATCTGGTTTTAGGTGAATGTCAGTAACGTACTAATCAGATAGGCCTTCAATCAATTTCTTCCCTAAAATGCACAAAGAATCAATTTGCAATAAGACCCTTATTTATCAGCAGAGTGCAATTATATTTTCTTTGTAATCCCTTCCAATGATCCTTTTACAATTGTGCAAGTGTGTGTTATGCAAATATCTGTTGCAGTGATTTTATCCGTTCAATTAATTGTTACACATTCAAACTTTTTTTACTTTCATTACTGCAGTCAGGTATCCAGTAGCAGAAATGTCTTGGAGACTTAGCCATGAGTAGTTAAAAGCTAGTCTTTTGGGTGACATTACAATTGTCGTTGACTTTGATTCTGTAAAATGTGAAAATACTGGATACACCTGCCCACCTTTAGCAGTTGTCATTATAAACATTGGAATTATTGGAAAAGCTCAGCAGGTCTACCAGCAGCAGCAATGGAGAGAGAAATGTAGGTGACATTATGAACCCAATTTGACTCTTCTTCGATTCTGATATGTTAACTGTGTTTCTCTCACCATAAATGTTGCTCTACCTACTGAGATTTTCAGACACTCTGTTTTTATTTTTGACCTGCAGTTTCAGCCAAATACACCTTTGCTTAAATATTTCTGAAGATATGTTTATTGTGTACCCTCCGCTAGGAGTGCAGTCATGGAAATAGCAATCTTTTCAAATAATAAGTGAAAACAGAAAAAATAATAATATCAGCTGTGAGTTTGTGAAAGGCCTATGACTTCCCATATTCCTACTTTCTGATCCCACCCTCCACCACCCCGAGTTTTCATATTTTATTCATGTAGCAATTAAACACCAAATGTCAAGGTCACTTTTGTGGCTCCATTTGTTCCTGTCCTTATAGCTGTATTCTCTTATCAGGTATAAATTATAAGTCTGTTGAATTTGGAAGTTCAACAACAGTGACTAAAATCTCCTCCTTCTGCAATCCTCATGATCACTGAAGATGCTGTTGTCGGAAAAGTCTGCATCCTGTCCAGTGTCACACAAGTACTGAGCCAACAAGTCCCTGAGTTTCCAGCCTGCTAGTAGCTTGAGCTGGAAATCAGCTCAGTGCTCTTACCTTTCAAGATTTATGTATGACATTAGGAACATATTTCTGTGCCAGCCACAAAGTGTGACCTGCAGCAGCAAGGATACACAAGTGTCAACTAGCTGAAAGCCTGTTCAAATGCTTTCTATCCTGCTTGAATGCAATAGCACCAAGGTGAGAGTGAACTCTTGTTGACATTCATCATAATGGCATGGACTGAAAGTAATCCAGAAAATTTCTTGTGCGTTTGCTCCTACAACCTTTGAAAGATTGCATTGACTTGCTTTCCCACCACCACACCAGTATTTTTTAACCAGCTGCTGATTGGCGTGTGCTCCTCACCCCTGAAAGGGTAAAATATCTTCTACTGCTGTACTTTGCAGAACTGCAACCAAATATAGCACTGCTCTCTTTGCTATAATGCTGAAGTGCTGTCAGGAAAATTGAAATACTGCACTGGGCAGAAATTTACATGGGATGCAGGGGGTAGACTTGACTGTTGCACTTGACTGGTTGGCTTTGCTGTTACTTTACAGCAACTCGGCTGTTAATTGGTTTAAGGTAGTACTCTTAAAAAAAAATTATTCATAGGATGTGGGCATCAGCCTTTATTGCCCATTACTAGTTGACCTTGAGAAGGTGGTGGTGAGCTGCCTTCTTGAACCATTGTAGTCCATGTGCTGTAGATAGATTCACAAAGTGTTAAAGAGGGACTTCTGGGATTTTGGTCTACCGATATTGAAGGAACAGTGAAGTATTTCTAAATCAGGATGGTGTGCATCTGGAGGGGAATTGCAAATGGTGGTATTACCATATATTTGCTGCCCTTGTCCTTCTAGACAGTACACCAAGATCTAGGTCACTCATAAATATCAGGAACAGCAAGGGCTCTAACACTGACCTTCGGTAAACTTATGGGGAGGCAATGACCTGCTGGCATTATTGCTAGAGTATTGACCTAAAAACTCAGTTAACTTTTTGGGGACCCAGGTTCAATCCCAGCCACAGCAGATGCTGAACCTTGAAATCAATTAAAAAGTCTGGAACTAAGAATCTACTTCAGAATTGTCAGGGGAAAAAAACCATCTGGTTCACTAATATCCTTCAGGGAAGATACTGTCTGTGCTTCTTTGCTCTTGTCCTTTATTCCCCAATTAATTAAGCCTTGCTAAATGCTACATGCTTTATTAACCACCCTGTGAATCTGCCGTACTACCTTCACTGACTTATACACCGATACACCAAAGTCCATCTGTTCCGACTGCTACTTTAAAACTGAACCTGCAATTTTCCTTCCAAAATGAATCACTTCACATTTCTCTGCATTGAATTTCCTCTACCATTCATTGTCCACCCACTCCACCACCTGAATATGTCCTTTTAAAATTCTGCACAATCCTTATCATTGCAGTTCACAATACTTCCAAGTTTTGTGTTGTCTATGAATTTTGAAATTGCACCCTGGACACCAAGACCTAGGTCGTTCATAAATAACAGGAAAAGCAAGGGCTAGAAACTCAGCTAAGGTTCTGGGGAACCTGGTTCAAATCCTGCTATGGCAGACGATGGAATTTGAATTCAATAAAAAACTTAAGCATCAACTAATTGTTGATGAATAGTATCACCATTGTTAAATCCCATACTATCAACATCCTGGTTATCATTAACCAAAAACTCAATTGGACTCACCACATAAACTCAGTGGCTGCAAGAGCAGGTCAGAGGCCAGAATACTGTGTCTAATAACTCACCGTCTAACTCCCGAAAACCTGTCCACCATCTACAAGGCATACATTAGGAACATGTCGGAATGCTCCTCAATATTTATCTTAATAAGTACATCTCCAGCAACACTGAAGAAGCTTGACACCATCCAGGACAAAGCATCCATTCACTCCATTACTGATGTTCAGTCGTAGCAGCGTGTACTATCTAAATGATGCACTGCAGAAATTCACCAAAGGTCCATTGACAGCACCTTCTAAAGTCACAACCACTTCCATCTAGAAGAACAAGGGCAGTAGATACATGAGAACACCACCACCTGCAATTTCCCCTCGTAGCCATTCACCACATTGACTTGGAAATATATTGCTGTCCCTTCACTGTCACTGGGTCAAATTCCTGAAACTTCCTTCTTAACTTTGATCCTGACATTAAAGTTGTAACACTTCATGCAGGACTCACATCTCCAGCTACAAAAATGCCAATTTGCCTAACTATTGAATCTCCAATCACTATTACTCTTCCAGTTGTCTTTGTGCTTCCCTGAACAGCTGAACCAAACTTGGTATCATGGAAATAAAACAAAGAACTGTGGATGCTGGAGATCTGAAACAAACAAGTCACGGGTCTAGTTCATGCTGAACATCTGCAAGGACCGTCACTTCCATCGGTACCAGAACTGAAAACTGGTTAGTGAGTGAGATGTACTCAGGGAGTTCATACTTTAGCTATGTGGTACTTCTTGACTGTGTAATTGAGGTAATTCCTTACCTCTTTCCTGTCATTCTCTTCAGCTGTGGAGTGATCACATCTGTAAATGTGCTATTCATAGAGCTTTAACCTCAAGGATGCACAGTGGTGAAGGAAGATGCCACTTAATCTCTGAAACCAATAACTGGAGTTACTACAATTGATGACATTTCATGCATGTATCCTGGAGTTTTTACACAGCACAGGATGTGAACACTAGAGTCCCTGCCTTTCCACTATATCTATTGGATAACAAATTTTGCTCCTACTTTTTATTCTTACACGTGCACTTCTGGTCACCGCATTATAGGAAGGATGTGGAAGCATTGGAAAGGGTGCAGAGGAGATTTACCAGGATGTTGCCTGGTATGGACGGTAGGTCTTACGAGGAAAGGCTGAGGGACTTAAGGCTGTTTTCGTTAGAGAGAAGAAGGTTAAGAGGTGACTTAATAGAGACATACAAGATTATCAGAGGATTAGATAGGGTGGACAGTGAGAGCCTTTTTCCTAGGATGGTGACGGCTGGCAAGAGGGGACATAGCTTTAAATTGAGGGGTGATAGAGGTAGGACAGATGTCGGAGGTAGGTTCTTTACCAGAGAGTAGTAAAGGCGTGGAGTGCCCTGCCTGCAACAGTAGTAGACTCACCAACTTTAAGGGCATTTAAATGGTCATTGGATAAACATATGGATGATAAGGGAATAGAGTAGGTTAGATGGGCTTCAGATTGGTTTCACATGTCGGTGCAACATTGAGGGCCGTAGGGCCTGTACAGCGCTGTAATGTTCTATGTTCTAAACCTTACCATTAAAAAAAGATGAGCTACTTATTTCCCTTTAGTTGGCATCACTTAAATCTAGGGAGCTAACTGAATGCTTCACTTAATTTCCGAAATAACTTTACTTTCGCCATAGCCCATTTTCAATACATAAACATGGTAAACCCACATTATCTGCAAAAAAACAATGACAGCTGTTTTCTTGATTAATATATTTTGCATCACATCCAACAACACAGCGAGGTTGGAAATTTAGCTTGCACAAGATAAAAGCTCCATGCTGCAAATATGTATTACTTATGGTCTCAATGTCTAGTTGGGAAAAGAAAGCAATAAAAAAAACCAGAATTTAACTTTCTGAGCATCCATCTTAAGCTTCCATGTATTTCTGTTCCAAAGTTATGTTTATTGTTTGTTATCCCCCCTCCCCTTCTCAAGTCAGTAACTCATTCTGAGGTAAAGTTACAGGAGTGGCAACAGTTTTCCCAATCTATTCCTAATAAGAATGCATAGACCCGGACAGTAAATGGATGACAGTATTCTGTTCATGCATGCTTGTACCTACACACAAATACTTTTCAATAAGTGTCACCTGGTAGGGAGCAGAACATCCCAAATTGATTTCATCATCACACCCCTCCCACCGCTTTTGTTGCCTTTTTTAAACTGCTGCCTACTTGGATCGATTAAATCAAGACAGACCATGGATAAATCATCTTTGTTTGTATAGTTTAGTTCCATACTGCAGAACACTGTTACCAAATTATTTATCAGGAAAGCACTGGGCAGATGATATGGATGCACACTGCTGACACAATGTCTGATCCACTGGCAGCAATTACTGGGAAACTGCAGGTGTTGCAATGCATAATGTTCAATCCGGTTTTTATCACTTCGTATTCTATAAAAATCTAGAAGAATGTTGTTTTAATGTTGTCACTTATTTTATTATATTGGGCAATACACTGACTCTGTAAGTTACCATGGGAACTCATTGATTCTGTTTGTTATTGCTATTGTTAAATTAATATTTTTCAAAAAGAATTGCTCTTTGTTTTTAGAAATTTCATTCCCTGATTTTCATCTCCGATCTTCCTCTCAGTCAATAACATCCGTTCTGAATTTTCATCTTTCAATCTGTCTCTCGGTCAATAAATAACAACTGGTCTGATTTTTTTTTCTCCGTCAATAATGTCGGTCTGATTTTGTTCCCTCAATCTCTCTTGCTCCATCAATAAATAACGTCAGCCTCGGTTTTCTTCCCTCAATTATTCTCATCAATCAATAATGTGTGTTGTGAATTAATTCTGCAGCAGATAACAGCCTTCCAAAATCTCATCGAATTAACCTTTACAGGTGAGTCTGGACAGTGAACTTCACGAGACCATCAAACTGAGACTGTCTTTTCGGTTGAACTCGGTAGTGCCCTAATCCCAGCATCTACATATGTCCACCCCTCACTTTTATAAGGGTGACTGGAGAGTAAATAGGATTTGATGATGCTTTCCTTCCACAATGGCAAAATTATCAAAATCAGTTCTACTGTCCCAACAATAACTAATAGACTCAACAAACGTAGACTGAAGATCAAGAAAGATCCTGCATAACTCAGTGCCTAAGCAACTGAGGATAGATGGTTGTCTTTAGAAATTGCTTCACCTGAATTCATGTTAGTTTTTAGGTTTCCATGACTATTCCATCAACTGTAATAAATGTAAATTATAGAGCGATGAGAGCGGCCTTCCTTGTAATCTCAAAATAGAATGCCAATACATAGTCTGTATACCACAGAATATTTCCTGAAAGAAAGTTATGCCCATGCTGCTTTTAGACTTTGAACAATGAGAGGAATCAAATATCCTCTTTTACGTACTGCATTGAAACTTTCCTGCAAAAGCATTCCTCTAGACATAGATTATTTTGCATTCTCATTATTAATGCGCTTCCTCAAAATGTCTTACCTATCTCCTAGCTATGTCTCATTGTTGAAACTTTCCACAACATGCCAATACAAGAACAGGTTCCATCTGCTTAAATGTAGTACATTCACATGCCCAATGTACTGAATACAATGATTATGCTGTTGATAAGGAAAAAGCAAGAATAAAGGTCTAAAAACAATGCAACTTACATCAGCTCAGCATCCTTCATCGGTTTCTGACATTAATATTGTCAGCCTTTACTTCGCACAAATCATGACAGCATCTGAGAGCTTTGTAGTCACTTCAGAACTTCTTTAGTATTGCTCTACAGATGATTTATCTGTTTCTGAGACCCTTCTTGTGAAGTTAGCAGTCGGTTTGTTACACTAGTTACAATTTTGAGGTTTGTATGATTATTTTCTTTTGGAACTCTATCTTTAAATTTAGAGTATGTGAAGGGAATCATGTAACTTGTTCTGAAATCTGCCTGACATTATATCTGAGTGGTTTGATTGTAGATGTTAAAGAAAATCTCACATAGTTTTACTAGAAAGAAGATGTAAGATAAAAATTCTTGAAGACAATGGCGGTGATCTCTGAAATCACAACGGAGAAACTCTGAGACACCCAAAGTCACAAGAAGACGTTGTTGCAATGGGGTGTCAACAGTTTACTCTAAACTGCTTATAACTTTTAAGAGGAAAGAGAGTTGGGAACAAAGAAAGCTACTTAGAATTTCTATCTAGTTATATGGCTCAGGTGTTCCATGTTGTAATGGGAAAAGAGGGCAGAGGAAGCTATTTTTGAGATCAGGTTTCTGATCACATTACAAATCAATGACTATTGTAAACACTGTAATAGTTTTCTTATGGTCAGCAATGTGTTTACTAATGATAGATTTAAGAAATGCTCTGAAGGAATTCAGGAGGAAACTTTCTGAAGGCACCACTGAAAGTTATTACTCAGTGAAATGTGGATGTTGGAACATATTACATGCTGGAAGTAAACGTGTGCAGTTTGCGAAAAGAACAGTAAACTTGTGAAGAGTTGATACGTGATAAATCTAAAAGAGGAAGGCTCCTCACTGGACTTGAAAACAAAAATTGCCTACAAAACTAAAATAGTGTTGAGCCAAAAATATTTTGGTCATTTGTTACAGTACAGGTTTTAAAGCGTTGAATGATGTGGTGTCATCCTTTCAGCTATCAGCTGGAAGTTCAGATTTATTTTTAAATGTGTACTTTTGTGATTGTGACATACTGAAAATCCATAGATACTTGAAGATGGTATATCATATTTAGAATCATGCACCAAGTTGTAATGATATTTATCATTTGATTTAAACTGCTGTAATGTAACAAATTCCTGATTCATTTTGGGCAAGTATTGTTGCAGAGATGTAAGCTTTAAGTGAAGTTCTTCACATTCGTTGCCTTTTTTCTCAAAAACAACTCAGACTAACATCTTATTTACTCTGCAACATTGGAAATTTAAACACAATTTCTAAATTCACATCTTGCACCATACATTAGAAAGTACATTTTGGAATTAAAATACAATGTGTGATTTCCTAAAGTAACTGGGACAGCGGACCAAATTTATTTTTGGTTGCTCTGTCAAATCTAATAACAGAATTCTTTTCTTTTTCTTCAGTTGTTTGAATTCTCTTTTGCATCTCTTGCTTCTTATGATAGTTAAATCCTGTTTTCTTACTGGGTGAGTGCTCACATTTTTGGACTGTGATATCTTACAGTACATCAAAATGAGAGGTCATTCATGAGTTGTCAAAATATTCCACAAATTACTGCAAAATTAAAAGATATACCAAAAAAAATCTAGCAAACCTGCACTATGCATTCAAGTTATCAATGATGGGAGCATAGTACTGGGCAGACAAACTTACAACCTTTAGCATGCAAAGAACTTGTTCTTCTGACAAACTAGTTTATAGAAATGTTAATTAAGCATTTATATATAATCATTAAAAGTTCAAGTATAAAAGGTTACTTAGCATAAAATAATGCCTCAAGTGGCTGTCATAATTAAATAAATGAGTTATGCAGAGCCAGATATTTTAATAGATGATTTTAATGAGGATAGACGCAGAAGATTTTTTAATTAAGCAAGAGCGCACTGCTTTCAGTCAGAATCAAAAAATGATTTTAATGAAATGTAACATTCTTATGTAGTGTCCCCTGTGCATTAATCTTATCTGACTTATAATAGGATGTTCAAAACCCTTTTCCAACTTTGATAGAAATTTTACTCCATTTTATACCTTTAGCCATCACTTAACAAGACCTCGTGTATAATTTCTCAGGTTGTACTATACCACCATGAAGTTGTATGGTTATGGCAAGGGTTCCACTTTCAGCTTAATATTTTCCTCTGTTTGCTGTTAACAAGGAAAAGAAATTAATATGAGGCAGAAATCACTAATGTTTGCGAAACAAAACAGACAAAAAGGTACCTGTGTGTTTTGTATATCAATATTTAGGTTTGTGCTTTTGATTTGTAGAAATGGGGAATAAAATGTATGCCAGAAAAAAATTTAGTATCTAGTCTTACATGAAATGTTCTCTTTGAAAATGCCCTGTAGTTCAATTCTAATGGTCTAATTCACATTTTTCATAACTTTTATCTCTTAATGTCCGGTTTATATTCTCCCTTAGTCTGTACCAAAAAGCAATTCAGTTCATTGACTGATTTTTCATTTATATCATGACAATTTTGTATGTAGGCGAGTGAGATTCAACAAACTGAATTCATCAATCACTTGAAAGTATGTTACATATATGCTGGTTGACCTGCAGAGTATTTCCAGTGTTGCCCATTTTTAGTTTGGCTTGAAATGTACACTGCTTTACTACACATCTAGTTTCAGAAGTTAAACAAAACAGGTTATTTAAATTTCCCTTTCTAGGCACATGTTTCTTGTTTGATGGCCTGGGCACATATATTTGCAATGTATAAAAAAACAACTTATCAATGTACTTATTAATTCTAAAGTATTCAAATCACAAACACTAGCAAATTCTAATTCATTTTTTTCCAAAATGTAGACGTCTGCTTCCACAATTAATCTTTAAAAAGCGCTGTAGTCAATTTTTTTGGAGTAAAAGAATGTGATTTTAAATCCAACAAGTCACTTCCTTATCCCTCTCATTTTGCCCTAGCCCAGATAACCAGAGATTTCTTGCCTGATATTATTAATGTGCTGTCTATATGAGTAACGAGCATGCTTTGTGAATTGCTTTGCACTCCTGGGAATATCTATGAGCCCTAGTGGAGCATCACAAGTAACAGTGAAAGAGATCTACATTTTTTACCTGTTTAAATCTAGATAAGTGCATTTTCAAAGCCGATATTGTTTCCTCACTGTTTTCTTCTGTTACTCCAAAGTACTCCTACAAAGCAAAACCCAACAATGTTTTATTTTTAATTGAGATTTCTGTAGAGCACTCTACATTATTGTGCTATGGCTCATTACTAGCTGTTAATTAATAAAAGTTAATTAATAAAAATTATTACTAATGGATTTTTTTCTACAACATTGATGATCAGCTACAATGTTACATAGCCAGAGTATAGACTGAGATTTTCGTCATAGTTAAGAAGTTTAAAATTTAAGATGTATAGGATACATGAGTAATTTTACATTATTCAATTGAATATATACTTTCAATAATTCAAATTATTAATAAAATCATTTCATTTGCCATTCTAGACGATCAGATTTTATTCCAGCTAGATTCCTTCGCTCCATAATGATGTTTATCCCCTTAAAAATATGTGGTAAATCTACATCTGATGATCCAAAATAGTATAGGGTGATGATGGCTGTATACCTTTAGAGGTGTTTGTAATGATGGTAATATTCAAATCACTCTCTTATCATTAGAATAAAATTGTTTAAAAATAATTTCTCCAAGATGTTCCAATGTTTCCTGCTTTAGTAATCATTTACTGCTGTTTTGCACCTAAAAACAAACTAATTATTCCATTTTTGAGATTGTGGCTTGAAGAGGGCAGTGGGAATCAGGAAATCCACAGAGTTTGTTCACCTGCCTTGGGGAACAGTGGTTCCAGCAGTGCAATCTTTATTGTGAGGTGAGTTGCAGGCAGACCAGCCTACCCAGGGAAAAAGGTGGATGCAGCCTTGTGGCTGCGGGTGCCAAGGTGAGATGATTTAGAAGTCTGTCTTAGTGCTATGGCACTTTATCCCAGTTCTAGTGAGAAATGTTTTCTAACTAATAGTCCTCATACTCACTAACACTGCCAGTGCCTCATCCATGCCACCTTAAGCCCTTCCATTCATGTCTCCCGGTCACTAATACCAGGTAGTGCACTCCCTCCACTCACACCCATATGGCCCCTCATGCTCCCATGGTATGCTATGGAACTTCTCAGCCTGTACACCAGCTATACACTGTATAGTAGTAGTGAATCCTTTAGGATGTATTTTACAAAACCTTACTTGTTTTAAAAGTCAGTGATTCATTCATTTCTGCCTATTTATCATAAAATAAAACTCTATTTACTGTTAGCCAATAGAAGTATCAATCATCCAGACTACTTAAAGTATCAAAAACAGAGACAGCAAGTACTTAAAACAAATGTTGTAATAGAAGATATCAAAGCGCCAGAACTATCAATCAAACAATGTTTTCTCTGATGTTCTGTGATTTCAACAGATTAATAGATTTCTGGGCTCTCATCCAATTTAAAGATCACTCAATTATATGAATGAGAAACGTCTGACCTTTTGTGGAATATTAGCTTTTTGGTTATGTAATCCTGGCCATTGGAATATTTGTTTTGGCCTTTGCCTGACCTTCTCCATGGTCTTTTGGTTCACTTTGTGATTGCATAATCTGGCAATGTCACGTTTGTAATGAGTATTTCATGCACTTAATGCACAAGTGCTGAGAACATTTTGGTTATTTCATACAAATGCTTGGCCTCCAATCTTGATGGTAATAGAGGGAAAAATGAGGAAAGACTAACGTTTCTAACCAGTTGAAATCTAATAATTTCATCCATTTGAAATGGCCTAGAAGCATTTGCATTTCACTACAGATCGTTAGAAGTGCTGTACTTTTCTGGCCCCTCACACAGCAGGGACTTTGCTGCTTTGCCCTTCAATGTATACATGAGTTCTTGCTACATAAGAATTTGAGACCATTTTATTCATCTACTTTCAATCCTGCAACTAAGTGGCAGACCTTGAAACTATTTTAGCAGATTGAAAGCCTTAACTGCACTAACCGAGGGTTAAAAAAAAATGTTGAATTATTCACAAAAGAAGTGTTGAACAATCCAGTGGGAAGACTTCCTAAAATTGAAAGTTCCTGATCAGAGAGATATGTTGCCAAAGAGTTTCTCCTTGCTCTCATCAGAACCAATGCAAGAATGTCAAATTTCAAAGATCACATCAGATTGTACTACAGGAGAAAAGGGACTGATTTGTTGGCAAGTTGACCCGAATTGGCCAAGGCATTGCTATGGAGAATTCAATGGGAAACGATAGGATTTCAAAACTCCTGGATAATAAAAAAAAACAGAAGTTTGAACATATTGGAATTGGTATTGGAATCAATTATTAAGGAAGTAATAGCAGAACATTTGGCAAGTCATAATCTAATCAAGCAGAGCCAGGATGGCTTTATGAAAGGGCAATCACATCTGACTAGCTTATAAGAATTTTCTGAGGAAGTCTCACCCGATGTAGATGTAGATGTGTTGTAGGCAAACTTCTGGAAAGCACTCGACAAAGTACCTCACAAAAAGATGTCACAAAATAAGACCCCAAAGTTGGAGTTAGTACATGGATAGGGAATTGGCTCAAGAGCAGGAGACAATGAGTCTAGATAAGTGGTTCTTTTCAGAATGTAAACATGTGACCAGCGGGGTTCCACAAGCATCAGTACTGGGACCACAACTGACTACAATATGTGTTAATGACTTGGAGGGAGGAAGTGAATCATGCTATAGTGAAATTTGTAGATGCCACAAAAATAGATGGAAAAACAGTTGTGAGAGGAATACAGTTTACAGAGAGATATAAGTGTTGCAGTGGAATTTTAAAGAGGAGTCTGAGCCCTGTGTTCAGTAGCACAAATTGATCTTTATTTGGAACTCCATCGCCACATGTGTGGGAGAGGCGAGGAACTGCTCTGAATCTGGCTTTCATGTGTGGCCCATTTGCCCTCTTATACATGGCTCAGATCAGAGGCCAGTGACACTGTACTTTTCCCAATAAAATACAGGATATTTATACATACCACATTACAATGGTTACATACAACATTGACATCAGTGCTTGCAACATCCCTTCTGACCTACACATCCAATCCTGTGAACAACTTCAGGGTCAACGTTAGATCCTCTCATCATCTTATGATGTTTGCCAGATTCCCTATCACCTGTCCATGGGCTCTTTCAATACATTTATTGACCACATTCCAATACCAATTGTTTTGTCCCTTCCTAGACATTTTCCAGCTGCATCGTACACTTATTACTAATGACTTTTAAAATTTGGTCACATAATTCATATTCCTTGCTGATCTTAGTATAGAAGATTAAAAAGGAAGTCAATTTCTCCTAATTGTTCTAATATTTGTTATATAAGCTCTAAGATAAAGTTACTTAAAAAGTTATACATAGTTAAATTTAATACCATGTTTCTGTGACAAAGCTAAAAATTTCGTGAAGCAGCTTCCCATTTACCTGATTTGGAAAAGTCAAACAAACCCAGTCTCTCGGTCTAACAACACAGTGTGGAGTTGGAGGAACACAGTGTGGAGTTGGAGGAACACAGCAGGCCAGGCTGCATCAGAGTTGACGTTTCGGGTTGGGACCCTTCTTCGGAAATGGGGAGGGGGAAGGGAGCTGGGGAATAAATAGAGAGAGGAAGGGGTGAGGCTGGGGAAGGTAGGTGAGATGGTGATAGATGAGTACAGGTAGGGAGTGGTGGGGATTGGTTAGTGGGATGGTTGAGGCGGATAGGTGGGAGAGAAGATGGCCAGGTTGTGTCAGGTCAAGGAGGCATGGATGAGAGGGAGAGTTGGTCAGGGGATAAGGCCGGGAGTGGGCAGATTTTAAAACTGATGAATTCCATGTTTCGGCGATCAGGCTGTAGGCTCCAGAGGCAGAATATGAGGTGCTGCTCCTCCAGTTTGCGGTGGTGTCATTGTGACACTGAAGGAGGCCCAGAATGAACATGTCACCCAGGGAGTGGGAGGGGGAGTTAAAATGTTTGGTGGAAGGTGCTGTCGTTTGTCATGCACAGAGCACAGATGCTCTCTGAAACAGTCTACGAAAGGGTCCTGACCCAAAGCGTCATCTTTCCTGCTCCTCTGATGCTGCCTGGCTTGCTGTGTTCCTCCAGCTCCACACAGTGTTGTCTCTGACTCCAGCATCTGCAGTTGTTGCAATCTCTCTGTCTAACAGCTGCCTTTTTCAACTTCTTCTATTTGTAGGCTGTAAGATGATTTAAAACAGAAATTTGATAACCGGATGGACTTTTTTGTCATTACTTTAAATATTCTTCACGTAACACCTATTCAAATCCCATCAGTAGGAATGAAATTCAAGCACTTCTGTAGTTTCACCAAGTCTCTAAAAGAAGCTTTTTTGGATTGGTTAGGCTGTTAGTTAGGTTTGAAGCAGCAATTGTTAATTCTCTTAAGGTCAGAGTGATCCTGTTTCACAATTTTTTCTGACTGCCTGCCCCCCTGCACCACCCCGCCCCCCCAATTTGCATCTTTATTTGTCTCTTGCTACTGTTATATGGTTATCTTGATTATACTTTTCTGTTGTTCTCGTCTTTTTGCTGACAGAGAAAAAGTTTCTACAAGTATGTTTATCGAAACCTGTCTCTATGCCCAAGGCTGACTGACTACAGAAATCTAATTAAAATTTCCAGTGCCTAGTATATTAAAACTAGTATTATTGTATGAATATATGTGTCTACTCTAATATGTAATTATAATTAGTTAAAAAGCCTCGTCTGAGTGGGTCAAACGTTCCTTTTCTATTCCACATAAAAATTGGAAATTTCAAATCAAATGATTTTCATCTGAGCTGCCTTGTCAGTGTCTTCCTGCCTACATTCTAGTTCCGTCTTACTAAGATTCAGAGGCATTTTGTTGTCTATAGTGAAGGCCATGTTTGAGATATATGAAATGCTACATCAGCTAAAATTTTCTTCGATTGTCTGTGTCAATTTTTTAAAAAATCCCTAACATATATTTTGTTATATTCAGCCATGGGCAACTGCAGTAAATCCCCCCTATAGATGCTTGACCTAAGCACCAAGCTGGCCTATATCTTACTGCATTGACTCAGGCAATAATGTCTGTTTTCCCAACACTGTGCCACCTACTTCTCCACTTATTTTTAAAATTGCTCATTACATGTCCAATTAACCTTTAATGATGTTTTGAGGATATAATTTTTGATCCTACCACCACAACCACCCCTTAATCAAAGCCTCACATAAGCACATTTTTCAATAAGTACAAGCAGATTATACATATGTTTAAGATTGGCTCCTGCTTAACTGTTGACAGATTATGCAGGAACTTAAAAAGATTCTCCAGCTCGTCCTTCATTTTACCCATCTTTTGGATATTTCTTAAGCATGTTTCCCTCTCTGTCTCCAAATGCAATTTTTACCTTTCCCTCACCAATACCAAAAGTCACTGTCTCTGTACATTATTTGTCACTGTCTTATCATTTAAAATATGTTTTTGTGCTCTTCCAGGCCACACTAATCATTTTGTCAAGTAGGTGTATGTCTGAAGCCTGTTCTTCAGTGCATTTTCACCACACATTCCTGAATGTTAGTTAGTTCAGATGTAACAACTATCACCACACTCTACTTTGGTTTCCCAAGATCATGGCACATTCTCTTGACTTTCAGGTGATATTTTAGAAAGATCAAAAGTCGCTGGAGAATGCCTATATATCCACCTCACATGGGCCAGTGTTCCAGGTGGTGGCCAAATCAACCAATTCAGTCCTTAGGAGAAAAAAAACTCACAGGGCTCACGTATCTCCAAGAGAATATTGTTAATTATCTAATGCTATCTACATATGATTTCATTGGAAGTATTCCGTTTAACTACACCCAAGGTGAATCATTCCCATTTTCATTTGATGCTGTGTGACTTTTTTCTCCTGTGACTTATTTTATTCTAAATGGCTCCATTAATTCCTATTATAACTGATTCAGGATATCTGGAGAAGAATATCTTACTGTCCAGAGTATAAAGCAACTCTCACCAGGGACCCGGGTTCGATTCCAGCCTCGGGCGACTGTCTGTGTGGAGTTTGCACATTCTCCCCATGTCTGCATGGGTTTCCTCCGGGTGCTCCGGTTTCCTCCCACAGTCCAAAGCTGTGCAGGTTAGGTGGATTGGCCATGCTAAATTGCCCATAGAATGTGTAGATCAGGTGGGTTATGGGGGGGATGCGTCAGGGTGGGATGCTCTGAGGTTTGGTGTGGACTTGTTGGGCCGAAGGGCCTGTTTCCATACTGTACAGATTCTATGATTCCATGATGATTCAAAAAGAAGCACATTTTTCACAGTACTTTTAAAAAAGAAAAACAAATATTATTACTGTATGATTTTAAGCATACCAGATTTCACTTGTTCGGTCTTTCTTATGCAAACTACATACTATTTTCTCAAATGTAACTTGCTAGATTATACTTGACTTTCCTTCCTTTCAAAATTATTCCAATTTCCATCTTGACAACTACAGACTAAAGTTTCTTTTATGTACAGCCCCTGCAATATAGTCAAGCTAACCGGTTTCAATTAATTTCTTCCATCACAATCTATCCCAATTTTTCCTGATACAAATTAAAACCTGCAAGACTGTTTCCATTGGCTTCTTGTTTTCAATAAAAATTTGAATATATACATTTATTTGACCTTTAACTTTTAATTGAATTTCCCATTATATGTTTGAACTAGCTGCTTGTAACAAGTAATTTTATCAATCCCAATTTCAGCAAGAATTTGTCTCCAAAAGACATTCAGCTCCTATGTTAGTTAAAAAGCTTGGTTAAAAAAAATCGCCTTTTGGAATTGTTTGAAAAAAGCCAATTGAAGAAGGAATGATCAAATCAATGACATAACTTATATCTTTTTTCCTTAAAATACTGTACAATTTATGTATTGTGTAGTTTGAAGAAAGACTCCTCATAAATGTTTACTTTCAGAATCTTAATGATTAAGTTGTCATGTTTGGAATTTAATTTCCTGGCCAGAGTGAACTTTCAAATATTGAGTGTATCTTTAATTCCAGATGATAAGATTTGCTCATCTTAAATGTTGATTGGTGTGTATTATGTTCTCAAAATTGGGAAAATTGTAATTTTGAAAATTTAATTCCCTTCAGACAAAATTATCTGATCATACATTCTAAAATTTGAAAAGAACTGATATCAAGTAAATGAAAAAAAATAGAATCTAACAAAGGAGTTAGGCTTTCCTTCGCTCAAGAAAGAACTATAAATGAACTCTATTCAGAAACAAAATTCATTGGCACTGAAAGAAGCTCAGTGGGTTAATAATACCAACACAACATATCCCACCACACTGAATGTGCATGAGAAGATTTAAAACTGCCAGAAGGAAGTGTTAACTCTGCTGGTCTCCGATCAGGCAGAGTCCAAGATACAGGGTGACACATGTCAAACTTCCACGAATTCAGTTTTTAAAAAAATCTGACAATTTTTTAAATAATCTCAAATTGGCATTTAAAATTTCTATTGTCTTAAAGAAAATATTTTCGAAGTAGGTAAATGGACAAAACATTTCTCATTCCAAATTTGGAGTTCAATTTGAATGTCTTCCAAAAATGTTTATCTATGTTTTCAGAACAAGCAAAATAATTTTTTCCACAACATCTTTTCTATAGCAACTTAAAAAAATAAATTTTTCAAAGAAGTAAGATTTGAAAGTCTTGAGTCTGTGACTGTTATGGAGTTGAGTAGCATCATCGTGAATTGGAAGGCGGGAAGCTAGAACTTGCTTTTAAAACAAAATGATAAGACAGAAGAGTGCATGGTTCCTTTCAGAGGTAGAGTGTTTTTCTAAGCTTAGAGATTTACACAGGAAAAAAAAAAGTGGCTGCATGTAGCTGAAGATGTACAGCCAGTTCTGAAATTGAAATATGTATCAATTGGCTGTGTGATTAGAAACCTTTAGCTTGTTTTGATGTTTTGGCAACTAGCTAGAATCAGCCAATTAATTTAAACCAAGCACTTAGCCATCGAAAGTCAATTGAATTTAAATCTGATGGTTTTGACAACCTTGGGCCAATGCAATTGAAATAAAATTGATATGTCATCCAAGGCATATGAGAAGAGGGTTTTGAAAATCAGTGAGAGAGCAAACCACCATCTGAGAAATAAGCATCTAGCTCTCACAAGAAATTGCTAAGCTGTCTAAAAAAGCACCAACTGTCCATAAAAGGCACTTCAAGCTAAGAGTCCTCACAAAAGATTTCACAGAAAAAATTTCCCTGACAGCTGAAACAGCAGAAAAAAGGCATTTATGACTTGTGTGTAGACTTTGAGAGACTAAGTCTCTCATCTATCACTCATCATACTCATCTATCACTGTGTTGCGACGTTGTAAGTCTGCAGTCAAACTCAGAAATTCAAAGCTGTTGAAAAAACCTTCTATATCTGCAATTATCTGAAAAACAGCATGGTATCCATTTATCCCACTTCGAACAGAATGGGTTCATGAGTCTAAGTACCTCTGGTGATAAAAATATGCATATGGAGAATATATGAATTCTTCAAGCTGTGCAGATAGTTTACTGCTGATCTAAAGGGGCGGGGCAAAAACTTTCGGATGTAACTAAGTCAGCAACCCCTCTTCTTTCTGTACAGAAATAAGAGCCACATTTATAGTTCTTTCTTGAGCGAAGGAAAGCCTAACTCCTTTGTTAGATTATATTTTTTTTCATTTACTTGATATCAGTTCTTTTCAAATTTTAGAATGTATGATCAGATAATTTTGTCTGAAGGGAATTAAATTTTCAAAATTACAATTTTCCCAATTTTGAGAACATAATACACACCAATCAACATTTAAGATGAGCAAATCTTATCATCTGGAATTAAAAATTCACTCAATATTTGAAAGTTCACTCTGGCCAGGAAATTAAATTCCAAACATGACAACTTAATCATTAAGATTCTGAAAGTAAACATTTATGAGGAGTCTTTCTTCAAACTACACAATACATAAATTGTACAGTATTTTAAGGAAAGAAGATATAAGTTATGTCATTGATTTGATCATTCCTTCTTCAATTGGCTTTTTTCAAACAATTCCAAAAGGCAATTTTTTTTAACCAAGCTTTTGAGAAACAAGTTCTAAATCAACATTACATGGCAGGTTTTTTTTTGGCACGCCTACTGATAGTTCCTTAAAGGGTCCTCACCATAGCCATACCTGTTTCAACTGCAAGGGGCGACATGGTGCCTCAGTGGTTAGCACTGCTGCCTCACAGGGACCCCTGTTCGATTCCCCCCTCGGACAACTGTCTGCATGGAGTTTGCACATTTTCCCCGTATCTGTGTGGGTTTCCTCCGGGTGCCCCAGTTTCCTCCCACAGTCCAAGGATGTGCGGGCTAGGTGGATTGGCCATGCTAAATTGCCCGTAGTGTTCAGGGATGTGTAGCTTAGGTGGGTTATAGGGGGATGGGTCTGGGTGGGATGCTCCAAGGGTCGGTGTAGACTTGTTGGGCCAAAGGGCCTGTTTCCACACTGTAGGGATTCTATGATCTATGATTCATGGGGCTCTTTACCGTCCCTGGGGTGAGTTAGGGCATTATCCTCTTCTTGTTCAATTGTGGAGTTCTTCACTGTCCCTGGGGTGAGCTAAGGTCACTGACCCCTCCCTGTTCAACCGTGGGGTTCTTTACCATCCCTGGGTGAACTAGGGCCTATTGATTGTCCACCCTACACGGTAAGTAGGCAAAAATGTTGGCAGATGGAGTATAAGGTGGGAAAATATGAAGTTGTTCATTTTTGGGAGGAAGAACATTGACTGAAATATTATTTAAATGGAGAAAAACTGCAACACAAAGTGACTTAGAGGGTACTTGTACACAAAACTCAGAAAACTAGCACACAGATGCAGCAGGTAATCAGGAAGTTTAATCAAATGGTGGCCCTTAATTCAAGGGGTTTGGAGTATAAGAGTAGGGAAGTCTTATTGCAACTGTATAATATGCTGGTGAGACCACATCTGGAGTACTGTGAGCAATTTTAGTTCCCCTATTTAAGGAAAGATATCATTGCATTGGAGACAGTTTAGAGAAGGTTCCCTGGGATAATCCATGGTATGGAGGGATTGTCTTATGAACATAGATTGAACAGTTGAGATTCTACTCACTGGATTTTACAGGAAGGAAAGATGACCTCGCTAAACTTTATGGATTCTTAAGGGGCTTCACAGGGTAAATGCTTAAAAGGACGTTTCCCCTCATGGGGCATTCTAGAGTTAGAGGGCATAGTCTTAGAAATAAAGGGATGCCAATTTAATACTGAGGTGAGGGGGAATTTTTTTCTCTGAGCGTTGAGGATCTTTGGAAATTCTTGCCACTGTGGGGCCAGAGCCCTTATGTATATATAAGTCTCAGATAGATAGATTCTTGATCAGTAGGGTAATCCAGGGTTACAGAAAAAAGGAAAGTGGGCATGAGGAATGTCGGATCATGATCCTATTGAATAGTGGAGTGGGCTAAACGAGCTACTCCTGTTCTTATTACGTTTGGTCTAATTTAGTTCCTCTTGTTTGCAAGAGAAGTGTTTCTGCATACGAATGTATGTGATTTCTAGGAAGTACAAATGGGGCAATTTCTGAGCTAAGTCAGATATTTTAGCTTAATTGTTCATGTATCTATTAGCAATTTCAACAGGTTTTGCTCAATCATGGATACACATCCAACAGGAGACCTTTTTGTTTTGTGTTTTGCACACATGGGTTGGTTACGTACAGTTTGTATTCGGCCTACTATGAGCAAAGAAAGAAATCTGCTGGTTGATTTGATCAACCGATTGCTGGAGCATACAGCCTACATAACTGGCATCACACTGGTATTAAAATTCATTCACAATGTTGTTCAGTTATGGGGTGAGTAGATTATCTTTTGTATTGGTCCTGGCATATGTTAGTAAAACATATGTTAGTAAAGTGCTAGTCACATAGCCACTATATAGTGACAGCATGAGACAGCTTTCTTAAATTGTTGCTCAACATTGAGTTATTTAGTCTGACCGGTGTAATTTGAAATGAACTTGGCAATTTTCAGGTCTAAAAGTGGTCTTTCAGCTATTTGAGTTTACATGATGCGCAGTGAACAATGATCTTTTCGGGGTAGCTTTGATACACTCTCGTTCTGCACAGGGTCCTGTTAGAAATGTAGTTGGGTACGTGTTGCTCCTTTAAGACAGCAGTGACCCAGAGGCAGGTGCTAGAGGGGAAGTCTAGAACTGACTGTGGAACTGACTGGAAACACAATAAACTATTCCTTGTTCTAGTTTACCCTCTGTCTACCTCGTGTTCACTAGTGAACCACAAACACAGCACATCATAATTATAAGAGATAAAAGGTACTGCAGATGCTGGAGAATCCGAGATAACAAGGCGTGGGGCTGGATGAACACAGCAGGTCAAGCAGCATCATAGGAGCAGGAAAACTTGATGTTTCGGGCCTAAACCCTGTGTTCATCCAGCCCCATCCTTGTTACATCATAATTATAAAACTGCTGATATGGAAATTTCCCAAATTATCAGGCCATTTCTCAAATATTGTTTTTGCGTTTCTTTCTCTATTGTACTTTTTATTCACTTGGCTGACCAGCATTCATTGTTCGTCCCTAGCTGCCCATGAGAAGGTGGTGGTGAGCTGCCTTTTTGAACTGCCAGAGTTCATTTCTGGCAATTGGTTTCTCTCAGCCTTTCTCCTGAACAGCTCAAACAATGCCACAACAGGTTTTTATGTAATAATTCTTTGAAATATAATTTTATGAAGGAAGAAGAGGAGAGCCAATGGAATGATACTTGCTGATCAGGTTACACGTGGAGCCTTCTGCAGACACTCACCAGTTATTCATACCAGAAACTATCAGTAACAGCACATCCACCTCCACATTTCAGAGGAATATTGCCTGGGATGACTCCAAGTTAAAAATGGTATGGCACGACTACAGGTGACTACCTTGGGATAATATGAGCTTTCATTTGTAAAAATAATTGCCAGACATGTGAGCAAGCAATTTTATTTCTCTCTCCAATGACAACTGAGCAACAGCATGATAACACTGATATTCTATAAAGTGGTAAGATACTCAAAATTCCACGGGGTTATCTTCCATACTCATAGCCCTGCATGCTTCATTATCAATTACCAACACTAGGTAGGGAAATAATCTCCTTTGTCAGCCTGAAGCTCCTCAGCAATCAGCTGCATTAGATTATCTGAGTCAATATTTGCATTTCCAAGCAGCTGTTACACAGCTTTCATCTGCACCTGTTCCAGATATACCTCCCAAATACCAAGTGCTATTTTAATATTTGCCATTGACCACCGCTCACTCAAATACTCACCAATGAGATTGATAAGTGTTTATTGCAAGGATACCAGAGAACAAGAATGAGGAAGGCACAGGCATCCTTACCCCATGTAGTTGTAACTCTGCTGCCAACAACTGTATACTGCTGTAACATGCAAATTGGAGGAAAGAATATCATTTATTGTATGGTAATGTTTTTGGTTGCTGTGTCTGTAATATCTGAATAGCTGAAGGTATATGGAGACAGTGAGAGGTAGGTGTGAGGCTGACAACATTGGTAGGTATGTGAGGGTGCTGTGGAGTCCAGATTGCCAGCAAGTGTTGCTGGGTGAGTGATGGGCTGTGGTGGAAAATGATAAATATGAGGGTAGGGTATCTCATGTCAAAATGCATTCCCTGACTTTGACCACCCAGATGTGATCATTAAAACTCTCATGGAAGTGCTGCCCAGTCTCTTAAGTGCAGACACTGGGCAATATTCATCTGTGCCACCTACTCCCAGTCCCTCCTGAGAGAATAATTGAGTCCCTGCTGCCATGGCTTATGTTCTGCTGTACATCACCAACACCGAGTCCTCCAACACTGCATCTGTCACTCTGGAATACATTATTTGTATAGTCAAATAGTTGTTATGGTGCAGTCGAAAATGATTCAGCTCATCAAGTCCATGCCCGCTCTCTTTAGAACAATTCAATCTGTCTTCTTTGCCTGCTTTATCCCTATAACCCTACAAGTTTATTTCCCTCGAGTGACCATCCAATTTCCTTTTGAAATCATTCAGTTTCAATCATCCTCATAGACAGCGAGTTCCAGGTCATTACCACTCACTGTATAATGACATTCCTCCTCATATTCCCCTGATGTCTGTTGCCCAAACCATTAACTATGTCCCATAGTCTTTATGCCATCAGTTAATAGGAACAACTTTTCTTCGGCTACTTTATCGGAACCTATCAAAATCTTGTACATCTCTAACAAATTATCCCTCAATCCCCTTTGCTCATAGGAGAACCAGCTTAAACTCAATGCTGAAATCCCCCATTCCTGGAACAATTCTGATGAATCTCCTGTTCATGCTTTCAAGAATGACCACATTATTTCTGAAGTGTGGTGTTTAGAATTGGATGTGATTGGCCCTAGTTTTCCACTTTTATGTTTAATTACTTAGATGAATAGTATTCACCAGCAACCTCCCGTCATTTGGTACAGCTCCCTTTTAAGAGGATCAGAATATCTTTAAGAAAGTGGAATACATGCAGGCAGCACCACGCTGCTCAGCTACTTGATGATGACAATATAGCCAGAATGTCAGCAACTACCTGGCCCAATTAGATATTTTCTAATCAACTTATTCATAGATGTTATGACACACTCCTGGAGCAGCTGGCTGTGAAACCCAGGCCATCTGGCCCAGAGCTAGGTATACTACCACTGCTCTATAAGAGGTGGAGCCATGACACCAGAACACGTCAGCCTGGTCCAAAGTTACTAACTAGGGCTAGTGCTGTCTCAGCCATCTGGAGGAATGTCTAGCACTGCCGGATGAGGGTCAGTGTCCTTCTCCACTCTGCCCATTTCTTAGCCACCATCTTCTCTCTTCTACCTCACACTCACTCTATCTTTGCTTGTGTACCCACCTCCTACCAAGGATCATGCTCTATGACTCTCATTAATGCTTGCAACATCTTCCCCAACTTAATGTCACTCACCTCAAACCCCAACATCAATAACCCTGTATACCCTCTGCACTGCCTACTCACTCACTCAGGACACCTCTTCACCTTCACCAAAAGTAACATCTGCACCGCCCACTTTCGTATCTGCCTCTCATTCCAGGAGGAAAGCTACCCCACATAAGAGAGGACGAGTTATGATGGGTGGTAGGCTGCCTGACGTTCAACTCCTCACCCTGTATGTGGAGGGCGTCCTGACTCTGACCATCCTGAGTGTGTGACTGACCATTACCAAGCCGCTGGACTAGCAATGGAAGCAGGCCTATTGTTGCAACTGCTCTTCATTTACTGTGCCATTACCCCCTGAGCAAAGGCCATCTCCATTAATTTGACCAATACCTACTGACTATTATGGCAAGCTTCCTTACTTTGTGTCTATGATATACAGTAAGGCAAGACACATATAACATGAGTTTTGTATCTCTGGCTGAGGTTGGAAATCATAAAAATGTAAGGCAAGGATACTTTGAGTATCGATATGGGCTTAGTGTGTGTGAGCACTATGGCAGTGAGCAATGAACCAGGAGATACAGCCTGGTCCAGCCCATGAGCTGGGAGTATATCCCTGAGTGTGCAGTGTCCTTGTTGCAGCATTACAATAATAGTTGCTGGTACAGCCCATGGTATAGCACTGAAGTGCATTGAATCGCCCCACACCGCTTATCAAAAGAATAAAAGATAAAGTGAGATGGTGCTGATGCTGAGACGGATGTCATCAAATTCTCATCCAATTCTATCATAAATCTCATAATAGCTGATGCCACTCAGACCCCCGTAGTATTACACCTGTTGGTTTCAAATGAAAAACCGAAGCTAAAAAACAACCCCAAACACCTTTCCATTTATCAAACAATAAAATAGACAGATATAAATGTTTTATACCTAAAGTAACATCCGGTAATTTTGAAATGATTAGCTGAAAGGCCAACTGGAGTATCAGAAGAAAATAATTAGCTTAAGGCATAACGTGACTTTAACTGTATCATAGAGAAATGATATTTACATCTTCCTGAAAATAGCATATAATATTCTTTCAAATCCTGCATTAATTACAATCACAAGTACTGCATTCCATCTAATGATAAAGTGTGAAAGTAAAATGATTAACAGAATTGTGCATTATTTTGGACTTAACCCTTCATTAATTTTGCCTGGTATTTACAAATACATGTTGTAATTATGTCACTAAACAATATTCACTGAATTTGCATTATAATTTAACCTGCTTGGCAAGAAATGAAGATTAGGGTCAGGCATCTGAATTACACGATTAGTCATTAAAACAGAGTATCTGAATTTGGCATTCCACTCAAATCTTTTCTAATTTGCTAAGTGGATTAGAGCTCTTGAAGTGATTGAAATAATGATGTTCCTCTGCATTCAGTGGCTTTATTATTGCTGAATCCCGAGCTATCAGCACCCTGGAGTTACCATTGATCAGAAGCTGAATTGGACCAGCTATAAAAGTACCATGGCGACAACAGCAGGTCAGACACAGGGAATTTTGTGTTGAGTAACTTGCCTCTCAAAGACTGTCCCCTCTCAACAAGGTACTTATCAGTGGTGTGATGGAATACTCCCCATTTGCCTGGATGCGTGAAATTCCAGCAGTACTCAAGAAGCTTGACACCATCCCGAACAACGCAATCCACTTGATCAACACCATGTTCAACATGCGTTCTCTCCATCATCAACATATTGTGGCAGCAGTGTGTGCCATTTACAAGATGCACTGCAGCTTGGTGAAGAATTATGAAAACCATTCAGGCTATTTTGAAGATTATTTGGAATCCATTTTAAAGAAAATGTTGTATGTTAATAACTTCTTGAATACATATGTCTTCTGAATCTGAGCAAAGCTATAAAACTCTTACAAGTTGACCTTAAAATACAAACAGCAATCTTATTAACTAGCAATAAAAAAGGAGAGGAGTGTGTTGGGAATTACCTGAATCTATTCACAAAAATGAGAAACTGTAGATCCAAAACACCTGAAATAAAATCAGGAAATGCTGAGCAGGTCTGGCAGCATCTGCTGAGAGTGTTAACATTTCGGGTTGATTGCCAGACATGAGATTGAATTTACCCAACATTTTAATTCTATTTATACTTTATCTACAGGGTTTAAGAAAATAATGTGAAAATGCATTTCAATCAGATATTACATGTCAAAGTGATAGTGAAAATGATTTTTTAAAATTAGTAGACATTAAAAAAGGTGCAAATATCATGTCTAGTCTGGGGGAAAATGTTAGCTTTTCTTTTTCATTTGAAAGCTTGTTTTAAGATGCACTTGGATGAAATATATCTCTTCCAGTAACCAGTCTCATAACATGCCAGTGTGTTACTCTGTCTATTTACTATTGAATTTCTGCTGGATTTTGTGGGATGTTTGAGGGATTTGGGAGAAAAGGACATGATTGCAAATGGGGTGGCATGGTGGTTCAGTGGTTAGCACTGCTGCCTCACAGTGCCAGGGATCTGGGCTTAATTCCAGCCTTGGGTGACTGTTTGTGTGGAGTTTGCACATTCTCGCTGTGTCTGCATGGGTTTCCTCCAGGTCCTCCAGTTTCCTCCCACAGTCCAAAGATGTGAATGCTAGGTGGATTGACCATGCTAAATTGCCTGCAGTGTTCAGGGATGTGTAGATTAGGTGGATTATAGGGGCATGGGTCTGGGTGGGATACTTCCAAGGGTCAGTGTGGATTTGTTGGGCCAATTGGCCTGTTTCCACACTGTAGGGATTCTATGATGAACACTCCAAGGCTCCTTCAACAGCACATTACAAAATCCACCAACTACATGGAACACTACCAACTGGAGACCCCTCCAAGTCATACACTGTCTTGACTTGGAACTAGATCATCATTCCTTCACTGTTGCTGAGTCAAAATTCTGGAATTCACTTACTAACACACTCTTGAGTGTTCCTACACCCATGGACTGAAGTTCAAGGCCCATTATCACCTCCTCACAACCGACACACACATCATGTAAAATAATATTCATAGTAAAAGATGTCTGGTTTTGCCCCTTCAAACAAAAATGTTTGCTGATTTAATCATTTGAAGCTATTAAAGCAAGGAAAACTGGGCTGAAATCAAATAACCAAATATAAAAAAACATTATTCTTCCTCAATTGGTTTTGAATGTAATGATTTCATCGATGATTACAGGACAAGTGGCTATGTTTTTTTATGAGGCTGATCAGGTAATAATGAAAAGAATTTGTGTTTTTTAAAAAAAGACTAATTCATACAAAGAAATCCCCATTCTCTTTCTAGATGTCCAGTACTATTGCATCTTGGTCTAATATCTAACCAAAGAGGTGGATGAGACCTCAGTTTAATATGAAAAAATAACTCCCAGATTTTTTTCTCCACTGATACCAATTTTTTAAGCCCCTCTGTCTTGTCTCCTCAGCACTTCCTTCCAACAAGTCCAAAGAACTCGCAAAGTTCTTTTTCACTAAGATTGAGATAATCTGATTGGCTAACTTTGCTGCATCCCTCTGTCTGTTAGTCCACCTGCCCAAGTTTGCATTAATGTTCTTACTTGTACTAGCCATGAATTCACATCTTTCTCTAATTCCTCTCTTGTTTCCATCAAGCTTTCCTTCTCCCTTGATCATCTCTGAACTGTTGACCAAACAATTTCTCCTTCTGTCCCATGTTAGCTAATTTTGTAAATGGTTCTCCATCTGCAAATATATTAAAACAAAAACTGTGGATGCTGGAAATCTGAAACAAAAACAGAAATTGCTGGAGATACTCAGTAGGTCATGCAGCATCTGTGGAGAGAAAGCAGAGTTAACATTTTGCATCTAGTAAGCTTTCTTCAAAACAGGTGCGGGTTGTTAGTACTGACTCCATGCCAGACTTGGGGAAAGATTTAAAGCACTTTGGAAGAATACAGAGGAGGTTCATCAGGATTACACCAGGGATTTCTGTGACAGAAATTGGAAAAAAAGTTGACTTGGTGGAGGTTTTCAAGATAATGCGATGTTCAGTAGAGTAGCTAGAGAAAGCATTCCCTCTGGTGAATGGATTGACAAGCTAATTTAAAATCATGCTATTGTTGAGTAAAATAGTTGTAGAAGGGAAGAGGCCATTTGTCTCGTTGTCCATGCCAGTTCATTGCAAGGGTGACTCAGCTTGTTCCAATCCCCCTTCCCTGCAAATGTTCTCTCTTGAAGTGTCTTTTGAGAGCCTCAATTCACTCTGCTTACACCATACTGTCAGACCATGTGCTTCACATCATGACCATTTGCTTCATTAAAATGTCTCCTTCTTGTGTTAGCTTTAGTTTTTTCCATTTGTTTGAAATCAGTGGTCTCTAGATCTCAACCTCTCTGCCACCTCCAAAACTTTGCTGACATTGACAAATCATCGGCAAAAGATCTGGAGGGCCAATGTGGAAAATAATTTCATTTCAAGTTGCCAAGATCAGATCCACATTAAGTAAAACATAATGGAAGATCTGATAGAGGATGGGTTAATCTTTATGTTTATTAGACAGTGAGTAAGCTATTTCAGCACAGGACTGGACAAATGGACAGCCCAAAAGAACGGAGGAAACAAATTGCCTACCATGAGGTCTTAGTTATATTAGATGTAAATTGATAGTTTTAAATAAATCTTACCACAAACTATGTCCAAACTAGTCATTCATAGATGTACTGGAATCCAACTCAGCTGCAACCCACATAAAACATGAGGACAACAATTCTGAAATAGCTGATTTCATTTTTAAAAAATGAAAGGAAATTGAGCATATATATTGATGAGGAACCTCGCAGCCAAAAGACAAATGTTGGGCATTTTCCTTTGTCTTCTCCCTCTTTCTCTGATAGCGTTCTCTTTAAAGTTTGAGAGGTGAAAACCCACTCGAAAGCCCCATCACCACAAGTGGAGAATTTTTTTAAAACAATCAGTCTAAATCTGCATCACTGTCTATAGAAAACAATGACTTTAACAAGTCATGACTGATTGAGTGAGAAACTCTAGTGAAAACGAACCAATATGGAAGATTACTCAAGTGGTATACTTTTGTTGGGAAACTAGAAAACCCAGATAACCTCCTGCACATTGATCACACCACAAAGCATTATGTGTCTTCCATTGGATATCTTATTTCTCCATACTGGTTGACATAATCGCCCATTATTTTCTACGCTTTACACAACTAATGTTTCTTTCCTCCTTGGGTTGCTTATGTTCTTAGAATTTAGGAAATGTTAAAATATCTGGAGGAAATCTGAAGAAACTCATTTATAGAAAAGTAAGAAAAAACTACGTTAATTACTACCCTCATTTTAATACAGCAAAGTTTTGACATTGGATTTATGGCATTTGGCAGATGGGAGTGCAATCTCTCTAGTGTTGTAATGGTCCATTGATGTTTTTATGAATAGTCACTAAATACTGAAAAGATACATATCATTCCTAGTCCAAAGGGGCACTCAGGCACTTGGAATTGGTGTTCTTGTAATACCAGAAGGTTTGTATAAGTGGTGCAGTGATGGTCTGCAATCCGTTAACATTAAGTGCTAAAATAGCAAGTTTGTGCTCAGGTCATTTTCTGCTGAAAATTGAACATATACCATGTGGTCAGCCATGAGGAGAACCCTGTTGTGTCATGTATGGTACAGCATATTGGAGTGAAAACATAGTTTTCACCATTGCCATCCTCACAAAACAAAGAGATAAAGAGATCAGGAAGTCCAAGTGCCAGATTCAGAATCTAAAGACAATTAAAGAAAATTCCTTAGAGCTGCGGCATACTTTGATTTGAACTAAGCTTTAGTGACTGCTCGACATGGTGAGTCTTCACTCAAGATGCTGTAAGTTTTTGTGCCAAAAATCCATGTGTTTCTGGAGAAAAAAATCTATCATACTCACTAGGGGTCAGAGAAATCAGTATGTTTTGCCATTACATATCTGCTGTGTTTAATCGGGTTTGAAATCAAAGCAGTTACCCATTTTTGACTTACAAACTTGCACCAATAAACATAATTCCAGTGGCTTGAGGTTTCAATGAATGTTCATGACAGATCATTAAATGCAAAAGAGGTATCTGACCATCAATAACCTGAATGTTTCTAAGAAACTTGTAACAAAGGTTTAACCTGCTAACAAGGTTGACTAAGCCCCAGTTAAGATACCCTGCCTGTCCTTCTAAAATCTCTGGACAGGCCCAGAAAATTCTCCCCACTGTTTCTCGCTCCGTAGATGCTGTTGAGAATTTTCAGAGTCCACGGTATTTCATGTTTTTTTCATTTTGGTTGCCAAATTGAAGTGTGTGTTTCATGCCTTGTTCATGATAAGTAAGTAAAAGTGGGTACAGGTTTTTATACTCAGTACTGCATGAGTAGCATTTAATGAAAGATTATCAAAATACAATGAGATGGAAAGAATTAGCTGTTTGCGACAACAAACATTGTGTTTTAGAAGGAAGAGCATTAATGTGCCACTTACATTCTAGAAGAAAAGAATTACAACCCACAGTGAGACATTGATTAGATCTAATCATAAATTAGCTACAGTATCAAACACTCAGATTTTAAACACAATTGTTTTCTGTTGTAATGTGCAGGATTACATTCACTAAAAAGAACACAAAGGAAAGTTAAAACCATGAGTAGATTTATTTTTAAAAATGCCACAATTGCAAATTACTTATTTAAATAGTTGGTTCAATCAAATTTTTGTCCGTAGGCCTTGAAAGAAAATTCACACTTGGCATTAATCATTTTGATTTTATTGGGGTTCCTTTGCTACCTAATTCTTCAATAACGTCCTGTGAAAAATCACAGTGTGTGTGTTATAATACATTTCCCTGGATCTTAGGAACCTGAGTAAATATAGATAAAAATGTATCACCTTGATTTATGTCTCTGAAGCTTACAACAATAAAAGGATGGACAGCCCAAAAGAACGGAGGAAACAAATTGCCTACCATGAGGTCTTAGTTATATTCCCACATTAGAAAGATGACTACGCTACTAATGCACTTCCTTAGTTGTAAAGAGCTTTGAGATGTCCAGTAGTTGTGAAAGGCACCAAATAAATACAAGTTTGTCTTTTTTAATGAATTTATAACAAGTACTACTCTACCTGTAGACATTGTTATCACCTTGCCCATTTACTGAACACAATTTAGTTGCTTTCTTTGCCATGTCCAAAAGTAAAAAGTAAAGAGAAAGTAAAAGAAAGAAATTAGAAGTGAGATGCAAGATATTGGAGCTAAAATTTTGTTTTAACAGGATCAAGAAACAAGCAATAATGGAATAGCTAACAGCATTTTTCTTTTCATTGCTATCTACAAAATGTCAAATTGACTTTGGTGTTTCTCAATTGGTTGACTCCCAATACCTGGCTTCCATCCCTACAAAAGCAGATTTGTATTTTAGCCACCCTCCCCCTCACCAATTTTCTTCATGGTATCGTAAAAGTATGACAAAAAAAAAAGTAATCAAAGTAAAGAGGAAAAATAATTGCAAGGCCACAGGGCAAAGGGGAGTTTAGTTGATGATTTGCTCTTGCAAAGAGCTGGCACAGACACAGCGGGCCAGAAGGCCTCCTATTGTGCTATAACCATTCCATGATTCACAGAGGAAAGGTAATCATTTTCTTACATTTAATAGAACACCCACTATTTTCAACTTGTGTGTGTAAAGTGCTGAGTTGTAAATTAAGCAAGTAGAGGGAGAGGGCTGTTGATAAATTATTAATTGCTTGTTAACATCAGCCACATTTGTCAAAGTTGATATGAATACTTGGAGCATGCTGTCTTGGTTTACATTCTCATCTAGTCAGACCTGTCACTGAGGATGGGTCAATAAAAACAACATGAAAAGCTTTCAGGTTACTTGTGGTGGAATGTAGTGTTGAGTCCAATGCCATTTCAAACCATCACTTCATTCTCACACCTAGGTCTCAAAATTCTTGATGCACCAATGTAAACCAAATAGAGAGGAGCTTTTGTTCCAGCTATTAATTTCACAAATCTTAGAAATAGGTCAGAAGTTTGGGGTGTGCCACCTGTCTCAAAACACCACCTGGAATGTTGCCATGGTGCCATGTTTAAAGGATGACCAATTAAGGCCCAAACAAAACCATCCCTTTCCCATCTTCTGCTCCAGTGAAGCAAGCAAGCCTTTCAGAAAGGTAATCAATCCTCTCCAAGATTGATTGTGTTTCCCTAGTAACGGTTATGAGCCTCATGTCCCATAACAGAAGTAATGGCAAGTCTCAGTTAGCATATTTTAAGATACAATTTCACTTATATTCATTTCAACCCCCGATTGCAGTTCATCTTTAGACACACAAAATTAATTACCTCAGCGTTATAGCATTTCTTCTTGATTTGTCCTGTTATCATTTCCCACTTCTTCAAAAACCTTTACGGCATTCAACTTCTCCTAAATGTCTCTCATTCACTACACACCTACAAGTATTAAGTTGTAGCAACAAAAAATCATGAAAATGTAAATTGTGATGCAGGTTCTGGTGTTTGCTGCTGGTCCAGGTTCCATTGTAGATCACTGGTTTCTGCATTACCATCCAAGAAGAGAGACTAAGTTGTGAGGGCATAAACACAATTCTGCAATTTTTCTTCTGCCTTTGAATGTAATTAGCTGAATAACTGTTCTACTAATAGTGAGGACATGCAAACACTTGCTCTGCAAATCAGGAGAAGACAGTATAAACAAAATCAGAAATTGCTGGAAAACTCAGCAGGTCTGGCAGCATGTCTGGAACAGAAGCAGAGGTAACATTTCAGGTCCTATGACCCTTCCCTTTTCTAGCGATTTCTGATTTTGTTTCTGATTTCCAGCGTCCACAGTTTTTTTTTTGGTTAGAAGGCAGTATAAATTCAATATGTACATCTAGCATACACTTTCCTAATTCATTTGGAAATTTTCCACTCTGAAGAAGGCTCATATCCTTCATTCAAAAGCTGTCATGGGCTTTGAGCATGACACTGCACATACTAACCAAGCAAGTTTTTCACTGAGATAAAAGGTACTGCAGATGCTGGAGAATCCGAGATAACAAGGTGTGGAGCTGGATGAACACAGCAGGCCAAGCAGCATCATAGGAGCAGGAAAGCTTGACGTTTCGGGCCTAGACCCTTCATCAGAAACTTTGTTTTATGGTAAGGCATTTGAAAAAATATCAGTGCCTCATTGGCAAATTATATCTGTATTTCTATTGTCAAAATCAAAAATTTCTTATGCTATTGATGTTTGAGAGGTTTTACTTTGACCTTCTTACTCCAGATGATTTGTTTTTTGTATATTAGCCTTGCCCTAAAAGTGAATTAAAACTCTTTATGATCTCAGAGATATGTTCACTAACTCTGATACTTTGATATTTAATTGGAAAATGCATGAAAATTAGGAAGAAAAATAGCCTTTTAGTTTTCCTTGCAAGAGCTACCCTGTCCCTCACAGGCTTCGGTTTACAAATTTAAAAATGGAATAACAATGCTTAACCTTTAAGTGCCGAAATTTTTTGAAGGATGTTTGCACTTGTGTAAATGATTATAATACAATTTATATTTGCAGTCGCTGTTAAACTGTAAAAAGTGCTTGAATTATGAAAAACATGGCTCAAATCTCTAACAAAACAATATTTCATGATTATATTTTTGTGGTTTTTAATTCTTCTGTTTTATCATAATCCGAGTAACAATGATAGCTAGTTTGTTTGAAGGATCTGGAGCCGCACTCCCAGATTTGAACAGAATTATATACTGCCCAGGATTAGATGTAATGAATGTGGATAATTCCACTAAAATTTAAAAGGCGCTGTCAGTTACGCACATTATTGAACACATTCTACAGGAGATTTTTGTATGTATTATGCAAATCTGTTCCTTCCTCAAAGACTATAGACTGAATTTTGCTGTTCACAGGAAAGTCCCACTGGCGGCAATGAAAATGGGAGGCAATACTGCTTTGACTGGCTTCAGGAACAGGAGCAGTATGTTGAATTGAATTGAATTAGTTTTATTGTTGCATGTACTCAAAGGAGTATGGTGAAAGGTTTACAAGTCACCACTTATAGTGCCATCTTAGGTACAAGGTATCTAGGTACAGATTCTTCAGTCTAGGTACTTGGGCGAAAAATAGAACGATAAAGAAATAAAAGGTCCAGCATTACAGATCAAAGGAGTAAATTAGGAAAATAGAGACATAAAAAGTTCAGAGGCTGATGATCAATTAAGATTGGTAGGACATGCCAAGAGTTGCTGGGTTAACCAGGGGGCTGGTGCCTCAACAACCTGAACAGTACCACCACGAATGGTGGCCATTACTGAGGGCATCTCAATGACTGGACACCCTTGAAGACTGGTAAGTTGGGTTAGGGACACCAAGGCCAGGCAGACTGGCTCCAGCAATTATAAGTGTTGGTGTTTAGTGCTGGCAGTGCTGTTGCCATGAGGGCAGCAATTGCTACTGGAGGGAGGCCCTTCATTGCTCATGAAAAGAGGCTGCCAGTTTTCACCAGCAGTGCCATTGGGGCCTCCCGATGCACACAACGTGTCCACAGAACCAGGAAGTGGCTCTTAATTTCCCATTTAAATGGCTCAGTTGGCCTCCCAATCGGCATCCAACTGCCACCTTTGCAATAAGGCGTGGTGGCAAGGTGATATCAATCTCCCTACCTGCCATCTTCAGCCACTATTTTGCCAATATCTGCTTATCACCCCATGCCCAGATGACCTGAAAAATTCAGCCCAATCAAACAATGCAACAATGTAACAAGTTTTTCTGGGCAATGACTGGATGCAGTTATTTCTAATGCCCTATTGATTTATATTGAATTAGGATAGAATTACCAGCTGTTTCCAGACAAAAGGGCTCCATTATCACATTGACATATCGCCATGCAATTCTTTGTAAAGTCTGCAGCATTTGTTCATGCATTTTCACATCACCTTGTTATCCACAAGATATTCTTCTTGCTGTCAAGTTAAAATATGAATGTCCTTTCAGAATCTTTAGGTATGTAACCCTGTTTTGATGCAATTGATCATTCAAGACAGTACTGTTATATAGCAGAGGTTGATCCCCCTCTGATAACTAAAACTGAAATGCCCAAAGTGGAGCACCTTGCTCTATAATCTATTAAGAAGGAATGTGAAACGAGGTATAATCTGCCTTTCAGCAACTTCTAGTGGTTAAATTAAATAAATCCCTGACCATTCACTTTACAATCAACAAGTAATAATTTATTTCTCTAACTCTAGCAGTGAACAAGTTAGCTAAATTATTAACACACAGAATAAACCCCTTCTAACTACTGACTACTCCTGAATAAAACAAGATTCTAATGGTATGCTGTTCCAATAAATACAAATCCCACTTATATAAAATTTTAAAAAATAGAATTTAGTCTCTCAAAATTACAGCCAGGTTATGTGTCTTACGGAACGTTCTGTGCCTTCTCCGTCAAATATTCTGTCAGGAATATTAGCTAGTTGTGCCGTAGGTACCGTTGAATTAGATAATGCCTTCCCTAAGACTTTGAGAAGATTGTGAGAGCCAGTTATTCTCTCTTGTGAACTGAAAGCTGTTAACTCTAGCAGATGGCAGTTAATTCTCCTGTCCTTGTCCAAAAGCTGTCACATTTTATACCTTTGATGACACATCAATTTTTTATAATAGGATTAGTCCTATGTTGTCAAAACTATCAGATTTGAATTTAATTTTTTTTTGGTGTCTAAGTTCCTGGTTCAAATTGGTTGGCTAAATTCAAAACTTGTGGTCTTGATCACAAAACAAAACTGCTGTTTGGCCTGCTAACTATATGGCCTTTTGATACAAATGTTTCAATTCGAGTGCTGTCTGTGCACTTGCAAACTCACACGTTGCTGTCCACAGGCATCCTTTCTGAATTTCTAAGCATAGAAAAAGCACATCTTCTTTTAAAGGAACCATGCACTGTTTCACCCTTAACATTTTACAAACACCAAATTCTAACTTCCTGCCTCCCAATCCACAAGTGCTCTACCCAGCTTTACAACAAAATAAACTTGATTAATACTGTGTGAACAACAAGAACACCGTACATTCAATGAAAACTGCCAAGAGGAATGGGGTTACGTAGAATTACATAAATATGAAGCACAGAAACAGGCCATTAGTCTTTGCCATTTCTTATTCTGTACTTGAGCCTGCTCCCTCCCCACTTCATCTCAACCTGTCAGCATTACCCTCTATTCTTTTCTCCCTCATATACGTATGTCACTTCCCCTCAATAACACCAACATTACTCAATTCAACTTCTCTTTTGTGGTAATGAGTTCCACATTCTTAGCATTTTCTTGGTAAAGAAGGTTCTTCTGGATTATCTATTTAACTTATTCGCAACTACTTCATATTGATCTGTTTGAGTTTTGTTGTTCGGTACAAATGGAAACAGTCTGTTGGTGCTTATTCTACAAAAAACCATTCAGACTTTCAAACGTAATAACGAATTGCAATCCAGAAGCAGAGGGTTGCAAACTGTTGGTGCAGCCATTATTTAATTGTTCCGATTTACTCACTGAACATGCATTTATAGCCCATTCAAAAGAAATGGTGATTAAACAGTTCATTAGCTGCATGAAGTGTGAAAACGATTATCAAATGAGCGCATACTAATTGAACCAGTTTCTGCTGAGTGAGCTTTTGAGTAGGGTCAAATTTATAGACTTATGTCTTAGCTATAGACTTAAACTCCTAAACATGGGGGCTGGGATTTCAACTCAACGTTATTTGGATCATACAATCTAGGGGAAAGATGTCTTAAATGTGTGAAGAGTGGATATCAAACTCCAAATATTTTAGGATGTAATTTTATCATTTTTTAAGTGATTCATCATTATCATTCACATTGTAGTTACACTCTCCTGTTATGAACTTTCATCTACTCTTTTATCTATCCCATATTTTGCGGTAATATGGCGGCAGAATAAGATGCTCCATCTGGAGCTCTTCTGCTCTGCCCATTCCTTTTCCGTTCTTTCTCTCTTTTTTCCTCCTTTTCTGCATTTGTTTTTCCATTTTTTGACTTTGACTTACCCGGAGGGGAAAGGAGTAGCTGGCAGTCCCAGAGGTGAATCCTGGAGCAGGGGCCGGCATGGGGAAGCAGACCTGGAGCGGAGGCCAGTGCAGGGAATCAAGTCCCAGAGTGGAGGCCAGTGCAGGGGATGGAGTCCCAGAGCGGAGGCCAGTGCAGGGGATTGAGTCCCAGAGTGGAGGCCCGCACAGGGAATCGAGTCCCAGAGCGGAGGCCAGCACAGGGAATTGAGTCCCAGAGCGGAGGCCAGCGCAGGTAATCGAGTCCCAGAGCGGAGGCTAGTGCAGGTAATCGAGTCCTGAAGCGGAGGCCGGCACGGGGAATTGGGTCCCAGAGCAGAGGCCAGTGCAGGGGATGGAGTCCCAGAGCGGAGGTTAGTGCAGGGGATTGAGTCCCAGAGTGGAGGCCAGCGCAGGGAATCGAGTCCTGAAGCGGAGGCCGGCACGGGGAATCGAGTCCCAGAGCGGAGGCCAGGGCGGGGAGTCGAGTCCCAGAGTGGAGATGAGTGCAGGGAATTGAGTCCTGGAGTGGAGGCCAGCACAGGGAATTGAGTCCCAGAGCGGAGGCCAGCACAGGGAATTGAGTCCCAGAGCAGAGGCCAGCGCAGGTAATCGAGTCCCAGAGCGGAGGCCTGGGCAGGGAATTGAGTCCCGGAGCGGAGGCCAGCAGCGGGGAATTGAGTCCCCGAGTGGCAGCTGGTGCAGGGAGAAAATGGGCCCAGGGAAAACTTACCTTGGAGCAGCTGAGAGCTGGTTGAGAGCAGACTGGAGGCTTGGAGTGGAGCAGGGACAGTTGTTGGACTCCAGTCAGACCACACGTGGAAGTCCCTACGCTGAGCTACTGCAATGTAATGTTTATTTATAATTTGTTTATCTGACTGTAATGTTTATCCTTTCAACTACGTCATATTTCTAACTTATACTACGAAACACTGTAAAGTAATGCGAATACTTTTCTTCTTTATTCCTCTTTTTGTATCTAAGATTTGTACCTAGGTTGTTTGTACCAAATATGCCACCATAGTGGTGACATTGTAAAGCTTTTCACTGTACTCCTGTACTTCTGTACTTGAGTACACATAACAATAAAGGATTTTCCAATTCTCATTCTAATTCACACTTAACTTGAAACACCATTTCTTAACTAACTCTACCCTGACCAAGTAGTCAAATTATCTTTCTTCTTGCTAGAATTTATGATCTATTAGGCATAAGGTTTAAAAAAAGTTGCAAAAATGTAGAATTCAATCTAAATCAATACATTTTCAATTTTCAGAAATGTGGAGCTCTTTCATGGTGTGTTTAGGAAGAAGCAGTCTGGCAATTTGTAAGAGGCTGCTCTCCTTGGAAAATCCAGCCCACCATTTTTGAGAAAATAGAGCAGGTTATCGGGTAATTAAAAACAATTTGAAGTTAAACAGAGCAAGAGTTTTGGTACAAAACTGTGACTTTTATGCTGAAATCACCTTGTGACATATTTTTCCAAAAATATTACTAGATATGATAAATAATAAGCAGTTGAGAAATTATGTTTTTGGATTGGTTATCCGGAAACCTTGACCAGTAATCCAAGAAACACAAATCCAAATCTCGCATTGTATTTTGAAGACTTGAATTCAGTTTCTGGAAAAAACATCTGGAAAGAAAATATTGCAACTATTTAGGGATCGTGGAGCTGCCTGATTCTCAGTCTGGTTCACTAATGTCCCTTAGGGAACAGTATATAGCACTTAAATGATGTGTGATTCCAGTCTCATATCAACATGGTAACTTTAACTGCTCTATAAAGTGCCAGCAAGCAACTCAGTTGCATCTAACTACTGAAAAGGCTATAAAGAATAAAATTGGACTGATCACTGGGTCACAACCACAGCAGTGAGCCATGTCACAGCAAAGGTACAGTCAACCTTGCAAAGTCTTCACTAGTGTCTGAAGACTGCTATTGAAGTTGGTGCAGTTATCCCACAGAATAGTCAAACAACATTCTGTCATTATCATGTTCACATAATCATACCTATTAATCAACATCCATGACTCATCCATCACCATCTCTCAGTATGGATTGTCATACAAGTCAGAGGGACCCACTAGGAATGTTGAGGGATAGGTAATAAGCAGGGTGCTTCTTGGGAATCCTGAAGATGAATATATTCGGGTCAAAATGAGTAAGGAGACTTCCTATACTATTCATGTCACCTACTTTTTCTGGTAATTGAGTTCCACATTGCAATGACCAGCTACCACCTTATGTCTCAAATGGCCACACTTAACGAGGGGATCAGCAACTTAACCTTTGAAAAAAAATCAACAGAAATAAGCATTTGGCAATAAAGACCATTTGCAAATCAACAAAAGCCCAAATGTATAGAGCAGTAGGCATCAGCACACTTCTGTGTTGCAGAGAGACCAGGACTCTATACTAATAACACATAAGAGCAGAAGAGAAAACCCATCAACAATGACTCAACTGCATCCTCTGGAGACAATAGGCAAACCATCAAAAAAATTGCTAGCATCCTTCTTGAACCAGCTCTACAAACACTGATTCAAAACAACCCTAAAATCCATTTGTATGCTCCAGAAACTGTCCAGCCAGCCACAAATCATCACCCTAGTCAAGTGCTATTTTCCCAACTTTGTAATAGCTAGTGTCCCAGGGGAGGACAAAGAAAATACGACAAAAACACTCTGAATGACTCCCAAAAATGTGGCAGCATTAACACTTCAGGCTTGAGGGAGCTAGATGCCAATCGTTCAGAATAATTACAACTTGTCCATCAAGCTGCATCATCCTTTGAGTCCCAAACTCTAAATGATGATGCAGAATGGCAGCAGAGAGGGAAAAAAAGTGAAGCAAATTCTGCATTCCAGTACCCACTACCTCAGAGAACATTCAACCCCATGTGTCCAAAAATATGTGGTCAAGAATTGACCCATGGCAGAAAATTGCAACCTTTAATACATGTCATCCTTGAATCAAAAGACAACTGACAATGTAATGCTGATTCCTCGATGTCAAACACATTTTGGAGGAAGTGTTTAATGTACCAAGCTTGGCTCAATTTTTGAACCATTGACCAAGCAGGGTAACTCCCAGAGTACTTGGCGGGCAGATTGAGCTTGGAGAAAGTAGCAACAGAAAAAAAAAGACGATAACTTATTTGGCGCCACCATCATTAACTTACCTGGTGGACTGTCCATTATATTATTAGTATCAGCGACTAATACCATTTTTTGTGGAGACTATATCTCATCATGCCACTGAGCACTCCCTGGATTGTGGTATATGGCATTCCCGTATGCAATTTGAGGGAGATCAAGACCAAAACATTAAATACAATGTGCCATCAGCAGTAGTAGAATTGTACTAACACATCAATTTGTAAACTTATCAACAAGGAAGTTGCTGGCATACCCCTCACTGCTGTATCACTGTGTGGAGAACTACAATTTCACACAGTGTGCAACTGGCTTACCATAGTCAAGTGACTTACGTCTTTGCTGTAATTTGTAATCACTTTACTTTGTGGCAGGCATTAAACGCTGTACTTGAATACATGATATATGAAGCACCAAGCTGAGATCAAATGAATTTTTGTAGCTGTAAAATAGTCAGCTACTGTAAATAATGAGCAAAGAAGTATTAAAAACAGCAGTGCAACTAGGTGAAACAGAATGGCTGTGGATTTTCCACTTCCTGCTGCTGTGGAGATGAAAGGAGAAAGCAGAAAACTACTATAACCTATATGTCAGCTTAGATCTTGCTAAAGAGCAGACAATACAGACAAGAAAAATTCTGAAGACTTTGAAGATATCCTTTGAACCCTTAATTAATGCTACTTATGAATGGTCTGTGTTTAAAATCAGAACTCATGGGGAGAAAGAGACTATTAATCACTGCATGATTGTATTGATATGTTCAGTTGAACCCTGACTGTTTGGAAAACAGAAAGGTAATCTTGCCTGGGATACAATTGTTATGGGTTTAAGAGATACATCTGTTAAAACATGACTGCTGAGAGAGCAGAAACTTGCTCTCAAGGAAGGTGTTGACATGTGAAGAACCTCTGAGGTTGCCAGTTATTAACTCAAGCATATTAATAGGAGAACAGACAAGGTTTTGCGCTATGTTGGACATACTCCAAGCAAATGATGACAACATATTGGGAAAATGGCACAAATATTTGCACATTAGCAAGCAGAAACAGCACAAGTATTGGATGTAAATATTGCAGAGGACAAAAGAAAAGAAAGCATGTCCATCCTAAGGAAAGTGGTATTCTAAGTGTAAGAAGTTGAATTACCCTGCATCCAAAAGTTAACTAGAATGCAAAGCAACTGCAAGTCAATAATGGTGCAAAAATGTCAGCCAGTCATTCTGATGAAACACACTATACCACCCAACCAGGTGGAAATGTCAGGTCTGAAGGTGATAAATGGTTTGTGACTGTTAGATGTTAATTGCAAAAGTTGAGCATCAAGTGAATGTAAAATATCAGTGCCATATGCAAAGTCATAAACTTCACAGATGCTACCCAAAAACTGAAGTCCTTGGAATGTAGAGGCTAAATGATGGAAGATCAAATCTGGGAACCCAACAAATGGATGAATAAAAATCAGGGGCTTTGGATAGGAGACATCAAGCAAAATCCACTTATGTCAACTGAAACAAGTTTAAAGATTTGACTGATACCTCGGTGCATGCCAGAAGAGATTTCCAGCATTTTAGAGGGAAGCTATTGATTGCTGAACAGATCCTAAAAGCTTACAATGATGTCTGAACATTGAAGATGAGATTGTGAGACGAATTCTGCCAAGGAGAGTGCTGGCTGCCCTCAAGTCCAGCCTAAAAGACTGGATAAAAGAACAGGGAAAGAAGTAATCAAACACAAGATAATTTCTACCAGCATCATATCTGTAAGTAAAAAAGCAAAACTAAGGGTATGTATTGATTCAAAGGATCCCCCAGTCAAGCCTTGAGGGGATCTCATTATGCAATGCCGTCTGTTAAAGGTATTTTGCCCCCCTTTATCAAGGCAAACATCTGTACGACTCCAGTATGAGGAATGGTTATTGGCAACTGAAGGTCTAAGAAGTCTACTGCTATCAAACTGGAGTCTGGAAGCCAGTTGGGGAGTACAGATGGTTGTGCATACTGTCTGACATTTGCAATCTTCCAGAGGAGTATCACCGCAGACCACATGAGATAGTCAGCAATCTTTTCACAGTGGAAGCTGTTGTGAATGATCTGCTAGCCTATAAATGTGGAGACATGATGAAAGATGCCATCACAGACCACAACCACAATCTAGTGTGATTGATAGAGGGAGCTTACCAGATGAAGTTGAAGCTGAATATGAAAAAGATGTAATTGAAGATATCTTAGGTCAATACATTGGTCATGTACTGACAGGAAAAAGTCTTCACCCAGATCCTGACAAGATGGGAGCTATAGCAGAGGTGCAGTACCCAACAGATGTGAAAGTAGTGCAATGACTTGTTGGATTTGTGAATTATTTACCAACATTCTTGATTATTGTATCATCAATATATCATCAGCATCTTAATGACTCATGTCATTAAGAACTAAATACTTTAGAAATAATCAATGAAATGCATTGGTAGATTCTGATGAAAGTAGGACAGACTAGAATTATTACTGTTTTGTTCAGGAATGATAATGTTTCTTTATTGATCATGTATTTTGGGTAATTGCGGAAAGGAAATGCATTTTGTAAAAGCTTTTTGTCTTGCACTCATCAGGACAATTCACAAGAAATACCAGCATAAAGGGAAATAACATTCATACTTTACAAGAGGAGGGTGTTGCATGGTTGACAAGTGGATTCTGATTGATGAAGGTATTGCCGTGGAGTATCAGCCAGCCAGTGATGACTAACAAGCTTTGTTTAAATATTAAACTGGGGCAAGTTGACGATTATCAGTCGAGGCATTGTCCTGAAAAATGAACCAGAGATGGCTGTCACCTATGTTGTTGAGCTGCAATGTAAATGCAACAACATAAAAGAAGCTCAGCAGTATCCAAAAAACAAAGTAACTTGATACCTGATCATTCATTCTCTCCATTATTGGGTTCTGTGGCTACAATATGTATGAGGCACGTTGTATGCATAGCAGCAAACCACCAAAGCTACTTTGGCAAGCACCTCCAAAACTCAATCTTGACCACCTAGAGGAACAAGGGTATCATGTGCTTGGGTATAGCCATCGTCTCCAAGTTCCTCAGTCAACTCCCTATCCCTATTCCTAGAAAACCTATGACAACCTTTACAAGAGCAGGAAATTTCAAACTTTCCAGCAATACCCACAAACTGAAAATTAATTCCAAAAATAGTTTACAATCAGTCAAGCTCCTTGTATTTTGGAATATTTGCAGAGTGTTGATTAATCTGCAGTAGGAGTTCCTTCACAAACAGTGATTTTCTTTTGTTGGCGTAACACATATATGTTCAATTTAGATGGTGCACTGAATAAAATCCTTTTGATAAGTGTTAGAATAACAATTGACATTTTGGCATATGAAGAGTTGAACTTCTTAAATAATGGACAAATCATTTGTCAGCACCTGCAACTAAGGAAAATGATTTGCATTGTGTAGCTGTTTGTGAAAAAGTAATTGATTTTTAAGTGACGAGGAACAGGATTAGGTATAATAACATTTAATCACAATAGAAATACAACTAGTGCAATTAAATGGGTTACTGATACCCAATCAAAGACCAAGTTTAATGTTAAACTGGGGACAGTTTTAAAACAAAACCATAGACAACTAATTACTGTTTTCTTTAATGTTGAGTTAACAAGGCTTTAATTTGAGGATTCTGTTTAGGTGCATATCAATTTGACAATTAACTCACTTACTGGTGGTACGATGTTACAGTTCACTCGGAGTCTACGTTGCTGTGGCAACAATCGCTTTTACATACATGCTGTATTCTGGAGCTATGCTAATGGTAGAAGCTCTAGCTTCCCTTTTCACTACATGACTGACCAGAAGTCGCTTCTGTTCTTACAACCTGTGTTGGAAATATTTCAGATTGATACAGAACCTGTTTGGTCACGTTATGAACACATCTCCTTAGCATTCACGTCCTGGGTTGAGCCTTGATCCCAGAGCTTTTGCAGCGATGCTACAACTGCGTTACAAGATTTCCAATCATTTACTAGAGGTATCCAATCAGTATAAAATGCTGCCAAATGGTCTAGTAGGTAATAGGATGTATCTCATTTGCATTACAAGTACTTAATTATCAAAATCAATCATGTTATTTTATCATTGAACCGTAGTTCATGGATCCACTTTGGAATATTAATGCAGATTAAGCAATCCACCTCTCCTGAAATTTTGCTAGTTGGGATGGAAAATCAGATAGTGTTTTAATAATGTTTTAGCCCCTATCTTGACACACTTTCTGTTCTGAGAGCATTCCTGCATTGAATTTGCATGACTGTGATCCTAGTTTCGGGGTATTTTCTCAGAATTCACTCCTGGTCACTTGTGGAATCTGCCATGAGTTATGTGATACCAATTAAGAGTTTTTTGAAGTAGTTCACTGCCATCAATCCTTCTTTTCTTTGGTGTATCTAATGATGAATGTTAGAGTTTATCACTTTAGATAATCTAGAGAAGAGCCACTGTTCTTAGATAACAAGTAGATTTATTGCATGATAGCAATAATGGCAACTACATTCAGTCAGGCACAGTTACTAGGATCTTTGGGAACTGGTAGAGATGCACCAGTTTCCTCTGAACGTTAGTGTAGAACTTCCCTGTCTCTACCCATAGATTGTGTGATAGCAGTAGAATGGGTGGAACCAATGAAACATGTTAGGCATGGACCAGTGAGACACAAAGGATCTATTTCCTTGCTGTATGAATCTATGACTCCATGACTCAATGAACACAAATACTTCCAAAGCAATTCTCTCATACAAAAATTTTCAGCAGGGCTTTGATCCATTGCTAATGCATTGAAAGTGGAAACAGAATGAATATTTTCAATTTATATTCATGTGAGAAAAATTGAGGTGAAAGACAAACCATTGTCGTGAGGAAGGAAAAATGGCAATTCACATAACTTTATTTAACTTGGACAATGAAGACAAAATGACAGGATGTTAATATTGTTATGATTTCTGAAATAAGCACCAAATTTATGTTATAGCCCCAAACAAGATCATCAGCGGACTAAAGGTGAGATCCCAAGGATTACTAAAAGAATAAAGCCGCAAAATTCCACAGTTTAGAGCTAACAAAATAATTTTACTATAGAAGTTAGAACAGGATACAATCTACATGCAATCTACAATCTACAATCTATTTCTAACACTAAGAGTAAAAATGTGGTATACTTGGGAAATAAATTGTGATCCAACATCACATAGCAGATATTAAACAGCAAATGTGATTGAAACATATTTAATGTATTTCTCAGTAATTCCTCTGGATTTTAATGACACAATCTCTTATGAGTCTCATTAAACTTTACAATAGATTACAATGCTTTATTTTTGCTAATCTGGCCTTGGAAACTCCCTCTCAAGAGCTGTACTGTAATGGCTCAGATCAATGTCAGCTTTTGTTCCAGTCAACATCCTGTCCTGGGCCCATACAACTTCTCAGTTTAAAATTCAATGGTCACCCATTTAAAACAGAGATTATGCAAAACGTTTCCTCTCAGTGTGTCATTCGCAGGTTGGAAACAGAATCCTTGAATATATTTAGCCAGAGGTTGACAGATTCTTGGTAAGCAAAGGGTGAAAGGATATCACATCTAAGCTGCAGTTGGATAAGCCATGATCTCATTGAATGGCAAGTCAGGCCAAACTGCCTACTCTTGCTCCTTGTTCATATGTCTGTATACACAACCCAAGTGTTCGTCCTTCTCATTAGCTCTAGGTGTAATTCTACCTTGAAGTTCATAGTTAGAACTCAAACAAGATAACTTCGCATTTTGTGGCGATAAGATCAAAATAGTTTCTATGAGTGCCAATAATGTTTCTGTTCTCTGATTTAAAAGCTTTCTTTTAAGAATGTTATTGAGCTGCTGTTCATGTTCACCTATACATGTGCTGTATCCCTGCTGAATTTGATCACTGAACACTCTGATATCTTTACATTCTCCTTATTCAATTCAAGTATGCCTTATTTAATTCATTCCAAGTACTATTCATGACTTCCTCATTCTGGACTTGTGATTTTCCGTTCCAACATTTCTAGTCTCCCATGCAATTTAGAAACCATATCCTCCAAATCCTATTAGGGTCATAAGTGGCCTTTGATTGTATCTATAAGTATGCACTGCCAAGTTGCCTGGATTCCTGTTGACAATCCTATATCTCAACACGGTAAGCATTCCTGGTTTGATATCAGGTGTCAGTGGCCCTTCAAAGTCACTTTGTAGCCACAGTCTTTTCCATTCAAAGAACTTATCTGGCAATTCTGCAGGTTCATATATGGCTTCTGTTTTGTCCATTATTGATGTATTTACACCATTACCTCTGCTTGAACTAGATGACAAATAAGCAAAGAGTTTATTCTCATCGGAAGAGCTTCAGAATTGGGCATTCCTTCCCAGATGGTTAAAAAAACCCTACTGTACCCAATAATATTTCCCAATACAACATGTATAAATTTAATAGCAGTTTACAAACAATTCCAACCACACAAGGCATTCTTTATCCGAGCACAATTTAAATTTATTTTATGCAATGGGAAAGGCACACACTTCCAATTAATGCCCTATATTAATTCATTTGATTCAGTGAACTCTCTGAAGTTAGGTCCAGGCCCTTTGAAACATTAAGCTCTGAACCAAACTATTGTCTCTTGGGATAATAATCTTTTGGGCTCTTTTGTAGACAAAAATGGGATGACTTTCCCCTTATAATTCTTGGTATCCATATCTAGTCCTACTTTAAAAGTATTAAATACAATGGGTTTCTTTGCTGTTTTACTTCCTGATGCAACATACCCTTTGAAAATTCCTCTAATGGGCGTCGGTGCCATTGCTTTAGCATCCATTTCCTTTATCAATTCTGTCCTTTCTTTGATTCCTGAAGTGTTCCAATTATTCCCACCAGTTTACCATTCCATTTCCAATTTTTTTTTTCAATGCCCTGTCTCAGGGCAGTAAAATCATGCAGTTTCCAAAATTGCTTTTATTCTCTGTATAATCATTTTTTGATCAACTATCAAGTGTAATTTTTGCCTTCCCTTCAAAGCCATATTTTTCTATATTCCTCCAGATGTCCTAATAATAAAAGCAAAATCCTGGAAATCTGAAATAGAAACAGAAAACAGTGGAGAAATTCAGCAGTTCTGGCAGCATCTGTGGAGAGAGAAACTGAAATAATTTTTCAGGTCCAATGTCTCGCTTTCAGTACTCCAAACACCCTGTAAATTTCCATGTAGAGTCATACAGCATGAAAACAGACCCTCCGTTCAAACCAGTCCATGCTGAATATATCCCAAATTAAACTAGTCCCACCTGCCTGTTTCCGGACCGTATCCCTCCAGACTTTTTCAATTCATGTACTTATCCAATTATCTTTTAAAGGTTGTGTCATAATCTCCAAGTTATGTTATGATCCCAGACCTCACTGGATCTTCCAAGATGGCAGCGGAGTAGGGGTCCTGACGGGAGCTCATCTGCTCCGACTGCTTTTCCCTCTTCTTCTTTCTTCTTTTCTCGCTTGCTTTTTTCTTTCTTTCTTTCTCGTATTTCTTTAGTTTTATTTTCTTCCTCCACTCACCTTCTGCACATCTGGAGGGGCACCAGAGCGAGACTCTGCAGCAAAGCAGCTAATGCAGCAACACAGTGTGGCAGCAACTTATGCCCAGCGTGAGTCAGGATGGCAGCAGGAGGTGAAGGATGGTGGCGGTGGTGAAGGATGGCAGCCAGAGGTGAGGGATGGTGGCGGTGGTGAAGGATGGCGGCGGTGGTGAAAGATGACGGTGGCGGCGGTCGGTCGGTCACAAAGGATGGTGGCAGCTATGGTCAGCGACGAAATGGTAGTCAGGGCCAAAGCCTTGCGTGCAGCAGCGAAGCCTGCTGTGTCCAATGGAGGTCAGCAGCGACAGTAGGTGGCGAAGGCATTTAGCGAACACAGGCATGTCTTAACCCAGCATGGGTGAAAGCATGCCCAATGGAGGGAAGAGCAAGCCGTCTTGGGAAAAGCACAGCTTGGACCGTCTGCAGGCCTTAAAAAAAGACTGTAACATTTGACTTTTTAACTTTATTCTTTGTTTTAACACTTTTATACTAAGAAGACTGCAGTGCTGAACTTCCTAACTTATTTCATTATTTTTCTACTTCTGTAACTAAGATTTCGTACCTGGTACTTTATACCTAAGATGGTGCTGTGTATAGTGACATTGTGCAATTTTCATTCTTACTCTTGTACCCTATACTTGAGTGCATGTGACGATAAAAACTAAATCTAAATCTAAATTCTGACTGTCAAATTTAAGTAATGATCCGGGTGCAATCATCAAATTATGCTTTAATTTGCTTAGGGAACAGTAAACTTTAATTTTAAAGTTGATCAGAGCTTTACTATACATAATAGAACAGTAATAAAATCTACATTGCATGTACATTACATTACTTCTAACACCTAACATTAACATGTGGTAAACATCTGTGATAAACTGGGATTGAAAATCTCATGACACAGATCGAATGTCAAATGTGATCAGGTGTGTTTTCAAAACACAATACACTACACGCAGAATTATAATTCTTCACTTTTTGCCAATCCAGTCTTCATACTCCCTGTAAAGAATCATTCCATCATGGATTGAATCAACAACTGCACTGTTTCTAATCAGTCACATTAATGTCCTTTGTCTACATTCCCTTTTACTCTGATAACTGGCCCCCAAATCCCCACCCTGACCCCAACAGTACTTTTTCACCAGCACAACACCAGCATTTCACTGACATTTAGATTCACCAAGCTGGGCCCTTCCTGTGTTTTTCTCCGAGCTCTATTTTGCTCTGTTGAATCAAGAAATACTGCCAATGGCTTTGCAACCCGCACCGTCACTTGTATTTATCAGTTTGTGGCACCTGGCTTCTTGTAAGCCATCGTCACTTTCAAAATCTTTCCTAAGCCCTCACTGCAACATTTAACTTCCTAATTACTTGTAGAATTTGTTCTAAGTCCAACAGCACAGATATTCTTGGGACTTGACTCATTGGTCCCGACAGCAAACCCCGTGCAGTTCAATTACTTTCCCTGCAGGACAGCTACAAATCAGCACTTCTAGTGTGGATCCTACTCTCTATCTCCCTCAGATCTCACTAACTGTCTGTAATCTTGAACTGTCCTTCAGTATCCTTGAACTATCCTGAGGAACCTATTGAAAATATTGTAATGTCCTTCACCTATTGCTGGATAAATTAAATGTTACCACCAAGCTGCTCTTAGGACTGAGTGTACTCTGTGTGCTACTTGATCAGAGAATGTAGGCTTCCCTGGGAAATTGGATTCACAAGAAATTGATGCCATCACAGTATAAATTTAACAAATTAGAGATTATTTGGAAATGAGATTGAAAGTTATCAAGATGAGTATACACAATAATTGCAAAATACGTCACAGTACAAATTGATCTCTTGTTACTCGGACGATGTAAATCTTATCTGAAGCAAACAGCCAACTAAACTGAAAATCATGCCTGTGATGATGCTTATAAGTTTGGATTAAATAATTCTGATATTAGAGAACTGTCGTGTGAATCTTTATGTCAGGAGACTAAAGAAATTGTAGATTCTAGTTCAAGAAGCATGGTTCACATGGGTGGACTGGGGTTCATGAACTGAGTGAGCCTTTATTATATTACATGTACTTATATTCATCGTATCAATTTGGTGCAACCACACTCTTTAAATCAGATCTGTCTATCTCATCACCATCCTCTTTGATCTCTCTGAATGAGGTGAAATGATAACTTTACCTAATTTGAACCTGTGACCCTGTCCAACTCTCAAGACAAGACTTTTCATTTCAAAGTTAAAGTACAATGGTGAGCATCTTGGTTAGAGTCACATCCACCGGAGCCTGGACTGAGCTATCTCACATGTGCACCCCACCTCAATTGTCTATACCAGTGAGACATTGCGTGAGTGACTTGGCAAATCGTGTGTACCAAGTGAGCAGGAAATTCTCCCGCTGGCAGGACCTTCCAGGGTAATTGGGTTCTGGTGCTATATTTAAACGCCAGCTTGGCCCTACTTTACTCACTCGAAGCCAGGAGAATCTAGTCAGCCTCTGCTGATTATCACCAACAGTGAAAAATACCTCGTAAGAAACAGAGGCTTGCCGTTTGATTCAGTGACATCTCCTAACAAAGGTTCTTGAATAAAGCCATCGGCAGAGGGCCGATCCTCTTTCTAGATCCAGCACCAGGAGGCCATCTCATCAAACCCTTCTGCTTGGGACTAAATAGTAGTCCAGTGCAGTGCCAGTGACTCTCACAAATGGACCCAGCCGATGTGCAAGAAGGAAATGATCTTCTGCACTCCACAAGGATAAGTAGCACCATCTTCTCTCTGCTATGTCACACTCACAGGATCATCACTGCACAACCGTCTCACAAAGATTCAAAGCCTGCAGGTCTCAATATCACATGCGTAATGTGTGTTCAAGGACTCACACCTACTTCATGCTCCCAAACTACTAACCCTTCCTGGCCACTGCAATTCCTACTCACCCACTGGGAATAGCTTGTCACCTTGCATCATTACCCACACTCAGAAATTTCTCCTGCGCGCATTTCCATCTTGCTCAATGCTCTCCCCATTTCATTGCAGGAAAAGCTGGTCCACAATGCTGGGGAAGGGCCATGCCAATTGCCCCTTTGATAAAAGGGCAGTAGAACTGGCCAGGGAAGACCAGGACCATTCCTGTGGCGATAGGGAGATAGGCATATTTCAGGAACCAAGTAAGCAACGTTGCTGTTCTTCTTAGATACAAATGAAGACAAGTACATTTGATCTGCATAAGCTATTGTCCATCTTCAATAAACAAGGTTTTCTCTTCTCATGACACTAGCGGACTAGCAGCAACCAGTGCAAGAAGAAGCTGCAGCCCTGATCCCCTCAGCATCAGCATGATGGCACGGTGGCTCAGTGGTTAGCACTGCTGCCTCACAGCACCAGCAACCTGGGTTCGATTCCACCCTGGGCGCCTGTCTGTGTGGAGTTTGCACATTCTCTCCATATCTGTGTGGGTTTCCTCCGGGTGCCCCGGTTTCCTCCCACAGTCCAAAGATGTGCAGGCTAAGTGGATTGGCCATGCTAAATTGCCCTTAGTGTTCAGAGATGTGCAGATTTGGCAGGCTATGGGGAATGGGTCTGGGTGGGACGGTCTGAGGGTCAGTGTGGACTTGTTGGGCCGAAGGGCCTGTTTCCACACTGTCAGGATGCTATGATCTACGATCAGCATCGTGTCTGAGGAGGAAGCTGATGAAACTTCAGAGCAAACACTGTTAGGTGTTCACCTATACCCTGTAAGAGCACAGAGACAATCGACTCAATGGGTACATTAGCTCGAGTAGACCCAGTGACACAATCTCATGACCACATCACTGGTACAGGTCTACAGCTGTGGAGGAAGAAATGACTGGAGCCCTTGGTACTCACAGGACTGCCAGCGACCAGCATCTGCTGAACTCTGAACATAAGTGTGGCCTCTGTACTCAATCACAACTGACATGCTATCTTAGGGGAGTGGGGGGGGAGGGTGCGAGGTGGGGTGGGGTCTGGGGGAAAGTGGAGCCTACCAAATAGGCTTGTCTACAATAAGCCCTCAAACTGGAATGAACAATAAAAGAGTCTGTCCATGTTTTGACCACTGTAGTAGCTCCATCATGTAAATTCTCATTTGCCTTCAAGGAAGGATAATGGCTACCTTGGAGATCCATGTCATGCTTAGTGCTCAATTGCTGTACTCAGACCTGAATGCTATTACTCAATATCAAAGGTAAGGTGAGAGAGGGATGAGGCACCATGGTCTCATTCCAGGTTCCTCCAAGAGACAGGAACCAGCAGGCAGCCACAGGGAGGAGGACTGACAGAGGGACACCCTGGCAGCTCCTTCTCAGTACTCTCCAGTGGTGCCCTGCTCCTCCATCTCACCTTTGCACTCAACAGTGTGGGACCCTCTATGCCCCAAGCCCCTGAAGGATACCCAAAATTCCAGCTTTGATTCCCCATTCCAACCTTTTGCAAAGTAACTGGGGCGTACAGTGGTGCCCCATCCACCCAGCTAAGTTGTTTGAGGCTGCAGATTCAGACCAGGAAGCTGCAGATGTGTACCCAATGTACACATGGAATGCAGACTCCCCACGGCCATAAAAAGGACAGGTGAATGGACGGTATGAGCTATGTTGACATGCTGCTTAAGTGGAAGTGGAAGGCAGATGGTTAGCGTTTCATAACCACTGTGCTCCTGTTCACCAGAGCCCTTCAGTTGACACCTTATTCCAGCCATCAGCGCTACTATCCTTCAGAAAAAAAAGGTCAGTTACTCCTACCACTTTGGGTGTTGTCTTGTTGGTATGATTTGATTTGATTTGTTTTATTATTGTCACATGTACCGCGATGCAGAATAATACTTTTCACTGTATTCTACCCAGACAAATCATACCTTACGTAAGTACATCAGAACAGAATGCAGAATATAGGGTTACAGCTGCAGAGAAGGTGCAGAGAAAAATCAACTCTAATATATGAGAGTTCCATTCAAGGTCTGTGCATTCAGCAGCTGATTTTCAGGTCGAAAATGATGAACTTTTAGGCTTTGCATTCATTGCAGTGTGTCGCAAGCTTCTCCAAAGCCCACATCATCCCTTCCAATCCCTCTTCCTTACTATATTGAAAGCCCTGGTTTCCCAATGACCCTTTACCCTGCCCATGCTTCAGCTGAACCCTTTTATGTTTTGATCAATGTCGGTGTTTTATTCCTGAGCTCCTCACAGTCAAGGTGCCGCTGCACTTGCTGGCTTTGATACCCCACTCCAACCTTCAATAACAGTCACTCCCCTTCCCTACCAATCTGGAGGTCCCTGTTTGCTCTGCCTGTTATTGTTTGCCTCAAGTGACAATTTTACTAATACTAATTTTACTAATACAATTTTACTGATACTAATTTTACACTTTTCAGTAATACAGAAATGTTATAAAGTATAGAAAGGATTCTCTCTCTATAAAATAGAAGATGTGACCTAACAAAAGGCTTAAAAATTATGAAGGAGTTCAATCATGAAGATAGTTTTGAGAAGAAGTGTTCAAAACTAGAAGTCAGGAAAAATGATATTTAGTAATAAATCTAATAGGAAGTTCAAAAGCAAATAGCTTTACCCAAAGAGTGTTGAGAATACAGGGTGGGCAGGAGCGGTTGAGGTGAATAGCATAGATGCCTTTAAGTGGAAAGCTAGATAATTGTTTGTTTTTTCTTTTATTAGATGTGAACATTGTTGACAAGGCCAGCTTTTGCTGTCCATTCCTAATTGTCCTTAGGAACTACATAAAAGGAGAAAGGTAGAGGTTTGTGCTTATAGGCTGAGTTGAAATTGGTTGAGGAAACTGGAAAACAGAAACACTGGCATAGACTAGACAGACCTCATTCGAAGTAATATTCATTTGAGGAGTTTTATCAAAAACGTTATGTTTTGTACAGAGAGGAGGGCACAATTTCCTCAAGCTCTCGTTTTGTCAGTCATACTGGTATCTCTCACTTTAAATGATTCACTTTTGTCATTAAAAAGTTGCTAAAATGATCAAATTGTGAACTGTGTGATAAAATACTTGTGTACAAATTGATGCAGATTCTCTTTTGAGAAAAAGTTTCCTGACAGCCAACAGGCAACATTCGAGGTGCGTTTACAGTTTGGGTTGGATATGGCTGCTCCAAAGATAAACCTTCAAAAGTGCCTCCACTGGAATCACAGAAACCAACATACCAGTGCCACTGCTAAATCCTCATCTGAAAATATTTACATAAACACCATATTTCTGAAGTTTTACACTATCCCTTTACATTTTTCTTATTAAATATGTTTCTGATCCCACTTTAAATGACCATGCCCACTTCAGGCCCTCAGTAAGAATGTTGAGGTTGGTTGGCTCGCTGAGCTGGTTTGTTGTTCCGCAGACATTTTGTTACCGTGCTTGGTAACATCCTCAGTGCAGCCTCCGGTGATGCGTCGGTGTGTTTTCCCGCCTGGTTTTTAAACTCTGGGGTCCGTTGCGATGGATTGCCTCACTTCCGGGTTTCCGCCGTAGTGGAACGTATATGGGGTCGAGTTCAATGTGTTTATTAATAGCCTGCTTCATGGAGTGTCATGCTTCCAGGAATTCTCATGCTTGTCTCTGCCTAGCCTGTCTCAGGATCTTGGTGTTGTCCCAGTCGAAGTCGTGGTTCTCCTTGTCCATGTGGATTGAGATGAGTGAGTATTGGTCATGTCTTTTTGTAGCCAGTTGGTGTTCATGTACTCTTGTTGTTAGTTTTCTTCCTGCTTGTCCGATGTAATGTTTCTCACGGTCTCTGCAGGGGATCTTGTAGATGACATGGCAGGGAGTGGGTCTTTAGTTCGGGTGAGCACTTGTCGTAGAGTTGATGTGGGTTTGTGTGACACTCTGATGCCCAGCGGTCGTAGAAGTCTTGTGTTGAGTTCTGACATGTTCCTGATGTAGGGTAGTGTGATGAGTGTGTCGGGGTGTGTAGAATCTTTCTGATGCTGTTCCTGTAGGCATCTCCTGACCCAGTTCTTTGGATATCCATTATCCTTGAACACTTGGAAGAGGTATTCCTCCTCCTCTTGGCGTAGTTTCATGTTGCTGCAATGTGTTGTTGCCCTTTTAAATAGTGTTTGCATGCAGCTTCGTTTGTGTGTGCCGGGATGGTTACTATTGAAGTTCAGTACCTGGTCTATGTGTGTGGCTTTTCGGTGTACTTTCATTTGCAGTTCCCCATTTGTCTTGCGCTCTACCATGATGTCCAGGAATGGGAGTTGTTTGTTCTTCTCCTCCTCTCTGGTGAATTTTATTCCAGTGAAGGTATTGTTTATGAGTTTGTGTGTCTCTTCTAATTTGGTCCGTTTAATGATGACAAAGGTGTCGTCTATGTGGTGTATCCATAGTTTAGGTTGGATTTGCGGAAGGGCAGTCCTTTCCAGTCTTTGCATCACTGCTTCTGCTGTGATTCCGGAGACAGGTGATCCCATGGGTGTCCCGTTGATTTGCTCATATGTTTGGCCGTTGAAGGTGAAGTGGATGGTCAGGCATAGGTCCAGTAGTTTAAGCATGTTGTCCTTGGAGATGGTTTCACTGGGGTCATGTTCTTGTTCCAGTAGTGTTGTCATTGTTTCCCTTGCTAGTGGAATGTCTATTGACATGAATAGGGCGGTGACATCAAACGATATCATGGTCTCTTCATCCTCTATCTTTATGTCTTTGATGGAGTTGAGGGAAAAAAAAGTGCACAAGCCAGAAGTCCGCCTCAGACCGATTGTCTCCCTACCAGGCACTCCATCACATAAATTAGCCAGAGAACTACAAAGAAGACTCAAGCACCTCGTCAACAAATCACCCCACTCCATCCACTCAGCCCAAGACCTCCTCAACTCCATCAAAGACATAAAGATAGAGGATGAGAGTTTAAAAACCAGGTGGGAAAACACACCGATGCTTCATCAGAGGCTGCACTGAGGATGTTACCAAGCACAGCAATGAAACGTCTGCAGAACAACAAACCAGCTCGGCGAGCCAACCAACCCCAACACCCACAACCCGAGCTACAGATCTACTCCAAAACCTTAGATTCCTGCTCCTATGATGCTGCTTGGCCTGCTGTGTTCATCCAGCTCCACACCTTGTTATCTCGGATTCTCCAGCATCTGCAGTACCTATTATCTCAGACCTCGGTAAGAATGTGTTTTGTGAGCTTCTCTGTTGCTCATCCTCAGTCTATGTCAGCCTCTTACCAGACTTTCCAACAACAGAAACAATCGTTCATTGTTTATATTCTCAGAAACATTCATATTGTTGAAACTCTCCATTCCTCTCCCCTTTAATTTCTTCAGTTCTGGTGAAAAATTGTTTAGTCCATTGTTCATAAATAATCAGTAATACTCTAGCAATACTTCACAATATATTTTTCTAAATCTCTCAATAACCATACTACATGCGTTGTGAAAATCCCATTATTCCATGTGTTACAGTTACAGTTCCTCTTACAAATTTAATGTTATATCATTGCTATTGGATTCAATAACCCTTTTTTTTTATATGACTCAGAATCTCACTTCCATCGTCATGGCCTTTTCTGTCTGTACCTTCATCTTATAGATGTATGTAGCTGTAATCCGAACTCCCCTATTCACCTACATTGTTAAAAATTTACCAAGAAAACTAAATTTCAAATGATCACCACAATTGATATCACAGTGCAAAGAGGTTTTGATGAATACTGGATAAGGATCCATGTTTGCCAATAGTGACGTACATACGTACTCAGGGACTAGTTCTCTGCAAACAGAAGGAATATGCTCAACTCTCATGCCTATTTTGAATTAGCTGGGAGCATGGGGAGCCTGGATTATCCCAATGCTTTCTTCATAGCTTGGGTGAATCAGAGTCAATTTATCATTCAATCACTTCTTTTCCTGTTATATAAATTGTTGTTGTTATTTGAAAAATTGGACATTTGTTCCAATGAGTGCAAGATAAAAAAGCTACACACTTCACAAGGTATAGACTGGCTTTAAAAGCTGCAGATTGGTTTTAACTCTTGCTAGACTCTAACAAACCTATGCCTTTAGATCATATAACATGATCAAAAATGGCCAGAATTCTTGATCCTTATTCAAGGCTGACATAGATTTTTAATCAGTGAGGGAAACAAGGGTAATGGGGAAAAGGAGAGAAAGTGGATTTGAGGAATGTCATTTCAGCTATTGAATGGTGGAGCAAACACAATGGGCCGAATGGCTTATTCCTACTCCAACATCTTATAATCTTATAGTCCAACGATCCTCGGTTGCTTCCTAAATCACATTCCTCTGTCAGTATGCAGAAATATGGCTGTTGTTGATGATTCTATAATATTCAGCTCCATCTACCACTTCTTCAATCATCACACAGATAAACAAAATACAGAGAGAAATTCAAATTTGTGCTAGCAATTGTCAGATAACATTCCCAGCACAAAAAAATACAAACAATAATTGCCTCCACCAAAAAAGAAATCCCAAACCTTACTGTTACTTTGAATGAGATCAGCCACCACAATACTGAAAAGTAGCCACCATTCAGTTCACTTAATTGGCACCGAATTCAATATCCACCCACCTCAGTTCCTAAGGGACTCTGCCTGCTGTACGTATTAATTCCCCAAGTTTAGCATTGTCCAGTCTTCTACTCCCAAGGACGATAAAGAATAACAACACTATCAACTGCAAATTCCATTCCACTTCACTGCTACTCTAGCCTTGCATATATTCTTTTGTTTCCTCACCATCACTGGGTTCAAATGCTCTAATTCCCTGCTATCGTGGGTACATCATAACCACAATGCTGCAGCAATTCAAAGTGAAAGTTTGCCATTACCATCTAAAGGCAACTAAGGGTGGGCAAGAAATGGCAACATTCCCCCAAAACCTAAGATTACTTTTTTTTAATTGTGTAAAACAATCTTCTTGTGTGACAAGTCAACAAATAGTTTTGGAAAATTCATATGTATATCTTTTTACAAAACTGTGAGTGTTTCAAAAGAAGTAGTTCGGTTACATTTCAGTTACTGGGAGCCAAATGATTGGTCCAAATTATGGACAAGATTTTCAGCCAGGTGCTGAGACGGCAATTTCATGTTGCCTGTCATTATGCCAATTCACTGCTAGAATCCTAACTTTGAGTGATCTTTTAAAAGCAAGGTCAGGGTTGAAATGGCTACTTGACTGCAAGCAATGGGTAACTAATTGATGCAACTTAAGGGACCTACCAAGGTCCCTTGCCCATTCTGACTGAGATTTCTAGATGACATGGGGGTTTCATGCATTGGGCCAAGCATGGCCAGTGGATCGTGGCAGTCTCAACGTAGCGAAGGTGGACTGCAATTAATCCTGCCACATTATTGCAGCTCAGTTTGAGAATTATGGAAGGGGCAGCAGGTGAAGCGGAGAGTGGGTCTGGAGTGGGGGGAGGGTCAAGTCCAGTGGCGTGTCTGAGGCAGGGTGATACATCTGGAGGAGCAGGTTAAGGAAGAAGGTCTTGTCCCGGAGCAGGGGGCTAGAGACATAATGGGTCTAAATCAAGGGAAGGGTCAGTGAGTCTGGAGCAGGAGAAGTGGGGAACACGTCTGGAGTGGGGATAGGGGAAGGGGATGGTTTCATGTCTGGAGTGGGTAGTGGGTTTCGGGTCCCATTGGTAGAGAGGGAAGTATCAGGCCAGGGTCTAGCAGATATAAGTGTTCAGGGTGACGTGTCATTGGGAGTGTATGAGGTAAGCGTAGGCTCATTTGAATGGTTACTCAGGAGCTAAACTATATATTTAAGAGTCTAACTTTTCCTGAGTAACTGTTTATTTCATTTCATTAGAAATCTTTGAATTCTCTCTTTGAATTTAGTTGGAAACTTCTGGATGGTTTCCAATCTTCAGTTTCCCAGGTAATTCCTTCAGAGTCTGTTACGGTGGGGATTCTACAAGGTCCCCATGTCCAATTCCGCATCTACATTTAAATAACTGGCTGGCTATCTGAAAATCCAGTCCATGGAGTACACACTGCTGCAGTTTCTATGCTGCAAACTGCAGTAAGCATATTACCACAATGTTAATACCAACTAATCCAAAAGGTCATGGCCTTTGAAATTCCCAAGTTCAAAATCTCATTGGCAAGCAGCCAAATACGACCTAATGAAAAGAGGAAGTACACTGTCTCATTCTATTCAGCATGAATGGGCTTCAAGCTAATAGGTAATCTAAGGGTCATATACTGTATGCTCGGCACATTCACATTTATTTTCTCAGGACGTAAAATCATTTAACGTTTTTGCTGCCTCTCCTTTAAAAAATCCTCTAACCAGCCCACAAGCATCAAAATGAGATGTTGAGAAGTGTTTCCTCTTAATTGAAGACATTGCTAAATTAATTATGTTTTTACCAGAGAAAGGCTGAAAAAATAATCCTGTCTCATATCTTTCCATAAGCCATACTTATCTGTCTCCCCACTACTGCCTGAAATCCAGCTTCTTTATTTACATTGCATTTCAGCATGACAATTTTCTGTCATGGCAAGTGGAGCAAGACAATAAAAAAAAGCTATCACATATTGCGATTGCTGAGCTAGGGAACCTTTGTTGTAGAATAAATCAGGAATAAAATTACAATTTCACTATCCTCATAGTTTATGTAAACCATACGTTAGACTGAACATTACTTCCTTTTTGGAATTATATAACTGATCAAACTACAATAAATTATAAGTTGCACTTGAAATGTTATATAAAAGCTTATCTTTTTAGACATTTTTAAGACTAATAAATATTTGTTGCATATTAGAATTAACTAAAATCTAGTCACATCATGAATATCCTTTGGGTGTCATTTTGTTCGCATTTCTCTCCTTAACAATGAATAATGGCTTATTCATATCCTCATGATAGATTTAAAAACCCATTATTGATATGCTCTGTTTCTTGCACATTATTATCCATGATGATACATTAAGTGTTCAGAACTAAGAAGTATCAGAATAAATCTTCATATAAAAGTAGTAACTCTGGAGTGCATAAGACTTGACTGAGCTGTTTGTTTTGCCCTTTATATCCTTCCTTCTACACTGTTAATAGGGCAGACCTATTACATGAGGATGTAGTTCATTCTTTTTCCTGAAATGTGTAATGACAAAGACAAGACTGTAATGGTCATTGCAGCAGCTGCTCCTGACTCTTAAATGTAGTGGCTTTACACCACCATCCTGCTGGACTCAATTTCCCAATGACATTTGTAGAAAATAGGCAATTGCAATTTTAATGCAGGTGCTGCTGGCTGAAAATAATTTTGTTTCCTCTTTCGAATTCTGCTCCTTTCATGTGCAAGCTTGATCTTGAAAGATATCATTTCCTATTCTCGTTGCAACTTGGAGACAGCTGGTGACACGAATACAGCCCTTCAGCTATTTTCCAGGCTGTACAAAATGTTGCTGAAGTGAGCAGAACAGATAAATTGCCATTTCTAAAGGAGATTGCTAATATGAACAAATGCAAGATCCATAATGGCCTTTGTGTGCTGTTTTGAAGGGATTGTGAAAACGAATGCCTTCTTAAGTAAACCTGCACTTTTATCTACTGAGTGCATTCAATTGAAGGATGGCAGTGTTGGGCAATAGATCACAAATGTTGTACAATAACACAGATATGGTAGAAGTATAGACTTGTGTGGGTATGTGGAACTTATTACATCAAGTTTGGAGCGGTTTATTGCTAGTGATTTAAACATAAAATATAAGTCTAGGTAGAAGAAAATATAAATTTTAAATATGTCTCTGCTTTTTTGTATCATTTGGGTGACATTCTGTTGTCCATCTGAAGGAGTGGTGTGTACCCTGGCATCCACCTCCCAATCTTACTATTGCTTCCGTATCATACCAATGTGACTTCTTCATCAATTCATGGGGTGTGGGCATCAGTGGGTGGGCTGGTATTTATTGGCCATACCTGGTTGCCCTTGAGAAAGTGGTGATGAGCTGCCTTCTTGAACAACTGCAGTCCTTTCGAAATAAGTAGACCGATAATGCCTTTAGGATTTTGACCCAATGACACTGAAGGAACACTGATATATTTCCAAGTCAGGACGGTAAACAGCTTGAAGGAGAACTGGTGTTCCCATGTATTTGCTGCTCTTGTCCTTCTAGACACTCATGGTCCTGTATTTGGAAGGCGCTATCTAAGGGAGCCTTGGTGAATTTCTGCAGTCCATCTTATAGATGGTACATTCTGATACTACTGAACATGAGTAAGCCTCCCCAAGATATGTTATGAATTCTACCTGATACGCGTTAAAGTGATTGTTTGATTCATTTATTGTTGTCACATGTACCGAGATAAGTGAAAAGTGTTGTTTTGCATGCTGTACGGGCAGATTGTACCATACAAAGTGCATCAGGGAAGCACAACACAATGCAAAATACAGTGTTTACAGCTGCAGAGAAGGTACAGAGAGATAGATCAGAATTAACATTTGAGAAGTCCATTCAAAAGCCTCATAACAGCAGGGAGTGATGTTGAACTACAAGATAAAGTAAGTTGTACTACTTTATTTCAGCAGATCTAAAGAATGCAAATAGTCATGATGGAAAATATTTCATGGTGGATACTTGAGGCCCTACATATACATGCATGATTAAACCATGGGTCTTTGATTAGTTTCAAATAAAATGTGTATAATGAATGTCTCACTAGCCTAGCAGTGGCAGATGCAGCACTTTACAAGCCTGGGCATATCAAAGATTACATGTGCTTACATTTGATGACACTGTTAATTTTTTTTTATACGATCACAAAAGCTGCTTAGTAAAAGTATAGAACATAATGCACAAAATTTCACACATCCTTGAACAATGGTTCATTAACTATTTCTTTTATCTATTCCATGACCTTCTAAAGCTTCCATTGTTATTGGGAAATGGTGGTGTGAGATGGACCCCTGTATAGAGGGAGAGGAATGCAAGACATTACCAGATAATTCAGGATGGATGTGTGCTTCTGGCAATAGAGTTAAGACTACAAAGGTAAGAATCTGAGACTATGTATTTAGATCACATAGAAATCACTCTCTTTTAAAGCTTAATCATAAACAATTGAACAAAAAATGAAAAATTGAGAGTGTGTATGCATTTGGGTAAATTGTATATGTCATTTTTTTCTTACAATGTCTTGATCTCCAGTCTCTTTTTAGCTTTTCTTACTACAGTCATCTGTTAACACATTGCTTCTTTCATGATTGGGAGCAATGGTATACTCCAGTCATGGAAAATTTGCAAAACGATTTTATTGTTATGATCAATAAAATTGATGCACTGATTAGTATTGGGAATAGATAAACAATGAATTCCAGATATTCCCTTATTCGAAAAGAATTTTGCATTCCCATGTCCTACTGCTCCGAACATATTCATTCACCCTCATCAGATTATACATATGTTACTTCGAATTACCCTTTTAATTAGTAAGTGCTGATTGACATTTATTGCCATTTCTGAGTTAAGAAATAATTGAATGTAATTTTGTTTCATTCGAGTGATGAACTTCGAAGTGAATCGCTGCATGTTCAGCATTTTGAAATAGGCATAAAGATGAACAATATACAAATAGTCATTTGATCGTACAGAACTTCAGCAATGCTGAAAAAAGACACATTATAGCAAAGCTTTTCAGCTTTCCCTCATCAGGATAATTTACAAGTACAAAAGTAAAGGGAAGACAACACTTATACAATGTGAGTGGAGAGAGCTGATTATTTGGCAAATGGACTCTTACTGCTATTAGTGTTGCCATTGAGAATGCACGAGTTAATAATGAGTGATGGTTAACTTCCAAACTTTGTCTACATTTGAAACCAGGCAGGTTGACTTTCATTGGTCAAGGCATTGCCTTGGAAATGAGTCAGAGAATGGCTTGACATCTATTTTGTTGAGTTGAAACAGGCACAGCATATGTACGTGTACTTTCTGTCTGCAAAAAATAAGGCTCTCAGTTTTCAAATATGTAGCCTCTGACACATGCAATTGGCAACCAATTTAACACTGTCAGTTGTCATTAACTGGTGCAGCTTACATGGCAAGACGAGAAAAGGCTTAGAAAGATGGCGTTTTTTCAGCAATATTCAAATAATACTGGTTGTGGTAACCAAATTTGAAAAAAAGAATGTACTGTTTTCTCGACACTAATTTCAAGTAGTTCTTTTGTCTGAATTATTCCATTCACATTTTTTGTGAGTATCCTTTCTGTTCCACTTAAATCTAATTTCCTTCATTTTGATCAGTTGTCCTATTTGACTCCTGATTTTCTGATATATTTGGCTCACTAATTTCTTAACAAACCATGTTTGGGAATTCTCTCACTAGCACTGAAACATCTAATTTCATTATCACCACTTCTGTATTACCAATCTGTGTTCTTTTCTTGCGAAGCCATTTCATTTAACTACCCATTCATAAGGTATAGAAAACAGGAATGTGATGAATGACTGTTTTTAATAGCTAGACAGAAGAATGAAGGTGTAGTTCCAAGGTTTAGCAGCAGGGCCTTGGTGTTTTTAATAGAAATTAATGATTTGGACTTGGGGTGGGGGGATTGGTGTGGAGGGGTAGGGGGATTCAGGGTACAAATTCAAAATTTGCAGTTTTCATAAAACTTTGTTGTTTTTTAGTGTTACAGTGTGAGCACCATTAGCAAGGCCAGCATTTATTGCTAACTTTGAGAAACTGGTGATGAGCTACCTTGAACTGCTGCACTCAGTCAAGTGTAAGAACGCTTACAATCCTGTTAGAGAGGGAGTACCAGTTCCAGTAACAGTGAAGGAACCATCATACAGTTCCAAGTCAGAATGTAGGACAATTCGAAGGGAAATTTGCAGATGTTCCCATGCATTTGTTGCCCTTATCCTTTTATGTGGTAAAAGTGACAGGTTTGGAAGGTGCTGTTAAAGGAGCCTGGGTGAGTTGCAGCTGTGCATCATCTAGACGGCAGTGTTCGAGTGGTGGAGAGAGTGAATGTTTAAGGCATTGATTTGGTTCCAGTTAAATAAACTGTACAATCCTGGATGATGTTAAGTTTTCTTACATGTTGTTGAAGGCTGTAGGCATTCAGGGCATTGATGATGGGGCAGTTGGCAATGGTAATGCCACTGAATGTCAACAGGAGATGGTTATATTTTCTCTTGTTGGAGTTTGTCTTTGTTTTTGGGTATTGGGTGACACCATTGTTAATTGTCACTTAACAGATTAAGTCTAATTGTTGTTCTGGTCTTGTTGCATTCAGACATGTATGGCTTCAATATCCAAGAAGTTGAAAATGATATTGAACATTGTGCAATAATCAACAAACATCCTACTTCTAACTTTATGTTGAGGACACTTTGTTGATGAAGCAACTCAAGGTGATGAGCGCTATCATACCACAGAGATGATGTAGGTCTTAGCTGAGACAATCATATTATTTTCCTTTGTGCTCAACATGACTCCAACCAGTGGAGAATTTTCTCTGTGTTTTCCATTGACATCAATATTGAACAGTGAGGAGAATATTAATAGACTTCTAGAGTTCATAGAGAATTTGGTGGCATGAGTGGACACAAGCAGATGAAATTCATTAAAGAAAATGTGAGGTAATACATTTTGATTGAAATAATGAGAGAGAGAGTGTGTGCAATTTGGTACAATTGTAAAGGAGAAACAAGGCACAAGTGACTTTGGTGTATTGGTGTGCATCTCAAAAAGTGCACATATCTCAAAAGATGTCAAGATCAGTTAGCAAAACATGAAAAATCCTGTATAATAGATATACAAATAGAGTATGAATAGCAAGAAATTATGCTAAACCTTTTGAAAACACTAATTCAGTCCTGTCTGGGATATTCACTTCTGGGCACCACACTTTCAGGAAGATATGTAAGGTTTGGCAACTTTCGAGAAGGAGAAATCTGGTGATGATCTAATGATGACTGATTATAATTATATGAATATACTAAATAAAAAGCTGGGATTTCTCTCCATTGAGCTAAGAGGAGATTGGTTAAAATTGATTAAAATCAAGAAGAATTCAATAACAAAGTTTCAAAGGGTTACATTAAAAAGAAGAAACTTTTCAAAGGCTAAAGGGTCACTAACCAAAGAATACAGGTTTAAAAGGATGAGAGGAAATATGTGGAAAAGATACTACAGAGTGAGCAGTTAAGAATACATTGCTTGAGAAGACTGTGGATGAAATTGAATGGTGGCTGGAGTGTACACCTTTCATGAGTGTTCTGATAGCACATCATGAGGGCATGAATAATGTTACGTGAATACATTTTTAAAAACTGATTTATAGTGTCTTGGTTTCTCACTCCCATGTTTATTAAAAAAGTGGCATCAAATTTTTTTCAATCAAAAGGAAACATTTCTGAATCAAGAAAATTTTGCAAGATAGTGATTAATGGATCTGCAATTTCCTCACCTTCTAATATTAATGAAACTAATTGTGTGATGGAAATCATCAGGTCCAGGGGAATTAGCTATCTTTGTACAATAAGCTCCCCATAATCCAGCATGTATAGGGAGTTTTCTGAAGAAGGGTCTAGGCCCGAAACGTCAGCCTTCCTGCTCCTCTGATGCTGCTTGGCCTGCTGTGTTTATCCAGCTCTACATCTTGTTATCTCAGATTCTCCAGCATCTGCAGTTCCTACTATCTCTGATGTATAGGGAGTGGCAGGGTGCCAATTACATGCATCTGCCAGTTGCGTAAGAAATATACTTAATGAAACCCAATACAGTTCACTTCATTATTTGTTAAATAAGAAGTCTTAAACTTAAAAGTCAAAAGGACAATGCAATTTTCTCAATAAGTTCTGAAAACTCTGATAGTATTACAATAAGGTCAACAATAGAAACAGCGCTTGCATCTTGAACAGCATGGTGGGCAAACATATATGCATCAGAACTTTGTGCACCAAGTTCCAACATATGTTTTTGAAGAAACTTTTAACAAATTATATATTTTCTTTAAATTTTTTGCCAGTTGAATGAGAATTCCCAGACAACAAGGCAGTTACTGTACATTATTGTTAATTGAAAAATAACATGCAAATAATCTGAGTGTGCATGAATATAATTGTTCTAGTTATTGAGGATAACATTTGTGAAGTAATAATGGCATAATTTGGAAAACTCCTTTCCAATTAAGCTTTGCTGAACTGTTACAATACTGGGGAGGAGGTGAAACTCAAAATATGGGTATCTAAACTTCACTCATGGCAGTAAGGACAGTGTCCAAGTTGTGAAAATTCCCTAATGGTAATTATGTATTTCTTAAGTAGTATTATGGGGTAATTGGGTAGAGTTATAATTCAATTTCTAGATTCTTATTTTGAAGGAGGCAAGAACATTATTGACAATTGATTTTAAAAATGGATTTGAATTACAATGTTTGCATGGAAATTTTACAATGTATTTTTACAGGGATTAGCTGATCTGTCATGATTACTGTATTCAAGAAACATTCTTATCATTGGCAACATAGAAAACGGTGTAGACTATTCAGTGCATCAGGCTTGTTCTGCCATTCATTCAATTAAAACATGACTGATCTCAACCTCAATTCTATTTACCTGCCTTCGACCCATATCCTCAATACCCTTGCTAACAAAAATAAAACTCTAAATCTAAATTCTCAAATTAGGATTGACTATTTCCTCTTTGAATGCAATGATTCATAATTTTCAAGACATTTTACTTGAAATATCAATGTAGACCTGTACTGATTTGGATGATTTCTCTCAAAGGATTCATCACTGTAACTGAACTACGCTACCCCTACAACTGAAATGTTAGAATAATCATCACACTTTCAGGAGTACAAGAACAAAAGATCCTATAAAGAATTATATTTTACATTGTATTTCTTCTTCAGTGTTTCATACAGTTATTCAATTATAAAATATGCCTCAGAAAATTGTCCATTGTTCGAAGTTTATACAAACAAATCCTTGCAACTTGATTTCAACTTGACATAAGTTTGGTTAGGTTACTAGACAATTGAAAATTGATTCAAAAAATACCCCAAATATCAATCAAAAAGGGCGCAACACAGGTTCCAATCTTTTTCATTTAATACCTTAATGCTGACTAATTTTCTGCAATAAACCAGTAAATACCGAAAAAAATCATAGCAGATCTATCTGCAAACAGAAATGAACCTTAATATTTCAAGTTGAGATCCTTCAGCATACAGAGTTTATCCACAAGAAATAGCATCCCATCATTTTTTTTCCGATGCGGGCAAAATGATATATATTTCTGATATTGTGTTATGATTTCCAGCTTTATTTGTCTTCTATTATAGTTCTTCTGTCAGATGTAACTGTGACGTATTTGATCAAAGGTCATTAACATGTCCATTCCCCTAGGTTCTTCTACATACTCTTGTGTCCATTTCATTAAAAGTATCAAGGAATTTAAAAAATATAACAGACTAGTTCTATTGTGATTTCAGAATCTTTGTAAGTCACTTATAATAATTCAATGAGTGGTTCAGGTATGTCAGTTTTGTTTCAGGCTTTATTCTCTGATATACCCTTCTCAACATTGGAATTCAAAAGTCAAAAGCTATTGATGCATTGAACTTAATTAGGATCATAGTTTAATGTCTCTTATGGATCATGCAAGATAAACTGGTGAGAGTTGAGGTAAATTGTCACTTTCTAGAGTCAGAAAGACCACGTCTGTTTTCGCGTGTAATAATGGAACACACTGATCCAATATAGTGTCTAATGACTATCATGCATTTTGCATTGCAGTTGTTTGCAAAGGACCACATTATGGGAAGAGTTGAGGAACTGTAACCCAGTTTGAGATGGTGTGGTTGGAGTGATTGCCGTCATCGCAGGTTTAGTTTATCTATTATGGTTTCATCTAGTAGTAAATGGTGTTCCAATAGGGACCAAGGTACTGTAGGGTCAATAGATACATTTTTTTTTAAACAAAGTAGTATTGTATGCTATTTGACAATTCAAGAAAAAAATACATTTGTGAAAATTTAAATTACACATTTTCCTAGTTGATTACTACAGCTGGACTTCATCAATTATCATTTCATTAATATTCACATGTTTGCTCACAATGTGCGAAATTTCACTCTCAAATATTCTGTATTGACGCTGCACCATTTCAACAATTAAAAAATTATTAAGTTTAACGGGTGCATTTTATAAGCTGCTTCTAGAATTTAAAGGAAGCACAGCACAGAAAGAAACATAATTTCTGAGCAGCATGCTGTATAATTGGTATGCATTAAATATCCTACATTACTTACGGTCGCTGCATTTAATTATTGAACTCCAGATGCTAGAATGCTCAGCTGAATTTTTCATTTTGAACAACCGCTGGGTATCAGGTTAAATGAGTTGTCTTCTATATCGGATATAAAAGTTACTAATTAGGGTTGAAGAATTAGTGACAATAAACTACTCTGCGGATATATAAAATGCAAAATCACTAATATAGATCATTTGAAACTTTGATGCAATTGTTTGGGTATAGTTCACAAATTATTTGAACAAAAACTACAAAGTATCTGTGTCGGTTTATGTTAAATATTAATAATTGCAAAAGTATTTAAGGGAGTGCAGCAAAAGTAAGGAAAGACATTGTACTGCCCAATTAACTTGCATCAGTTGTTTGTCATGTGAATATAATTTAGGAGCAGACGCTGGCCATTTGGCCATCTGAGTATGCTCTGCCAAACCAAATAAAACATGGCTGATCTGTCTCTGTTTTGAATTCCACATTCCTGTCTACTCACAATAATCTATGATTCCCTTGCCTAACAAAACTATCTACCTCCAGCTTAAAAGCACTCAATGATCCCCACCTCCACTGACTTCTGCGGCAGAGACATCCAAAATCGCACAAAGTCCTCTGACAGAAAGAAGTTCTTCTCAGAGATAGTTTTTCTTATATCCGTCCTAAAAAATTAAAATAGCCCCCCTGGTTCTGGATGCACCCAGAAGAGAAAACATCATTTCCACATCCACATTGTCCTGCCCTTCAAGAATCTTACATACTTCAATGAAGTCACTCCTTGCTCTTTCAAAATCCAGTGAAAAGAAACCCACAGCCTGTCCAATAATTCATCAATAAGACTCGAGCAAACCTTCTGTAAGTGACCTCCAATATATCATTCCTTCAATAACGAGACCAAAACTACACTTTATTTTCAAGATGTGGTCATCCTACTGCACTGAATAACTGAAGAATAACTTACTTATATGTTCAATTGCTACTATAATAAAGGGTAGTATTCCATTTGTTTTCTTAATTACTGTTGTAATCACATTTTAACTTTTTGTAATTCATGGACAGGAGCACCTTGGGAATTCTATAGTCATTCTCTCTTTAAGTGTTGCACTACTTTCTTATTCTTCCTACCAAGTGAATAATTTCACGTTTTCCCTGTAATACTCTATCTGCCATATTGTTGCAATTTGTAAGTCAATGAATCCAATGTCTGCCATATTGTTGCTCACTCAATCAGCCTGTCTGAAACTTCCATGAGTCTCCTTCACAACATACTTTCCTACTTATCCTGGTGTCATTAGCAGATTTAGGTACCACATCTTCACTCCCCTCATCTATGCCATTAATGTAAATTGTAAAAAGTTGAGACGCAGCACAGACACTGGCTCATGCTGTCTATTCATTTCCATGATCCTGGCATGCATCTGGCATTGAATGCATTGTTCATTAGCTGAAAGCATCATCAGTGAGCCAATATCATGAGCGCCTGGTGCCACCTAAAGATCGCATATGAAGCAAAAATACAAGAAATATGCAGCAGGCCAGATAACTTCTATGGAATGAGTAACAGAGTTAATGTTTGAGGTCAACACTCTTTCATTAAATCTTGGTATTTTACACTCAGTACCTTCCGAAATGTTTTGCTTTAGTTCCATGTGACTCTTGCCAGCGCCCCATAAAGGCTGGAGTAGGTTCTGGGATTTGTGAGTCGAAGAGAATTTGACCTAGGCAAGAATAAGAAATGGCACAAAAGGAGAGAGGTCAGGTTCCAAGCTTTTTAATGTTGTACTGAAGGTCTTGGTTGAGGAAATAGAAAAGCTGGAAGGATGTTCAATCACCCATAAGGGTGAGAACTGCATTGTTTGAAAATTGAGGCCCAAAGTGGGAAGCCCATGTCCTGATCCCTACAGGATATGTTCAACTTTTAAAGGAAGTCAAGAACTTATTTGGCTTGAATTACCAGTCTTTAGACCCTCTATGAGGTTAGAGAGACTAAAAAGGCACTTTGCAATTTGTAAGTCAGTAAATCCAAAGACTCTAGTGCCACCTTTATGAACAGTTGCTAGGGACAACGGGGGCAGAAGTTAGGAGATTCTGAAAAATTTATTACTTGCACTGGATCATGTGTATGATGTCACATCTGGCTGATATGAACATTTGCACGTACTGAGGCTGCTGTCTCTTCAAACAGCTGGTTTTCTTTTCCGCCAGACAGCTGCAGATCCCATCATGCAACTGTTGGTGCTCATGCTCCACAATCAGTTCCCAATTCCTGGTCATGTTCTGTGTCAGCAATTGGGTACTAAGTCACTGCCTTAACTAACTTGGGCCTTTGAAAATAACATCTTAAGAGCATTGCAGATGAAGTGCAGGGTTGGAGCCCATAAAAATACATACATTAATTGCTAAACCTAAATTGAGATTCAAGCCTCCTCCACAAGGGAGGTTGGAAGCCCTTCTGAAAAGTAGTCAAACAGCAATGGAAGCAGATAACTATGGAGGTCAATGTCAAGTGTTAAGGGCCTTGATGAAGTACCACAAGTTCAGTGAATGATTAATTAATGAGTGAGCAGGTCTTCAAATGCTAGATCAACAACTGCATCACTAACTTCAATTTCTGGTGAAGTCAGCACATCCCTATCACTCACCCTTCAACAATCTCTACCAGTCAAGGCTCGTACAAACACTTGCAAACTTCATTTCATTTTAACACAGTTAGAACTGTTCCAAACCTCACATCCACATTGCACACATGTTGCCAGCTTTTTAACATTGACAACTATGTCTGCCAGATTGTTGGCATACGGCATACTTTCATCTTTTTTGCAGGACAAGATAGCACATGACCTGAAATAGCATGAGCTAAACAGAGGAGGGGCAGCCCTCCTTTTCCTAATCCCCAGGAAGAAAATGGTGCTGCTTATACTGGTGCGTCTATTGCTGGGTACAAGGCAGCAAATAGGCTGCAACCGTCAATGACGACTGTAACTTCATGCACAACCCTCCTCCTCAGATCTAACTTTCCCTTATCCTGCACTTTCATCTGATTTATAAGGTACAGATTGTGTAAGCATACACCTTTTACTTTCCCCTGTCCCAGTCCAACAGAACCTTACCATTGTGTCTTGTTCCTTTCAGAAACCAAGCGTCCAATCTGGCCAGGCAGTGCTGGAAGTCCAAGAAGAGAGTGATGCTGTCACATGATTTCACACTCACAGCCACCAGCTCAGATGCTGAAATTGCTCTTGCCTCAGAGGGTGGCATAGAGGCAGAATCAGTTCATGCTGAGACATGGGGCTTGAGCACTCTTTAGCAAATACAGCATTGAAAGGTTGCAAGTTTCTAGCTCATCATAGGGAATCGTTACTCACTGCTATGGCTACAAAGGACTCAGATGAGGCAGCCTCCAGAACTGCTTGGAAGACAAAAGAAAATGTCTGGGATATTGGGAAGTCTGCATCGATTGTTAAAGAGCATGGAGACCTCTAGCATCAACTTGGCTCAGAACCTTGTTAGAAAAGAAGCACATAACTAATAGAAGGATAAGGCACAAAAAGGGCAAATCCAATCCTTCCTGTTACCATGCCAACAACGTACTCCCTCACATTCTCATCACCATCCAGCCATGTGGCCAATCAGAATTTGATGACAAATACAGAAGAGCAACAGCAGGCGTACCAGAAAATGAGATGTCAGTTTGGTAAAGCTGCAACATTAGGACAACGGGCATGCTTAACAGAGAAAATTGAAAGTTTCTGCTGCACACCCGGTCTCTGGCTATACTGCTTCAGCACAGCTAAAATATGGGTATTTTCCCAACAAGGTAGATTATTGCACAAAATATTTCACAAAAAAGGCAGGAAAAATCCCTAACCTAGTCAATTACAAATCTATCAGCAAATGCTAATGGTCAGCATGATGATGGAAAGAGTATTCAACAATGCTAACAAGCAAGTACTTACTTATCAAAACCTTGGTCACTAATGGTAATTTTGATTTGCTTCAGGATCAGTAAACCTTATTGCAGCTTTGTCCCACGCATGGACAAAGGGCACAAATTCCAGAGGTTTGATTAGGTTGCTCTTGACATCAAAACAGCATTTGACCATGCATGACGAGAAGTAATACAAGTAAACAATAGGAATCGGGGAGAACTGTCTTTTGGTTGAAGTAGTTCCTCAATACAGAGTAATTCTTCGATACTGGAAGATGGTTGTGTTTGTTGGAGGCCAGAAATCTTGGTCCGACAATGTTGCTGCAGGAATTCTCGAGAGAATTGTCTGAGGCCCAAATACCGTCAGCAGCTTCCTGACTGACTTCCCTTCCATCTTACGGTCAGAACTGGGGACATTGTTTAGACCTGTACAAACGGGATGAATTGCACCTTTGAAGAACTGGCACCAATAGCCTCCTAGGGCTGGTCATTTGTACAGTGGAGGAATGTTTGAATTCGAGTGGCAGGAGGATGTGTTTCTGAGTGGGGAGACAAAAGTGAGGGGAAATTGTCAAAAGGATAAATCTACAGGTTCTATATATGAATGTTTGGAACATTTGCAACAACGTTCGCAATAAGGTGAATTAACAATACAAGTAGTTGTACAATATGATTACAGTAATATAGAAATTCAACAAGCAATGATAAAGGCTGGGAACTGAATATCCAAGGGCAGTAAATCTGTAGGAAGACCAGGCAAAACAGAAAAGGAGGTGGGATGGTATTGTTGTGAAAGATGATATCAGTGCAGTAGTGAGAAAGGATATAGACAATGGAAATCTAGAGGTGGAATCAGTCTATGTGGAGCTAAGAAGAAACCAGGGGTGGAAAACATTAGGAGTTTTCTAAAAGCTTCCAAACAGTTGTGGTGATGTAGGGAACAAACATTAAATAAGAAATTAGAGATGCATGCATCAAGGGAGCTACTCTTGAGTGATTTTAATCTACGTATAGACTGGGCAAATGGCATTTGCAATAATACGCTGGTAGATGAATCTCTTGAGTGTTGACAAGATAGATTTTTAGACCTGTGCATTAAGGAACCAACTCAAGGGACAGCAATTCTAAATTTTGTGCATTGAGAAAGGGTTAATTGATATTGATTTGGCTGAGTGAATTGATGAATATTTTCAAGTTTGTCACAATACAGAACTCGGTAGGAATATGAGTGGTGAAGAATTTAACAAGGCTTCAGGGCAATTTAGATAAGTTGACTGAGTGGGCAGATGGATAGCAGATGCAGCATATTATGGATAATTGTGAAGCTGTCCACTCTGGTAGGGAAAACAGAATGGCTGTGTATTATTTAAATAACACTAGAGTGGAAAAAGTTGATGTACCAAGGGACCTGAGTGTGTTTGTACATTTGTCATTGAAAACAAACTTGCAGGTTGACCAAACAGTTAGGGAGGTAAATGGTATGTTAGACTATAAGACCACAAAACCATAAGACATAGGAGCATAAAAAATAGGCCATTCAGTCCATCGGGTCTGCTCTGCCATTCAGTCATGGCTAATAAGTTCCTCAACCTCATTCCCCTGCTTTCTCCTCATAACGCTTGATCCTCTTGACAATCAAGAACCCGTCTATCTCGATCTTAAGTATACTCAATGACCTGGCCTCCACAGCCTTCTGTGGCAGTGAATTCCATAGATTCACCACTCTCTGGCTGAATAAGTGCCTCCTTATCTCCAATCTACAAGGTCTTCCCTTTACTCTAAGGCTGTGCCCTCAGGTCCTAGTCTCTCCTGCTAATGGAAGCATCTTCCCAACACCTATACTGTCCAGGTCATTCAGTATTCTGTAAGTTTCAATTAGATTCCCTTGTAATCCTTCTAAACTCTATCAAGTACTGACCCAGCGTCCTCAAACGTTCCTCATATGTTAAGCTTCGCATTCCTGAGATCATTCTCATGAACCTCCTCTGAACCCACTCCAGGGCCACTCCATCCTTCCTGAGATTTGGGGCCCGAAACTGCACACAATACTCCAAATGTGTCCTCACCAGAGCCTTATGGAGCCTCTTTTATATTCAAGTCCTCTCAAAATAAATGCCAAAGTTGCATTTGCCTTCTTAACTACTGACTCAACCTGCGAGTTTACCTTGAGAGAATCCTGGACTAGATCTCCCAAGTCTGTTTGCACTTCAGACTTCTCAATTTTCTCCCCGTTTCAAAAATAGTTCATACCTCTATTCTTCTTAACAAAGTGCATGACCTCACACTTTCTCACATTGTACCCCATCTGCCACTTCTTTGCCCACTTTCTTAACCTTTCCAAATCCTTCTGCAGGTTAACCACCTCCTCAAAATACCTCTCCCTCTACCTCTGTTTGTATCATCTGCAAACTTAGCCAGAATATCCTCAGTTCCTTCATCTAGATCACTAATGTATAAAGTAAAAAGCTGTGGCCCAAATATTGACCCTTGCAGAACACCTCTAGTCACCAGCTGCCATCCTGAGAAAGACCCTTCTTTCGCCACTCTCTGCTTTCTGCCAGCCAGCCAATCTTCTATTCATGCTAGCACCTTGCCTCTAACACCATGGGCCCTTGTCTTACTCAGGAGCCTCCTGTGCCACATCTTGTCAAAGGCCTTCTTGAAATCCAGGTAGACAATATCCATTGGCTCTCCTTGGTCTCACCTGCTCATTACTTCCTCAAAGAATTCTAACAGATTTGTCAGGCATGACCTCCCCTTAATGAAGCCATGCTGACTTTGCCCTATTTTACCATGCACTTCCAAGTATTCAGATATCTCATGCTTCACAATGGACTCCAAAATCTTACCCATGACCAAGTTTAGGCTAATCGGCCTGTAATTTTCCGTCTTTTGCCTTACTCCCTTTTTAAACAGGGGTGTAACATTAGTGATTTTCCAGTCCTCTGGGACCCTCCCTGATTCTTGTGATTCCTGAAAGATCACCACTAATGCCTCCACTATCTCTTCAGCTATCTCCTTCAGAACTCTGGGGTGTAGTCTGTCTGGTCCTGGTGATTTATACATCTTCAGGCCATTCAGTTTTTATCTAACACCTTCTCCTTAGTGATGGCCACGATACTCAGCTCTGCCCCCTGACTCTCTTGAATTTTTGGAATATTACTCATATCTTCCACTGTGAAGACTGACACAAAGTAATTATTCAGTTGCCCAGCCATTTCCTTATTACCCACTATTATTTCTCCAGTGCCATTTTCCAGTGGTCCAATGTCCACTTTTGACTCTCTTTTGCCCTTTATATGTCTAAAGAAACTCTTACAGTCCTCCTTTATATTACTGGCTATCTTACCCTCATATTTAATCTTCTCCCTCCTCATTTCTTTTTTTGTTACCCTTTGTTGGATCTTTGTAAGCTTCCCAATCTTCTGGTTTCCCATTGCCTTTCACCACATTATATGCTTTCTCTTTTACTTATATGTTATCCCTGATTTGCCTAGCCAGCCAAGGTTGCCTCATCATCCCTGTACCATGCTTCTTTTTCCGAGGGATGAATTTTTGCTGTGTCGCCTGAGTTACTGCTAGAAACTCCTACCATTGCTGTTCCACTCTCTTACCTGCTAGGTTCCTCTCCCAGTTAATTCTGCCCAGCTTCTCCCTCATGCTTCTGTAGTTGCCTTTATTCAGCTATAAGCCATTACCTCAGATTCTATCTTCTCCCTCTCAAATTGCAGAGTAAATTCAATCATGTTATGATCACTGCTTCCTAAGGGTTCATTCACCTTAGGCTCCCTTATCAAGACTGCCTCATTGCACAACATTCAATCCAGTATTGTCTTTTCCCTAGTGAGTTGCACCACAAGCTGCTTCAAAAAGCCATCTCGAAGTCATTCCACAAATTCCTTTTCTTGCAATCCACTACCAACCTGGTTTTCCCAGTCCACCTGCATATTGAAATCCCCCATAATCACCGTAACTTTGTCTTTTTTACACACCTTTTCTATCCCCTGGTGTATCTTGTGCCCCAGCTCCTGACTCCTGTTTGGAGGCTTGTACATAACTCAAACTATGTTTTTTACCTTTGCAGTTCCTCAGCTCTACCCACACAGATTCTACACCATCTGACCCTACTTTATTTCTTACTATTTAATTTCATTTCCTCCTAATAAGGCACCCCCACTCCCTCTGCCCACCTGCCTATCTTTCCAATAGGATGTATATCCATGGATATTCAGCTCCCAATCCTGATCCCCTTGCAACCATATCTCCGTGATGCAGAATTTCGATCTGCACCACAAGCTCATTTACCTTATTTCTTATTCAGCGTGCATTTAGATATAACACCTTCAGTCCTGTACAAAATGTCCCTCTTCTTGTTGTCATGTGTTCATCCAATGTGCTTGAAGTTTGATTCCTAACCCTTTCCAAACACTCTGTCCTATTTGTGTCTGTGCTGGAGACTTTAATAACCTCTCCGAGTTCTCCTTACCTGTCATTTATTTCATATTTTTCCACGCAGTTGAATCCACCACTGCAGATGGTAACCTGCTTCCCACTGGGGTAAGTTTTAACTTTCCCTTCCCCCCACCTTTCTAGTTTAAAGTCCTGTTGACCAGCCGATTTATCCTTTCTGCGAGAACATTGGTCCCAGTTCGGTTCAGGTGGAGACCACCCCAGTGGTACAGATCCCTCCTGTTCCAATACTGATTCCAGTGCCCCATGAAATGAAACCCCTCTTTCCCACACCACTCCTTTCATGACGTGTTTACTTCCCTTATTCTTGTGTCCCTGTGCCAATTTGCACATGGTTTAGGCAGTAATCCAGAGATTATAACCATTGAGGACCTGTTCTTTAATTTCCTTCCGAGCACCTGATAATCCCTGAACAGGTCCTCGTTCCTAATCTTGCCTATATCGTTTGTTCTGATGTGGATCACAACAACTGGATCCTCCCCCTCCCTCTCCAATATCCTTTCAAGCTGGACAGAGATATCTCTTCCCTGGCACCAGACAGGCAACATACCATGCGGGACTCTCAATCCTGCTTACAAAGGATACTATCTATTCCCCAGATTATAGAATCCCCTACAACTACCACTTGTCTTTTTGCTCCCCCCAACCCCGAATGGCCTCCCGTACCATGGTGCAGCGGTCAGATGGATCATCCTCCCTGCAGCCCTTTTCCTCATCCACACAGGGTGCATGTACCTCATACCTGTTGGAAAAGGTCAAGAGCTGAGGCTCCTCTGTTCCTGACTGCAGGATCCCTCCACCTGCCTCACTTGCAGTCGGCCTCTGCTGTCCCTGGCCACTGACCAAATTTGAAGTACCTAATCTGCCAGGTGTGACTGCCTCGTGAAACACAGCGTCCAGGTACATGGGATTAGCCAGCTCCCACATCATGCAGTGACAACACATCACCTGTCCAGCCATTTCTACTTAGTTAATTACTTTATTGAGTTAATTAAATTTATTGATACTTCTTTGCTATGGTTGCTTTTCAAATGTAGTGCAGATTTCCTATCAGCCCATCGAGTCACAGCCTCCCTGTGACATCACTCCAGTTGTTTTCTCACAGCTACAATATGCCCTGAGCTCCAGTAGGTTTTATGGGCAGCACGGTGGCTCAGTGGTTAGCACTGCTGCCTCACAGTGACTGTCTGGGTGGAGTTTGTACATTCTCCCCGTGTCTGCGTAGGTTTCGTCCGGGTGCTCCGGTTTCCTCCCACAGTCCAAAGATGTACAGGTTAGGTGGATTGGCCATGCTAAATTGCCTGTAGTGTCCAGGGATGTTCGGGTTAGACATGGGGAAATGCAGGGGTAAGGGAATGAGTCAGGGTGGGATGCTCTTCGGAGGGCTGGTGTGGACTTGTTGGGCCAAATGGCCTGTTTCCACACGGTAGAGATTCTATTCTATGATTCTATACTCACTCTGTGCTGCTCCTGCACCCTCCGACAGCTTCCTGTCGACTTGGCCATGATCCCCGAGCTCTGGTAGCTTTATACTCACCCTGTGCTGTTGCTCTACCCTCCAATAGCTTCCCACCGACTAGGCCGCGATCCCCGAGCTCCGCTAGGTTTATACTCACTCTGTGCTGCTGCTCCACCTTCTGACAGCTTCCCACTGACTAGCCATGTTGGTTTTCATTACAAGAGGGTTTGGATATAGGAACAAGGGAGACTTACAGTGTTCTGAAGAAGGGTCTAGGCCTGAAACGTCAGTCTTCCTGCTCCTGTGATGCTGCTTGGCCTGCTGTGTTCATCCAGCTCTACACCTTGTTATCTCAGACTTACAGTGTCTTGGCCAGACCACACATTGACTATTGTGTACAGTTTTGGTCTCCATACATAAGGAAAGATTGATTGAGGTAGAGAGACTGATTCATGGAATAGTAGGGTTGTCATATGGTGAGGGATTGGCACATTTGAGCTTGGATTTTAGAAGAATGAGAGGTCATCTTATTGAAACATTTTAAGTTCTGTCAGAGCTTAACAGACAAGATACCGGAATGACATTTCCCCCGGCTAGGCTCCAGAGCAAGAGGTCGTGCTCTCACAATACCTGGTCATCTGTTTTTGGATTGAGATGAGGAGTAATTTCTTCACTCAGAGGGGTGAGCCTGGGAAATCTCTACCACAGAAGACTTTGGATGTGAAGTCAACCAAAAATATTTAAGAAAGAAATAAATAGATTTCTAGAAGTTAATGATGACAACGGATAAGGAGATAGTTGGTCTGTCATGATCATTTTTAATGGAAAAGTAGACTTAATGGGCCAAATTACCAATTCCTAGTCCAATTTTCTAAATTTCTACCTATGTTCCTAAGATTACATAGAATTCCATTCCATTTGCAACTGTGCCTCATGCGCCAAAGCCTGGACTACATACAGCTTTGGATTTATCAGTGATAAGTAATGTCCATACCATACAAGTGCCAAGGAATGACTATCTCAAAAGGAGAGTCATTATCCACCTCCCTGTGACATTCAATGGCCTTACAATCACTGAATTCCTTACAGTTAGCACCTGTGTGTGGGGAGGATCACCATTGACCAGAAGCCTAAGAACACAGTTATATAACATTATGACTACTGGAGCAGATCAGAGGTATTTTGCAGAAATGAACTTACCTTTATCCCCCTCAAAGTGTGTCCCCTGTCTACAAAGCACAAGCCAGGAGTGTGATGGAATATTTTCCATTTGCCTGGATGAGTCAGCTGCAGCAAGAAGAAACTCGTCGACATTTAGGGCAAGCAGCTTGAATTGCTAAACACCTTGCTAAATGTCTTAGACATCCACTTCCTCCACTACCAATGCACAGCTGAGGCTGTAGTATCTGTAGTACATTTGCAGAATGCACTGCAGCAACTTGCCAAGACTTCTTAAAAACGTGCTGCCCAAAAACTGCGACCTCTAGGGTAACATGTTCATGGAAAAACCACTCACTCCAAGATCTTCTCTAAGTCATACACCATCCTGGCTTGAAGATAAGTCACAGATTTTTCACTGTTGCTTTCTCAAAATCCTTACTAACTACAAGGTAACAATACGTTTGTCACACAGGTGGCACTAATTCAGGAAGGCAACGCACAACCACCATCTGAAAGGAGAATTAGAGATAGCTAATAACTGCAAGTTTTGTTAGTGACCCACACATCTCATGTCTGAATACAAGAGAATTGCTTACTCCAAGAGGTCTTCCCTCGTGATGGTCAGTTTAAGCAGCCTGCAGCACAACACTCAGCATCTTGGTAGCAGCCCCACTGAGTTTTGCAGATTTTATCCAGCGCAATTCATGCAGTTCAAGTGTTGTTTCAGCATCTCAGTATTCTATTCTACGACAGTTCCTGTGGCAGTATGGCTTTCATAAATTCCCAACAGGATCATCGGCCGTGTTATCGGCAGCTAGCATTCATCGCCAGTAGCCCCACTTGGTCGCTTGTCAGAGCCCAAATGTAGCTGAGACAATGGTCTAACACAAAATGAAATATAAGGACTGCTGCCAGAATCCAAGACGGCAGCGGAGTAGAATTCCTGAGCCAGAGCTCATCCGTTCCATCCTTTTCTTTTCTTTGTTTTTTCTCTTTTCATGTGTTTTTTTCTTCTTTCTTCTTATGTCCCATTCTTTGATGGCATTGGCAATATGAATCATTGCAAACTCCTGGCCTTGAGAGCCTCGAGTGAAGCCTGCTTGGACTCCAGGTCTTAACGTGAAATCAGTGAGGCTCCCAGCCTTCAGTGAAGCCAACGTGAACTCCCAACTTCAGGTGAAGCCAGCCTGGACTTCTATGGACAAGAAACTTGAGGTGAAGCCCTTCACAGACTGGAGGCGAGGCCCGGCCCAGTCTGGGAGGGGGGGATGAGGGGATTAGGGGTGTTAGGGGGGGAGGCCCGGTCCAGACTGGAGGTGAGGCCCTGCGCGGACTGGAGGTGAGGCCCGGTCCAGACTGGAGGTGAGGCCCGTAACGGATTGGCAGTGAGGCCCGTAACGGACTGGCGGTGAGGCCCAGCAGGGTCTGGAGGTGAGGCCCGGCAGGGTCTGGAGGTGAGGCCCGGTGCGGACTGGAAGTGAGGCCTGGCGCTGACTGGTGAGGCCCCATGCTGACTGGAAAAGACCCGACATGGATTAGAGGCCAGCACAGACTCGTCTGCTTCATCTTCTTTGCTTGGAAGGACTGTAACTCTGAACCTTTTATTCCTTTATTCATCTTATTTGTTCTAAAAATTTTGTACCTAGACACCTGTTGTACCTAAGATGGCATGAGGCTATAATGCTGGTCTTTTTAATTTCCTTACCTTTCTAATTCATCCCTAAGAATCTGTGCGTAGGTAATTTTGTACATAAGATGATGGCAACTTTGTAAACTTTTCACTGTAATCATGTGGCGGTGATCACATAAACCTAATTTTAATACTGCTTCTGTTGATCAGTATTAGTTTTCCTATATATACGGAAGACACCCAGCTTGACCTCACCATGACCTCTCTCAACTCCTCCACTATTGCTAAATGGCTTATCCAACATTCAGTACTGGATAAGGAATAATTTCATTCAATTAAGTAGTGGATAACCGTAATGGTTACCTTCAGTCCCCATTTCACACACTTCTCCCTGTCTACTGATTCTATCACTTGAGATGGCAACTGTGTGAAACTAACCTACTCTACTCAAAATTTTGGTCTCAAATTTGGTCCTGTATTGAGCTTCTGGCCACATACATGTGCCTTCACTAAGAATGACTACTTCCCACTCTTTAACATCACCTGACTTCAATGCTGTCTCAATTTCCTCCAGAAAAATACACCACTGAAGATTAGCCAGCATTGCCAAAGTTAGACCATTTGTGATAAAGAAGGTATCAGCTTCAGAAATAGTGCATCAGATCCTGCCTGTGATTGAAGGTGTAGAGTCCAATCTGATGTTTTTTTGCAATACTACTCAGCCTATTGGCATTTGTTACTGGTATAATGGTATTAATCCATTTGCATGCAGTTTTTTAAAATTAGAAATAGGAAACAGTTCCTGCAAATATGCTGGATGCTGCAAGTAGACATTTTGAGAGCAAGCAAATTTATGAAATGGTCACACCAGTAGTATTTTCTTGTAGATAGTTTAATATGTTTTGAAATTTCAGCCAACCATGCATTAGAATAACGTCTATATTTATTTCAACCATTTAACTATTATTTATTTAAACATATGGACACCTGTTACATCGCAACCAAGAACAGGAACTAAATATTGCAAGATTATTTGATGTTTCAAAAAGACAAGCAAAATGGAAGGGGAGGACTTGCCTAGTTCTGGTAAAAAAAAAATGACATAGGAAACATTGAGCAATGGCCTTGACTGAAAAGGGCATATGTAGAATCAATATGGAAAGAAACAGAAATTAGGGGCAAAGAACAACGGTTGGAGAACATTTTAGACTCCATAACAGCAGTTTTATGTTGGATGGAGTATGAATGAAGAAAAAGACAGTTTGTAACAAAGGCAATGCAAAAATTATGGGGAATTGAATCTTCTAATTGGCTGGACAAATTAAATTGGGAAGAGAAGTTTGGAGGATGAGGCCTTGGATTGAATTTAGTTCCCTAGTACAATACATCATGTAATCTTGCCTTGTGGAATGAGAGAGGATTAATTTATAATCCTATAATAAGGGATTCTCTAAGGAATAGTGACCATAATATGATGGAATTGCATATTAATCTTATACATATACATGGAGTATTAATCTTAAAGCTAATTATGAAGATGTGAGGGGTGATATGGAAAATGGAGATTGGGAAATTATAATATAACATATAATGTTTTATAAGCAGTGATAAACATGTAAAGATCTATTTAATAATTCTCAATAAGTATATATTCTATTGAGAGATTGATATTTCCACAGAAGTAACAATCCTAATTAAATAGTGCTGTCTATTGATAGTGCAGTTAAGAAAACAAATTAAGCACAGTATTTGATTAAATCAAATGCTTTATACTATTGCCAAAAACATAGTAGTAAGCTGAGCAGGGAGAGTTTTCAAAATCAGCAAAGATAACCTTAAAAAAAAGTGAGGACAAAAATGGAATATGAATGTAAACTAGAGAGAAATATGAAAGTACATTGTAGGAGCTGTTACAGATACGTTATAGTGAAGAGAGTAGCAATAGTAAGCACGGGTCACTTAAAGGCTGATGCAGGACATATGACAATTTCTGAGTAAGGGAATTTCAGGTGTTAAGCAAATATTGTTTCACATTAGAAGATACAAAACATATCAGAAATAATGGGAAACAAAAATGAAAATCAAAAATTACAATAATATGAGTAAAGAAAAAATACTGAAAAATCAATGACTAAAGCTGATAAATTCCTTGAATGCCTAAATGTTTTTAAGAGGTGGCTGGTTTGATAGGGAATGCATTGGTTGTAATCATTCAAAATTTCCCTGATTTTGGAATGTTATAAGTGGATTGGAAGGTAGCTGATGTAAAGTTCTTATTCATGAAAGAAGGGAGCTAGAAACAGAAAACTGTAGGCCATTAGTCTGATAACAGTAAATAGGAGGAAAAATTAAGGAAATGGGAACAGTGCACTTAGAAAATCACAATACGGTGAGTTAGAGTCAATATGGTTTTATGAAAGGGAAATCATTTCTGGCAAATCTATGAAAGATTTTTTTGTGGCTGTAGCCAACAAGGTAGTTTATGGGAAACCATAGTAGGTAGTGCATTTTGATTTTCAGAGGGTGTTTAGCAAAGTCTTACGTGAAAGGTTGTTTCAGTAGATAAGAGCTCATACGGTTAGGGGTAGTACATTGGCATGGATGGAGGTTTGTTAAAGGAAAAAGCAAAAAGCAAGAATAAACTGATCACTTTTGATTGGCAGGCTGTTAATTTATGCAGCTCACTTGTTACATTTGTAAAGAACTTGAAGAAATGTGTCAAACGCAATTTCCTTTGCAACCATGCTTAATTGGATTATAATTTTCTAAATGTCCCATTGCTACTTCCTTAGTAATGGATTGCGGTATTTTCCATATGATATCGGCTCGGCTGACTGGCCTAACTTTCTGCTTTCAGTCTTGCTCCATTCCTGAAAAAAGGAAGCTTTCCAATCCACTAAGACATTTTCAGAATATAGCAAATTTTGAAAGATTACAACCAATGGACCCTTTATCTCTGCAGCCACTTAGGAATCTAGGATGCAGGCCATCAGCTCTAGAGAAGTTCCCAGTATCCTAAGTTTACCTTGTACTATTTTCTAGTGATAATATTACTTTAAGACAACCCCTTTCTTTTACAGAGATAACAAGGTGTAGAGCTGGATGAACACAGCAGGCCACGCAGCATCAGAGGAGCAAGAAAACTGACATTTCGGGCCTAGACCCTTCTTCAGGAGATTTCACAGCTTGGCCTGCTGTATTCATCCAGCCCTACACCTTGTTATCTCAGATTCTCCAGCATCGGCAGTTCCTACTGTCTCTGTCCCTCTCTTTTACACACTTATTTCCTATGAGCATCGGGATCTATTTAGTGTCTTCAACCATTAAGTCACATACAAATTATTCAATTAAATATGGCAAAGAAGAGATGAGATTAAAGATAATCTGTAATCTTATTGAATGCAGAACAGGTTTTAGAGTCTAAATGGCATACATTTGTTTATCTATCTTATGTTATTGTATATTCCTAACATTTTGTAAGAACACCAATAATAGTAGTCTTTCAGGACTATAAGGTCAAATTATGACAAAAATGTCTTTCATTCATATCAGAACAACAGAACAAAAATTCAGTCTTTTCGCAGGAAGGTAATTTGGAATAAATACGCTAGGAATAAGTATTTGCTGGATATGCTGGCATTTATGTTACCATATCGCTGCAGTGCTGCAGTCTCTGAATGCATTTGAAACTACACAGACATGTCATTTAAATATTTATACAGTGCCTTACTGCAAGACATTTTTCATTGGAGAAAAAGACGGTAGATTCTGCAATAAAATTAGTGGAATTTGTCATTTGTAGAATAGAAAATCAACAATTATCAAAAATGATATACCAGAAGAGAGAAAAGGAATTATTTTAGATACCATGTGAATTGATAATGATCAATAAAAAGTGAAATTTCACACAAAGACATGTGTACAACAACAGCCAATTCCTCTGTTTACTGTTAAATCTTGTAACCTAAGCAGTGGCATCAATGTCTTTCCTCCATATGGAACTTCAATATGTGGTTGAAAAAAGAATTGGAACATTAATTCCACATATTCATGTTCATACATCAGATGTCACTTCAGAAATGTTTCATGTTATAAGACATATCCACCTTAAGATCTTATTTCAAAATGACTACTTGGAGATTTAGAATGATATGTAACAACATATACGTACAAATCTACAGATGAGAAAAGATTAGTAGAAGAAGAAATAGTGAGATAACAAATTCTCAGAATTATATCAGCAATCTGCCTTTTTTTTCATTTGCTCTGTGGAAATCTAATAGTTCTGATATTTTCAGACATCTGCTACCCATCTGTTATTATGAGTGAGAAGAATATAAAACGTGATTGGTTCACATTAAAGAAAAACTGAGTTCCAAACCATATTTGATTTTTCTCTCAGCAATTTGACCAACTGTCATATCATCATCCAACAACAATAGGTCACAAATGCTCATTGATACTCATGTGACTCGGCCAACATTGTCTACCTCATACGCTGCAGGCAAGGATGCCCCAAGGCATGGTATAACGGCGAAACCATGCAGACGCTATGACAATGGATGAATGGACACCGCACAACAATTGCAAGAAAAGGATGTTCCCTCCCATTGGGGGAACACTTCAGAGGTCAAGGACATTCGGCCTCGGAACTTCGGGTAAATGTTGTCCAAGGCAGACTTCAGGATACATGACAATGCAGAGTCGACGAGCAGAGGCTGATAGCCAAGTTTGGTGCCCATGAGGACAGCCTCAAACCGGGATCTTGAGTTCATGTCGCACGACAGGTGACCCCACCACACTGTACACACTGAAATACACACTCACACACGCATACATACACACACACTGAATTACACAAACACACTCTCTCTCACACACACACAAACATAAATCTATTGGGTTAATTTGTATTTGCAGATACATTCTATTTTGTTCAAGAAGCACACAATTTATAGGCAGTCAATGTGGCATTTTATAAATTCCTATTTTAGAAATAAAACCAGTCTGACTCTAAACCAAAACACAAACAGATTCGAAACAAGACATCTCACCTAACATGCATTGTCTGACCTAAAATGTCACCTCTTTTTTACACTGATAAAATCTTTATTTCTCTCAGGGTAGTGACTAGAAAGGAATTCAGGGATTCACTTTTGCACATTAATCAATTAAAACCTTCTAACTGATTAAAGATTTAACAGCATCTTGGGTTTGTTTAGCACATCGTCGTCAGTGGTGTGACCCTTTGATCTTTTATTTATAAATTCTGTGTCTGACACTACCTCTCTCACTAACACCTGAAGGAGCGAGGCTCTGAAAGCTTGTGTTTTCAAATAAACCTGTGGGTCGTGTGATTTCTGACCTTGTCCTTAAAGCAGTTAATGGTGTTATGAAGTAAGTGACAAATATCCCTCTAAAACCTTAATTTAATATGTAGATAAATATTGAAAGAAGATCAGTACTGGAATGAATATTTTGTGTGACAACTTATAAGTTGTCAGAAGTTGGTCAGTTTGTGTTCATTGTTGCTTGCTGTGTGTTTCTGTTGAATATTCAATTCAGTAAGTAAACTGAAAGTAAGCTGTAATCTCTCCAAATCGCAAAGATCTTCAACCAATATTGATGGCTATATCGGACTCTTCTTCCTCAATTCAATCTCCTGGAGGATCCTCACAGCTGTCAGAATGATTGCTGGTGAGATGTTAGTTTGGATTTCCAATCTTAGACTTTGCTTTGAATGACAATTTGGGAGAGCTGAACATCCTCATTAATATCCTGATCAGAGTTGTTGCTGACAAGACTTGTCAGTTCCCTGTTGTTTCTCACTTTCCACAGAGAGGAATTACTGTAATCTGGAAAAGCTTGCTGCAATTCTATTGTGGACTCATGGCATCATATTAATTAGTAATGCCTGTGTAACTGTGTGTATCTATGTTTTATGTATGTGTGTGTGTAGGAAAGGGAGCATACCTAATATCCTAAGACTACAAGACTTTATATGATTCTGACATCTTTAACAGTCAATAAGATTGATGTGTTCCAATTGAACTACTTACCCTGCAAGTTAAAATTTTTCATTCTTGCATTCCCTTTGTTATTAATTTGCAGTCTTCTGTTTGCCTTTGCAAGAAGAATCATATCTGTTTACAAGTTAAGAACAAATAATTGGAAAAGAATGTGACATGTATTTTCATGTTTAATACGAACACCTGGCAAGAAGGCATTACTTGTATTTAAACAGCAGCTAAAATGTTCTTGCTGTTTTATGTTCCATCAAAGAGTCTTTAGCTGCAGGCATTTAAAAGCCTTTGTTCCACCCTTATCTTAGATCACCTCTCTCAAGGGAGTGGATTGGTAAAGGATCAGGTACTCTGATGATATTTTAGAATACTATGTCCTGTTGCCAATATTAGTTTCTCAAGAACTGCATCTCTTTGGGGAATAGACACAGCTTTTGGAATCTATTCATGGCTTATAAGACTTCAAAAATGCTTCATTGGCTGCAGAGCACTTTGGTACATCCCAAGGTCAGGGAAAGCATCAGATAAATGCAAGTTCTTTCTTCCTTCTTCCAATAAATATTTTACCTAAAGTATCACCCTGTTCTATCATCGAAAGGTCATGCTTGAAAGTGCTCCTGCATTGCACAGAACTTCTCAAGTAGAAGAGTTGCTGTATGTTCTTACTCTTGGTGCTCTGCAAAACATGCTCCTCTCCATCTACATTTGGAGAATTTCAAACGACCAAAGCCGAAGGTTTTATATCACAGCTCTCAGATCCTGGAGATCCTTGTACAGATCAGCAACTGTCAATTCTATATGTCCTTTTTTTAATGGGTAGGAACCTAGGGCATGAAATTAGGCTCCTTTGCACTGGTATGGCCAATGATATAGATGCCAGAAATCCTTTGAGTAGGTGCATAGTGCCTCTGAATCTAATTCCAGCGCAGCTCCTCCGACTATAAAACCATAAGACATAGGGACATAATTAGGCCATTCGGCCCATTGAGTCTGCTCCACCATTCAATCATGGCTGATATTTTTCTCAACTCAGTTCTCCTGCCTTGTCCCTGATCTCCTTACTAATCAAGAAGCCATCTATCTTGTCTTAAATACACGTAATGATTTGGCCTTCTCAGGCCTCATTGGCAATGAGTTCCAGAGATTCACCACCCTCTAGCTGAAGAAACTTGTTCTCATGTCAGTTCTAAGGGATTGTCATTTCACTCTGAGTCTACGCCCTCAGGTCCGAGTCATTCCTACCAGGGGAAACATTTTCTTCATGTCCATTCTATCCAGACCTCTCGGTATTCTGTAAGTTTCAATAAGGTCTTCTCTCATCCTTCTATACTCCATTGAGCACAGACCTCAACTGCTCTCATACGATAAGCCTTTCAACCCCAAGATCATTCTTGCAAACCTCCTCTGGACCCCTTCCATTATTAGCACACCCTTCCTTAGATACAAGGCCCAAAACTGCCCACAATATTCGAAATGCAGTCTGACCAGAAATTTATACAGCCTCAGCTGTACATTTCTGCTCTTGTACTCTAGCTCTCTTGAAATTATTATTAACATTGCACTTACCTTCCTAACTACCAGCTGAACTGCACAAAAAACCTTAAGATAATCCTGAATGAGCACTCCCGAGTCCCTTTGTGCTTCAGATTTCTGAAGCCTTTCCCCATTTACAAAATAGCCTATGCCTCTATTCTTTCTACGAATATGCATAACCGCAGACTTTCCCACATTGCATTCCATCTGCCACTTCTTTGCCCGCTCTCCTAGATGCCCAAGTCCATCTGTAGCCTCCCGCTTCCTCAGCACTACCTGTGCCTCCACCTATCTTTGTGTCATCTACAAACTTAACAACAATACCCTCAGTTCATCAGAAAATTTACACATATCCCCATTCACCAATGACTGCAATTCCAATGATTCATATCCAACCTTTGGGGCCACTGATGATTCTGTATGCATTAATTTGTGTCTGCCTCTGGGATTTGTCCTGCCACGAGTATGATTCTTCTACTGTTCAACATAAAGGGGAAAGAAACGTGAGGACCAGGGAACGGCTGATATTCAAATTGCTTTCACTTACTCGCTATTTATTTTTTAAAAAAAGACATTAAAGCTTTAGACACTGAAAATACTTTTGCTGCATTATTCTTTGCAAAAGGTGAGAATGGTTCCAAACAGCATGGAATAAAAACAGAAAATGCTCAAACTATCCAGCAGATCAGGCAACGTCTTTAGAGAAAGTAACTGAGTTAATGGGCTGAATTATAAGTGGGACCAAACTATGAACACCACCTCTACCCAAACAGTTAAAAAGTCAATGGGAAACACCAGTGTCCTGCAGCTATTTAACAGCCAAGTCATTAACACAATCTCTATTTATTTCTGAGCTCCCTTCCCCCTCCCCCATTTCTGAAGAAGTGTCCCGACCCGAAACGTCTACTTTCCTGCTCCTCTGATGCTGCCTGGCCTGCAGTGTTCCTCCGGCTCCATACTGTGTTATCTCTGACTCCAGTATTGGCAGTTCTTACTATCTCTGAGTGAGTTACAACATCAATTCTGTTTCCCTTTCCACACATGCTGCGGGATGTGCTACATTTTCTGAATTTGCGTCTTACTGATTCTTACATCCAGTACTCTCAATTTTTGTGACAGATGTCAAAATGGTATATATATATATTCTATTATATATTTTATAAGAAAAGGCTAATCTGTCTTTAAAATAGACTAAAATAGTTTTAAAATTGGCTAAAATAGATCTTACAAGACAGCTCCCAGCAGTCACATAATTGTTCAAGTTTATTCACTGCAGTCAAAAGCACACAGACTGATTAATTTAAGAGTCAACCACGTAAAGACATTAAATAATCAAAGGAATTCCAGGTCTGTCAGCTGAACCCACAAATGATGAGTAGAAACAAAAGTTTCTGTAATGCTGAACAGGAGACTGGAAGAACAGGGGATTCCGGTATAATTAATGAACTTTGCTCTGTGGAACATTGATTCATCAAATTTAATACCAGCGGCTATTTCTGTTTGATTGTGATGAAAATTTGGCTGAAAGAGCCATTGGATATGTAGAGCTCTTCGGAGACTACATGAAGATAGTTCCAGATTCCAATGCCAGCTGAACAAGTAACAGTTTTCAATTGTTATGCCAGCGGAAGCAATAAAGCAAAATTACATTTACTTGCTCTCCAAAGATACTCTACCCACTGAGTTCACCTAGAAGCAATCTCCACCTAACAGATTACAGAAACCATTACAACTGCTGAATTATGACTTAAACTTTTCAAAACCTTCTCTTTAGAAAGAGAACCTTAGTTAACCACAGGTGAGGTCCCAGCATACAGGAGGTGGGAATGGTGTGCCCTTATTCAAGAAGGGCTGCAAAAAAAACCTGAGCATTATAGACCACTATGCTTAACATCTCTGGTAGGTGAATTACTTGAGAAGATTCGGAGGGATAAGATATACATGCATTTAGAAAAACAGGGTTTGATTAGGAGTAGTCCACATGACTTTGTGTGTGGCAGATCATGCCTCACAAATTTGTTAGAGTTCTTTGATGAAGTGACCAGGAAGGTTGATGAGGGCAAGGCAGTAAATGTAGTCTGTATGGATTTCAGTAGGGCCTTTATAAGGTTCCACATGTAGGCTGCTCTGGAAGGTTAGAATGCATGGAATCCAGGGAGAGCTGCCAAACTCTCTGACACCTCCTCCTACCGCCCCCTGGATCATGACCCCACCCCCGAGCACCAAACCATCATCTCCCAAACCATCCACAACCTCATCACCTCAGGTGACCTCCCACCCACCGCCTCCAACCTCATCGTTCCCCAACCCCGCACCGCCCGCTTCCATCTCCTCCCCAAAATCCACAAACCTGAATGCCCTGGTCGACCCATTGTCTCCGCCTGCTCCTGCCCCACCGAACTCATCTCCACCTACCTAGACTCCATTTTGACCCCCTTGGTCCAGGAACTCCCTACCTACGTCCGCGACACCACCCACGCCCTCCACCTCCTCCAGAACTTCCAATTCCCAGGTCCCCAACACCTCATTTTTACTATGGACGTCCAGTCCCTATATACCTGTATTCCCCATGCTGATGGCCTAAAGGCCCTCCACTTCTTCCTATCCCGCAGAACGGACCAATCCCCCTCCACCGACACCCTCATCCGCCTAGCCGAACTCGTCCTCACCCTCAACAACTTTTCTTTCAATTCCTCCCACTTCCTACAGACAAAGGGGGTGGCCATGGGTACCCGCATGGGCCCAAGCTATGCCTGCCTCTTTGTAGGTTATGTGGAACAATCCCTCTTCCGTACCTACACTGGCCCTAAACCCCATCTCTTCCTCCGTTACATTGATGACTGCATCGGCGCCGCCTC